>CM042965.1:8750000-10000000 GCA_023678885.1 Pogostemon cablin
ACAAAATAATGTGCCTATGTGGGACAAGTAAACAATAAACATTCCAATTATCTTGTACTTTTGTAAATTCGCCCAATTCATGGGTTCTCAATATATTAAGAAACCACATCTAAATATTTCCCAAGTTAAACAAGTGACGATAACTTTTGTTGTACATGACTAATAAAGACAACCTACAAGCATTATTACACTGTAAAATGCCCGTGGAAAAGCAAACAAATGAAAAGACATACCCACACGCCCATCGATAAACATTCTCAATTACATTACGCTCCTGTAAGACAGAAGTCTGCCATTCATTCCACTCACTAATTTCCTGAAAAGAACAACAAAGATATAATTACCCTTGGCATCATAAACCATAATTAATTGAGCAATGCACCATATTTCTTAAACCCACAACTTCTGTTCTCAGCAACATCACGTACTTTGTTTAGATCACAGAAATAATTTTAAAAAATACCATTACCCCAAGTTTTAAAAAGGAAATTTCATAAATCTCAAATCAAATTCTGAGCTTGCAACTAACCTGAAGGTGCTTTTGAATATCACTGTTTCCTGCCTGCACTAACTTATTTGATATACGTGTCAAGTGTCCAAAGTATCCTGCTCGAGGGGAACATCTTCCAGAAGCAGGCAAAGTTGGCTGTATTTATTCAGGAAATTGCTACTTTCAAGTCAAAACTCATTGAAGAATATTAACAACAGAAAGAGAGACAGGGTAAGGTTAAGCTAAGTTAGGACATGTTTAACAATAATACTAAGAACACAAAAATCCATAGGAAGAAAGACATACATATTATTTTACATGACATGCATTGTATAAAACAAGATCACTAAAATTCCTGTACCAAAATATTGCAATTCTCAACTTTCTAGTTCTTAAAATGCAGGTGTTAAGTCAAGTTCATCTCTTCTCCATAAGGTGGAGTTTAGTATAATAACTAATAAGCCATGACAAACCACCAGCAAGCAGTAAACCATCAGCCTTCGTTAAGATAACATTTACCAGATTAAGTTCACCATTAAGTGCAGGGTTTTTCTCAGCTTGAAGAATTTTTCCAACCAGATTACAATCTATGAAAAGATGATTGACAATAGCACTATTTTTGCTTTCCAAGCATGAGTATATGATGCTCTCCACATGATGGTGCAGAGCATTATTGTATGGATACCTGGAACATACAAGTAAGATCATTAGAGAAGGTTTAAGTTGCTTGATGCCAACTTCCAGTAGAGAACAAATTAAGGCTATATTGTGTTGTTCATTGTAAAGGGTATTTTCAAAACGTAGTACTAACATAAGCTTCTTACTCAAAAAAGAGATCAAGGACTCTATGAATTGTTCCAGAGCCAACCAATTCCTTCTCTGCCACCTCATTGCCAGTTTTTAGCAGCACAGCAAGGAATTCCAAAATCTACATTCAGGTATCACAAAGACACAAAAGCAGACATGACAGAACAAGCTGAAATTGATTATGCCATAGCGGAGTACATGAACTTAGAAATAAATGTGCAGTATATCTGATGGGTAAATTTTTAAATAAATGAAGGGTCCAGAAATTGAGATGATATTCCTTTAAGATGGCAATAACATTGGCCTCCTTTTTAACAACACTAATACACATTGCGCACTCCATATGATTGCCAAAACACACACACGCACATGTGGCTATATATTTTGAAAAAAGGAAAAAAAAAAAAACCAAATATTTAGCATGCAATCCAACCTTTAAACGATGTTTTCCAAGGGGAGGTCTCAATTCACCATATGTAGTAGGTAAAACCTTATCATCAACTGAAACATTCAAAAGCACCAGCAGCTCTCCTGAACACAAACACGTACATGCTTAAAGAATAGAAAATTATAAATTTTAATCACATGCAGAGAAAATATAAATTAGGACAGTATGAAAATATTTAGCTCTTTTCATGCATACGCAACAATCATTTTATGAAACATCACATGAAACGAATAAAACAGCATAAAGCACTTTGCTTATTCACTAACATCATCACATGGCTTTCCTGTATTATTATAGCATCCACGTCCCATTGAAATTCCTTTTACCTCAATTTTTAAAATTGAATTAAGAATGGAGTTTCTACACAGTAAAGGACCATGTTCACCAGGATTACAGGCATTTTATTTTGTAGGTATTAGCAAAAAAATTACATCATAACCTTCGATCCAACATATTATAGTTCTGAAAATAAAAATCAAGTTCAAGACAAGAACTTTAGCAAAAATCCACCTCCATCCCATCCAAACGTGTGACATCGTTTTCACAATAGATTTTGTTGAAATACGCAGACTTTTCCCTGACATGTTCTCTTGGACAGGATCACTGGCTTTTGGCAATTATAGCCTATAGGAGAGTACTTGACTGTCTTGAACAAATATAATATAATGAAGATTAAACAAATTAACACCCCAAGCCACCTCTCTTTCCCTTCTAAGACAAATTTGAACCCACAATTCTGGTGAATAAATTGACGATCCAGAAAGCTGGAGCTGAGAGCTATGCCCACATAAGTGCGCATATTACTCTATATCAAAAGTTAAAGCACTTACATTCCGAACTTTTGAGGATCTATCATACAAATCAAACTTTAATTAACATGTATGAAGTTCTATTAGATCATATCCAGAGGAGCACAAGCTAAAAGTTCAGCCTGAACGGATCTTCTGTAAATATAGCTGGAAAAGCGATTGATCCAAACAAAACTTAGTTCAGCTTGCGGGAACCAAATATCATCAAAAGTACCATATTCCATGACATTGGAAACTCTTGCACCTAAATATTCTAGAGAAAAATAAAATTGATCTTTGAAAACAAAAAAGTCAAAGAACACAAATAGACAAGATCATAAAAGTAGACAAATTCTTGAACAATTCAGATTTTTTTGCTGAGCTAGAATCACCGTTCTTCACCAAACTGTGTAGCATTGCAGAAACAATGAGCCCACCATAACACGAGAATATAAAAAATCATTACTAACAAACTACAGCTGTATACCTAGTTTTGGAAGCATAGCACCGACAGTGTCAGGATTAACATATACTGTTGGTTCATACACATGTTGAATTCTGAAAGAATGCATTATTGATGGAGGAAGTGATCTTTTGGGATCCAATAAAGAAATGCACACAGTTAGCGAGTGGACAAGGGCAGATTTTGAATTGGCATCTTCAAGAGCATGGCAAAATATCCATTCCACAAAACTGCATAATGAAAAAGGTATAAGATATGAAATCGCTTCACTTGCCAAAGATGTGTCCCATAGTAGAATAACAATTTGACAGAGTTCTACCAACCCTGGACTGGATAGTTTAGTGGCCAGAGGCGATGGCGCATTCCTGGTTATAGCACATAATGTCTCTGCTGCATTAGCATGTACTTCTGGAGGATTCTGGAGGACATAGAATATAATGTTTCCAGATACCACAAGGTTCATGAAATTAGTACTTGAAAATTTGAGTTCTCATAAAACAATAATCAACAGTTTACGGAGAAAACAAGTCAAAGAAAAAAATCCAGTTCTCCTAATTACTTTTTTCAGTTTTAGAAAAAGCCATCTACGTCTGAATTTGAAATAAATGAATAACTTGATAAAATCCAGGCCATAACTACAACTAAACGCTGACAGAAACTGGATATTTTCTTCTTCTCAAGATGCAGACAACACAAGCCATGAAATGCATGAAGTTCTTCCACTACATATATACAAAGGCATTGACTTCACATAGCAGCAGTTCTATTAATATGATGAAGCATAGGAAACCTAATGTTCTTATTCCCAAATGATCACTCATGATGAATGAGTCATAAGCAACATACCATACTAAGATCCAAAATCAGGAAAATAAGTTAAGTAAAAGAAAATTCAGCAAAAATACATGCAGGGGCCAATACTGTCAAGATGGAGTTTATAGGTAGGCAATGACAGACAATTCCTGAAATGTGCATGTTTGCCTACACAAACACAACATCTAAATTATATGTAACTAGCAGCAGGAAATGTAATAAAAGTGAAATATGCATATATATGATCCAATCAACCATTCTAATTTCGAGTTGAGAACTAGACAACTAGCTAAGAGCAGAAGATCCTGACTAACAGTGAAAGTGCTTTTTCAAATCTTACCAAGTAATTGAGTTTATCAACAATCATTTCCAACAAATTGCTATCAGCCAGCCACTGCATCACATCCAAAGAGTTTGGGTACAAGTGGTCATCTCCACTTACAAGTCGTACCAGGACCTGATAATAAAGAACCAATGGGAATACAGATTCACAACATGAAGTAATAGTAAGCTAACCCAATTTAATGGGTGGAAGGATTTACAGAAACAAAAGAAGACAAAAAAAAGGTCGTGCCAAAGAAGCAATCAAATACAGGACTCAACCTCCATTATGGACGTGATACCAATCAAATCCACAAGCTTCTTAAAAACATCTTGATGAGCCTGAAAGGAAACAATATCAATCAGAATTAAAAATTCCTAACCAAGCGTCAAAAAAAAAAACCTTAAATGTCCGTAAAAGTTCTTAAATTAGTGATAAATACAATATATGAAGAAATATAGACTTGTTAACCTTGTTTATTCCATGACTTGAATAGATCAACAGATAACAAACAAGATTCGAACTAATTATAATACAGTGCAAATCAAACAAAAAAGAATCATTATCCTTCAACTGAGACTACAGTGGTGTCAGAGAAACGAGAATACAAATCAGGTTTTTCTTTCTTTCCTTCGCCCCTCATTAACAAAAAAAGAAAAAGAAGACGCAGGAAAAAGATTTCTTTAGAGTTTTAGAAAGATCACCTTGACATAATTCATTAGTGGAACAGTCTTCCGCAACATTAAACATACCACAACCTGGAGCATAATATATATTAGTCAAGCAACTCGGTTTTGCAGAAATCCAGAATCAACACAGAGTAGTAAATACTGAATAAGCATATGGATGTTCTATCTGAACCTTACTAAAATACCCAGCAAGCAATGCACTATGTTGACGGTTTGGTTCCAGAAAAGAGAATAGCAAATTCATAAGCTGCAATAAGAGAGTTTATTAGATTGATCAATCAGAAGGAAGTAAGCATGAAACTGACTTGAACTGATGCTCTTTAAATGTAAAACAGGATTATCTCACATCCTCCTCTTCCACCAAAGTCTTCAAGATGACATCAATTTCACACGTGAAAATTTCACAGGCAATGAAAGGGAACCTGCATAAAAAAATAAATAAATATAATAAATAAAATGTCTGAAAACAAATAGAGTACAGACTTAACTGGCTCTCCTTTTTTGTCTTAATTTATTTGCATGAAATTTTGGAACGAAAGGATTCAAACATGGGCAAAAACTTGAACACCATAACTAACTTATAGAATTAAAGCAAATATTCGCATACTTGAAGGTTCGTTTGTTATCTGCATCTTCAGGGGCCTCCTCAACAATATACTGCAGCAGCTGCTCAACCTGAGTACTGTCTCTCAAGCTGTAACCAATGAACTTCAAAAGTTAGCTGATAATCAAGGAATCTATGAGTGATCATTTCAATGAAAGTTAAACCTGGTACATGTTAACAACATAAGAAATTCAACAGAGAAAAGTAGTTAATCCATACAAATTAATTAGGCGACTGTTTAATGCTTTGCATTCTTGTATTATCTCTTCTTCATCCAAAAGCTCTTCCAAAGTACAATTCTCCTTATCCAGCACGGCCTCAACCTACGAGCGGATACAAGAGCATTATTTAGCATATAACATGCCAAAAGCAAGTTAGTCGTGAGAAGTTGGTCCTAGAGAGGAGCACGACAAAGGCGTGTGCAATCATATACTGAATCTCTAGATTTCACCTTTCAGACAATCAATCAGGTGTTCAAAAGATCTAGAATTATTCTCCTATCCTTCTCTATTATTTCTGATGAAATCACAACAAATAATTGAACCTAGTTTAAAATGCCAGAATATTAGTAGCTAAACAGAGCCATTACTACAGTGTCTGACACCGCCGGCGCAAGTTGATAGTGAAATGTGCACGAAAAAATTCACAAGGAACATCACAGCTGTTCTAAATAGCTAGAGCTACATGAGCATCAGCTCAAGCTTCTCTGAGGGATTGCAAAAGCCGAAAACTACTTCACAACCACACAAATTAGAACTCAATTATCGTTAAAGCCAACAGAAACAATTGAAAAAACAAACAACTGTGCTGATAATTACAGGAGAAGAGGCAGATAGAGCTGTGAGCTTCCAAAACATATCGTCTGTTCGTGTTCTTCACCGGCGGAGGCAGATTACAGGGCAGAGTAAGAACAGATGACGCTAAGCAGATCTGTAAACTCTTAACACTGAATCAAAGCTAGAAGAGAGAGGATGTATCTCAGATTACAAACGGGGGATTAGGAAGGATTTGGAGCAAAAGGAAAGTAGAAGAGATTGAAAACCCTAATATTTGAAGATCGGAGAAAGACTGTGGAGCAGCAAGGATTGAGCGCGGCCAGAATTTAGAAACCTTTTATTTTTCTTTTTTACTTTATTTAATGAATAGTTTAGAACTACAAAATGGACTGGAATGTGTCGATTTTTATTTACTTTAACGTGGATAGTTTATTTGTTTAGTTGAGTGAAAAAACTGGTGCTAGTCCATTCATATGGTACAAAATTATCATCAATAAAATTGAAATTAAGAGGATCACCTAGTGAATAGAGGTCACCCATGACCGTGGTCATGCAAGAATCCACGTAAAATTAATTTATGGTTGTACATAAAAAGACTTTATTCGTAAATATAAGGAAAAACATAGTAATTAAATTAGACTTAAAATAATTTAAATTATATATATATATTAAGAAAAAATGCTAGTCTCTATGAATAATTTGTTGCAGCGTTTTTATAATCGATTCCGAAATCAAGCCAATTGAGACATCAATTCGAGGTTCAACCAATCGGATCGGTACAACCAAAAAATTATATTTCAAGTATTTTCAATTATATTTTATAAAATTATCATTGTTTATAAAAGTGGGTAAAATATAATTTTACAAAATTAAAAAATTAATTTAAATAAAAATATATATAATTCATCACTCTATACATAATTTATAGCGCGTCCATTCAATACTTGAATTCATAATTTAATTTAAAATGTAAATATTATGTTCTAAATTATACAAAAGTAAAAGGAAAACATCATAAAAATAAAAATTAAAAAGTAAATATTCCTTCTATCCCATAAAGAAGTTCACTAGTACGGTAAATACGAAAATCTAGAAAATCTATTTTTTATTTATTTTAAGGGGTAGTTTGGTATTTTTAGATAATAAATAAATGATTATATAATAATAAGTTACATGAGTAGTAAAATTGTTGCAATTTTAAAATTAAAGTGTGTTATCGATTGTTGGTTTTGTGCTGCTTATTTTAGGGTTGGAATTTGTTTATGGGACGAACAAAAATAGTAATTGTGAATTTTTGTTTATGAGACAGAGGGTAACAAATACTAATAAAAAATCGAATGAAATAAGAAAATAATATAAAACCGGTTGGACTGTTTCAACAGATTTTCTCAATTTTGACTGGTTCAACCTTAAAATCCCTATTTTTTTATTATTTTCGCCTCCTGTTCCCAATTGAACTTGCTGTTTTAGTCCGATTTTGACATTGATTTATGGTATTTATGAAGCAATATCAAATTAAGAAACACGCATGAAGTGATAAACTCAAAAGCAAAGAAAAGTAATTCAGATGACATATAATGATTCGATCTTAATCGATCTACATCCATTCTCAACAAAAATAACCTCTTTATTGATGGAATGAATACAAACACGAAGAATCAACAATCTAACCAGACAAACTACACTAGATGATCACAATGCGTAGAATATCGTTTTATATGCTATGTTGCGAGATGATTTTATACTGATCTATTCACCCAAACTAACTGTTATTTGTTCCAATGTCTAGCTAACACCTCATAAATAAATGAGATAACGACCAATCCCCATCTAGAAACCATTCGATCAAGATCACATACTATCTAAGCAAAACTGCTAACCAGATTTTAACCTATGTTAAAATTTGAGTTTCTAAAATTTGAGGATTACACACACCTTAACCTCAACAATTTGTCAATCTCATTTCTAAAATATTTCCTCCATCTTATAATAAACATTAATATTTCAACCTCTAAGTTTTGTCTCCCAAGATATTAATTTCATAATCTCAAAATACATCTTAAATGTAAAAAAATACTACCTCTCTACATACCACACAAAATACTTTACAATTTATTAATTATTTAAAAAATTATATTACACGAAAGTCAATAAATTTAATTTAATTTTTCTTAAAGTCTGGGTCTGCATTAACCTTGAAATCTATTCATAATGAAACAATTTAGAGAAATTCTAACACGGATCATTGGTTGTGTTATGCAAGATCCAAGGTACAAGTGCAGGGTCACGTGGAATCTAAAAGCAATTATTATTTTTATTTTTATCATCATTATTATTAATATTATTTCAAATTTTGTTTTCAGGTATTTGCCCAGTATGGTCCAGAAAATGTCGATCTAGTCACGTGGAGCTGCGATTTTTTTAAATTGGAAACGCATGAGTGTGTTTACTTCATGGATGTGGGTGTGGCCATGGGACAGATTAGTAATTAACTATATTCAATTCATTTGTCATTAGCTTATTTGAGTGGCAATAAAGATTAGCAACTGAATTGCGTCAGATTAATTATAATAACAATTAAAGTAAATTTGTTGTCAAAGGCTGAAGTTGTCTAACACTCTTAACTTCACCCACAAATGCGAATTAACATCAAGTAAGAAGACAACTGTCAAATTCTGACTTCGTGTACTCCCTTCATCCAACCCAAAGATCACCATTTTACTATATTGAGCGTCTCATTCAAATGTCACAATTTCCCATTTTTAGTAAAAAGATATCATATGTGGTTCATCACTCACTACTAATACAACTACTCACTACACATAAAATAATAATATTCTTTAATCCATGCACAAAAAGCAATCGGTGATGTTTGGGGGACGGAGGGAGTAATTTAAAGGAAAACTATTAATACTACTCAATAGTCTATTTATTAAAATAAAATAGAATTATATAATCGACTTTATAGGCAAATAGTCTATTTATTAAAATAGAATTATATAGTCGAATTTTAAATCCATCTTAATCTATATATAGTACTAATTTCTTCAAAAATATTTTATGTCTTGTACTTTTATTTATTTATTTTTTTGTCTTTCATATTTTTTATTGTCTTATTTTTAATCATTCAATCAACAGCACAATACTTTTATATTATAATAATATTTACAATGCCATATACTTTTCAAAAATTTACATTCACTAATAATTCAACGAATCAAATAGTATACTTTATGATTTAAATCAACTTTTTACGTTAAGAATTAGAAAATTAATAATAAAAAAATATATTTAAGCTCAACCCAAACAAACCATAAGGGTTCGATTACTTTGCAGGTTAGGGTTAAGATTAATAAACCTTAGTTGAAGGTTTAGTGAGGGTTGAGTTAAAATTAACTATTTTGGTAAAGATAGCCTATTCTCGTTTACTTTGCATGTTTATATTTAAGTAATTACCATAACATCCTTTTCCAAGCTTGAGAGTATTAAATTAAATAAATTGGACATATTTTTAGAGCAATTCCCACGATGGAAGTCCACGTTTCAACGCCCAATCTGCCATTAAATCTCAAACTCATGTGCATACAATCGATCCTTCTTCAATCGTTCCTCCTCTCGCCCAACTCCGTCTTCGCCACCGCCCACCGGATCTCTCCCTCCCCAAGTCCACGTCGCCCTACAGTTTCTCCGTTTGGTAAATCACCATCTCCTCCGTTTGGTAAATCAATATCTCCTCCAACGACGTCATTTGGTCAAAGGACCCAGTCGCCGCTTCTTTTCCTTACTGCCTGAATAAGCCGTCGTATCGGATCACCACCCATCGCCACCATCCAGAAGCTCGCCGGCATAGCTTCGGTGGTGATTGTAGGATGTAACTTCCTCCCTAAACTCTGCTCCGTCGTCTCCATCAAATCCATCTAAATCTCCCGAATTTTCGTCTTCGCATGCCTCAAGTTAGGGTTTCGGCGTCTGAAATTTCAACAACGTGGCGGAGGAACTCTCCGACGACAACTCGATTCCCGGATAAGGCCTCCACCGCTGCGGCATCGACTCGGATTTCACTTAGAGAAAGTTTTTCATTAACAAAAAAATCTCAAATCTCTTGAATCGCATTTTCCCCAAATCAAATCTCTTGAATAGTATTTTCCCCAATTATTATGAACCCTAGAATTGGTTCTTCTGTCTCTGATGATGATTGAGAAGAAGAGTTCTGAATCTTCTGATATGATAAATTTTAAATAAAGTATGGGCAAAAAGATAATTTCATCATTTTAACACTCGTGTTAGAAATTATCCTTTCATTTTTGGAGGGTCAGTGGAACCTCTACAAAACCCTCCACGTCAGACTTTTCACCGGGCCTTGGTTGGCCCGAAGGGTTATCCCTTTTAGAAAACCTGCAAAGTAAACAAAAACTAACTAGGGTCATTGAGGGGATAACCCCCCTCAACCCTCAAAGTAAACGCACCCTAATAGATTTAAGATATTTCGCATAAGACGTAGGTCTCAATCTCTTACATCTTAAAATGTTAATTTGAGCAGATCTTACTGAGCATGTATATTTAACAATAGACAAATAAAGTTAAATTTGCACGTGATAGTTTAAGTTTGATTCTTATTAGAGTGACTTGATTAAGTATTAAAAGATTTATTTTTTTATTAACTTAAGTTTTTAGATGAGATGATCATTTAATATTGTATTAGAGCATGACCTAACAAAAGTATAGAATTCAAACCTCACTGCCACCCATTTATAAGAAAAATTCCACATGCAATCTCGAATTA
Organism: Pogostemon cablin; assembly: GCA_023678885.1. Classification (NCBI taxonomy): domain Eukaryota; kingdom Viridiplantae; phylum Streptophyta; class Magnoliopsida; order Lamiales; family Lamiaceae; genus Pogostemon; species Pogostemon cablin. Next base: position 8,760,984 of record CM042965.1, read on the forward strand.
ACTCTTCAACTCTTTCTCCTGTATCTCCTCTCCGTCTACGAGCCCCTTATCTTTCGCCTTGAAAAGTCATTCTTCACGCCACCGTCATCTGCAGGTCTATCCACCGAAAAAGACAGTCGCTCTGAATATGGTCTTGTGCCTCCGATTCACCTACTCTTGTGCCTTCGATCCACCACTGGCAAGCCGTCCAGATCTATTAGGAACCTGTCAAATGTGTGCCATCGTCCTTCACAAATCTGTCCTCCACGCTGCCAAATGGAGAATGTCCTCGCAAATCTGCTCATGTCTTAACAGGTAGGTGGTGTATGGCCTTTTCACAAATCTGTCCTCCACGCTGCCAAATGGAGAATGTCCTCACAAATCTGCTCATGTGTTTAGCAGGTGGGTGGTGTATGGCCTTTTCATACTGCTAAATATGTAATCTAACATCAAGCTTGTGTTTGTGGTGAGAAGATGGTGTATGGCCTTTTCATGCTGCTTAATATGTAATCGAACATGTGTTCATAGTAAGAAGATGATGATGTTTGAGGATATGGGGTTCTGTGGCGATCTTGAATTCTTCTACTCGGGTGGCATGAAGGAAGCTGAGGGGTGTCAGGAGGCAGCGTTGTTTCTGTTACTATTTTCAAGGGTTTCCTCCTGAACTTTGCTGCTTGTGAATTTGCATGTTTATTAATGTATAGTACTTTTTAAAATGTATATCCTATATCTAACAATTGTATAACGTTTTTATTAATAAATAGTTGGAGTGTTCGAATAGTGATTTGATTTCAATTGATGAAAAGTTTCAACATATTCATAATGAGAATTGTGTTAGAGAAATGATTAATTTTAACTCGTGGTTATACTAAAAGTGTATAATATTTTTATTAATAAATGTATAGTACTTATTAATAACTAATTGTATTAATGTACAATGAGAAGAAATTGTAAGGAGAAATATGAAGATAGGAAAAAATGACATCAACATCTAGATTTGCAATTTTTTATACTTGACCCATTACATATTTGTTTTTGATGTACAAGTATTGTATAACAGATCAACTTAAAAAAACAAAATATATAGATAACAAGTTCTTAAGAAAATATATATTTTTTAATTGGGATCATCTCAAACACAATTTAGAAAATGCTTTATAAAAAATATGATAGAAAAACATAAATACTCCATTTTCATAGGTAAAGGCAAATTATTTGTGTACTTATTTGATACTACTTTTTTTATAAAAATTACTTTTTAGAACGATGCACTATCACCTTAAAAAAAACATTTCTAATCAAATTCTAATCTACTGTATTTTTCATATTTATGTTTATATAAATAATATTTTTCATTTAATTTATCATTTTAAAAAATATTTTTTATATATTAAAAAGTAAATTCGATAAAATTTTAGGTGCACCTTAGAACGTGTTCACTAGAGATAATCTAATAAATAATTGGCAAACACTATTGTGCACCAATTTTTAAGGTGCAATCGGGTTAAAATTAACCCATGACCCGAGTTATATATACTCCAATTAGTTAATTGGGTCATTAATTCATTGCACCCCTCGCTGCCCCATCTTCTCTCTATCCGCTTTCTGTCATCTCCACCCTTCTCTCCACCACGCTTCATCCTCCATGTTTTCTCTCGGTCTCCATCTCTCTTGCTCGTGGTCAGGCTTTCCGTTCACCAATCGTACAGATCTGTCTCCACCTCTCTCAGCACAGCTCCGTCTTCGCCAACTGTTCAGATTTTCCTCAAGATCCACGTCTCTATTCGGCAGATCTTGTTCAAATCTTTCTCAATTGGAGATCTTTCAAATACCTAATCTCTGTATTGTTGGAGAAAAGAGTACCAGAGATTCTTTGTGTTCTTCGACGCAGGTTTGGGCGACGATAGAAGACGTGATGAACACGTGATGAACGATCGCATAATAGATAGCGTATGTTTTGTATGATATAAATGTATTATATTTTATTCTGAAATGTATCTTTATAAGCAAATGTAGTGTATAAATTTTAATTTAATATCGTATAATATTTTCTTAATAAATGTACTGTACTAGTTTTTCCTAATTTTTTCTTACCTGATTTTTTTCCCTTTTTTCTCGTTAACTTATTAGTGTATACAATTATATTTATAATTGTATTACCTTTTTTAAACTTAATGTATAAAACTAAAAAAAAAAACATAATACACTTGTTAAAAAAAATATATACATTGCTGTACTAAAAAAGTACAACTTTTGAGTCAAAGTGTCGCTAACTTATTAGTGTATGTCAAAGTGTCACTAACTTGTTAGTGTATATGATTATATTTATGATTGTATTACCTTTTTTAAAAGTAATGTATAAAACTAAAAAAAAATATTATACACTTATTAAAAAAAATATATACATTACTGTACAAAAAAAATACAACTTTTTAGTCAAAGTTCAGAGCTATGAAAAATTCATTTCTTCACCAAGCATCGTACAGAGAATTTGTATAGAAAATTGTATAGAGAGGGAATGCGATCTCGAGCACAGGAAAGTAAAATGAAAAAATGGAAACATCATTACTATAATCCCTCCATGAACACATCCCTCCATCCCTCCTGAACACTAACTTCCATGAACACTAACTTAGTATAGAGAGGGAATGCGATCCCCAGCACAGGAAAGTAAAATGAAAAAATAGAAACATCATTACTATAATCCCTCCATGAACACTAGCTTAATTGAGAAAACAATAGTGTTTGATTCACATAGGAATACTATTCCGATTCTAAACTCAGATGTGCCGCGAAGGTAGAGCGACGGCGACGGAGGTGGTGGTGCGGAGGTTGAGAACGGTGGGGAAGGAGGCGGCGCTACAGATCTGAGGATCGGAGAAGATCACCGAAGGTTGAGATCGGTGGGGAAGGAGGCGGTGCTGCAAATCTGAGGAGACAAAGCGGCGGAGGTTGAGATCGGAGAGGATGAAGGCACGACAGATCTGAAAAGACGGAGGTGGCCGCCGGGAAGTTGAGATCTGGTGCGCTGGCGGCAAGAAGCAAGGTGGAGAGGGGAGGGAGGGGAGAGAAGAGAGAGGAGGGGAAGGGCCCTAAAGTAGAATAAATGACGTCATTCGCATTATTTTTCTTTTATATCGTATCCATTTTTTAAATGAGTTATATTATTAGTGTGCACCAATTGCGCATTAGATCAACTCTAAATAATTTATGAATCGGTCTTGCGTGTAACTAAAATTGAATGCATCGAGGCGTTTAAAGATATATAATTATATATATATCATCTAAAATTTTAAATAGTATTTATATTAATTAATACAATTTTTTTTAAATGGTTAGTAAAATTAAGAAGGTTGTTTTTCGAAAAAATTAATAGCATTCATCTTATATTAAAAAAATTATAATACTCTCTTTATTGCTTTGAAATGGCTGGTGTATTTGTTTTTTTATATAAATTAAGGAATATAATATTTAATGTGTAGATGATGAGAGATATGGAATATAATATTTTAATATATAGTGGATAGTTGTATTAATGTTTTTTGTGGGCTTAATTAAAATAATTATGTGTGAATCTCAATTACTAAGGCTATGTTAGTTTTAATGTTGTTTGTGGGCTTAATTTAAAATAATTATGTGTGAATCTCAATTACTAAAGCTATGTTCGTTTTCGGATTTTAAATTCAGGTTTTGATTTTCAAAACTTACATCTAAATTTTAAAAATCATCTATATATATACTTACTACATTTTTCTTTCTTCAATTAATACACTTTATCTCTTTATCTCTCATCTCTCATCTAACTTTTTAAATAAATTAATTAATACATTAATTTAACATAAAATTAAAACTTACTATACCCAATAAATTAATACTTTAACATAAAGTTAAAACCTACAAAACAAAAAATCCAAAACAAATATAGAATAACTATTTATAGTTCATCAACTCACGTAACCCTAAACCAAACATCAAACACACCTTTTCGAATAAGGCTGATTAAAATTGCAAAATCGGACCTGAACGCAAATAAAACATTGCCATAAATTATTTATCTAAAAAATAGTTTAAGAATTTATTTAATTATTGGGCAATAATTTAAGAGCATATATATCCTTGCTCTATTTTAATCATCAATAAAATAGAGATTTAAAAATAGAAAATTTGAAATGACGTGGTATATTTTTGTGCCAACAATTATTTTCAACGAACAAACAATAAACGGGTCGACTGTCGAGGTGGACCCAACTCAGTTTCAGTGGCCCACCACACTTGAAAATGCTTCCTCGCTCTTCCTCCGCTGATACCACACAGCGGTGACTTCTCGACCTTCGGATTCCGGCGACCAATTATCGATCGCCACCGCCGACTATCCAAACGACGACGTTTCTGACCGAAACCTGGAACCTCGATCCACACACGCATCATCGCTTCTACCTATTGAAGTTGTGTTGATTGACCGTCGAATATGAACGCGAGTCAGGGGGCGGTTCATCCAGTGGAGGCGCCGCCTCTGCAGACCGAGGGTGCGGCGGAACGGCGCTTGAGGATGAAGGATCTCCAGGGTATGCCCGGAACAGTTGGCGGCTTGGTGTTGCGCATATCTCAGCTATTGTTTGCAGCTGTGGCGCTTTCCGTTATGGCAACTACCAGCGATTTCCCTTCCGTCACAGCCTTCTGGTAAATCTTTCTCATAATGATTGGATTTAGTCTTCGTGCAGTTTTGTGTGGCAGGAGCTTTCCTTGATAATATGTTGTTTTCAGTTTTCTAAATGGGATCTGAGATTGAAGATTACAAGGAGTCACTTATCAATCCACTTCATATTATAAATTTCTAATACGAGTGCTGAAATTTAATGGTTTTCCTTTCCCTTGGATGAAAAATATGAAGAAAACGAGTTCATCTATTGCAAAAAATGCTAAGTAGATTATTGTAGGAGAATATTGGGGACTGTATATCACACTCAGTCCAACTCCAGCGTTACTTTGGAATTCATGAGATATAGTTTGTAATCATTAGTTATTTCTATTTATACTCTGGTGCTTAAACCAAATTTTAATTTGATGGGGGTGCCTTGTGATTACACAATACTAGGTGTGAGTAGATGGAGTGAAGAAGAAGAATTTGTAACCTTCCAACTTCTAACTGCTTTGCTCCTACAGACAGACTAAAACTCAATATAAAAGTTCAGCTCCTCGGTCTGTACTTGTGATGTTTCTTCCAGAAAACGTAGAACTCAAATAGCTTAAACTATGATGGACATAGTTGTAAATGGATATGTAACATTATTTTGCTATTTTCAGTATGTCAATTGAAATTTACATCTACTTGTAGAAATGGTGTGAACTGATCCGATACTATCCTTTGTATATATCTGTATGTTTTTACTGAAACTTGACATCTTTTTACCTTGTACAGCCATTGATCTCGGAAAACTAGATTACGTATAGATATATTTGCTGGGAAAGTGAGGTCATAGTATCATTAAATGGTAGAGAAAATAAAAAATTTGGCTTGAATGGATACCTTTTTCCATCAATGCTTAGACAAAAGTGCATAGTTCTGGTTGGTCTTAATATCTTACATATCTCCCCCTTTTTCCAGCTACCTTGTTGCTGCTTCTGGTTTGCAGAGCATATGGAGCCTTGCATTAGCAATTGTTGATGCTTATGCACTTCTTGTAGGACGTCGCTTGCAGAACTATCGAGTCGTTAGTTTATTTGCTGTTGGTGATGGGGTAAGTTAATTAACATTGTACAGCGAAAATCACTTCTCCACGAGTATAGCAGCGTTTGCTTGGTGGAAAATGGTTGCATTTGGTATTGTTTTTATGACTTCTCATTCTTTATTGAATGAATCTTAAAGAGCTTCTTTTTACCAAAGTGGATGTTAGCATTTGTGACATTTGACCATTGTAGGGCATCTTTTATATCTTTTAGGTATTTTGCCATAATTATGGGAACAATCACTTATCTATTTCACCCCAAGTCATTATTCCTTCTTTGTGCCACAATATTGGAAATATTATCAAGATAATTAATCTTCCAGGGGATCTCAAGTGTGTCATTAATTGTTGTTTTATAACAACCCAGTGTATCTTCTATCTATGCTGATCGGTTCAACTTCAAACTCTATTCTGTCTTCTGTTTCTTCATGACATGGTTTTCTTTATTGCATTCCAGTTTCTAGATTAGTTTCTAATCAGTGATATAGTTGTTATTGAAATGCCATTTTATTTTTACCAGACTGATTAGTTCCTGATATTGGATGTCTTTTTACGAGCACCCCTGAAACTGATATCCTGATTCTGGAACAGATACCCTAAAATTACATTTAGCTTTCAAGATTATTAGTATGGGACCAGATTAGTTAAATCTATGAATTTAGATAATAGCACCCATGCCTAAACTAATATAAATCTTATATAAATAGCTTGCATGTTCTGGAAGTCAGAATCACTTTGTCCTGTACTGAACTTGGCTATGATTTATTTACATTCTTTTAGGGTCTATTTGGGAAATTTGAGAACAAGAGCAACTCCATATTGAATGGTTGCAGTCATCCTTTTAAAGGAGACAACTGGATGTTCATAGAGTTCTGTGACTTCTGTCTATCTTTTAGTTCAATTATTGGAATCTTTTCTACTTTTTAGTCACAATAGTATCATATGTGGGCAGTGAAAATTCACCATCAAGAATATCTTTTTCCTTTCATCAATAGCTGATTCTCTTGCATAAATAAATTTATTTATCTGTAAACTATAAGAATTTTCATGAATAATGAAACTACGTGAATCACACACGTTGAACTAAATGAACGGAATCCTAAACATAAATATTTGAACCTAAAAATTGTGGGTGGGAGGGTTGTGGCTGTTAATAGTCTTTGTAAGAATCATACACTTCTTGGTTGACATCAATCTTTATTATATGCACTGCTAAACACTGAAAGCACGTGAATTTTTTGTTGCATCTGTGGTCTCTGAGATTTCTTTATAAACTCAGTTAAAATTCGTGATCCTCGTTATCATCTTCTGCAACGATGGTTTGGTTATGCTCATTGGTCATTGTCACTGTCACCCTATCTTTTTTCTGTAAAAGTAAATGGCTCTGGACATGATGAATTGGGTTGAACCATTTCACATTACTGAACTACTACACCTTAATTATTTTTTTTTAGTTGACAAAGAATAATCTCATCCTCATTTCTTAAGTCAATCCATTTGCAGGTAACTTCTACCCTTTCATTTGCTGCAGCCTGTGCATCAGCCGGGATCACTGTTCTCATCGGAAACGATCTTGGGGCTTGTGATAGAAATCACTGCATCGAATTTGAAACTGCTACAGCTATGGCATTCCTCAGCTGGTTCACCGCCTTGCCTTCTTTTTTATTTAATTTCTGGTCGTTGGCATCGCGGTAAAAGGGAGCAAATTTTTGTATGCAACGAACGAAGATCCGATTTACCTTCTGTCTGGTGATATGTGTGGAGTCAAGCCTAAGCATCAATTACGTGTAATTTGTTGACCTCATACGATACCCAGCATTTGATTACTTACATATATACACGTGTATATATACTTTCTTTCCAATGCATCCATCTGATGTAGTAATATTTTGTGGTTGTATAATACAGATGTTGAAACCATTTATACAGCTTTTTATGTTGCACATAGACATTTACTGCAATTTGGTAAGTTTTCCAAAGTATCAACTTGCAATAGAATTGTAGGAAATGAACTCTTCATTCATGTGAAAATCTCACATGCTGTTTTTGCTGTCAGATGTTGAATTGTATGTAAAGTTAGATCTATTTGGACAAATGAACCTAATTATCTCAAACCACTTCAAAATTTAAACTCAATAACTGGAATGCCAACATGTGGATGTCTAAAGAAAGCATGGTACAATATATATATATATATATATATATATATATATATATATATATATATATATATATATATATCATGGTTATGTATATTCTATTTGTATGTTTCACTTTAATAGTTAGTACTTTATATATTCTTATAGACGAAATCCTAACATAACAATTAAAATATCATACATATATATATATATATATAAAGTATTTTAATTGTTCTGTTAGGATTTCGTCTATAAGAATATATAAAGTACTAACTATTAAAGTGAAACATACAAATAGAATATACATAACCATTATCATGAAATTGATGTATGCCGCAAAAGTAACCAGGGAAATATTCGTGTGAAACCGTCTCAGGGAAAGAGTCATGTAAAACCGACTCACTAAAGCTCATAACCAGGAAAGAGTCGTGTGAAATCGTCTCAGGGAAAGAGTCATGTGAAACCGTCTCACTAAAGCTCATACGTGAACATCATTAATGAAAAATAATATTCAATGATGAAGAGTGATAATAGTATAATAACTATTTAATGAACAATATATAATATATAAATAAAAAGTGATAACATTTTATATACTTTTATCTTAAATTTACATTTTAAAAAAATTAAATGAATAAAATTAAATCTACGATAACCCTGAGATTCTCTTCTCAATGGAAGTAGTAAGTAGCAACTACATTTATAATTTTAGAATCATTTAAATAATTGAGCTCTCAAGTAAAATTTCCATAGGTGTAGAAAAGAAACATCCATGGATAATCAAGAAACTCCCGTCGTTAATCACCAAAAACGAAAATAAATAAATTCCTAAATAGCAATTATACAACAAATAATTGCCAGTCAATTCAAACACATCTGAAGATGAATCTCTTCAATTGATTGAGAAGACAACATCAGAATGTACATGGGAGGACTTTGTGAAAATCTTGATAGCAACTTAGAATTTTCAGACAAGTAACAAAGGATGTGTACATGTGATGTAAAATATCCATAGTTGCAAAACTCCATTGATCCTTCCTCCATCGTCCATCCCTCCACGTACAGTACACCACACTTGATAGAAGCCACTGAGTCGATTTCGAGCTCAAACGAAGGACCAGTTCACGAACGAGAAGGCCAGGCAGTGGATGCTGCTGCTTTCTTCGGCAGCAAACACTTTCCATACGATGGCTTGTTCGTAAGTAATGTGTCGTCCCATCGTTGACATGCAGATACCGCCAGGCAAGTGGGCGAAACCCTGGAAACGTCGACAGGTTATGCAAAATGTGATGATTCTTAGTGTACTGATAGTACCTACCTGTTGCATAATCTTGGAGAACTCGGAGAATAATGCTTTTCGTCCAGAGTCATCATAGATCTTGTCTAAAGTGATGTCTTGAAGAGACACCAGTGTCGTCTCCAGCATATCAAGCCCTGCCTGGTTGCCGAATGTAAAAACAGGTACAGCCTAGTACAGTCGAAAGAAGAATTGGAATGACATCACTGATGTTACGAAGGATAATCAAGACTTTAGGGCCAAAAATATACCTTCAAGGAGCAACATAGGATGGCGTCTTGGTGATGCCAAAGCGACTTTAATATCGCTTCGCTACTCACAGAATCGGACGAAACCAGCTCGGCCCCAGTATGAAAGCTATGAATGGTAAAGAAGACATCATTTATCTAATGATAATTCAGAAGATATAGTCTTGCATTCTCACTGTTGTAATAAATTTGGTACTTACCTATAGCTTTGGCAGATCCAACGTGCGAGTGTGAGAGCTTCTGGCGATGCGGGAGAAAGTTTTGATCCCATGGTAGGGCTCAATCCTGATGGAGATATAGCCATGGCAACCCTCTGAACAGAGGAAATTACACTACGAACGTACTGGCGTGCCATTGAAGCAACATTATCCTGTAAATTGCTCTCGAATGAGAATTGGAACGCAATTGTCAGGATGGACCGTGCACTGTAAGATGCTCCTCCACTTTTGCCACTGGTGCTCGTCGCAGGACCCACTTCAAGACTTGACGTCAGATCTAGTGTTTTATGCGATGCCAACGAGTCCGCAAGGTCACCCTGCAAGATGCATCATTAGTTACGGCTAACACGAACACACAAATAGGTAAGTTAGTAGAGCAGCTCAACTGGTTTTGAGTCGAGCGGTATTATACGAAAACCAGAAGGTAGCAACTGAGCATCATCAGGAAACATCTCATCGATTGGTGCAAAAACAAGCTCGGAGCAGGCTCCAATTGCATTCTCGTCAATCCCGCTACACATCTGTAGACGATGATCGGATCAGTCAGAGCATTCAAGAAAATAGACAAGTCCATGTATGAGCCATCAAGTTACCAAAAAAGCACCTGTAGAAGATGAATATCCCTTGACATGAAAGCATCTTCGTGACTGAGCGAATGTCCTTCCAAACGAATAACTTCAAGCATCTAAGATGCAAAAATAGGAAGTTAAAAATGAAACCTTGAGAACATAAAGCTGATTATGTTAGCACAGCACAAACCTCTTCATGTTCAATGGTCTGTCCAAGTGGCATAATAATTTGGCTTCCAGTAAATCTAGTAGGCCTTGTTCCTGGATATGCGTACGTACTTTTTAAGGAAGCAGCAGCATATGCATCAACATTGAAGTCTGCCCACTCTGATCGGTGCTCCCTAAGAAAGCGAACGAGCACAGCTGGAGGGACATTCTGGCATGCAAGTAGAACAACATTTAGAGGTATGAACATAAGCAAATAGTCACAACGTACAACCATCAATAAATTTTATAATTACTTTTAAAAATCTTAACAGTTAGCTAGAAAAGAGCACCTGAAGTAGCATAGATGCTTTAGCACAAAGAACACCTCCGAACATAGGAAGAGTATTTGAGCCACTGGTTAGATTTTTAGATGAATTAACAGCAACCACCACATCTTCGGCTCCATCACAGTTCAATACTGACCACCCATCATCATGGAATCCATTCACAGCATCATTAAAGCCTCTGAAAAGAGAATGAACATAAGATATTAACAACCCATAATCTATATTTGCTGACATAGATGCGAAAAAGTTTCATAGAAATATCACATAAGCGGTGGAGACATGTATAAGCAAACCTGCTTAACCTCTGACTGAAAGTGCGTAGAACAGCTGGCTGCCTCCCAAGACCATATACTACCTCACCACTCGTCTCCTGAGCTATTTGTCGTATATATTTAAGTGCCTGCTCAATTAGTGGGATGTAAATGAGTCACCTCACTGATCACACATAAAGACCAATGTAGCCGAGTCCAAAGAAGATGCAGTTGACATTGGCTTGAAGTTTTTTATAAGTAACAACTATATGCAACCAATAAATTTGCCTACGGCAATCACTTAGTTGCTTAACCTTTCAACTTGTTGCATATTTAATTAGGACCTACTCTTTTCATGATCAAGCTTCATCATTTAATTTAGAAGCAGCCATTTAGTTTTATGCAAGTATCAGAGTTGGTCTTTCAAATTTCAAGTTGTCTATGCTAGACTTGGAGGGTAAGGATTCAAAAAATAAAAGCACAACTCAGAAATTCAATGAGTTCAATTTTCTGGAACAGCTATTAGTGAACTTCTCAATAAGTTTATATTCAGTTCGTTCCATTGGGTGGTGAATTTTTTTTTTTATTTTGAACACATATTCTTATGTTTGAAAATGCGAGCTATTTTCTATAACTCAACCTTAATTACATACTCTTATAAATAATATAAAATCAAATATAATTACAAAGAAAGTTCATAAAAATATCATGGTAAAAATCAGTAGCCATTGGAATAATAAACATTAATGCACTTACAGAAATAGTTATTTTCTGTGCAACGACTTTCGAAGATTCATAAAGTGGCCGCAGCACCTCAGGCACACTCCACGCCTGGACAAGGAATGAAATCCTAATTAGATCTCAGCCACCATAAATTAAAAATACTAGTAATAATAGGAAAAAAAAGAAGTTAGATTTTGCTAAGAGAAAAAGGATACAACCTCAAGATTAAGGTGATCTACGATGTGAATAATCGATCCTCCACCATCACATGGCCGTATCAAATATCCAGAAGGAAATATTTCACCTCTGACAAATTGTGAAGCAGCAGCTGCATTTGGGCCAGCACCAGTGCCAGAGAGCGACCTCTCACATACCTTTATTGAAAAGAAGGATAAAACAAAATCTCAAGACATAATAGCACTAGTACAAATTATGGACTCAAAACACCAAATAAACTTATTCAATACTATGAAAGAGTAGTGCTTCATTGAGTCGCATACCACGAGACTGCCATTCTCCAAGGTGGTTGTGTATCTCAGAGTCCAAAAATCACGAGCAGGAGCCAGTGTAGTGGGGGCATAAGTCTGAAAGCAATTAGGTTAATATTAAAACGGCCGAAAAAATTACTTATAATTTATTTTTTCATAAAGTGAAATAAGGCAAGGCACACTGATAATGAGATTAACCTGCGAATACATCAATTCGATTGTTCCTCCATTCCCAGCAGGAAACATCGTGAAAACCTCGAGGCTCCTACAGTCGCGGAACCAAGAAGGGCGATCTTTAAGGATCTCTGCTATCTGTAGAAAGTTTACAACTCTTTAGACACAGGCCCAAGTACCATAGTAAGTAAAGGTGCCAAAGCTATGACTTTCTTACCTTTGTAGGTTCTAAACTTACAAGACCGCAAGCTCGAGCTGCCACTCCACTACAACTCTGTGAAATGGCAAAGATTCCAACCGACCCCGGACCAGGCTGACAACAAATTCAAAACCTCAATCAGTTTAAGGATAGTTGTAAGAATTGGATCATGCTCTGAAAAACAGCCAACAGGGTAAAAACTAACAGATGAATTGTATCAGACCTTCATTCCAGGCATCTGGACCCAATCGACAGCAGTTCCAGTAGCCTTTGAAAGGAACTCTGTCAAGGTCTCCTCTGCAATTGAAAGGAGCCTGCGCACAGGCAATACACATTAAAGAGAAGTAGAATTAGCTACACAATTGGCTCCATTAACACTCCATTACTTTTTCAACTACATATGATAGGAAAAGAACAAAAATGTGATGATTTACCCAGCAGGGTTGTTAGCATCTCTGAGAGAGTGCTGAGGGGTCGTGACTGCCGACTCACAACTCGCATCAGTAGTCGGGGCAGATGCCTTCACAAACAAGTGGAGAATTCGAAAACAATAGAAAGTCAGATGCAGGGTTGAATTGATAGTTTGTAAAAGTCAGCAAAATAATAATTCAGAATTCATGCTAGGGAGTATTAATTTCTGCCATTATCAGTCCTAAAAAGCAAACCCTACAGTCAAAACATTCCGAACCCTAAGGACATCATATGCAACTTGCAAGAACATGAACAATTCAGTAAGACAGGCATACAATATGATGAACAACAAAAATGAAGATTATGATATTACATACAGTCTGTAAGTGATTTCGCATGTAGCCATTCTCACAAACCAGCTGAGAAACCTGCTTCTGAAGTCGATCATTTTCCTCCATCAGCAGCTTGTTCATTGCAGTCAATTTTCTATTCACACTCTGAAGTCTAGTAGATTCTTTTCTCTGCTTCTCTCGACACCTACATTAGTCCACAATTCATCACTTAAAATCCATACATAACAAACAAGATTTAGCAGCAAAATGCACCATTCGCATTAAAAATCACCAGAAACATAATACCTGCGGTTTTGAAACCAAACTTTGATCTGCTTAGATTCGATGTTAGAAAGAATGGGGCATTCCCTTATGAGCTGCTGCCGTCGGAGAGAGCTGGGTTTGGGGCACTCAGAGTACACCCTCTCCAACGCTTCCACCTGCTCCGCCGTGTACCGGACGTATTTTCCGGCATCGATATGCTTACTAATGCTCCCACTGCTGTTCTCCCTGTGATGCTGCGCCACCATAGCCATTATCTATCCTTAAAACTCCTCAGAAGAGAAGCAAACGTAAGACCGCAGATTCTTGAACACAGTGGGTTGCTTTTTATGGTCCCCCAACAAAGATGCTCTGAAACAGGGGGCCAATCAAATGGGGTGGTAGTAATAAGGTTCCTAGTGATCTCAGAAGATTAAGATGAACGTTCTTGATTGAAGCAAAGGATTGTTGGGGCTTTAGTAGGCTGAGGAACACAATTATAACGCTTACCTTATGGAAAAGTAACAGCCAAAATTCCTCAACGAAAGCTAAACAGCCTTGTGGGTATGAATCATGTGCATACAGACAAAATAATCTGTTTCTTTGCTTTTCTTTTCTCACGCAAGAAAAACCACCTTTCTACACCACTTGGAAATCAAGCTGCACCCCTCGTAATTGCTCACGCTAAAAGCTCCAATTTTCACCTAATGGAAGAACAAATCATCCCCTTTCGCCACGCAGATTTCTCCAGAAAGCAACAAAATTTACTCCAATCTTCTCTGCCTATTTTTGATATTACCGGAATTCCTTGCAAACACAACAAGAAGCTCGTTGCTGCTGTCACTTTATTCCACAAAATTTCAGTTTTTCCGCCTGAAATATCGAAAAAAGGAAACGATTCCCACCAAGAATTGAAATTTAGACCTTTGAATCAAAAACTAAAAAGAGTATGCTCTTATTCTTTCTCTCTCTTCCACGAAGAAGCAGAGAGAAAGAGGGTTCGTGGGGTGTTTGAAGATCTGCAAGAATAAAAACGACAAGGATGGAACAACACTGTAAACATGTCAAAATGGGCCTCCTATCCTATGTCTGAGAAAGGGAAGGAAGATTGACCGGAAGAAAAAGAGCAAGAACTTGGGAGAGCGAAAGAGATATGGCGATCAAATATGTCTGTGCAGACCTATAGTGAAGCTATACTGTAGAGAGAGAGAGAATGAGGAGAGAGAATGAGGTAGCTCGGAAATCGAAAATGCGGGTAGAAGTGTATTTTATTTATGGTGGTGTTGGCTGCTGCACACACTGGTGAGCTGACTCTGGAATTCCTTGTACTTTTTATTTAATTTAAATCCCAAAAATAAATAAAAAAGAAAAGGGTTGGGCAGGCCACCATGGATGGAAAAAGAAAGCAGAATTGTGAAAACTGGTTTAATACTGTAGAAATGTTGAAATGACGTGTTTAGACCAAGATTTTCCCCCAGATTGCCTGAGATTAAATGCTGCCTTTTGTCAAATCAAACACCATACAAAATCTTCTGCCACCGGCTACACTCCCCCACCCAACCCCACCCCCTACCCAAATTATCTTCTCCAGCCATAGGATATCGTCTTTATTGAGGGCAGGGAATTCAACTGGAATAATCCAGTTTTGAAACATCAAATCCCAGAAATTTAATTAGATGGATCAATCTGACCTAAACGGATTTATGATTGGTTTAAATCATGTGGGTTAATTAACGTTAATCCGAGTTTAACACTTCACTCATCACGATTATACCCAACTAATACGTTGCCGGCTAAGTCTACCGAATTTATGCTAGGAGTAATTGTTTTATCGATTAATAATAATTTAAAAAAAAATTAAATTGAACGAATTAAAAAATGGATATTTAAATATTTAAAAATATTAAAATACTAAAATAAATCAACTTCACGTATAAATAAATAAATAAATAAATACTCCGTGTATATGATATTTTGATGCTACATAAACAATAGAAAATTGAATAAAATTTTGGCAAACTCTTGCACCTGCCCGAAGTCAAATTCAATTTTGTACTCCATTTTTTAATACTATGAAATATTATATGTGTAAGAATTACACTCTTAATTTTTTATTTAATAAATTAATAAAATATTTATCCTCTTTATATTTCAGCAGATCTCTCTAATGAAAAAAAAAAACAATATTTTTAATTACTAATTAAAGTGTGCTCCATTTTTAAAAATAAAATGTTATGTCTTTAAAAATATTTTGGAACCGCATGCATACAGGGTAGGCCAACTCTAAAATTTTATGCTCCATTAATTATAAAAGAAATCATATTATTTTTAAGAATTATTATATTAAAATTATAAAATTTACCAATAAAATTATTTGTAACAATTAAAAATGACTTAAATTTAAAATTGTGGACATTTAAAAGTTTTGAATTTTCAAAAGTCCATATAGATGATAACATGTTCTTGCATTTAATTATACATGTCTTGTACGTAAGTTTAACATCAGAGAAAATTTTAAAGAAATTATTAAGGAAAAAATTTAAACAATATCACTTTAAAAATCTTCGACCTTCCATATTTAATTAAAAATTTTATTTTTATTTCTAAAAAATATTTATTTTATTTTAAAAATTACAAATTTGATTAATTAATTTTTATAATAAAAATAAAATCATAATAGACAAAAAATTAAATTCGTGAAATAATTAATCAACATAAGATAATAATCTAATTATCTTATTTAAATTAGGTTAGAAATAATCCATTGTACATAACTTATTGTTGCTATTTCCTTTCCCAAGCAATATTCCTCTGGTATGGATGGAAATGTTAATGTGATGTCTAATTACATTAGAGTTGGAGAGCATTCTTGAATATCACAAAAGATAATATACAAGAAATTTGATGTGGAAAAATATATATACACAATATTGATATGTATATGAGAGGAAAGAGGAACTTATATAGTCCTAGTGTACATGGAAATTATGAAAGCCTTAATAGATCGCATTAACACTAGAAATAATGAACATCATGCGGCCAAATACTCTTTAGTATTAAATGATATATCCTTTAATTTAAGAATATATACCTTTTATTTCATGTAAAAAAGAAATTAATGAAAGTGTATACTCATTTAAGAACAAAATATTGTACTCTTATTAAATTCTACATAGCAAAATGTTGTACTACACACCTTGTACACTATAAGGTGATGTTTTTTTTTTTGTTTAAATTGATTTAATAAAGCAGTGAATATTATTATTTTATGTTTGTTATGTTTGTTTTATATTTAAGTAAGATTGGTTTAAACTTTATGTCAAATAAAGTTTTAATTGAGGTGAGAGAAAGTAATAAAAGTAGGAGAGAGAAATGAATAAAAAAATTAATTGGAGAGAGATAATGTATTGTAGGGGATGAATAAGTGTTAATATAATTAATAGATGTATATAGGGAAAATTTAAGGAGATTTAAAAAATCTAAATCTGAGTACTAAACTCAAATCAAACATCACCGTAGAGACACAATAGACCAACCACTCTTAATCGAAATGGGCTTAACATCCTGAACTCAAATTGAACACTAATTTAAGTAGAGATTATTTGTCCTTTTTTTAGCGATACTTCTATCAAAGCTTGTTAGAATTAC
The DNA here is from genome assembly GCA_023678885.1 of Pogostemon cablin. Lineage (NCBI taxonomy): Eukaryota > Viridiplantae > Streptophyta > Magnoliopsida > Lamiales > Lamiaceae > Pogostemon > Pogostemon cablin. Next base: position 8,778,143 of record CM042965.1, read on the forward strand.
AATTCGAAGTTTATTAGATGGTCTTAACTTAAAAATCATTTGATCAAAAGGTCTTGATACCTTAATTTCGAATGAAGTAATTTGATTTAGAATGCCATTTTGAATTTATCCTTCAAAAGATTTTTTTCCCCTCTCAGGAAATGATTTATATGTGTTTGAAATGAATTACTTGAGAGTCGTGGATGAATAAATTCGTCATGCACCATATGATTGGATTCAAATTTAATTTTATTCATATATTATTTGATTGCATCAAATAATTTGACTTTTACATAATTAGCCTATTTGATTTAAATGAGCCAAATATTTGCTTAACTTTTTTAGGAATCAGTTCATTGAAATTCTTTATCCCATATTTTTCATTTAATATGTAATGAAATTTTATTTGCCTACTATGTAAATTATAATAATCAGTCAATCTTGTGCCTTTAATTTGAATGAATGGATGAAAACCACCCAAGTATAAATAATGTAGTAATAAATCATAAGGTTAAATAGTAATGGAGTCTAAATAATAAGGATATGATATTAATTACATTGAATTTAAATGAATTGACAATGAAACTTAGAAAAAAAGGGGGGGGGGGGGGGGGGGGGAGAAATTTATAAACCCAAATAAAAAGTAATACTTCAAGAGGTAATATAATAATTGTTCATACTAATGTACAATATTTCATGACGTCTGCAAGAACTTAATTAAATTAGGTCAATTTAAATTCATATATACAAAAAAAAAGACTATGAAATCATTTTGAGAATTTAAAACATGTTTATCGAAATTAATAAAGTATTATCTAAAATTGTAGAAAGATACTGCAGCACACAAAAAAAAATGAAAGAAAGAAAAAAAAAAGAAAAAGTAAGATAGAGCATGCTTATATTCCCATATTTGTCCTGATTGTGGAAGTTAATAAATGGCACATAGTATTTTGTCTATATTTTAGAAGTCAAATGATTTTGAATTTATGTGATTAAATGGTTGATTTCTATTACAATTGCTGCCCAATACAAATTAAGGAAGAGAGGAATCTTTTAATTCGGTCAAGAAAGCTACTAACCCTAATTAATAGATGAAGGGTATTTAAGGAAATTACAATAGAAGATTTTTATTATTAAGATTATGTTATCATTTTTAAAATCATCAAAATGCTAATGATACTTTTATTCAAAAGAGAAATTAATCTAGAACAAATCTTCCAATTATCTATGATTCATAGGCATAGCAAAAATAAGACTTTTATCATTGTGTTAATCAATGCAACTATCCAATAAGAATCATTCTAAAAACTCAAAAATAATTGTGCAATAAACACTCATAAAGAATATACCCGAATCACAAAAATAAAATAATAATCTTATAAAGGGTATTCTTATGCGTGTTCAAAAATATTATAATTATTTTGAAACGTATTCATTTAAATTAATAATAATTTTTTTTATTGAAACAATCCGTTAAAATATAAAAAAATATTACTCCCTCCGTTCCATAAAACCTTTCACACTTTTCTCATTTGTTTGTCCAACAAAACCTTTCACACTCCAAAAAAGGAAACATCACTTTATCTAACAATCTCAAAAGTTACTTTAATTTTAAATTTGTCACTCTTTTTTCACACACATCTCATTACTTTATATTTTTTTATTACCTAAAATTACTACTCTCCAAAGTCAATAAAGTTGGTCAAAAAATGCATATTTTCTTAAACAACGTGGAACAGTAAACATGAAAAGTATTATGGGACGGAGGAAGTAATATTTTGCTAATAAAATTAAAATTTTAATTTGAAAAATCAAATGTAGTATTGATTTTTGAGTGAGGCTCCTGTGCACCCGGGCGCACGGAGCAAATTCTGTGCGCCTTTACAATTTTCATGTCCCTTTACAATTTAAACCCCTAGCAATACATAGGTTTAAATAGGATTGGAAGAGAGGGTTGTGTTCACATGCGGACACGGAGCATCTTTCCGTGTCCCCGGGTGCACGGGAGCTTTTGCCTTGATTTTTATGCTAAAGGATAATTACTTAATTTAATCAGGTTAAATTTGGTCGCATCGACCTAAATTCGTATATTCAAGCATACTCCATCTTTTCTCTATCATAATATTACAAGATTACATGAATGTCACTTATTTTTTTACACCTTCTTAACAAAAGAACAACCGTTTTATTCCTATTTTTTCAATCTCTAATATGAAATTTTAAAAATATTTTGAGGGATTAGTGCATTAGATGAATTAGAATGTTGAATAAATTCACAAGAAAAAGAAAAAAAAAAGTTAGGTAAATGGTGACAGAGTGGCATGATTATAGTTAGTTAGAGGTGATTAATAAGAAGGTTGTTTGTTTGCTTGGTGATATGACTGATCAACCCTCATTTAATCTATTCTATGCAGCTCCTATTATGTTTGGTTCAATTTTCTTAGGCTTCACACGCTTGTACCTTTTACCCCTACTCTTTTTCCACTTTTATCCCTGTGAAGTCCCTGTCATATTCAAGAATTTCACATTTCAACCATCACTCTTTTTTGTAACATGGAAGTGGAGTTAACTCACATTCTGTGTACCCCTATAGGGTTTTTGCCATTGCCATTGTCTAAGCTTTAATCACTTGTACCTTGCATGCTTCCCACTCCATCATGACCCTTCTTCATTTTCAATTACCAAATCCCTTTTATTGTTTGGATGCTAAAGAGATTCTAAGTACAATTTTCTTTTCAGGGTAATCTCATTTAATGCTAGGGACAGAACTGTCCTGCCACATATTAATGGTGCAACACTTGGAATTAACTCTCCAACCATTACTTGATAATAATGCTCCCTCATTTTCACTATTTTTAATTCAAAACTCTTTAATACTTTTCTCATTTCTTTATTGTCACTTTTTGCACCCCAAATATAAAAATATTAGGAGTATTTTATTCCATAAGTTACTTTGGTTTCAAATTTTTCAGACACACATCATCACTTAGTATCTTTTTATTATTTAAAAATAATTCAATACGTAAAAAAAAAATTAATAAAAAATATATTTTTTCTTAAACAACGTGGAACAGCAAATACGAAGCGTTTTATGGGACGAATGGAATATCATTTTCACTAATTCTTAAATTCATGTCTGCTTCTATAATTTGATTTTGGGATAATTTGGTGAGACCGTCTCATGTGAAGAGCATTTTATACTTTCGTAATTAACTTATTTTTTATAAAAAATGTTAGTATTGCTTTTCTTTTGAAATGTTACAATCATTTTTTATTTTATTATAAATTATTCATTAAATAGTTCACAACATATCAATACCATTATTGTTCCTCATTGCACTCAAGGAATCAATCTTCTAATGAAAAATGCAGTAAACAAGAGACTATTCTGCCCTGTATTGATTGGTAATAAAAAATGCTCAGTCTCTCACCTACAGTATGTTGATGATACTATTTTTATTGGTGAAGATAGTCTAGCCAACATAATATTTTTTAAGAAATTCATGGTATTAGTGGAAGTGGTTTCTGGACTGAAAGTCAATTTGAACAAATGCAGCATCGTGGGAATCAATTCCAGTGACCCTTTCCTCCTTGATTATACACATATTTTGAAGTGCCAGGTAAAAAAACTTTCATTTATGTACTTGGGAATCAACGTGGGTTGTTCACATCAGAAAACTGAAGATTGAAAATATCTTCTTGAAAAGGTGAAAGGTAGGATAAGAAGATGGAAAGGGTCCAAAATTTCCATTAGAGGCCGCTTGGTGTTGATAAAATCAATCATTAATGCCCTTCCTATTTATCTTTTCTCTGACTACCGAGCTCCTTCGATTGTATTGAAAGCTCTTACTAGCATGCAAATTTCTTTCTTTTGGGGGATGGTGAGCGAGAGAGACCCATTTCGTGGATCAAATGGGAAACTATATGTCATCCTAAGAAATTTGGGGGTCTTGGGGTTAAAGACTTGGGTTGTTTTAATGTTGCGTTGGTTGTTAAATTGGTCTGGAGGGCTTTATCAGAGAAAAAAGTCTTTGGGTCAAGATTATTAAGTCTAGGTGGGGAGAGAGCTTGGGTCTAAAATGTCTTCAAAGGGAGGGTGTCCGTGTCACAAAAATCAGGGGTTGGTGGAGTACAGTACTTAATAGTTTGGCAAACGAGAATGGGGGTGGTTCGAAGAGGGTTTGTGTAGAAAAGTAGAAAATGGTGAGTCTACACTTTTTTGGGAAAATAACTGGGGAGAGGGAGGTATGTTGAAAGATAAATACGCTAAATTGTATAACATCAATTTGGATAAAATAAAAGTGATTGCTGAATTGGGGTCTTGGGTAGAAGGAAGATGGAAATGGGAATTTAGGTTGAGAAGATGTTTGAGAGGTCTTGAGTTTGACATATTTTCTGATTTTATGCAGTCTATTAACAGGTTCACACCAGTTCACAATCAATGTAATAGATGAGAATGAAAACTAAACACAAAAGATGGATACAAAGTGAGAGATATATATTTCATGTTGATGAACAAGAAAGCTACACCGAGGATAGACGACATGGAGCAAGATGCACTTAAACTTACATGGTACAAGGCTATTCCAAGTAAGGTGCAAATCCACGTTTGGAGATCGCTCATGGACGAAATCCCGACAAGGACTAATTTGCTATGAAGAGGATGTTGGCAAGAAGGATCAGAAATAACTTGTAACAACTGCAATATTGGAATGGAGAATATGCAACATCTATTCATTGAATGCACCAAAACACAATAAATCTGGGCAGGTATTCTAACGTGGATAGGCTTTTATGGACCGCTACCTCGTGAGTTGAATAGGAACATGATATTATTTACTAATCTCTATCAAAACAACAACAAGGTGAAAAATATGTTGATGATGATTTGGTCATGCACAATTTGGACAATATGGAAAGACAGAAACGGGCAGATATTTCAGAATGTTGAGTAGAATACTCGAGACACAATCAAGGAAGTAAAAATTCGATCTTGGAATTAGTTATGCTGGAGAAATAATAGTATCAAATATGTAAGTTTCTCAAGGTGGATGAGAGAGGGTATTTCTATTACATGTTAGAATTGTGATTTGTGAAGATTTTATATTTCCAGTTTGTACAATGTAAATCTTTTACCTTTATATTTATTTTAATAAAATTATTTTACCTTACCCAAAAAATAAATACCATTATTATTTTTCATCAAGTATAACTTTTTATTGTGAAGGTTTTCACTTCATATATGTCTCAAGAAAATCATTTTGTGAGATGATCTCACACAAATTTATGCCTTAAATTTTACATGATAAATATTTATACTGTTTTGAATAACAAATTATTACTACATCTTGGAAATTCATGATATAATAGAAAATTAAATCATTTAAATGAAAACTAATTTGTAACGTAAAAGAGTAGCAATTTGTCATATGCAGAATGTTATCGTTTTTAATCTGATTCCACATATATTTGTATCGTAAAATTATTTCATACAATTATTTAAGTGTGATGGAACTAATTTAGGGTTATTATGTGTACCGGTGCACTTGAGGAATTATAGAATAAAAATTAGGGTGCACAAGTAGTTATTGTATTTTTTTAAAAAAAAAAAATTATTTTATTTAATTGTTAGGATTAAATAAAAATGATTTGCATTATTAATTTGCAAAAAGAATCAAATAAATTGTAAAAATTATATATATATATATATATATATATATATATATATATATATATATTAAAATTATATTAAAAGCACTCACTAATGATTAGGGTTAATGACATTTGGTGGCGCTAAATCTCACCATTCAAGGGGTAAAGTGTAATTAACCTCTACACTCAAACTTTACTCCAAACAAGCCACTATCAACAACCAACACAATAGATCATAACTCCAATATTATATAAAACAAAATTGATGAAACTCCAATATATAAAACAAAATTGATGAAACTTTCTATGTAATTATTAAAGTTAATATTTTATTTAGAGTTAATTACTTTAAAATACACTATATTTTCTTCATTTCTTAATTTAATATCGTTTTTTTAAATAAAAAATACATGACATTTTCATCATTTCTCAATTTAATCACAAATTGTCTTTTTATCAATTAAATACACAAACTTGATGTATTTTTTCAATTTAGTTATAAACCTTTTCTATTTAATTACTTTTTTTTTACGTTTTACAAATTAAACTACAAATTTTCTATTAATAAAATATATAACTTTATTAATTATTACAATTAATAAGTATTAAATAATTAAAATATAATTCATAAATTATATATTATAAACATTAAAAATTTTATAAAACAATTCATAGAAGTCAAGCTAACCGTTGCCATCTTTCTTAAACTAACAGTGTGTTTTTTATTCAGAGAGTTTATGGAGTATGCTCCTATTTTTTAGTATTATTGTTGATTTATTTTAATTTAAATTATTGATCCATGCACGCACGCATTGTGATGTGTTGTAATATAAAATTATTATTTTTGAAACGAAAATAATTATGAGAATGTTGTGTTTTAATGTTGAATTATTGTTTTCAAAACGAAATCAATTAATGAAATGGAGTTATAATTTTAAATCACAATTTTTTTATGAATAATGAATCGAACAACTAATAGTTTACTTTATTTGAGATTTTAACTAATAGACAGAGCATAATTAAACTCGAGCTAGTTTTAGAGGGCATCAAATTGTAAAATGGAGTCAAAACTTGTAATTAATAGGGATGTAATCGAGCCGAGCCGAGCCGAACATCTCCGGGCTCGAAGCTCGGCTCGAATTTTTTTAAAGGGACTCGATTCGAATTTTATTTTTTAAGCTCGAGTTCGACTCGTGTGTAAAATATAGAGCTCGCGAACAGTTCGCGAGCTCGGCTCGAAATATTTTTATTAAATAAAAAAAAAACTCGAGCTCGAATTCGGCTCGATAAAAACTAGTCTTTTGTTCGAGCTCGGGCTCGTTCGGCTCGTTAAACTGAAAATAATTTATTTTTTAGTTTTTTAATGTATAAAGGTTTGAGTGAAGTCTCATGAATAATAAAATTTTATTAATAATTTTTTTTATAAAAAGTGGAATCTAGAGATATTATAAATTTTTATTAATTATTAATTAAAATATATATTAATAATATAACAAAATATTTTTTTAATTAACATTTATAAGTATATGGAGTATGTATTTAATTTAAATTTTGGAGTAGGTCTTGTGTGAGACCGTCTCACGTAAATATTTACATGAGACGAATAAAAAGTGATAATATTATTAATTAAAAGTGATATTCAATCGATAAAAAGTAATAATAGTGTGGTGAACTATTTTATGAACAATTTATAATATAAACAAAACGAACATTTTATATGGAATATAGCGAAAGTGCTAACATTTTATAAATTTTTTATTCGTCTCACGTAAGACCTTATGTAAGACGGTGTCACACAAGTATTTGCCTAAAATTTGAATGTATCCTTATGTTATCCCATTAACTATAATAATAATAATAATAATAATATTAAAAGGCAAATACGGGTGTATATAAATTCGAAATTTCTCCTTCAAATAAAATTATATTATTAAAATATAAATAAATAATTATATTAAATTAATGTATTTTTACATATATATATACATATATATATACATATATTTATGTATTAATGAGGTGTCGACTTTAAAATACTTACAATTTTATTAATTACTACTCCTTCCGTCCCATAATACTTTTCTCACTTTCCTAATTTGTTTGGTCCACAAAACCTTTCACCCCTAATAAAGAAAACATTACTTTATCCAACAACCTCAAAAGTTATTTTAATTTCAAAATTGTCACTCTTTTTTCACACACATATCATTACTTTATACTTTTTTATTACCTAAAAATACTACAATACCCTCCAAAGTCAATAAAGTTGGTCAAAAAGTATAACTTTTCTTAAACAACGTGAAACAGTAAAGATGAAAACTTTTCCGGAACGGAGGGAGTATTAGTTAAAATGTAATGTATATAAATACATATATTTATTCAAATTTAAGTATAAATAAATCAAAACTAAATCTTATATAGAAATAAAAAATAAAAAATTTAGATCTTTAAACCCATTATAAATATGACTTTCAATTCATTATTTAGAATTAATAACATGCACTCTCTTTTTAATTTTATTTTTATTAATTATGTTTTAATAATTTTATTATTTTTATTGTCATACTTTAAAATTTTTCTTTAATTTAAAGAGTATATTATATTTTTAAAATTATAAATTTATATTCCTTATAAATTATATTGATAAAAGTATATATATATATATATATATATATATATATATATATATATATATATATATAAGTTTATTTATTTATGTAAAAATTTTTAAACTCTAAAATTATCATATTAATATGTTATAATAAATAATAATAATAATAATAATAATAATGGAGTAATAATATGAAGAATGAGCATATTGACCATTATTCGAGCCTATTATCGAATACGTTCACGAGCCTATAAACGAACACGTTCGCGAGCTTAATAAACGAACATGTTCGTGAGCCTATAAACGAACATGTTCGTGAGCCTATAAACGAACATGTTCGCGAGCTTTTAAATGAACATGTTCGCGAACACGTTTGCGAGCCTGTAAACGAACATGTTCGCGAGCTTTTAAACGAACATGTTCGCGAACACGTTCGCGAGCCTGTAAACGAACACGTTCGCGAGCTTTCGAGCCAAACACCCTCGGGCTCGAGTTCGGCTCGAAAAAATAATCGAGCTCGAAAATCGAGCTCGGCTCGGCTCGTTTTTTTCCACGAACGAACTCGAACGAATTTCTTTTCGAATCGAGTCCCGAATAGCTTGCGAGCGGCTTGGTTCGTTTACATCCCTACTTGTAAAATAATAAAATAAAATACTAAAATAAAATAGTCTATTATTCATATATAGTTAATAGAACAAAGAGTTTATTTGATGTGATCTCGAGATTATGTTATTTATTTTTTATTTCGAGTTATAATATCATTATATTCTAAAATTTACACTAAATTTAAGAGAAAAAAATTAATTTCATAGTATTATATACATGTAACATCAGAAAAATATCACGTAAATAAAAAAAATATAATTACACTTAATTATGCTCAGATTAATGCTATTAAACTCAAAAACAAAGATCAAAACATATAAATTTATGTGTAAGAATAATATGCTTAAAACAAATGGATATATGGATGGATAGAAAAGAACATGTGCATTTGAGTGTTGCGAGGAAAATTATAACAAATCAACAAGCTTTGCTTAATTTCATTTTTTTTTAATCAAATGATCATGTATCCATTAAGAAATATAAGAACAAGAACAAGAAATATCAAATAGGTTATCTACAAAATTAAGAAGATCTACCGACAATAAAGACTTATAAAGTTTCGTAAAGCCCGAATAATATAATGTATTAGAGTATTATCACTACGACAAAAAAACAATAACTTCAATGTTGTCATTGTATTTGTTTTCTAGTTTTCGAATTTCTCACACTTATATCCTCTCCATTCAATGTTAATATGAACTGTCAGTACATATAAATTTTTTTTAAAAAAAATTACTAATATTTTAATTGGCTTTGGATGGCAATAAACAAATTACAAAATACATTATATATGTTAGATATCGTGATATTTTTAAAATTAAAATGAATTTTGAGTTACATACATATACATCCATTTTATGATGATAACTTTTATTGTTAAATGACAGAAAATAAAAGAATAGAGTTTATAATGAAACTGAAGGAGTATAAAATATTAAAATAATAGTGTAACTGATGTCAATCTAGTACACAATAATTAGTACATTTTACTTCATTTGTCCGTCTCAAAGAGTATTTTTTTTTTGGTCATCTATCTTTAAATGTGTCATTTATGTTTTTTCCATGCATGAGATCTACATACACCTACTTATACAATGAGGTTCAAATATCAATTAATACAATTATATATCAACTATACATTAAATAATAATACTTTTTAATACATGTGTAAAAACAAATGAATCTCTTTAAAATGATCGGATGTATAATATATGCTAAACTATTAAATGAATAACACATAACATGTGAGTGAGAGAAAATAATTTTATTTCTAAAGAAAAATAGAAACCCAAATAATAATAATTGAATTGTCAACTTTCTTACCAATCAATCATATTCAATCAAATAGTATAATTTTTGCACGTAATAATAACCCATGTGGTTTACACATATTTTTACTTTCATAAATATGGTCCAACTCTTGATCCTTACAACACATGAGAATATGAGATAATGTATGGTTATGTAATTAAAATAGAAATAGTAAATGTAAAATTAGAAAATGATGTTTGGAGAAGAGAGTGAAGAATTTAGAGGAATTAATCATAGAAAGAATATTTGAGAAACAGAATAATTTGACAAGTGAAATTTCCGGCCCACATAATTCTTTGGGGTGGGGTGGGGGGGACCAATTTCTTTGAAAATAGGAATTTGCAAGTCTGGACGCGGTTCCTTAATTCCGGACCAACATTACAAAATTAAATAAAAATGAATGTGCGCATGATAACTGCATTGGACCTTCTCATCTTTTCGGCGCACAATAGTCGGTGCATTGGGATTCGAATACATACACCATCCATCTATATCCAATATTAACTATATATAAAAAAAAATCTATATCCAATATTAACTATATAAAAAAAAAATCTATATCCAAAAGAGAATTATCACATTTGATCATCAAAGTATATCAAAATTTGCATTGGGTTCTTTTAAGTATTGCAATTTTTAATTTTAATATTTTTTTTATTCAATTTTGGTCATTTCTATTCCATTTTAGTCCTAAAAGACTAAAATTGGACAAGAAATGATTAAAATTGAATATTACAATACTTAAAGGATCAAATGCGAATTTTGTGATAATTTGACAATAAATTTAAATGACCACATGTGATAATATGACTGGGAAAAATTATAATTTCTCACATTATCATAAAAAGAAATGTTTAACGATATTATATTTAAAACAATATTTTCAAAATCGGATCGGACCGGTCGATTCGACTGAAAATCGGAATTGGAACCAATCTGGAACACCCATCTTTTTTTAAGGTTGAATCGGATTGGACAGGAAAAATCGGTTGAACAAATCTAACTGATTATGTATAATTTTTTTTTAATTTTATGATGTTGGATCGATTCAATTGTTTTTTTGTCCAATAGTTCAACCTTCATTTTTTTTTATATATTTCAAGCTGGTTCCGGCTACGATTTATGGTCTAACAGACCGACCCGACCCGATTTTGGTTCAATCGATTTTTCTGTTCCAACCCGATTCAACCTTAATTTATTTTTTTTATTCTGAGCTTGTCCTGGTTCCGATTTATGATCTAACCGATCGATCTGAACCGATTTCAAAAATATTGGTTTAAATATAATATTTTTAAACACTTTTTTATGATAGTGAGAGAATTTTAATATAATGTGAGAAATTATAATTTTTCCGGTCAAATTATCACATTTAGTCATTTAAGTCTTGTGTCAAATTATCACAAAATCTACATTTGGTCATTTAACTATTTTAATTTTCAATTTTGATCATTATTTGTCCAATTTTGATTTTGAGGGACTAAAATTGAACATAAATGATCAAAATTGAAAAAAAAAAGATCAAAATTAAAAATTGTAATAGTTAAAAAATTAAATGTGAATTTTGATATACTTAGAGGATCAAATGTGATAATTTCTCATATCCAAAATATAGGCGTGCAAAGTTGCCCAAATCATAATCCAACTTTTATTCTTAGAATTTAGGATTTACTAGAATTTATTTCGAAATTATTTTAAAAAATTGTGGTTAATTTATTTAAAAGTAATGATTTGTAACTGTGCACGGTTATATAAGCCATATGATATATCCTTCATTTATAGAATTTATTGCAAAATTATTTGGAAGTTTTCTTTTTGACAATTTATTTATGATAAAATTGATCACTTTTAGTATATAAAGATATAATAATATTACTTCCTCAATTCTTATAAACATGTTCACCTTTATTATTTGATATTATTTAAAAAAATATTGATTTTTGACTAATTTTATTTACTTTAAGGATAATATAATATTTGTAGATAATAAATAAATGTACAAAATATATTGTGTCTGTTAAAATATTATGACAATTTTAAAATTAACTTATATTTTGTAGCTTTGCATTAAGATGATAATATTTTATTTTAAGAGGTGAAACTTACTGACACTGTGGATGGTCAAATAATGAAAGAATGAACTTAATTTTGGGACAAATGAAAATTATTTTATCTTATAATTCTGCATTATTTTTAATTCTTAGTGCTTGTTACTTGTTAGATTCATCTTCTAAGATCGTCAATTCAATTATAATGAAATACTCCTATGTATTTACAATACTGGTGGTGTAATTAAATTCAAAGATTATTTAATCAGAATATTTTTTAAGTGTGTTGTAACACTTTCCTTATTCAGGTTAAAATAGAATGCATCAAAAAGTACAAATTTCACCTATAATCACGTAATAATTAAACATTATAATAATAATAATAATAATAGTATATAGAAAAAGAAATCCTGAAAAATAAAGAATGTTAATGTGGTGTGGCATAGCATTCTCATATGCTTTTTGCATGCGCAAAAAGGGCCTCACGTAGTCACATGCTTCCCACAAAATTAATCTCAAAATAAATAAATTCCACCTCAATATTTATTTATACATTAAGCTCTGTTTGGATGAACTAAAATCATGCTATTCAAAGTTGGATCAACCTAGTAACAAACTTTTCCGTAAAATAGATACCAACAAACATACGTTTTGAGTTTAACATTTTAATCCAATTTTGCTTTCTTTCTTTTTTATTTATTTATTTTATTTTTATGCATACCTATACCATCGTTAATTTGCTTTTATTTAGTTTATAAGATTTAAATTCATAGAATATAATTTAACTTAGATATCTCGTGCACTTAAATTTTTGTTGTTGTGAATTTAATTTGTATTAATTTTATTTTATATATATATATATATATATATATATATATATATATATGTATTAGTTTTATATATATATATATATATATATATATATATATATATATATATATAAATGTATTAGTTTTTTTTTTATATTTAGCTATTTATTAAAAAATTAACAGAGAATTCATTAACAAACTAAACAAAATTTTATTTATTTATGTATATAAGTGTATATATTACGAATGTAGATGCATAAACTTAACTTCCAAGCATCTACCATATAATTTTGACCATGTTTGACTTCCTATTATTATTCTTGTACAAAAGGGTTTAATAAATTGAGAATTACTATTGTTATGCAATATAAAATTAATACTACTATACATTGTTATTATGCAAAAAAAATTATGCTTACTTATTGAATGGTTTAATTTGGTTGTACTTTTTCAAAATATTGATTGTAGTATAGGAGTAAGTATTAGTAAATAAGTATACATTTTTATTTTTTAAAAAAATTTTAAAATTTTATTTTTGCCAGAAGTACACATTTTTTTAAAAAATATAATAAAAACTAGAAAATTTATACTTCATCCGTCCCATAATTTTTTCACGTTTCTACATTTGTCCGTCCCACGATTTTGTTCACAACCTAAAAATGACAAACATCACTTCATCCAACAATCTCAAAAGTTACTTTAATTTCAAATTTGCCACTTTTTTTCACACACATATCATTACTTTATACTTTTTTATTACCTAAAAATACTATTATACTCTCTAAAATTAACAAATTTGGTCAAAAATAATTTTTTTTTAAAAAACGTGGTACAATAAACGCGAACAAAATTGTAGTACGGGAGTATGTTATTAAACTCAAAACCCAAGCCAACTCAACTCATTTACAATCATACGTATTTTCAAATAAAATATTAATTAGTGATTTTCTCAACACTGCATTAATTATGGAATGGATAAATAAATTAGAAAAGGCAAATTTGGATTAAAGCTATTGAATAATTAAATGAGTGGCAATCTTTTGTTGGGTGTTGCAGAGAAACAACGAATGGAAAAAGTTTGAGATAATAAAATCGAAAAGTAGGACTTTAAGAGCGTCGGGTTAAATTGCATCTTTGGGGATGCAATCATTGATTATTTTTTAAGATTAATTTATCTATTTAATTAATTTATTTATTTTTATATTATTAATTTAAGAATACTTGATTCAAGCTGATAGAATGGCTAAACCTTGTCCATTAGGTTTGACCTCTGTCACCATGTGGTCATCTTCTTTCTTTTGGAGGAATGTGGTCCACTTAGTTGACATCATAATGATCCATATTTTTATCTTAGATCCAATTAATTACTCCCTACGTTCCATAATTTTGTTCACGTATACTATACCACATTTTTAAAAAGTATTCTTTTTGACCAAATTTGTTAACTTTAGAGGGTATAATAGTATTTTTAAGTAATAAAAAAGTATAAAGTAATGATATGTGTGTGAAAAATTAGTGACAAATTTGAAATTAAAGTAACTTTTGAGGTTGTTGGATAAAGTGATATTTACCATTTTTAGATTGTGAACAAAATCGTAGGATGGACAAATGAAGAAACGTGAACGAAATTGTGGGACGGAATGAGTATAAATTAAGGGATGCTAAATAAACTCTTGGAAACTTGTCACTATAGAAATTAAATTCTTATTGTACATATATCTAAGTTCATGTGAAAAATATAACTTACACAAATTACAATTTTGTTGATATAATTTGAAATGTTAATTTAACACTATATGTTTAGCTTAAAATAATAGATAAAATATTATGTGAACTTGAGTGTATGTTAATTTATTGTGCACCCTGTATTACTATATTAAAAAAATATTCTATCCTATCATTAGGAATTATCCTGTTCGATCTTTGAAAATTGGTGGAGGAGATAAATTATAGCCTTCACGGTCCCTATTTTGGGATTGATGAATGAGATAAATTGTATGATTTATTTCAAGTATTTTATAGAGAGGTTCACTGCTTGCTTTGGGGATTAGTGGATGATTGATGAAAAAGATAGACTCAACGCTTGCATTGGGGATTAATGGGTAAATTACAAGATGTTTCTCAAGTGCTTTATAGTTACAGATATGACTCACACTCACTGCTTATAGTGATTTATAGAGTTTGATTGTACTTGCAATGAGTCAAATTCATATAAAAAACAAGTTCGAACCTCCATCCTATAATAATCAGTTGAAAGGTCTTTCCACTATCTCATTCACCACTGTATTACTATGTTAATTTTGTGTTTTATGATTTACCGTTTACTTATGATTGATTACATTCTTTAGTCAATTCGTTTATAATTAAATGATTTAACTTGTATTTACTAAAGTGCGAACTAGATCATTGTGATTTATAACATTTTCAAATCTAAAATTGAAATGAAAATATTTTTTATTAAAATGGGTAGTAATGAGACCAAGTGCAATGCATATTTAGGATGCAGATGATCATCCATTTAAATTAATGATAGATATATACTTAGCTAATTATTTGTGGGCATTCTAGGTAGATGGGTAGCATGTGAGTTGCTTCATTATATTAAACCCTACTTTCAATCTTTTAGAAAAAAAACTAATGTAATTATCATACTTTATATTTTGGGGGAAATATATATATAAATAATTTTTTGAATAAGTCCCATTATTGAATATAAATCATAATATACACGCAATGATCTAAAATTGTATGCTTTCCCTAGTATGTAGTAGTGTATGATTTATTATGTTCAATTTTTATAATTTTTATCATTATTTATTTAAAATTTAATGAATGTATAGAAGTATAATCCATTCAACCGGCATGAAATATAAAAAAATCTAAAATAAAAGATAAATCCTAGTTGGACGAGATGAAAAATTTTTGAGGTTCCTTTTGGATTTCACCTTTTGCTCTCACTTACCTTTTAGAAATAGTATATATGTCTAAGTAGGAACATTTTACTATATTAGTGGGAAAAAGCTAGATGCTATCATTGAAATTGAAAAATGTGTGTTTTGTTAGGATTCCATATTATGAAAAACTTTGGATTCAACTCAAATGTCAAAAGAAAGATATCTCTAAAAGGGATAATGCCAATTAGATAAATCCACATAGTTTGAGTGAAAATAAACATTAAAAATCCAACAAAATTATTTTGATCTCTACTTCATATAAATTGGAGAAGATGGATTTATATTACATTAAGATACTACAATATAATATATATGTTGAAACCAAAAAAGAAAAAAAAAGTTATGGGAAGCACAAAAGAACACAACCAAAAGAACAAAGATTGACCACTATACATAAAACACAAAAACATTAATTCCATGTTATATATATGGTACAAACAATTGTCCATTAAGAGCTACCTATATTATTACCAAGTCAATTTCAATGCCATTAATATCATTTCCTTTTCTTCTTTTAGGTTTGATGGAATTAACATTCCTTCACTTTGTCCCCCCCCTCGCCCCACCCCCCACCTATTTTGTCTTCATCACTTGTTTTTATCCTTTTGTTTTCTTTAGTATCTTTTTCTTTCAGGTGTTCCTATAATGGATGGAGAGTTCTCATCTCCCCCCACCCCACCCCACCCCACCCCACCCCAATGGTGAACAAAGCACCACTCTCCACATGTTCATGAGATATAATATATACATATAATTTTTAAAAATAAAAAATACTATAATTTTACAAAAATAACTACAACTTTAAAAAATGTGGTGGAATGAAAGAGTGAAGATTGAAATAGATAAGTGTGTAAATGTGTTATTTGATTGTCATAGGGAGGGGAATAAATTGGGAGTTAGTTGGATGAAAGGGAGTGGGCCCAAGATGGGCTTGGGCCCACCAAAAATATTTGTTGGGCTTGGGCCCACCAAAAATATTTGTTTGCGTGAATAAACAAATAGGTGACATGGACATTGCTTTGATGGGTTGGTGTAGTGGAGTGTGAGGCCCACCACCTCTCATCAGCCCATTTACACATGGGAATCCAGAAATGACACAATTTTGACAAAAAATCTCTTCTCTCTCTATGACTCACTTTGCTTGTTTATGACACTAGTAGTTGTAAGTTGTAAGAACAACCAACAATCCAATCCCATCCTCCAGTTCACATTTGCATCTTCTGTTCTTTTCACCACTCTCTTGCTAGCTCAGTTTCAAACTTGAAATTGCCTCCAACAAACACCCCCCCCCCCCCCCCCCCCCCCCCCCAGTATTGAATGGGTTTTGGATACAGTGTTGTATAATGGGTAATGTTGAATGAAAAATGTTGACATGATACCTTTTAAATTGAAATAAAACTTAACTATAAGGATAAAATAGTCCGAACGTACTAATACTTTTCCACATTTTATGTTTTCTTAGATTTTTAAAATATAGGGTATGTAAACTCTCTCGTCCCAATGTTTTTTTCACACTTTCTTTATAAATTATAAAAAAAGTGTGCAAAAGTTACTCAGACAAATGAAGTATAATATATCAAGTGGCCTATTCCTTCCTGAAAATATTTGCGTGGGATTACGAAAAGACAAAATTTCTTGTGAGACAGTAATAATATGAGACGAGTTGTGAAACGGGACAACTTATTGTTAAAGTAGGTTCGTTATATAAGTAAAGTATGTTAACTTGTAATTAAAGTATGTTTTTTAAAATATATAATGAATAATGAATTAAAATATGTTTTAAAAGTGTTATAGTACGATTTACTACAAACATACTTTAAATATCAATAAACATACTTTATTTATATAATAACTATACTTTAACCATGAATCGACCCCTCTCACAGCGATGGCAACGGGTAGGGTACCCGCTTATTTTGAGGTACCCGTACCCGTATCCGATTAAAAAACAACTACCCGTACCCGTATCTGTCCCATTTAAAAAATTTATTATGGTACCCGTACCCGTCCCATTACCGTTTAGCAATACCCGCGGGTACCCATACCAGTTTAATATTCATTTATTTTATATATATTATATTTTTTTATTGTCTAAATAATTATAATAATAAAAATCACATTATTATTAATTAAATATAATATAAATTCTATTATTTTAAATAAATATTTAATAGATATGATTAAATAAAACTTATAACTATTAATTAAATATATAAAACATCTTATAATATATAAATTATATAATATATATTAAATTTTATAAAAATATATATATAATCGGGGTACCCGCGGGTTTTGAGGCATTACTCGTACCCGTCCCAAACCCTAACGGGTATTTCTTACAACTACCCGTACCCGTCCCAAATCCATTTACAACTACCCGTACCCTACCCATTAGGGTTCGGGTAGACCGGGAAATACCCGTCCCATTGCCATCCCTACCCTCTCATAATACGTCTAACAAATACACATCTCACAATAGAGTATCCCTTAAATTTTTTTTTTAAATTTTATATATATATATATTTTTTAAAAAGCGCCAAATCAGTTCGGTGGAGGAGACAATAATTGAGTTGCCCGATTATATGTGTGAGGTGATAAAAAGAAAATGGTCAAAATTAAGGATTTGATTTTATGGGACAAATTTCAAAAAGTAATAATCATTTATGAGCTGACAATAATATTATTGTCGTCCTTAATTTTAAACAACACCAAAATATGTCTACTCTTCATTGACGTACGTGGAACTTAATTTTCAACTCTGAATCATTTATCTATATACCATGAAAACACAGATTTATTTGTGAAAAAAAAAATCAAATTTGTGCCTTCTTTTAAAAAATATGTGTTCAGTATGGTTTCAAGAAAATCAATCAGTATGATTCTACTTTTACACACATAAATAAGATTATTTTGGCTAGGGTTGATCATTTTCTTTACATTAATATCAACGGAAAACATGTGCTCCCTCCGTCCCGCCTAAAGAGTTATTTTTGTTTTTTACATGTGGATTAAGAAATTTATTATTTAATGTGTAGTGGGTAGTTGTATTAGTGTGAGTGTGAACCCCATATTTCATTTTATTAGTGGGTGTGTGTGGGTCTTATCACTCATGTGTGTAAAAATGGAAAGGTGATTTTTTTGGTGAGACGTCCAAAATGGTAAAAAAAGGCAATTTGAGTGGGATGGAGGAAGTATGAAGTTTATGATTTTGATATAATAATTCTTTTTTACATTTTCAATTTTGATTCACATATAACATAAGACAAACTCAAGAAAGAGTTGCTATAACACTAATAAAATAACAATAATAAATAAATAAATAAATAAAAATATATATATGTTGGTTTTGATATTGCTAATAATGTAATATCAAAATTCCATTGAACATATAGACGTTCAATTTAATTAATTGCCTTCCATTGAACAAACAAATACAAAAAATTGTGCAGTTTTTATGTAAAATATTGAGAGTAATGTTGTTTTTAGTATATTTTAGGAACTCCTTGGTTAGGAGTAACGGGAGGGAATTAATTAGATTGATAGATATATGAGTCATTTTTTAAGTTTAAGTAATTTAATTGTGAATTTTGAAAACCAAAACATAGAATCTTAAATCCATGATAAGATGTATGTAATCCATGCATGCTACTCCATTTCTGCACTAGGTTTGAGATTAAATACAAAAGATAAGATGCCCAAATGATGATTAAAATGCATATTAAATGGGCCTCGTCATGAGAAGCCCATGTATAAAGCCTGATAAAGAAAACACTCTTTATCCTCGTGCATATGCAATCTAATTGCCAAACAGAGCCGTTGGTGGTGGGTTTATACCACATCGGATGTTTTGCGCCATTTTCATACATCATTTTTAGGTAAAGGGGAAAACAAATCCAATCAATGTCCCTAGGGTTT
The DNA here is from genome assembly GCA_023678885.1 of Pogostemon cablin. Classification (NCBI taxonomy): domain Eukaryota; kingdom Viridiplantae; phylum Streptophyta; class Magnoliopsida; order Lamiales; family Lamiaceae; genus Pogostemon; species Pogostemon cablin. Next base: position 8,798,028 of record CM042965.1, read on the forward strand.
AAACTTTTCTTTTTGGCCTTAGGTATAATTTCTCTCCCTCTTCTACGTGTCATCCATCCAACCAACGGTGTCATACAGAAAATGATATACCAAAATGACACAGAGAATTCGAACCAGTTTATACCATACAATACAACCCTAATCTATTAATATTATTGGTGGATGAAGTTCAATAATTTAGAGATATAAGCATATATTTACACCTTATGAAGCAAGCAAAGTGTTACAAAATTATAGATGTCCTACCAAAAGAGGACCTCCCTCCATTCTTGAATCAATACACAGGGACCATGGACGAGGTTTTGCAACTACAGAGAATGTAAGGAGAGAGAGAACCATTGGTGTTATTCAATGTGCAAAATTAGAGTACATGTAGCTACATTTTTGTATTATATGTCAAGTTGTTCCAAACATTTCACTGCAGTTGATTCGTCCACATCGCCCGTCATCTTCACAGGAATTTTCTCTGCGAGAGTTGGTGCAACTGTAAATGCGGGTACTGCTTGCCTAATGCATACGGGACGAGGTGGTGCTGAGAAGACGGGCACTGCACTTCTTACAGTTACAGGTGGAGCGGCTCGGAGGTAAGGTGCCCTACATTGTCTCATGGGAACATAAGGAGCTGCTCCAACTGCAGGAAATTGATGGATGGAGGATATTAATGGGTGTGATGAGGTATTGTTTATCACTGAAGAAGGTGGTCTATTTCGAGAAGCAGTTTTTGGACAGAACAAGGGGAGAATTTTTGATGTAGGGCGCTGTGGACTTGAGGGTCGAGGGGTTGGAATCGACAACTTCGTCTGGAATGGCATGGAGGCACCATTCTGGTTGCTTATTCCCAACTTCAAACGGTATCTCTGCAGTGCCCTTGCTATTCTTATCTGTTCTTGCTCGTCGTTGTTTTCGTGCTCAGATGGAGAACTTGCTCCTTGCTGTGCTACTGACCAAAGACAACAACGTAAACTATGTTCAGAAAAATCTGGCAAAGGGTACACTACACCTAATCAACAAGCAAACTAGAACAAGCCATTGTATTGAGCACCAACACACCATCATAAATGCATCTTTGTCTTTCTCTACGTATAAACCAAACGGGAGTGTTACCCAACATGATCAGCTCTCAAAAGTTCAAGATAAATTGTGCTATCTGAAAAAATAGTCTCCTCTTTTAGACTAGAACCAAATTAACACCTTAAGGTATCCATACATTTGACAAACAAAGAAAGTTTAATAAAATCTTGGATACAGAAATATAGGACTTACATTGTTTCAAGGATAGCCAAGCTGCCAATGCAGCATTCTTCTCAGCTTGCTTTTTGGTCTTAGCAGGCTCCCCCGTAAACGTAATTCCAGCAAGCTCGACAATTCCTGTAAACACAGGCAGGTGTCCTAAACCAGACCTGAAAGTAGTGTATTGAGGCAATGGAGATCCAACTCTCTGTGCTATCTCCTGCAACAGGTTCTTATAAACCCCCGTCTCATCCTACACCAATAAACATTAACATCAATACTAGCATGTAATCTTGGCTAATGTTATGTCAGTGTAAAAAGGGCTGTCTTATTTTCCTCCTTGCATTGGTCACAAACAAGGGTTCTTGAATTATAGTCACTTTGTATCTGAACCTTTTGGCCTCCATGGCAACATCAAGAAAGACACATCACCTTTCTTGATGGAATTGGAATATCCAATCATGTAGTAGTAATTAAGTTGTAGCATAGTTACTATAGAGCTTTGATTTAAAATTAGATTAATACACAGTAGCTGGAGGTGGACAGGCACATGCATGATGCAGCATGCTCTTAATAAGCACAATAAATTTGAGGGAGACAAGACCATAAATTGTACCTTTTGCAAATGCATTTATTTCATCCATGTGCTATCAAGAGATGAATAGCTTAGTTTATTTTTAACAAAGATTAATAAAATATAATTAATTTGACACCGACATCTACCCTTCCATTAAATTAACCTTGCCAATATATTTAATTACATAATTAGTTTGAAAAATAAATCATATTAAGATCAAAATATAATAGTACTAATTTGATACAGACATCTACCCTTCTCATAACCATTAACAATATTAATCACTTATTAGTTTGAAAAAAAAAATCAAATTAAGATTAATATATCTGATATTATCTCTCAAACGTTGTGATCTTTAAAAATAATAATACTTCTAATGCAAAATTGAAAGTCAACAATCTCAATTATCAGTGCCTATCATTGCCTCAAATTATGATCATACAGTATATTTTAATATTATAAAAAAAATCCTACTTAAATAAATAGCTTTGTCCCCACACAAGTGCAAAACATCTAACTTGCAGAGTTCTAAATATAAAATCAACCCTAATCTAATTCCAAAAGAAATATTTTCATTACAGGACATGAAAAGATACGTAAACTATTAATAAAGGACCTGAAAGATTTTTGCTATCAATTCAGGATCCGAAAGAAATGAAACTATCAATACAGGACCTGAAACCATGATATTATAATGTGTTTTTATCAATTCAGGACCTGAAATTTTATGATTTTAGGTCCTGATAGTTTCATATCTTTCGGGTCCTAAATTGATAACAAAAATCTTTCGGGTTCCTAATTGATAGTTTACCTATCTTTCATGCCCTATATTGAAAAAACTCCTTTGTTCTCAAATATCCTATGCAGTATCATTTTTAAAAATTACCCAAAAACTAACAAACATAAATCAATTACTTCAATAAAATTTGAATGTAGAAAGACAATTTCAAAATGATTTCCAGATATTAATTACGCATAACTCTCTCCAAAATTCAAGAATATCAAATCAATTTGAATCCTCTATTTCCCACCATAGGTGTAGAGATCACCAAATTCGCATATAGTGTTTCATTAGTCATATCATCATTTCATAAAGGTGTGATTAAGATCTAAGAGGATGTTACTTTCCCTCTAATAGTTGAAAAAGAATAATACTAATATTTAAATTTAAAAAAAAAAAAGAAAAAAAAAGGGGAGTGGATGAGTAAAGTGGCCCTTAATTAATAGAATTGATGAGAGAAGAGTGGTGGACGACCCAATAACAGCTGTTAATGAAAGGAAGGCATGACCAGATTGATGGTATTCTATTCCACATTACCTCGTAGCTTTAATACTACCCTGACGCCACCCTCCCAGTGGAGGTGCAAACTCACGCAGGTGTGAACTCATTCATTGACTCTGTAATTATTTAAATTAATGCGGCATTCATGTCATTAATTTAACGATTCCGATTAATTTGACCTGTGATTTGAATTATATTTGCACCAACAACCGCCGCCTTCCGGCGAAATTAAGCAGCGGCGCACATTAGCGCAGCATTTGGAAATGAATAATTGTGTGAGAATAATGTTGAGGACTTACGAGGATGCGAGCGGCGAGGGAATGGATGTGAGAGGAAGAGGAGAGGGAGACGAGGGCGGCCTCGGCGGCGGAGTGCTCGGCCTGGCGGAGAGTGGAGCAGTAGTTAGGGCTCTCGAAGTTGTCTCCGTTGAAGTTGACGATGGCTTTGAAGCGCGGCGCGTGGTCCGGACCCTCCCTTACGCAGGTGTAGGACGGCAAGTTGAAGCAGCTTCTCTGCGCCAGCTCTTGCAGCTGATTCTTATACATCTCTCTCTCTCTAACTCTCTGTGTGTGTGATGAAATTGTACAAGGCCTATATGAGAAGGCGGTTGTTAAAGCAGAATGCGGCGGCGGAGCGGCGGCACATCAATGACTCCGATCAGTTGTTTGTTGGGGGTGGGGGAGGGGAGGGGGTGATGCTCATATCGCTCCACTACTTTTCTTTTTATTGGCCTTTTAATTTAATTCCTTCATTCATATATAGCTCACTTTATTTCATTTTATTTAATTAAGTATTTGAAATGAAACAAACCGTTGAATTTTATTCGAGTCAAATTCACTATTAACTGGTAAATTACTGCTAGTTTGGTTTGCTTTAAAATGTGTTCCAGTCTCACAAAGAGTTTTTTTTAGCTTATTTAAAATATTATCGAGATTCAAAATATATATTCGTGATTGTTGGGTAAGCAATTGAGTCGAAGTTTAATAATTTTACTCATATTTACTTTAATTATTTTCATGTATCTTAATAATTTAAGAGAGTTCACTGTTTAACTGTGCTTGTAATGAGCAAAATCCATATATTATTTCATTAATATTAAGTCAAACAGTAAGTTTTGAGTCTTTTGCTAGTGCAATAAAACAGTAAGTTTTTGCAAGTCAAATAGTAGGTCTTAAATTCATTTGAGATTAAAATTTGATTACTTACACACGCAGTTAAATGGTAAATCTTCTATATAACTCATCCAGAGCAATAGCAGTTGGTACGTAATTAATGTAGATGATAGTGAAAGTAAGAGTACTCAAAATCCACTATTTGTAGTGGTATCAGTATCAGTATCATAATGCTGGGATAAAAAGCCGCACTATACTATTGAATCAATTTCCATTTACATTAAAAAGGTGCTTACATTATCCTCATTCATAATCATTTTATTCGATAATATAAATTGTTGAGAGGGGTAATAGAGTAAATTTACTAATTAAGCCTTGCATGTGATATGTTTTAGTACGTCTTCAACTTTCTTCTTTTATACGTTCAAATGTAACTTCACAACATCATAGTACTATTTGCATGTTCATAAATAGAAGGTGTAATTAAAACTTAAATATAAGCGGATACAATAAATTTACAACTTTAGGCCCATGATCCATGAACAACCTCCCACCACCCACCCCCCAAAAAAAAAAAAAAAAAAAAAAAATTGCAAGATCACATCACTCGTCTTCTCCCTAACATTCCATTAATCCTTCTAAAAATCAAGATATGTTGTTCACCCGGATATACGGACTTCAAAACATGTACACTATACAAACTTATACAGTTTATTAGCAAATTTTTAACTAATTACCAGTTAGTTTTTTAATGAATAATTGAATATATAAAATAACAAAACATCATTAAGAATCTGTACACTACACATTATTGAATACACAAAAATTAACTCTGTACACCGAGTACATGGGATACAACTCTTATAAAAATAAGTTTTTTTTTTTAAATTTAAATCATAATCGTTATTTTTAAAGGGTATCAATTATTATGCACAGGAATGATAATTTTCATATGAATAAAAGAGATGCTTCTAAATCGTAATTTTCATATAATTTTCTTGCATTCTCTAATATATCTTACTTGCAACATAAAAATAAAATGACAAAAAACAGATACGAAACCAATTACACATTAATTGTGCTAAAATATACATATGCATATATGAAACCAATATGCTAGTAAATTTATTCTCATAAGGATCAGCTCAAGTGAAATAGAAGGTTATAAACTTTAATCCTTATGTGCTTTATAGTGTACTGTGTACATATCATAACGAAGCATTCAAATAGGAAAGAGCCTGCATAAATATGTAAGTGTGTATAATAGGCAACAAAAACTGTTACCTTGTCAAGGAACATTCAACTCCACGGCAACTATCAGTCGAACACAATCTCAAGTAAAAGGAACGTAAATCTGGAGATCAACTCTGATTAGTGATTGTCGACTGTATAAGCGAAGAGTACGTATAACCCTAGTCGTCGTAGATTCATACAAAATGCTCATCACATGGTCTAGAGATCAAAATGCTACAATTATGTGCATTTAAGCTTAACAAGTGAAAATACAGCGACGCGGAAATAGAGAGGCCATCAAAAAAATCAGGCAAAATTGCATATGAGAAGCAAAATGTTTGGTGATATTGAACAAAAAAGACTAGAATACATGCCGGTCTGCAGTATATTTGCAATAATCACCATGAGAAAGGGCTTGCTCCCAATAAGAATATCTCATTTTCTACATCTTTCACCCATTGACAAACCCGGTTACATACTTTTATAGCAAGAGCCTGCAAAATGAACTTACCCAACTCAGCAAAAGAAGAGTATTATAATTTCAAGTAAAGATTGTGATCTCAGGGGGAATTATAACTATAATTTTGGAATTTCAGTGTCATTCAGATTTTTTTTGTACTTCATTACTACTTAACAGAGAATAGGACAGACATGAGAAAGGTTCAAACGAGAAGAGAATCAAGCACTTCATGGTGCGTTTGACAAGTGTAATTTTTATTCAGTAAAGCTGAATTGTCTCAGAAGATGGATCAAAATAAGCGCTAGGATCATTGCTCGATAGGAGACCCAGCAATTACTTGTCATGCAAACAAAGTGATTTAAACCGCTAAAAAATAAATTAAATAATTCAAGAGTTATAAACCTTGACGACAATGAAATGTAGGAAAATAAAAAAACAGTGAAAGTAGATGTTTGCTTTATCAAACCTTGTCTGCAAGGGGATCAAAAGCTGCATACAGTTCAAAATCTTGTGTGACCCAGCAGAGTAGCACTGTGATATAAATATTAGTCAAAAACTTCACAATCTAGAGAGAGATATTTATTTAACTGAAGTCCATAAATGATACAACGGGTAATTGCATAAAGAATGCAATGAATTGCTGCATTCAATGATAATTTGAGTAAATTACAAGACTTCCATTCCATGAATCGCGTAAATATTAAGCAGCATAAGAGGAGCTGAAAGCCACTGCTATCTCTTACAGTAGCTCTTACTTGGTGCTAGGAAGGGTAATTAACTAAAAATTTACTGGTCAATACCAGGTCCTGTTCAATGAATGAGAAAAACAAGATAGAAAGATATACCATAATTTTCATCTCTTCTAAACTGTGTTTTGTGAGGTCCTGTTCCCTTGTCATGCATGGATGCGTAAAGTCTTTGGTAGGCCCTATACAATCTACAAAACAAGGAGCCATGTGCAATGCCATACTAAAACCAGTGACAAATATCATGGACAAGAGTTTCAATCAAAAGTGTCATATTTACCTTTTTTGCTGTCCCAAGCTATTGATTGGTGAAGAAAATTCAGATGACACGTACTGGTCAAGAAAAATACTTCTGTATACGAAATGCCATAGTCCAGCTGGACCACCAACCCCGACAAATCCATCTGCAATTCCACCTGAAGAATCTAAAGCAGGTCTTGGTTGACCTAGATGAGAAGACATGGTTCCAGGACGAGAAGTAGAGTCTACAAGCAAATCCTCGATGTGCAAACCCCCATCTATCAAGGATCTTTGAACTTCACTAAGTACATTTGACTTCGAAAGTACATTCTCGATCCGAATCCTATAGGATGCAACAAATGTTTATCAGTGATGGCAGGATCCTCTGATAAGCTATCTTTTGGCCCCATGGGAAACAAGTAATTATAAAAAGCACCAAAAGATCTTTGTAAAATTGGTAGTCCATCTCAAAATTTTTAGTGCATTACCTGCTATCTTTTAAATGGTAAAAAGCATCGGAATTAGTGGTGAGCAAGATCAGGTATGCATCGATCTGCCAAAAAATGCAGAAACATGCTTGACAAATTAAAATATACAACTCATAAAATCAAAACACAACCAAATCAGAAAATTTAACGATTTAGTTATGGACCATTGTCCAAAATAATTACTAGACGTGATAAATAAGTTTCAAAAAATTATTTCCCAACTTATGTAAGACTTACATCAAAATAATGAACATAAGCATAAAGAAATGCCATGGGATTGTATCTTGGCAGGCAAATAGGAGAGAAGGATTCAGATGTCCTGCATGAAGATGAGAAGCATGTAAAAAGAAATCTCCAAAGTTCAAATGATCATAAGAAAAGTAGGGTGGTTAGTCAACTTCCTAAACTCATAAAAAGTGGGATAATTAATAACAACTCATCCAAACATATCTTTCTTACTTCTCATGGGAAGATCTGTTATTTAGAGTTGAGCAAAAGAACCCACACTGCAGGCAACCTGGTATTTAACAACCAGGAAGCTGCTAATAGTTAAGCTGAGAGCATTAAAAACCATTACTTCAAGCTGGAAAGATTATGGAGCTATATAAAAGAGAAAATACATTTTATATTAAGGAAACTGATCACAAGCTTGCCACATGTAAGAGAACTTAGCAAAGTTCTTGATAAGGAAGATATTTGACCTCAATTTCATCAAATAAGTATCATGGCAAAAGAGAATGAAACCAGCCTAAACTCTCAAAGATTTTGCTAATTTGGACAAGCATTTGGAGTAGATCTTTGATTTTCTTAAACCAAAACTTCTCTTAAACATGTTATCAATGCAAGAGATTAATAAACACCTTTCAGTACTCTCTTTTACGATCTCAGATCTCTAACTTTTTTGTTTTGATTTTAGCTTGTTAGACTTTCTTTTAACCTCGTACAATCATGTTCTATACCAAAAAAGCCAGTGCATTCAACCTTAACAAAAAGCCTATTCAATGTTTTCATGTGTGTATTCATGAACATAATTTACAAACAAGATCACCTCACATTTCCATATCTCAGGACTCAGATCATAGAATTTGAGATTAAGCCGTGCATACACTCACCTAAAAGATTCAGAGGACGTGATAAAATTGGAGAGCAACAATATATCATCAGGATGAAGAGATGCTTTTTGTGCCCCAACAAGATTAATTACCTGCATAGCATTTGAATTTATAATCATATGTTACTATCTTGCAGCTTAAAGAAGAAGTCAATTATTTCTCATGACTGAAACCTTCTATCTTGAAATAGGTCCCCTAGACATATCTTGGTTTGATCAGTGGAATTTTTTCTTTTGAATTCAACTAACAATCTATTGAGAAGAAAATTATTGTCAGATAACTATAACCCAGAACTGCACCTTCAGATAGGCCACAGGTCTAGCCTTGGAACAAATGAAGGAAATGAGTTAAAGGAAATATTGAGGCGAATATCACTTTTAAATAATGTGCAGATTAAAGTTCAGGAAAATCAGTCATAGTTGATAGTCTTTCTTCGAAACCTCAGTTGTTTCAGAATACCAAAGTGCAATCTAAATTAAAATCAGGGAACCTCCTAAATAACAACACAAAAGATATCACAGTTACCTTGTGTTTGCACATTAAAAGTGCAAAAAGAACCCCAGAACCAGCTACATCTTGCAAGATGGCACCTGCAGCTTGACGTGTTGCATAAGCAAGGGGAAGACATGAATAGGCATGCAGAAAAGTGGCAGGATTCCTACAATCAGAAAAATATGCTTTTAGTTATAAGTTAAAATTAAAGTGTGGAATCAACGTGCTACCTAGATATTTCTCTTTGTTGGACTCAAAAACCAATCATAACTTCAATGATTAATAGATACAAATCATAGAATAACATAATTTTAATTTTAAAATTTCAGTTCAGCTGCTTCGAACAGCCTTCCCCGAATCTTGTAGTTCCACAGATATGTAACAGTGTAAGTAATGCAGAAGTTTTTATGCGAAACCAAGCGAAATCATGTATTAGTTGGAAAAGTTTTAACTGATTCATCCTATTCAAAGAACTACAGTGAGCAGCTTACAGCAAGAGATTTTGCATTCATCATGTAGTCTGTATATTTCATGTCAAACTAATAGCAAAGTCATCCATCAGGAATCCTGATGACGAGTACATCCTCTCTTAGTCATAAATATGCCTGGTGAATATAAATTGCAACCTTAAACATTGCCGAGTACACAACATAATAGAAAAAACTATGACTCTTATCACTCAAGACATCCAACAAGCATTAAAAATATTCTACTTGTCATTAATCTAGTTACCTTATATGCTCAAGTTCATATTGTTTTCATCAAATTCCTACATATACTAAATACGGCCCAAGCACCAACAACAGAATAATTTAGGAAAAAATCTAGAAAATGTCATAAAGAGATGGTGACAATTGATATAACAGTTAATTATTGTAGTGAGTTGTAGTGCATGAATCATCAGGCACTCGGGAAAAAAAAAAGTATCTGTAAGTTAGTTAAACATGCTATAGGGCACAAAAATAATATACCAACTGAAAGAATGGATGAGAGAAGAGAAGACAGCATCAGTGCCTCCAAGCAGCGATGTCATATCAAATTTTGGGTTCCTCTCAAAACAACGATTCACAGACTTTGTCAGGATAAGTATCATCTGCAGGCAGAAAAAATTAATTCAGAAAACAGATCCTTTAGCTCACCATAAAAGGACAGACTATGCAGGCAGTTCCAAGCCTGTTAAAACACATATATTCAATTCACTCAGTAAATATAAAAGTCACTGGTCTACATGGGATAAGCTACCTGACCATAGAGCAACTCCAGCTGTCCCTTTAACGATTCGTAAGGTTCTTCCGTGCAACTTATGCAAACCAAGTAAATGGGTCCTTTCACAAGAAAAACAACCTGAACTATAGAACTTACACATCAGATATTTCATAGTAAAGATGTATAGAAACTTTCTAGTTACAGAAAAAAGATGCATATATACCTATCATATATTTGCAAGTATTGTACCACATGGGAAAAACTTCTGGAAGAAAGTCAAGCAAACAAAAAAGTACAAGAGGAAAAGTATTCAACGAGAAGAACTGTCAATGGAAACATAGTTCTCATTCTCTTCAACAAAGTTCAGAAATATATCAAATTAAAAGGACTAAATGAAACATTAGGGCAGTTCCAAACTTCTTTACCCTGCTCTTTTTTCTCAATTGAAATACATACCAAAGAGAATTTAAATAAAAACAATTGCTTCAAAACTGAGACTGAATTACAGTCTAAAAGTTGGTCCATTCTTTCAAATTTTAAACTAAAAGCATCATCATTAAAACCTCAAAAAGTTAAGAGGTGTATATCAGAGTCTAGTCAACCAGAAATTAAATGGAGACACAGAAAGTCAGCAACACATTGCTTTCTTTTAAGGGGGGAAAAAAAGATGCAGTTTAAGATTATCACAATCAAACAAGACCAAACATGTAATCAAGTGGTTCAAGCCACAGAACCATCTTATGCATTTAATTCGTATAACCTGTCATATGGCCACACCTAACTACTTTAAAAATAAGTGAATAATCGGTAACCCCAGGGGGGACTTAAATAGCGAGTTATAAGGTCAAGGAGAAGGTGATATTAACCTGGTGTTTACCCGCTCTAACCAATTTGACCCGGTCTCCCCTGAAAAGGTTCAATCAACCAACAAAGATATGTAATCAACATGCTCTAAGCAATAATATTAGCAAGACAACAAAAGGCAGTCACGAGTAACACACCCATTTTCAACAAAGGATATAATGGCTTGCAAAGTTGCGGAGAATCCAGCTAACTTGTGTTCATCCCCGTATCTACAAGTCAATGGACAACATGAATGCCATCCACACAAATGCATATCCAAATGAATTAAATCAGAAACTATGTACATTTTGTTTTCACAAAATTCATTACAGACTAAATTTAATGAGTTCTGTTTCAAAATGTCAAACTCAGAGAGCTGACACAAACCTCGAATATATGGGTTTCCCCGAGTGACTCAAAATGAAGAAATGTTTCTTTCTTTTCCTCCAAGAAACCGAAGCATCATCCTGTGGTTCATTAAATAAATCAACATATGAAGAAAATGTATCACAAAACCCAAGCAGCTCATTAATGACATGTAAATCCCACGAGGTTGAGTAATTAAACAATCAAGCATATAAGTGAATTCATGATATAACCAGCAACCCATCTATTTGAATACTGTCAAGCAAAGCTTCTTTATTCAGGGCCAACACATTGAAAAATTAAAAAAGACACATTGTTTTGCTTCCAGACCATCTCCCAAACTTGAAACCGTGTGATCAAAGATTTTGTCACAATGCACCACATGAATTTCACCAAGGGTATATATGAAAGATGGACTAATCTTCCAACAACACCATAATCAAATAAGAGATATGGGAAACTACTAAAAGTCCAGCTAACCTCATCAGGGTGGCGTTTCCCAGAAACCCATTGATCGTGGGGCTCCAAGCCGCTATCGTTTTGGACTTCTCGAATCTCGCTATTATCTTCGTCTTCATCATTGATTTCATCACCGCCACTGGTGCTCCCCATCTCACCAGCGTAGCCGCTACTGCCCGGACTCACCGGCCTGTCAACTTCATCTACCTCAGGAATATTTCTCCACTCGGAGGACACGCTCGCTTTTATCACCCCCGAAGACTCTGCCTTCCAATTATTTTCAATGCGCTCATCAATCGATCCTTCTGCTCCAATTTCTTCACTCAACAATCCATTTCTGATATCCGGCTGCTCCAACGACTGCTCCTCCTCCTCTTCTTCCTCATCTAGCACTTCCTCTTCGTCGTCAAGCGTCGCCGTTGGGGAACGGGAGGACATTGAGATTGAGGCCAATTGATTCTCAAGGGCATCAAGAGATTGGTCAATCAAGTCCGGGTTCGCGTTGGGTCCCGGCTCCAGCTCCGACAACGTCTCTGGCTCCGGGTTCGATTCCGAATTATGGTTCCGATCATCCTTGTCGGAAGAGGAACTCGTGGATGAAGAATCGGAATTGGAAGACATTGTTACTATCACAAAGTAAAACCACTGCGAACGCAGTTAGGAGATCAAATCGAAGAATTACTCAGAAACATTTGGGGAAAATTGGAGTAGTTCAGTTGTGGTGTCGCATCTACCAGTGAGGGGTGGGCCGTTTGGCGGTCAGAGCAACAAAATACAACACGACGCCGTTTGTTGACCAGTAGGTGGTGGGCTTGGGTTAACCACGAGGGAAGTAGTTGTTGGTCGGACTCGGATCGATCTTTAATGGGCTTTCCAAACCATCTTCTAAAGTCGGATCGGATTCACCTTATGAAGTAGTAGGCCCGATATCTTTTAATACATATATTTGATCAACTGATATTCAGTGTCATTGGACTGGCCCATAACTATTTGGTTTTCCCAACCCATCTTCTAGGGTCCGATCCAATAATTTGGACCTTAATTAACCTTCTGTATTAAATGTTCCAAGTTATCTATGTGGATATATATGCCATTGGACTGGCCCATAAATTTACACCAGATCTGTTTCAAAAGCTAAAATGCAATATGTGAACTTGAGTTAAAAGAGTTATGTGAACCATAATAGTTTACTACTCCCTTCATATTTATTTTTAAGGGTTAGAATATTTAAGAATATAATTATTTTTAAATGGAAGGATTTACTTTGAATCTGGTTAATGAAAGACTGACCTAAATTAAAATAAGTGACACGAAAGATGGGAAAGATCTAGATAATTCCTCTCTCCAGCATTTGTGTCACTAGTCAATAGTTTAAAAAAAACACACCAAAATATAAAAAAAAAAAAAATCAGTGTACAACTATATGATTTAACTTGACAAATTTCAATTTTAATAGATAATAGAAATACTACCCTGCCAAAAAATAAATAAAAAAATCACGCATCATGCTCTCTACAATAATCTTCGCAATTAAAAAAAATAAAAATAAATAACAATGTTATTTAATAACTTTAAAAGTTACCTAAAAATATTAAAGAGTTAGTTTCATGTGTACTATTCCCGTTTAATTTAAACCAACAATATATAAGGTATAATAATATGGTTAGAAGTAAATCACAATTTACACGGTAAATCCAATGATCCAATCTATACAGCCATATATAAGGTATATAATATGATTAGAAGTAAATCACAATTTATACGGTAAACCCAAAATATTTCATTCCACTTTTTGTATTATTTTTTTTCAAATATGATTTGAAAATACATTTATATCCTAAAATTACAATAAAATAAATAATTAGTTCCTATAAATAAAATACTACACTAACAACGAAAAGTATACATAATTTGTATACAAATGCAGATAATTATTAACCTAATTATATATACATCCAATATGATGCATTTATAATATAATAAATTAAAATGGCATAGTTTTTTTTTTAAAAAATGAAATAAAGATTCATTTATTAAGTAGAATAAGAACAAAAGCTATCGAAAAGGTCATTCACAAAAGTAGGAGGCTCGACCCAACAATAAGGACTAGCGACTGATCGCGAAATCTGAGCAATGCAATGTGCCAATGTATTGGCAGTACGAGGAATAAGATGAACTGAACAAGAAACGTTTGTTGTGAGAAAATTTTTGCATTTTGATATAAAGTCTCTAAACACTGATATCTCCCATTGTGTTTTTGAAATTGCATCATAGACGGTCTTGGCATCTACTTCAAAGATAACACGTTCAAGCCTTAAATCCTTTATTCATGACATCGCCTCAAGGAGACCCATTGCCTCACCTTCGTCCACATGATAGTTTTCGGGAATAACCATAGATCTGCAAGCAACGAATATACCCTTTTCATTTCTTATTATCATTCCTATTCTTGTCTCTGATGTATTCGCAAAAAAAGGCTGCATCAACATTAATCTTCATGTAGGAGGGTGGGGGTTTATGCCATGAGTTGCAAATAACAACATTACTTCTCCTTGTTGGTGCCTTTATTGCCATACTCCACTCAGTAAGTAAGTTCTTAGCTAGGAAGATTGCCCTTGCAGAGGAATCTCGATTCCCCTCCCAAACTACCTTATTTCGACAACCATGGCAAAAATAGCCTTCTTATCAATAGTTGCATCATAATAATGCATAGGAAAAGTTCTAGTAAAGAATCAACATGTGGGATAGTTCTCTCAATTGAGTCCAAAAAACCAGCTTCCCTCCAGCACTCCTCTTCATAATCACATGAAACAAATATATGCCACAAACTTTCGTGTCAGAAGAGCATACTAAGCATAGTTTATCTCTCATAACTCCCCTCTTGAAAAGTTCTTCTTTACAAGGAAGCAAGCCTCTACACACCCTCCACATACAAATTTTCACCTTTGGGGGAACTTTCAAGCTCCAGAAAGCTTTCCAATTCCCTACTTCTTCCAAGGATGTATCAATCATGAGCGAAGATGCTAAATTGTATGCTAACTTTACCAAGTACTCAACATCTCGAGAGTAATGCTAAATGAGTTTATCTGGGGTTTCCAATTGGAAGAAGAGCAGTGTCTAAAAGCATTTAACATCATCTGGAATAAAGAGCTCTTCCAACAGCTCGACATCCCACTGGCGGCAATCTGGAAAGAACAGGTCAGAAACCCTCAAATCTCTAGTTAAGGTGTTTGAAGCAGTCTGAATGTAGAAGCTGTCATTGTTGCGCAACCAAGCGTGATCCCAAACCTTCACATTAGAACCATCTCCCACCTTCCATCTAATGCCTTTTTTGACAAGATCTTTCGAAGACCAAATACTCCTTCATGTGTAACTTGGGTTGTGCCCAATGTTCGAATTTAGAAAGTCCCCCCTTAGGAAAGTATTTGGCTTTAAGAATTCTGCAGACCAACGCATCTGGGTCAGAAATGAAACGCCATCCAACCTTTCCAAGTAAAGCAAGATTAAACATGTGGAAATTTCGAAATCCAAACCTGCCAACATCTTTCTTCACACAAATTTTATCCCACCTCGTCCATTTGATGCCTTTAGCAGCTTCAGGTTTGTTACCCCACCAGAATGAGTTCAACATTCTTTGTAATTCATCAAGCAAAGTTGAGGGTAGAAGAAAAGTGCTCATGCAATAAGCAGGAATAGCTTGAGCAGCTGATTTAATAAGAACTTCCTTGCCCGCCTTAAATATTTTCTTCTCCCTCCAAGCGTTGAGTTTATTCCAAAGCCTGTCATACAGATAGCTGAATATTTCTTTCTTTTTCCTTCCTATCAACGAGGGAAGCCCAAGGTATCTTCTGGTGTTCAACGGTTGCCATACTCTAAGGATGTTAGAGATAGTGGTTCTATCATATTCTAATACATTTCTGCTGAAGAAAATCCCTGATTTACCAAAGTTAATCGCTTGACCAGAAATCCTCTCATAAGTACTCAACACTTCTTTAAGAGTAGTGCATTCATCAATTGTTGCCCTACAAAACAATAGGCATACATTTGCAAAGAGAAGATGGGTTACCATCGGCACTGCTTTGCATACTCTACTTCCATGCAACAATCCTCTTCTATTAGCTTGATTGATGAGTGCTGAGAGGCCTTCTGCGCAGAGAATAAAAAGGTATGGTGATAGTTGGTCTCCTTGCCTGAGACCTCTTCCAGGAATGATAGGGCCAATTATATCTTCGTTCACCAAGACAGAGTACCTCACCGTACGAACACACATCATTATCCAGTCCACCCATGTTCGATAAAATCCTAGTTTGAGGAGGATAAGCTCCAGATAACCCCAATCCACCCTATCATAAGCCTTGCTGATGTCTATTTTAAGTGCAATATCTCCAAACTTCCCATGTCTTTTGCGTTTCATACTGTGAAGAGTTTCAAAAGCTATCAAGATGTTGTCTTGGATCGAGCGACCTGATACGAAAGTTGATTGGGCTTTGTCAACCAAAGATGGAAGAGTAGTCTTTAATCTATTGCAAAGTACTTTAGACAAAATTTTATAGACAACATTACAGAGAGCGATAGGCCAAAGATCACGGGCAGGGATTAGCACAATGTTTGTGTTGTTTAACTCATCTGGAAACTGCTTCTGATTCAACCACATGGTGTATGCATTGAAAATTTCCTCACCTATCGTTGGCCAGAATTTTTGGTAGAAGCATGATTGAATTCATCTGGTCCTAGGGCTTTACCCGGGTGCATCTCTGAAATAGCTGCTTGGAATTCTCTCATAGAGAATTCTTGTGTAAGTTCTTCATTCATCTCAGAGGTAATGATAGGTCTTACTGGATCCAAGATACTGTTAGTGTCATTGTTGATGGGACTATCTTCGAAAATAGCAGTAAAATAATTCTTGATGAGTTGGCAGATGCCATCTTGATTCTCAACCCATGAACCCGAATCATCTTGTAGTCTCTTGATCTTGTTGGCCTTTCTTCTCGCTGAAGCTGACTGATGGAAGAACCTCGTGTTAAGATCACCATCGCGGAGCCAGAAGATTTTTGCTCGTTGGCGCCAGTGGGACTCTTCTTTAATGAGTAAGCTTGCCATCTCTTTCCCTACTTCTTAATTTCCTAATAGAGGAAATATCAGTCCGATTTTGAAGTCGTTCCATTTATTTCTCACACTCTTTCATGTTGTTCCAAAAGGCATTTTCTCCTTTCCGAATTTCGGTAGGGGTAGTTTTGGAAGTGTTGGGATCATAGATGGTAATAGAATCATCTCTGGAATTATCATGCATGCAGGGTCGGCCCTGATATTATGGGGCCCGTGGCAAAACGGCAAAAAGAGACCCAACCTCCATATATATAAAAATATAATAGACAAATATATAAATTTCAATTTTCATAAATTAAAATTGCGAAATTACCATTTATCAAGGTATAAATTATAAAATTAAAATTGACAAAAATGATTTCAAACAAAAAGTACTGAATGAATATATTAATAATACTATTATCAATTTATCTGCATACATAAACTTTTAAAATTAAGAAAATATATAAATAAAATAAAATAAAATGCATAGAAATTAATGATAGTGGAGGAATCTTAAATAAACAAAAAATAATTTTAGACAATAAAAAAATGATGCCTAAATTAATTTTAAAATTATTGAGTAATCAAATTATCAAATAATATTATAAAGAAGATTACAAGAGTAGAGATACTAGAGTTGTGATATTTTGAAAAAGAAAAGTAATGAAAATTATGTTAAATCTGCCTCATAATATTTTACTTAGAGTTATAAATTATGGGAAGTTAGATTGATAAATATATTCTTAATTAGCCCAATATTATTACATACCTAAAATAAATAAATAAATATATATATATATACTTCCTCCGTCCCGAAAAAGTTTGCGCCCCCCTTTTCGGCACGGAGATTAAGAAAGTGATAACTTTTAGGGGTATAATGGTTTTTTTAATAAATAAATGATAAAGTATGTTAGGTAGAGATGATTTTTTAAAGGCTAAATATAGTGTGCACCCACGTACAAATATAAGCAAAAACATATACAATTATGAGTAAAAATGTATACAATTTAATTATTAATTTTTTTAATAAAAAATTGAGTGTAAAAAAAGTACAATTATTAAAATACATGTATACACTATTGAATAAAAAGTTATACACATATGAATGCTTGTTTTTTTAATGAAAAACTTAGTATGAAAAAAGTATACAAATATTACAAAACACGTATATAAAAGAGAATAACTTGTATACAAAATAGAATAAAAAGTTATATAAATATGGGTGCAAGGGTACACCCGGGTGCACCTAATATACACTCTTTTTTAAATAATGTGTATGGGGAAGGGTGGTTGTTTTTTATTTTTTGCTTTTTTTAGAAGGTGCAAACTTTTGTGGGACAACTCAAAATGGAAAGTGTGTCATCTGAAAGGAGACGGAGAGAGTATATATATATATATACTAGTATGAAACCCGCATACAACGCGAGATCATTTAATTATTATTTTTATTTTTTATAATTAAATAATATGTGTTATATAACGTAACATCATTAATTAAGGAGATTTTTTTTCTTATAGCTAAACTCACAATGTAAAAAATTTGCAACAAATCATAACATTTGATTTTTGATAATGTAACTTATAACTGAATCATGAAAAATGTTTATATATATGGACATATATTCTAATTATTTGAAAGAATCTTAAATTGTACTCCCTCCGTCCTACGGCAAGGGTCTCTTTTTTCTATTTTGGTCGTCCCACTCAAAAGTTTTTCTTTCATTTTTTACACACATGGGACCCACTCATCCCCTCTAATACATTTAAAACATGGGGTCCATACTCCCACTAATATAACTACCCACTACACATTAAATAATAATACTCCTTAATCCACGTGCCAAAAATCAAAAACTACCCTTGTCGTGGGACGAAGGGAGTATTTTTTTAAATGTTACTTTATAACATAATACAATTGAAAACTATTTATTACTCCCCCGATCTTTCTAAAAAAATGTGCAACCACATAGATGTACTTTTGTCTCTTTGCTGTATATTTATATAGTTGTTAGTATTTCATTTTTTTCATTGTATTTAAATGCAAATTATGATCAAACTATGTAACTCTTAGTTTTAAATCCTTAATTTTACTATTTGTCTAAAATAAATATCAATTATATATAAAAAAACTCAATTTATTCTTTTTTTTTCTATACCTGATTTGATTTTATACTAATTAATTGATTTATATCGAATGATTTATTTATTAATGGCAATTAATGATACTAAAGTAAATAAGTCATAATAAGTGTATAGGAAAAATAAATGAATAAATAGTAATACTATACGTGAATAATATGTTAGCGAAAAAGGACTTTTATATATATATATATATATATATATATATATATTATAATTAATTAACACAAAATATTAAAATATTTTAAGGATAAATTCTCTTGTGAGACATTAATTATGTGAGACGATTTGTGAGACGTGTTAAAGTATGTCTATTATTTAGATAAAATATGTTTAATAGTTGTTAAAGTATGTTTTCTAAAGTATGTTAGATTATGCATTAAAGTATGATTTTAGTGTATTATAATTTAATTTATTATTGACATACTTTAACTGCAAATAAACATATTTTATCTATACAATAAGCATACTTTAGTAATTGGTCGACCCGTCTCACACTCGTCTCATAAATTACCGTCTCACTAGAGAGTATCTCTATTTTAAATAGGTGTTATACATATTTTTTTAAAATATATAATATTTAAATAGAGTATTACTTTTTACTCATGATTATGGTTTAGTATTTCTTAATTAACTATATAATAATAATTCTATTTCCATTAATTATTTTTAAGAAACTAAATTAAAAAATATATATAATATAAATAAAAATAATTTATATATAATATTCTTTCAAAAATTCATAAATTTATAATGAATTTATTAATTTTATTTTTTAATTAATTTTATTAATTTCAAATTATATAAACAACTAAAGAAAACAAAGTTTATAATTCATATGACATAATTGAATAATTAAGATATATGTAAATAAATAAATATTAATATACTAAATTTAAAAAATTAACAAATATTTACAAACTCAATTTTAATGTTATTTGATATGAAATAATGATTTAACTTAAAAAACTTAAGCTTTCGATGTTATACATGAATTGTTTTTTGAACCTCTTATTCTCTAGAGGTAAATCGATTCAAGAGTACTTGAATCGCCGATCCTCTTTCACTTTAAGAATACTTGAATCAATACTTTTGATGTAGATCTTAAAGAATACTTTAATCGATTCTTAAGAGGTAATACTTACAAACTCAATTTTAATATTATTTGATATGAAATAATGATTTAACTTAAACAAATTGAGCTTTCGATTATATACATGAATTATTTTTTCGACCTCTTGTTCTCTAGAGGTAAATCACTTGAATCGCCCATCCTCTTTCACTTGAAGAATATTTGAATCAATACTTATCAATTTTTTTCCTCTTGAAAAATCGATTCTTATGATGTAAATCAATTCAAGAATACTTGAATCGATCCTCTTACTCTTGAAAAATCAATTCTTAATAGGTAAATCGATTCAAAAATACTTTGAAAAATCAATTCTTAATAGGTAAATCGATTCAAAAATACTTTAATCAGTTCTCTTTTTCTTGAAGAATACTTGAATCGATTTTTTTAGAGGTAGATCGAATCTCTACTTGATTCGCTTTATCGAAATAAATTTTTATACTTTCATAAATCAATTCTCTAGAGGAACTTGAAGAAAGCTCCTATTCCTCTTGGAGAATGGAATGTGTGTGTTTAGAATGAATAACCCAAAAGACTTATTTATAGGTGGGTTGAGAGATAATATTATATGGAATATTTTTTTTTCCCTTTATATATATTATTTAATTTGATATTATTTAATATATTGCATTAAAAGATTTAGTAACTAATTAATGATCCCAAATAAATAAATAAAATATTAAAAATTTAATCATTATCAAAAATAAAAAACTCATTATTTAAAAAGAAAATATTAAATAATTAAGCTAATTAAAAGTAAATAAGAAAAATATTTAAATAAATTTTAAAAATCCAAAAAAATGAGAAAATTACATGTCACATTGGAGCGCTCTGGAGATGACACGCAGGTAAAAAAATTTCTGCTATAATATATTTAATATATATATATATATATATATATATATATATATTTAATGGGCCCCTATTTTTTGGGGGCCCATAGCGAAGGCCCACGAAGACATCCAGCCGGCCTTGCATGCATGGTAACTTGCGTGAATGTAGGGTTATTAAAGACCGAGGTCATAGTGGTTCCCCTATGATCACGCTGAATCTCCGAGATCTCCTCCTCTTCCCCATCTGCCGAAGCCCTAGGTACAGCTGATGTGTTTTTCGGTATCGCCGCCGCCTGTTTCTTCATCAACTTTATCGAAAGGTGCCCCATGGATGATCCACCCTCCTTAGTTTATATAAGTTGGAACTTATAGCTACTAATTATTTATGTCCGAATAGTTGAGACTTCATTATCGAACATTATCAGATGCCACCACTTAAATGGCCCACCTTCACATGCTAAACCATAATAATGCACTACACAACTAATTATTCACAAACCACATATTTAATTAATTTAGTGGATATTATTATTATCAACTTAGTAATATGATTAAAATGGCTTAATTGTTTTGTTTAGTTTTCACAAAATATACTACATTTGGAATACATAATCGATGTTAAATCTTTACACTACAAAAAAAAACTGTTTTTTAACAATGGAATATTCCATTGCTAAAAGTCTTAATTCCATTGTTAAATTGGCTTAGCAACGGAATCCGTTGGTAAAATTTCGTTGATAAAGTGGTGATTGGTAAATTTTTAGCAATCAAAAATCAATTCCGTTGGTAATCCGTTGCTAATAATTCCGTTGGTAATTTAAATAATGATTCCCTTGGTAATCCATTAGTAATTACCAACAGATTGAATTCCGTTGCTAAAATAGAGAATAAATCTGTAGGCATTTCGTTGCTAAAATAAAAATATCATTTTTGTTGCTAATCCATGGCTAATTACCAACGGATTGAATTCCGTTGCTAAATTCGGTTGCAAAAATTTTTTTTTTATAGTGTTATGAACCCAAAATTATTATTTCATTTGCTTCGAGATTACTTGAATGCATCACACGTGCATAAATAGAGTTTGTGTTTTAAGAAACTTGTTCTTTGTAGAACTAGCAATCATAACCCGTGCGTTGCACGAACATGGTTGATGTTTAATCTATTTTTTTTACATATACCCAAAGGCGGACGTGTTAAGGGGCAAAGAGGGGCACGTTGCCCCCCGAGATTTCCAAAATTTTCAGGGGTATAATAGTCATTTCATATTTAATATTAAAAAATAATAAAAATAAATAAAATTAGGCAAAAATACATGAGATACCCGATCAGAACCACAAACCCTCCTCAGCTCCTCCAATTCCCAAATTACAATTTACACTCTGGGCTTCCAATACTAGTCGGAGTCGTCGAACCATCGGCAATCGGCGACTTCGCCGGTCAATCAGATGCAGATAGGTCAAGATTCCGGTGAGTTAAACTACATTATTTGTTGCGGTGTTCAATATTTTCACAGACTATGAATCACAGTGTTAATTATTTAAAATAGTAAAATAAAGAAATTGGTTTATATAGAAAGTGGAGGTAAATGGGAGGTGTGAGATTGATAGGTGGTGTCATGAGTGTGAATTGATTATGCCAAGTGGCAGATTGAAAGTTGAGTATTGATTTTATGGAGAAATGTTGAGTATTGCATAGCCACATTGCATTATTAAGCACGTGTATGTTATTTTAGTTAGGCTTAGAATTGATAATATATTATATTTAACTTTGTTGCCTTAATTAACTTGTTTCTGCATCTTCTGCCTGCTTTTGATATGTATAATACATTGTGAAGTGTGAATATTTTGTTGGGCTTTGAATTGATAATGTATAATATTTAAATTAGGGCTTTTATTTAGGTGGAATTTGGAAGAGTTTAGAATTATTTAATTATTGTTGAGTGAGATTTTTATTTAAATTTCAAACTATATTGTATAGTATTATTGCTTTAATCTTTTATCCACTATTTAGTTTGTAATGGATATTTTTAATAGATAATAGAACGATATTATAAGAAGACAACAGTTGTTAAAGAAACATCATCTTTTTCGGTGAATGCCCCTAATGTTCAACCTCAACAACCACTAAGCAAAGACAACAATGTTGGAGTTGATTAAGAAAATCTTTCTAGTGATCCAAGACTACGACCCAACATAATGAGTTATCCACCTAACTTGATTGAACAGGTTTGTAGATTTTACATATTAAAAGGACCATGTCAACCACGTGAACATGATTTTCCTCAAAGGATTGGTAGAGATAAAAAGCGTAAATTTGTTGCATCTTGGTTTGATGAATTTGGTGATTGGTTGGAGTATAATATTGCAAAAGATGCCGCATTTTGCTTATATTACTATCTTTTCTCTACGGGTCATACTAAAAGAGGGCATGATGCCTTTGTGTCTGAAGGATTTAATTCTTGGCGTAAGAAAGAGAGACTAAGAGAACATGTTGGGGGCATAATAATGATCATAATAAATGCAAATTGGCTTGTCATGATCTAATGAATCAAAGTCAACACATTGAAGTATCTTTTTCTAAGATTTCAGAACAGTCAAAGATTGATTATCGTTGTAGATTGAATGCATCAATTGTTTGCTTGCATTTTCTTATAATGCAAGGATTAGCATTTCGAGGACATGATGAGTCTGAAGAATCAATGAATCAAGGAAATTTCATAGAGTTTTTAAAAGTTATTGCTTCATGTAATGAATAAATAAATGGTGTTGTGTTGCATAATGCTCCTGAAAATCACAAACTTACATCTCCTAAGATTCAAAAGGATATTGTAAGTGCAGCTGCAATTGAGACAACTAATGCTATCATAAGTGACATTGGTAATGAATTTTTCTCCATTTTAGTTGATGAATGTCGAGATGTATCAATGAAAGAGCAAATGGGAATAGTCATACGTTATGTGAATACCAATAGATTTGTTATTGAATGTTTTCTTGGTCTTGTTCATATTAGTGATATAACTGCAGTTTCACTTGAGAAAGGTATTGAGTCATTGTTCTCTACTTATGGTTTGAGTATTTATAGTTTGAGAGGTCAAGGTTATGATGGGGCAAGCAATATGAGGGGTGAATTTAAGGGTTTAAAAAGTTTGATATTGAGGAAAAATTCCACTGCATATTATGTTCATTGTTTTGCTCATCAACTCCAATTGACACTTGTTGCTGTTACCAAAAAGCATACAAGTGTTGGTTCTTTTTTAATACTATGACTTGCTTATGCAATATTGTTGGAAGTTCTTGTAAGCGTAGAGATGTCCTTCGGGATAAACAAATGGAAATAATCATTGAAGGTATTGCAAATAATGAAATCAAGACTGGAAGATGATTAAATCAAGAAATGAGAATGAAACGACCAGGAGATACACATTGGAGTTCTCATTATTTTACTCTCATAAACTTGATGTCTTTATTTGCTTCTGTTGTTCATGTTCTTGAGTATGTTGGGGAGAATGAAAATGATGATTCTCAAAGAGCTGAAGCTTTAGATTTGCTGGAGATCATAAATCAGTTTGAGTTTATCTTTTTGTTACATCTTATGAGAAAGGTTCTAGGAATCACACATGAATTGTCACAAGTTTTACAAAGAAAGGATCAAGATATAGTCAATGCAATGAGTCTTGTGAAAGTATCAAAAGCTCGCTTGCAAGCAATGAGAGATGATGGTTGGATGTCTTTGTTAGATGATGTTTCAATTTTTTGTGGCAAACATGATATAACTTAACTAGTCATGGAAGATTTCTATTCACCTCGAGGAAGATCAAGACAAATGACTGAAAAAACAACAAATCTTCATCATTATCAAGTTGAGATATTCTATACTGTGATAGATATGCAAGCTCAAGAGCTAAATAGTCGTTTTGATGAGGTGAACACTGAATTGCTTTTATGTATGGTGTGCTTTGATCAGATAGACTCATTTGTTATGTTTGATAAATAAGCAACTTCGTCTTGCAGAATTTTATCCATCTGAGTTTTCTATTGTTGCTCTGTATGAACTTGAATATCAACTTGAGAACTATATATTTGATGTTCGGTTGGATAGAAAGTTCTCTGAACTGAAAGGAATAAGAAAGCTTGCTCAAAAAATGATCGCTACAAGAAAGCATATTATTTTTTCATTAGTTTATCTACTAATCAAATTGTCATTGATCTTACCAATTGCTACTGCCACAGTGAAAAGAGCTTTCTCGGCAATGGGCATCATTAAAAGTTCACTTCGCAATCGAATGAGCGATGAGCTATTGAATGACTGTTTGATTACATACATTGAAAATGATATATTTCAAAGTATTAGCAACGAAGCCATCATGCAACGCTTTCAAAATATGAAGAATAAAAGAGAGATATTGTGATTGTGTTAGGTTTTTTAATTGTTACGTTGTGATGTACTTTAATTATTTATTTCGGATATTGTCTTATTATGATATAATAATATAATGATTTTATCAAATTTACTATAATTTTTTAATAGTTTCTATGTGATTTTTGTATAATATTTTCTTTATAAGGTGGCCCCCCTGAGTCGAATTCCTGGGTCCGCCACTGCATATACCCCCCTCCATCCATTCTAAAGGTTCTTATTTTAATATTTTGGGTGTTCACTCCAAACAAATGTATCAATTTTCTTCTTTAAGTAAAATGGTCCCACATATAACTCACTATTCAATACAAATACAATTACCCACTACATATAAAAAAACTCATTAATTCTCGTGAAAAAAAATAATTATTTGTGGGGTTTTAAAAATCATGAATAGTGTATTCTATGTTTGTTTTGGGCTTTGAGTATGATATGTTTTAACACTATGTCAGATTAATGTATTAATTTATTTAAAAAGTTAAATGAGAGATGAGAGATAAAGAGAGAAAATATATTAATTGAGGAAAAAAATGCAGTAGTTATATAGGGTGGTTTTTAAAATCTGGATGTGAGTTTTGAAAATCAAAACCTGGGTTTGAAACCCCAAAACGAACATTGCCTTAAAGTAGGCAGAAGGATTATCACATTGTAATTTTTTTAGATAAGATAAGATGTTTGAAAATTGATTAAATTATTTAATGGGTTTGTAATTTATTTAAATTATTTAAATAATTTGAAAAAAATAATTAAAATATTATTATATATACACACACACACTACCTCCTGTCTGATAATAATTTTTACTTAAAAATGTGGAGTAATTATTTATAACACATAGCATAAATTTTATAAAAAATGTAGAAATAGAGATGGCAATGGGTAACAATAAAAATAAAGATTGTGTAAATGTATTCACGTTTAAAACAAAACAAAATATATTACTTTTGACAATAAATTTCAATTAATAATTTAGATATATGAGTTCATATAATAAAAATAATTTATCTTTAAAAAAAATTAAAAAATAATTTAGATATATAAAAAGACAATAAAATAAAAATATATATAAAATAAATAAAATATTACAACAATATAGATAAAGATTGTCCAAATGATATTATGAATATACGTAAAAAATAAAATTACTTAGATATATAAATAATCAATTGACATCTGATTTTTTTTTATCGGACAAAGTTAGTTGTTAGTATAGTTAGTAGTTAATTCACCAAGTCTCCTTATAACTCCCCTCCTATTCGTTCCAATGGAAATCGAACCCGAGTCACTCACTTGTGTGAGGAGCCCACTGGTCAGGTGGGTGGGCTAGCCCACCTAATTTAAGGTGTTTTGATGTTATTTAAACCACATAAGGAGAAGATTAAAACATGTATTTTAGATAAATCATTCTATATCTACGTTTTTATAAAATAAGTATATCTTCACATATAATTTTTCTGAATTAGAATTTTTATATAATAATATACAATCCCTCATTCAATGCTAGTATGTGTTTGCCTATTTTTATAGCACTCACGAGCAAGAATACTCGATCGTTGTAGTAGTATATCCCAAGAAAAATTATCAATCCAATAAGGAGTTATTTTCGTACTAGCAAAATACGTGAGCTCATGTTCATTGTTGTTTTTGTAAAGATGATCGGGGGTTTTGAGATTGGATAACAACTAAAACAAGAAGCAAGTAAATAAGATAGCAAATAAGATAAATGACAAGTAAAGAAAATGGGTGCTTAAGTTCAAGTATGGAAAAACATGGGATTAGAAACATCCAAGCACACTCGATTCATATTATCATGCAAACGGAATTCAACTCAATTGATGTAGACTAAGGGTGATCACGATTGTATCCTAAGCTCCCTTTCGGGTTACAAAGGTTGTTGATCCATTTTAGACTCCCAAAAGCACTTAAGATCAAAGCCCAACATTAACCCCTTCCATCTAGGTACTAGTTAGATTAAACTCTCCCTTTTTGTGTACTAAGGCCAACGAATGGATTGGTTCCCCTCATTGAATTCAAATATCCTTTCGGTCAAACCCAAACTCAATGTCTAATCATGCCTTCCTAATATTATAGAGGGTCGTTTCCGTCTCACTCCAAGCAATACATACATGAACATCATAATAGCATTTAATTACCACAAATAATCCATTGATCAACAATCCATTAAACCAATAAACATTCATGAATAACAAACCATGCCATCACAATATCAAGACAATTAAACTCCATGAATAGAAATCAACATCAATTAAATCAAAAACCAATTTAATCCACATGATAATATAAATCTAATATGCTCTTCATATTCCTAATCCCACTAGAGGGATTAGCCTAACATGATAAAAGCAACAAAACAATTAAATGATTCATTACAATTACTCATAGTCTAAGATCTAAAGAAATACAAAATGAATGGATTCTTCCCTATCAATTTCTTGAAGAGAATCTTCTATTCTTCTTGATCTCCACCTCTAGCTTTTGATTCCTTGAGATCTCTCACACCCAATGGAAGGGATGAAGTTTTGATGGAGAATTAATGGAGATGATGAAGATGGATCAAAATGGATGAAAGTGGATGAAGATGATGGTGGGAAATGGAAGAAATGGTGTGTGAGGTGTGTGTAGATGATAGGATTTCGGATCCTCTGCCAATTGTTGAATAAAGGGGTATTTATACCCCTATGGAGGCTTCTAGAAGGATCTGGAAATTTCTGCAGGAAAATACCCGGCACGAGTCGTGCTCTGCAACACGGCCACGAGGTGGCCGTGTTGTGTCTTCTGATGCTCCCGCACGGCCTCGCTTTACAGGGCCGTGTTACGCAACACGGCTCGTGTGCTGTAACACGAGTCGTGTGTTGTAACACGGGCACAGGTGTAGTCGTGTTGGCTCTTCTGATGTCGCCACACGGCCACCTTCTTACAGGGCCGTGTTGGCGACACGGCTCGTGCTCCCGACTCGACTCGTGCGACTGGACACGATCGGAAGTTGCCCGTGTTGAATGACCAGATGTCGCCACACGGCCAACTCTTACAGGGCCGTGTTGGCTACACGGCCCGTGTTGGTGCTGGCTCCTGCATTTCTTCACTATTTTGGCTCGTTCTCCCTCGTTTCAACTCCGAATTGAGATCCGCTTTTTCCTACACCTTCCTTATCATGTTTAGCATCCAATAAAAAGTGAAAATCTTACGTTTAAGTTCATTCACACACATTTCAATAAAAATACAAAACACAACCAAATAACATATAAAATACAGATAAAATAATACGAAAATACATATAAAAAGACACTAAAATATAGGTGAAAATTGCTCTAAACAACCCCCCAAACTTAAGGTGTTGCTCGTCCCCGAGCAACGAAAATGACAAATCAAAAGGAGAAATTTTCACCTAGAAAAGACTAAACGAATATAAGCAATAACACATCTTTAGCACTAATAACAACAAACTATGCTAAGTCATCCTACAACATTAAAATCATGACCTGAGAAATTAACAAGTTCAATCAAAAGAGAATAAAGTATAATATAGTTCCTTTTAAGTCCAAGCCTCGCAATGGATATTAATGTCTCTCAACACTCTTTTGAAATAGGGTAAATCATACTCATTAATCGATTGGCTCGACTCGCTATAAGCTTGCTCGCGGACTATATTCTCAAACCACCAAAGTTTCAATTAATGATCAAAAAGGTCTTTAATTAGGATGTAATGATAGGCTCTTTGGTATGGTAGGAAGTATATGGATAAGAGTGACTAACAAGTGTAAGTAATCGAAGAGATGATCAACTTCCTCAACTTCTCCACTTTTCTTTCTTCCTTTCTCAACTTTGGTACTCACAAGCACTACTCATCAACATTCCTTTGGATTGAGCTTCTTATGATGCATGCTTCCTTTCTTTGAATTTTTATTTCCTTGAGCATCTTGTTGTTGCTTTACTCATTTTTCTTGTTTTGAGGTTGCATGTTCATTCTTTTTTTTATGCTCTTTCATCCTTTTTCTTGCTTGTTTGCCATTCCCTTTTTTTCTTTTTCTAATCAATCAATCCTTTCTAGCTACCATCTCCTCAATGCCCCACACAAAGGTGTATATAAGCTTGAATGGGTAATTAAGGCTTGTAATGTGCTAAATTCACAAGAAATAGGCTTATAGGCTCAAAGTGGTTGACTAAGGATGATGTTCAAGGTAGGAAACATATATGGTAATGACTATAATAACAAGGATGGCCTTAGATCATTTCACCAATCTCCACTAATCGGGCTCGTTCCTATAGTCCTTGAGCAAGTTCTAACTTATCAAACACAACCGATCCACTCATGAAGAAATACCATGTATACATGGTTGAGGCTCAAATGCTCACAAGCTTGTGCTCGAACCTTAAGGAACTTATTACACCACATTCATCTCAAAATTGAACAAGTTAAGTAAAACATGTCACAATTTGAAAGTGTAGAGATTCTTAATCATAATTTGTCATCACTTATCACCACAACATATCATCACTCACGTTCAAAAATGACTCACGACATCCCTAAACAAACCACCAAACATCCCAAGACAAGAATGAAAATACACACAACATACAAATAAGGACTCAACAATCAAGACACAACAAAAACACAAAACATGCAAAAACACAAAATACCATCATCCATAAGAAAATTAAGCACACATTCATCCCAACCTTTATTGAAAAGGAAATCCTAATTTACGAAAGTAAACCTCCCATAAGCAAAACAAATGAAGTAGCATGTTATTCACAACAATCCAAATCAAACTCAATTCATTTCAAGTAGTAAAATGATAAGGTGTAGAGTACTCCCTCAATAGGCATTTGGTAAGGAAAGCGTTAGCTCCAAACTTCATCATGCTTTCAATACCTCTCATTCATGCTCAAACACTCAACAAACACCATTATTTCAATAATTCATTACAAATATGGACTATCATGCACTTCAACACCACCAATAATGCCAAAATCAACCCAAACTCATGAGAAAAATTTTAAAATTTGTCCAATTTTACAAGAATCATACTCAAGTGGTGAGTCACACCACACACTCTCCCCCCAAACTTAAATCGAAACAAGAGTTGAGACTTAAGTTTGCAAAAAGTGGTGAGACTTACCCTTGTAGTTTCCATTGATGATCTTCTTGTAGAGAAGTAACCGCATCCACACGACTCAAGCTATGTCCACCACGCACTAGCACCCCCCAAACTTAACTCGAGACAAGAGTCACGAATTAAGTTTGCAACAAGTTGTGGAACATGTCAACTTGAATCCATGAAGCATTTCTCTTTTCTTCAATGTGCATTTTTCTCCATGAGCACAATCAACCTAAAAGGCCAAAATAAACAAGCAACAAAAATAAAGCAATAAAGATAGTGATGGGGTGCCTCCCATCGAGCGCTAAGTTTAACGTCTTCAAGCTAGACGAATGTTTAGCTCATCTTTCACTTAAAGTATCCACAAAGAGGGTCTCCCTTTGTGATGGATCCACATAGTGCTTTACACGATGACCATTAACCAAGAACTCTCCCCCGTTCTCATCTATAACCTTTAGAGCTCCCCCATCAAGTACTTCCTTTACCACATAAGTTCCTCTCCATTTGGACTTCAACTTGCCCGGGAAAAGTCTTAGTCGAGAATTGAATACCAACACCTTCTCACCCTTTTCAAAGCTCTTCTTCCTCAAACGAGCATCATGCCACCTCTTGGTTTTTTCCTTAAAAATTCTTGAATTTTCATAAGCATTTTCTCTAAATTCCTCAAGCTCATTCAATTGTAAGAATCTTACCTTCTTCGAAGCTTTCATGTCAAAATTCAACTTCTTAATGGCCCAATAAGCTTTATGCTCTAACTCCACCGGAAGATGGCAAGACTTACCATAGACAATTTGAAAAGGAGACATACCAAGAGTGGTCTTGAATGCGGTTCGAAAGGCCCACAATGCATCATCAAGTTTATTTGACCAATCCTTTCTACTCACACTCACTGTTTTCTCCAAGACTTGTTTGATTTGTCGATTAGAAATTTCAGCTTGACCATTCGTTTGAGGGTGATACGGAGTAGACACTCGATGCTTCACTCCATAAGTCTTGAGAATGTTCTCCATGAGCTTATTTATGAAGTGACTACCCCCATCACTTACCAACACTCTAGGTACTCCAAATCTTGTGAAGATATGCTTCTTTAGAAACCCCATGACCACTCTAGCATCACTTGTTCTTGAAGGTATGGCCTCAACCCATTTCGAGACATAGTCAACCGCCAATAGGATGTATAGGAATCCATTAGATTGAGGAAATGGTCCCATGAAATCGATGCCCCACACATCAAATATCTCCACTTCTTGAAAGCTCTTAAGGGGCATCTCATCCCACTTGGAGATTCCTCCCATCCTTTGACATCGATCACAACCCTCTACAAATTTCTTACAACTCTTGAACAAAAATGGCCAATACAACCCCGATTGTAAGACTTTTGCAGCGGTCTTTTGAGCTCCAAAATGGCCTCCACTAGGTGAAGAGTGGCAAAACTCCAACACACTATTCCATTCTTCCTCGGGCACACATCTTCGCACAAGAGAATCATTACACATCTTGTATAAGAATGGATCATCCCACAAGTAACTTTTAACATCATGAAAGAACTTCTTGGATTGATACTTATTAAGCTCATAAGGTCTCCTTCCACTAGCCAAGTAATTCACATAGTCCGCATACCACGGACTTCCTTCTTCCTCCACTAAAGCCTCAATTTGATAGCAATCACACTCCAAGATTTCTTCATCGGGAAAAACCTCTTTGATTAACTCATAAGTACCTTCACAATGCTCCCTCGACTCTAACCTTGAAAGATGGTCGGCTATCACATTCTTCGTGCCCTTCTTATCTCTCACTTCAATATCAAATTCTTGAAGAAGTAGTACCCACCTTATCACCCTTGGCTTTGCATCCTTCTTTGCCATGAGATACTTGATAGCGGCATGGTCGGTGTATACAATAGTTTTCGTTCCTACCAAATAAGGACGAAACTTATCAAATGCGTATACTACCGCCAAGATCTCTTTTTCGGTAGTGGTGTAGTTCCTTTGAGCCGCATCAAATGTCTTGCTTGCATAGTAAATAGCTCGGAATTTTTTCTCTCTTAATTGCCCCAAAACCACTCCAAGAGCTACGTCACTTGCATCACACATCAATATAAATGGCTCCTTCCAATCGGGGGTGATCAAGATGGGTGATGAAATCAAAGCTTCCTTTAGCACCTGAAAAGCATTTAAACAATTATCATCAAACTTAAATGGCACATCTTTTTCAAGGAGATGAGATAGAGGTTTAGAAAATGAAGAAAAATCCTTGATGAATCTACGATAGAACCCGGCATGGCCAAGGAACGATCGTACTCCCTTCTCATTTGTTGGTGGTGGAAGCTTCTCTATAGCAACAACTTTGGCTCGGTCAACTTGCAATCCCTTTGAAGAGATGTGATGTCCAAGTACAATGCCATCATTTACCATGAAATGACACTTCTCCCAATTCAACACTAAATTAGTGTCTTGACATCGCTTCAAAACAATAGCAAGGTTAGACAAACAATTATCAAAAGAAGAACCAAACACCGAAAAGTCATCCATGAAAACTTCCATTATATTCTCAATTAATCCTTCAAAGATTGACATCATACACCTTTGAAAGGTGGCCGGTGCATTGCAAAGTCCAAATGGCAATCTTCGAAAAGCAAATATTCCATAAGGACAAGTGAAAGCGGTCTTTTCTTGGTCTTCGGGTGCTATGAGAATTTGGTTATACCCGGAATACCCATCAAGAAAGCAATAAAACTCATACCCGGCCAACCTATCCAACATTTGATCTAAGAAAGGTAAGGGGAAGTGATCTTTACGTGTATTTTCATTAAGCTTTCTATAATCAACACACACACGCCATCCCGTCACCGTCCTAGTGGCTATGGTCTCATCTTTATCGGTCTTCACTATAGTTATACCCCCTTTTTTAGATACTACATGTAACGGGCTCACATAGGGGCTATCACTAATAGGAAAAATCATATCAGAGTCTAACCACTTAAGAACCTCTTTTTTTACCACTTCTTGCATGATAGGATTAAGTCTTCTTTGGTTTTGAACACAAGCTTTCCCTTCATCCTCAAGTCTTATCTTATGCATGCAAATTGTTGGACTAATTCCCTTCAAATCATCAATACACCAACCAATAGCCGACTTATGCTCTTTAAGGACATTAAGCAATTTATCAAGTTGACTAGAAGTTAGAGATGATGATACAATTACCGGATAAGTCTCATTTTCACCAAGGTAGGCATAAGTAAGATGATCGGGTAGAGGCTTCAACTCCACCTTCTTTTCCTTTTTCTCTTCTTGCTCGAATGGATCTCTAAGTGATAAGAACTTTTCATTTCCCCTTGAGATGGCGGCTGCAACCTCTTGAGCTTCACTACAATCACCTAGATCAAGCAAGCAATTAATCAATTCTTCATTTAAATCAAGAGAAGTAGTAGAAATATTAGAAAGAGATAGAGAATTGCTCAAGCAAAGTTCAAGTGGATCCTTGGTTACAATGGAAGGCCAACTCTCCTCGACACTTCCCTTTACAACATCCACACTTTTGCATTCTTCATCATTCATTGGATATTGCATGGCCTTGTGTAGAGAGAATACCACTTCCTCATCATTAACTCTCAACTTCAATTCTCCTTTGTAGACATCAATAAGAGCTCTCCCGGTAGCAAGAAACGGCCTCCCAAAAATCAATGGCACATTTTCATTCTCCTCCATATCTAGAACAACAAAATCCACCGGAAAGACAAACTTATCAACTTTTACCAACACATCTTCAACTACTCCTTTTGGATGTGTCATAGATCGATCCGCCAATTGAAGTGTGATGGAAGTTGGTTTTACTTCACCTAATCCAAGCTTCTTGAATATGGAGAGAGGCATGAGATTAATGCTTGCACCGAGGTCACAAAGAGCCTTGTTCTTCTTGTTCTTTCCAATTTCACATGGTATAATGAAACTACCCGGATCCTTCAATTTTTGTGGAAGTTTCCGTTGTAGAATGACACTACACTCTTCGGTTAGATTAACCGTTTCATTGTCCACAAGACTTCTTTTCTTTCCCATGATGTCCTTCAAGAAACGAGCATAATGAGGCATTTGATCCAAAGCATCGGCGAAAGGCATATTGATTTGAATCTTCTTGAAGATTTCAAGAAACTTTTTGAACCTCTCATCCAAACCCTTCTTCAAAAACCTTTGAGGAAAAGGAACCGGTACTTGAGTCTTGGGTATTCCCCAACTATCTCTTTCAACTTCAACTTCCTTTTCCCTTAACTCCTTTGCCTTTTTCCACTTTGGAATTCTCTCTATCATCTCTTCATCTTTCTTTTGCTCAACAATTTCTTTTTTCTTGCTTACTTCCTCCATTTCAATCTCTTCTTGCACCAACCCTTCTTCCACCTTGCTTTCCACTTCCCTTTCAATGACAATACTATCTTCTTTAGGCATAGGAGGTTCCTCATACTCTTTTCCACTTCTAAGAGTGATAGCTTTGCAATCTTCTTTAGGATTGGTTACCGTGGTAGATGGAAACTTTCCTTGTTGGTGTTGAGATCCCACGGAAGAAGCAATTTGACCCATTTGATACTCAAAAGCTCTCATCCTATTGTCGGATTTCTTCTCATTTTCCTCCATTCTAGCCTCCATCTTTTTCATGAATGTTAGCAATGTCTCTTCCACCGATGCTTTCCCCTCTCCATTTGGTGGTTTAGCACTTGGATCGAATCCCGGAGGATATGACACGGCGGCTTGAGGATTAGAGTAAGAAAGATTTTCATGCCTCCTCGGAGCTTGATAATTTCCACTTGATTGATTGAAATTGCTTCCCCGAGCTTGTCCTTGATATCCTCTTTGAAAATTACCTTGATTAGAAGGATAATTACCTTGGAAATTCCCTTGGTAATTTCTCCTATCTAAGTAGGCAACATCCTCTATACTTTGCATAACATGGCTCTCATCATTCACAATAGCACTTGTGCTTCCCCCTTGACTTACTCCTTGAGTAATCAAATTCAATTGCTTTGTTAAAGCTTGAATGCTCTCATTAAATTCCTTCATGCCTTCACTTTGGAACATATCACTCTTCACTTTGTTCACACTCTCCACTTGAGCTACCTTTCCAAATGCATAACCTCCCATTACTCGCTCTGAAGGCCATTGATAAGCATTAATTGCAATGTCTTCAAAAATATCCATAGCTTTCATAGCATCCACTCCAAATATAGACCCTCCGGATGAGGCATCTACATGCATCCGATTTTGTTGATTCAACCCTTGGTAAAAGAAAGCCACTTGTTGATTCTCATGAAAATCGTGTTGAGGACACTTTCGGAGCATCTCTTTGTAGCGTTCCCATGCTTCATAAAAATTTTCATCCGGAAGTTGCCTAAATTGAGTGATAAGGCTTTTCAATTGGAGCGTCTTTGAAGGAGGAAAGTACTTGTTTAGGAACCTTTGCTCAAGATCTTCCCATGTATTACAACTTCCCAAAGGAATTGTATTGTACCATGCTTTAGCCTTGTCTCTTAAAGAGAAAGAGAACAACCTCATTCGAATAGCATCCTCCGACACTCCCTTCATCTTGACGGTATTTGCAACCTCCAAGAAAGTAGATAGATGAGTGTTCGGGTCTTCAAGAGGACCTCCCCCAAACTGATTTGCTTTAACCATGTTGATCAATCCGGTCTTGATTTCATAATCATTGGCTTGAACCGGAGGAACCATATTGTGTACGGCTCTCGGTTGGAAGTAATCCCGAATTGCTCTAGGCCTTGGCAACTCTTGTTGTTGAAATATCCTTTGAGCTTCTTGATTGGCAAGCAATTGCATATACTCTTGATTTTGAGCAAAGACATTCCTCATTATCTCCGCTTGATTCTCTTGCACTCCTTCTTGTACCCCCCTTTGATCTTGTAAAGGATCTTGGGGTGGGTCATAATTAACATTGTCTCCCCGTTGATTCTCCATATTTTTTTCTTTTCTAGCTTTACGCCTCTCTCGTTTCCTTTGTCGTGCGGTCCTTTCAATCTCCAAATTCAAAGGAATGATCGATTGATTTCCCTTTGATCTTGTGATCATAAAACACCTACGAAAAGGCCAAGAGTGAGACCACAAACACAAATAATAAATAAAAGAAAATAAAAAGAATTCTTATCAAGAACAACTAAAACAATAATACAGTACTCGACTAGTCCGTCAAACTCCCCGGCAACGGCGCCATTTTCTTGTTATTTTTATAGCACTCACGAGCAAGGATACTCGATCGTTGTAGTAGTATATCCCAAGAAAAATTATCAATCCAATAAGGAGTTATTTTCGTACTAGCAAAATACGTGAGCTCATGTTCATTGTTGTTTTTGTAAAGATGATCGGGGGTTTTGAGATTGGATAACAACTAAAACAAGAAGCAAGTAAATAAGATAGCAAATAAGATAAATGACAAGTAAAGAAAATGGGTGCTTAAGTTCAAGTATGGAAAAACATGGGATTAGAAACATCCAAGCACACTCGATTCATATTATCATGCAAACGGAATTCAACTCAATTGATGTAGACTAAGGGTGATCACGATTGTATCCTAAGCTCCCTTTCGGGTTACAAAGGTTGTTGATCCATTTTAGACTCCCAAAAGCACTTAAGATCAAAGCCCAACATTAACCCCTTCCATCTAGGTACTAGTTAGATTAAACTCTCCCTTTTTGTGTACTAAGGCCAACGAATGGATTGGTTCCCCTCATTGAATTCAAATATCCTTTCGGTCAAACCCAAACTCAATGTCTAATCATGCCTTCCTAATACTATAGAGGGTCGTTTCCGTCTCACTCCAAGCAATACATACATGAACATCATAATAGCATTTAATTACCACAAATAATCCATTGATCAACAATCCATTAAACCAATAAACATTCATGAATAACAAACCATGCCATCACAATATCAAGACAATTAAACTCCATGAATAGAAATCAACATCAATTAAATCAAAAACCAATTTAATCCACATGATAATATAAATCTAATATGCTCTTCATATTCCTAATCCCACTAGAGGGATTAGCCTAACATGATAAAAGCAACAAAACAATTAAATGATTCATTACAATTACCCATAGTCTAAGATCTAAAGAAATACAAAATGAATGGATTCTTCCCTATCAATTTCTTGAAGAGAATCTTCTATTCTTCTTGATCTCCACCTCTAGCTTTTGATTCCTTGAGATCTCTCACACCCAATGGAAGGGATGAAGTTTTGATGGAGAATTAATGGAGATGATGAAGATGGATCAAAATGGATGAAAGTGGATGAAGATGATGGTGGGAAATGGAAGAAATGGTGTGTGAGGTGTGTGTAGATGATAGGATTTCGGATCCTCTGCCAATTGTTGAATAAAGGGGTATTTATACCCCTATGGAGGCTTCTAGAAGGATCTGGAAATTTCTGCAGGAAAATACCCGGCACGAGTCGTGCTCTGCAACACGGCCACGAGGTGGCCGTGTTGTGTCTTCTGATGCTCCCGCACGGCCTCGCTTTACAGGGCCGTGTTACGCAACACGGCTCGTGTGCTGTAACACGAGTCGTGTGTTGTAACACGGGCACAGGTGTAGTCGTGTTGGCTCTTCTGATGTCGCCACACGGCCACCTTCTTACAGGGCCGTGTTGGCGACACGGCTCGTGCTCCCGACTCGACTCGTGCGACTGGACACGATCGGAAGTTGCCCGTGTTGAATGACCAGATGTCGCCACACGGCCAACTCTTACAGGGCCGTGTTGGCTACACGGCCCGTGTTGGTGCTGGCTCCTGCATTTCTTCACTATTTTGGCTCGTTCTCCCTCGTTTCAACTCCGAATTGAGATCCGCTTTTTCCTACACCTTCCTTATCATGTTTAGCATCCAATAAAAAGTGAAAATCTTACGTTTAAGTTCATTCACACACATTTCAATAAAAATACAAAACACAACCAAATAACATATAAAATACAGATAAAATAATACGAAAATACATATAAAAAGACACTAAAATATAGGTGAAAATTGCTCTAAACAACCCCCCAAACTTAAGGTGTTGCTCGTCCCCGAGCAACGAAAATGACAAATCAAAAGGAGAAATTTTCACCTAGAAAAGACTAAACGAATATAAGCAATAACACATCTTTAGCACTAATAACAACAAACTATGCTAAGTCATCCTACAACATTAAAATCATGACCTGAGAAATTAACAAGTTCAATCAAAAGAGAATAAAGTATAATATAGTTCCTTTTAAGTCCAAGCCTCGCAATGGATATTAATGTCTCTCAACACTCTTTTGAAATAGGGTAAATCATACTCATTAATCGATTGGCTCGACTCGCTATAAGCTTGCTCGCGGACTATATTCTCAAACCACCAAAGTTTCAATTAATGATCAAAAAGGTCTTTAATTAGGATGTAATGATAGGCTCTTTGGTATGGTAGGAAGTATATGGATAAGAGTGACTAACAAGTGTAAGTAATCGAAGAGATGATCAACTTCCTCAACTTCTCCACTTTTCTTTCTTCCTTTCTCAACTTTGGTACTCACAAGCACTACTCATCAACATTCCTTTGGATTGAGCTTCTTATGATGCATGCTTCCTTTCTTTGAATTTTTATTTCCTTGAGCATCTTGTTGTTGCTTTACTCATTTTTCTTGTTTTGAGGTTGCATGTTCATTCTTTTTTTTATGCTCTTTCATCCTTTTTCTTGCTTGTTTGCCATTCCCTTTTTTTCTTTTTCTAATCAATCAATCCTTTCTAGCTACCATCTCCTCAATGCCCCACACAAAGGTGTATATAAGCTTGAATGGGTAATTAAGGCTTGTAATGTGCTAAATTCACAAGAAATAGGCTTATAGGCTCAAAGTGGTTGACTAAGGATGATGTTCAAGGTAGGAAACATATATGGTAATGACTATAATAACAAGGATGGCCTTAGATCATTTCACCAATCTCCACTAATCGGGCTCGTTCCTATAGTCCTTGAGCAAGTTCTAACTTATCAAACACAACCGATCCACTCATGAAGAAATACCATGTATACATGGTTGAGGCTCAAATGCTCACAAGCTTGTGCTCGAACCTTAAGGAACTTATTACACCACATTCATCTCAAAATTGAACAAGTTAAGTAAAACATGTCACAATTTGAAAGTGTAGAGATTCTTAATCATAATTTGTCATCACTTATCACCACAACATATCATCACTCACGTTCAAAAATGACTCACGACATCCCTAAACAAACCACCAAACATCCCAAGACAAGAATGAAAATACACACAACATACAAATAAGGACTCAACAATCAAGACACAACAAAAACACAAAACATGCAAAAACACAAAATACCATCATCCATAAGAAAATTAAGCACACATTCATCCCAACCTTTATTGAAAAGGAAATCCTAATTTACGAAAGTAAACCTCCCATAAGCAAAACAAATGAAGTAGCATGCTATTCACAACAATCCAAATCAAACTCAATTCATTTCAAGTAGTAAAATGATAAGGTGTAGAGTACTCCCTCAATAGGCATTTGGTAAGGAAAGCGTTAGCTCCAAACTTCATCATGCTTCCAATACCTCTCATTCATGCTCAAACACTCAACAAACACCATTATTTCAATAATTCATTACAAATATGGACTATCATGCACTTCAACACCACCAATAATGCCAAAATCAACCCAAACTCATGAGAAAAATTTTAAAATTTGTCCAATTTTACAAGAATCATACTCAAGTGGTGAGTCACACCACACACTCTCCCCCCAAACTTAAATCGAAACAAGAGTTGAGACTTAAGTTTGCAAAAAGTGGTGAGACTTACCCTTGTAGTTTCCATTGATGATCTTCTTGTAGAGAAGTAACCGCATCCACACGACTCAAGCTATGTCCACCACGCACTAGCACCCCCCAAACTTAACTCGAGACAAGAGTCACGAATTAAGTTTGCAACAAGTTGTGGAACATGTCAACTTGAATCCATGAAGCATTTCTCTTTTCTTCAATGTGCATTTTTCTCCATGAGCACAATCAACCTAAAAGGCCAAAATAAACAAGCAACAAAAATAAAGCAATAAAGATAGTGATGGGGTGCCTCCCATCGAGCGCTAAGTTTAACGTCTTCAAGCTAGACGAATGTTTAGCTCATCTTTCACTTAAAGTATCCACAAAGAGGGTCTCCCTTTGTGATGGATCCACATAGTGCTTTACACGATGACCATTAACCAAGAACTCTCCCCCGTTCTCATCTATAACCTTTAGAGCTCCCCCATCAAGTACTTCCTTTACCACATAAGTTCCTCTCCATTTGGACTTCAACTTGCCCGGGAAAAGTCTTAGTCGAGAATTGAATACCAACACCTTCTCACCCTTTTCAAAGCTCTTCTTCCTCAAACGAGCATCATGCCACCTCTTGGTTTTCTCCTTAAAAATTCTTGAATTTTCATAAGCATTTTCTCTAAATTCCTCAAGCTCATTCAATTGTAAGAATCTTACCTTCTTCGAAGCTTTCATGTCAAAATTCAACTTCTTAATGGCCCAATAAGCTTTATGCTCTAACTCCACCGGAAGATGGCAAGACTTACCATAGACAATTTGAAAAGGAGACATACCAAGAGTGGTCTTGAATGCGGTTCGAAAGGCCCACAATGCATCATCAAGTTTATTTGACCAATCCTTTCTACTCACACTCACTGTTTTCTCCAAGACTTGTTTGATTTGTCGATTAGAAATTTCAGCTTGACCATTCGTTTGAGGGTGATACGGAGTAGACACTCGATGCTTCACTCCATAAGTCTTGAGAATGTTCTCCATGAGCTTATTTATGAAGTGACTACCCCCATCACTTACCAACACTCTAGGTACTCCAAATCTTGTGAAGATATGCTTCTTTAGAAACCCCATGACCACTCTAGCATCACTTGTTCTTGAAGGTATGGCCTCAACCCATTTCGAGACATAGTCAACCGCCAATAGGATGTATAGGAATCCATTAGATTGAGGAAATGGTCCCATGAAATCGATGCCCCACACATCAAATATCTCCACTTCTTGAAAGCTCTTAAGGGGCATCTCATCCCACTTGGAGATTCCTCCCATCCTTTGACATCGATCACAACCCTCTACAAATTTCTTACAACTCTTGAACAAAAATGGCCAATACAACCCCGATTGTAAGACTTTTGCAGCGGTCTTTTGAGCTCCAAAATGGCCTCCACTAGGTGAAGAGTGGCAAAACTCCAACACACTATTCCATTCTTCCTCGGGCACACATCTTCGCACAAGAGAATCATTACACATCTTGTATAAGAATGGATCATCCCACAAGTAACTTTTAACATCATGAAAGAACTTCTTGGATTGATACTTATTAAGCTCATAAGGTCTCCTTCCACTAGCCAAGTAATTCACATAGTCCGCATACCACGGACTTCCTTCTTCCTCCACTAAAGCCTCAATTTGATAGCAATCACACTCCAAGATTTCTTCATCGGGAAAAACCTCTTTGATTAACTCATAAGTACCTTCACAATGCTCCCTCGACTCTAACCTTGAAAGATGGTCGGCTATCACATTCTCCGTGCCCTTCTTATCTCTCACTTCAATATCAAATTCTTGAAGAAGTAGTACCCACCTTATCACCCTTGGCTTTGCATCCTTCTTTGCCATGAGATACTTGATAGCGGCATGGTCGGTGTATACAATAGTTTTCGTTCCTACCAAATAAGGACGAAACTTATCAAATGCGTATACTACCGCCAAGATCTCTTTTTCGGTAGTGGTGTAGTTCCTTTGAGCCGCATCAAATGTCTTGCTTGCATAGTAAATAGCTCGGAATTTTTTCTCTCTTAATTGCCCCAAAACCACTCCAAGAGCTACGTCACTTGCATCACACATCAATATAAATGGCTCCTTCCAATCGGGGGTGATCAAGATGGGTGATGAAATCAAAGCTTCCTTTAGCACCTGAAAAGCATTTAAACAATTATCATCAAACTTAAATGGCACATCTTTTTCAAGGAGATGAGATAGAGGTTTAGAAAATGAAGAAAAATCCTTGATGAATCTACGATAGAACCCGGCATGGCCAAGGAACGATCGTACTCCCTTCTCATTTGTTGGTGGTGGAAGCTTCTCTATAGCAACAACTTTGGCTCGGTCAACTTGCAATCCCTTTGAAGAGATGTGATGTCCAAGTACAATGCCATCATTTACCATGAAATGACACTTCTCCCAATTCAACACTAAATTAGTGTCTTGACATCGCTTCAAAACAATAGCAAGGTTAGACAAACAATTATCAAAAGAAGAACCAAACACCGAAAAGTCATCCATGAAAACTTCCATTATATTCTCAATTAATCCTTCAAAGATTGCCATCATACACCTTTGAAAGGTGGCCGGTGCATTGCAAAGTCCAAATGGCAATCTTCGAAAAGCAAATATTCCATAAGGACAAGTGAAAGCGGTCTTTTCTTGGTCTTCGGGTGCTATGAGAATTTGGTTATACCCGGAATACCCATCAAGAAAGCAATAAAACTCATACCCGGCCAACCTATCCAACATTTGATCTAAGAAAGGTAAGGGGAAGTGATCTTTACGTGTATTTTCATTAAGCTTTCTATAATCAACACACACACGCCATCCCGTCACCGTCCTAGTGGCTATGGTCTCATCTTTATCGGTCTTCACTATAGTTATACCCCCTTTTTTAGATACTACATGTAACGGGCTCACATAGGGGCTATCACTAATAGGAAAAATCATATCGGAGTCTAACCACTTAAGAACCTCTTTTTTTACCACTTCTTGCATGATAGGATTAAGTCTTCTTTGGTTTTGAACACAAGCTTTCCCTTCATCCTCAAGTCTTATCTTATGCATGCAAATTGTTGGACTAATTCCCTTCAAATCATCAATACACCAACCAATAGCCGACTTATGCTCTTTAAGGACATTAAGCAATTTATCAAGTTGACTAGAAGTTAGAGATGATGATACAATTACCGGATAAGTCTCATTTTCACCAAGGTAGGCATAAGTAAGATGATCGGGTAGAGGCTTCAACTCCACCTTCTTTTCCTTTTTCTCTTCTTGCTCGAATGGATCTCTAAGTGATAAGAACTTTTCATTTCCCCTTGAGATGGCGGCTGCAACCTCTTGAGCTTCACTACAATCACCTAGATCAAGCAAGCAATTAATCAATTCTTCATTTAAATCAAGAGAAGTAGTAGAAATATTAGAAAGAGATAGAGAATTGCTCAAGCAAAGTTCAAGTGGATCCTTGGTTACAATGGAAGGCCAACTCTCCTCGACACTTCCCTTTACAACATCCACACTTTTGCATTCTTCATCATTCATTGGATATTGCATGGCCTTGTGTAGAGAGAATACCACTTCCTCATCATTAACTCTCAACTTCAATTCTCCTTTGTAGACATCAATAAGAGCTCTCCCGGTAGCAAGAAACGGCCTCCCAAAAATCAATGGCACATTTTCATTCTCCTCCATATCTAGAACAACAAAATCCACCGGAAAGACAAACTTATCAACTTTTACCAACACATCTTCAACTACTCCTTTTGGATGTGTCATAGATCGATCCGCCAATTGAAGTGTGATGGAAGTTGGTTTTACTTCACCTAATCCAAGCTTCTTGAATATGGAGAGAGGCATGAGATTAATGCTTGCACCGAGGTCACAAAGAGCCTTGTTCTTCTTGTTCTTTCCAATTTCACATGGTATAATGAAACTACCCGGATCCTTCAATTTTTGTGGAAGTTTCCGTTGTAGAATGACACTACACTCTTCGGTTAGATTAACCGTTTCATTGTCCACAAGACTTCTTTTCTTTCCCATGATGTCCTTCAAGAAACGAGCATAATGAGGCATTTGATCCAAAGCATCGGCGAAAGGCATATTGATTTGAATCTTCTTGAAGATTTCAAGAAACTTTTTGAACCTCTCATCCAAACCCTT
Source organism: Pogostemon cablin (assembly GCA_023678885.1). Lineage (NCBI taxonomy): Eukaryota > Viridiplantae > Streptophyta > Magnoliopsida > Lamiales > Lamiaceae > Pogostemon > Pogostemon cablin. Next base: position 8,842,596 of record CM042965.1, read on the forward strand.
CTTCAAAAACCTTTGAGGAAAAGGAACCGGTACTTGAGTCTTGGGTATTCCCCAACTATCTCTTTCAACTTCAACTTCCTTTTCCCTTAACTCCTTTGCCTTTTTCCACTTTGGAATTCTCTCTATCATCTCTTCATCTTTCTTTTGCTCAACAATTTCTTTTTTCTTGCTTACTTCCTCCATTTCAATCTCTTCTTGCACCAACCCTTCTTCCACCTTGCTTTCCACTTCCCTTTCAATGACAATACTATCTTCTTTAGGCATAGGAGGTTCCTCATACTCTTTTCCACTTCTAAGAGTGATAGCTTTGCAATCTTCTTTAGGATTGGTTACCGTGGTAGATGGAAACTTTCCTTGTTGGTGTTGAGATCCCACGGAAGAAGCAATTTGACCCATTTGATACTCAAAAGCTCTCATCCTATTGTCGGATTTCTTCTCATTTTCCTCCATTCTAGCCTCCATCTTTTTCATGAATGTTAGCAATGTCTCTTCCACCGATGCTTTCCCCTCTCCATTTGGTGGTTTAGCACTTGGATCGAATCCCGGAGGATATGACACGGCGGCTTGAGGATTAGAGTAAGAAAGATTTTCATGCCTCCTCGGAGCTTGATAATTTCCACTTGATTGATTGAAATTGCTTCCCCGAGCTTGTCCTTGATATCCTCTTTGAAAATTACCTTGATTAGAAGGATAATTACCTTGGAAATTCCCTTGGTAATTTCTCCTATCTAAGTAGGCAACATCCTCTATACTTTGCATAACATGGCTCTCATCATTCACAATAGCACTTGTGCTTCCCCCTTGACTTACTCCTTGAGTAATCAAATTCAATTGCTTTGTTAAAGCTTGAATGCTCTCATTAAATTCCTTCATGCCTTCACTTTGGAACATATCACTCTTCACTTTGTTCACACTCTCCACTTGAGCTACCTTTCCAAATGCATAACCTCCCATTACTCGCTCTGAAGGCCATTGATAAGCATTCATTGCAATGTCTTCAAAAATATCCATAGCTTTCATAGCATCCACTCCAAATATAGACCCTCCGGATGAGGCATCTACATGCATCCGATTTTGTTGATTCAACCCTTGGTAAAAGAAAGCCACTTGTTGATTCTCATGAAAATCGTGTTGAGGACACTTTCGGAGCATCTCTTTGTAGCGTTCCCATGCTTCATAAAAATTTTCATCCGGAAGTTGCCTAAATTGAGTGATAAGGCTTTTCAATTGGAGCGTCTTTGAAGGAGGAAAGTACTTGTTTAGGAACCTTTGCTCAAGATCTTCCCATGTATTACAACTTCCCAAAGGAATTGTATTATACCATGCTTTAGCCTTGTCTCTTAAAGAGAAAGAGAACAACCTCATTCGAATAGCATCCTCCGACACTCCCTTCATCTTGACGGTATTTGCAACCTCCAAGAAAGTAGATAGATGAGTGTTCGGGTCTTCAAGAGGACCTCCCCCAAACTGATTTGCTTTAACCATGTTGATCAATCCGGTCTTGATTTCATAATCATTGGCTTGAACCGGAGGAACCATATTGTGTACGGCTCTCGGTTGGAAGTAATCCCGAATTGCTCTAGGCCTTGGCAACTCTTGTTGTTGAAATATCCTTTGAGCTTCTTGATTGGCAAGCAATTGCATATACTCTTGATTTTGAGCAAAGACATTCCTCATTATCTCCGCTTGATTCTCTTGCACTCCTTCTTGTACCCCCCTTTGATCTTGTAAAGGATCTTGGGGTGGGTCATAATTAACATTGTCTCCCCGTTGATTCTCCATATTTTTTTCTTTTCTAGCTTTACGCCTCTCTCGTTTCCTTTGTCGTGCGGTCCTTTCAATCTCCAAATTCAAAGGAATGATCGATTGATTTCCCTTTGATCTTGTGATCATAAAACACCTACGAAAAGGCCAAGAGTGAGACCACAAACACAAATAATAAATAAAAGAAAATAAAAAGAATTCTTATCAAGAACAACTAAAACAATAATACAGTACTCGACTAGTCCGTCAAACTCCCCGGCAACGGCGCCATTTTCTTGTTATTTTTATAGCACTCACGAGCAAGGATACTCGATCGTTGTAGTAGTATATCCCAAGAAAAATTATCAATCCAATAAGGAGTTATTTTCGTACTAGCAAAATACGTGAGCTCATGTTCATTGTTGTTTTTGTAAAGATGATCGGGGGTTTTGAGATTGGATAACAACTAAAACAAGAAGCAAGTAAATAAGATAGCAAATAAGATAAATGACAAGTAAAGAAAATGGGTGCTTAAGTTCAAGTATGGAAAAACATGGGATTAGAAACATCCAAGCACACTCGATTCATATTATCATGCAAACGGAATTCAACTCAATTGATGTAGACTAAGGGTGATCACGATTGTATCCTAAGCTCCCTTTCGGGTTACAAAGGTTGTTGATCCATTTTAGACTCCCAAAAGCACTTAAGATCAAAGCCCAACATTAACCCCTTCCATCTAGGTACTAGTTAGATTAAACTCTCCCTTTTTGTGTACTAAGGCCAACGAATGGATTGGTTCCCCTCATTGAATTCAAATATCCTTTCGGTCAAACCCAAACTCAATGTCTAATCATGCCTTCCTAATACTATAGAGGGTCGTTTCCGTCTCACTCCAAGCAATACATACATGAACATCATAATAGCATTTAATTACCACAAATAATCCATTGATCAACAATCCATTAAACCAATAAACATTCATGAATAACAAACCATGCCATCACAATATCAAGACAATTAAACTCCATGAATAGAAATCAACATCAATTAAATCAAAAACCAATTTAATCCACATGATAATATAAATCTAATATGCTCTTCATATTCCTAATCCCACTAGAGGGATTAGCCTAACATGATAAAAGCAACAAAACAATTAAATGATTCATTACAATTACCCATAGTCTAAGATCTAAAGAAATACAAAATGAATGGATTCTTCCCTATCAATTTCTTGAAGAGAATCTTCTATTCTTCTTGATCTCCACCTCTAGCTTTTGATTCCTTGAGATCTCTCACACCCAATGGAAGGGATGAAGTTTTGATGGAGAATTAATGGAGATGATGAAGATGGATCAAAATGGATGAAAGTGGATGAAGATGATGGTGGGAAATGGAAGAAATGGTGTGTGAGGTGTGTGTAGATGATAGGATTTCGGATCCTCTGCCAATTGTTGAATAAAGGGGTATTTATACCCCTATGGAGGCTTCTAGAAGGATCTGGAAATTTCTGCAGGAAAATACCCGGCACGAGTCGTGCTCTGCAACACGGCCACGAGGTGGCCGTGTTGTGTCTTCTGATGCTCCCGCACGGCCTCGCTTTACAGGGCCGTGTTACGCAACACGGCTCGTGTGCTGTAACACGAGTCGTGTGTTGTAACACGGGCACAGGTGTAGTCGTGTTGGCTCTTCTGATGTCGCCACACGGCCACCTTCTTACAGGGCCGTGTTGGCGACACGGCTCGTGCTCCCGACTCGACTCGTGCGACTGGACACGATCGGAAATTGCCCGTGTTGAATGACCAGATGTCGCCACACGGCCAACTCTTACAGGGCCGTGTTGGCTACACGGCCCGTGTTGGTGCTGGCTCCTGCATTTCTTCACTATTTTGGCTCGTTCTCCCTCGTTTCAACTCCGAATTGAGATCCGCTTTTTCCTACACCTTCCTTATCATGTTTAGCATCCAATAAAAAGTGAAAATCTTACGTTTAAGTTCATTCACACACATTTCAATAAAAATACAAAACACAACCAAATAACATATAAAATACGGATAAAATAATACGAAAATACATATAAAAAGACACTAAAATATAGGTGAAAATAGCTCTAAACAGTATGTTTCTTTTTAGCAGTAAGAAGATTAAGAAAAAATATATTTTAAATATATAACGAAAGAAAGTAATAATAAATATTTATGTTTATTAATTATGTAAGATACTTGCTTATTTCGTAATACTCGTACCCATGTATAAATAAATAATTTCAAACCCGTTTATCAATACCCGTTAATTACACATACCCATCTAAAATTATTATGATTAAGATGTTAGGACCAATAATATTAATTCAAAATTATTAATAATGAAGAAAATATGCGATGAAAAAAATAAAAAAATAATTTAATAATAAATTATTTTTAAAACTTAAAACTACTTTATAGTTTAAAAAAATTCGTAAAGGAAATTTTAATAAGATTGAAACTTAAAATGAAAAAATAATATTCAGCACACATATAAGGAATTATTTTTAATAAGATATCATCTTAAATTAAATAAGATATCATTATTATGACAAAAAAAATTAATGACCAAGATCTATTTTATAATTGTGATGAACGGATGAGATTGAATAATGTGATGAATGGATGAGATTAAAAAAGAATTAACAATCAAAATCATTGGTGTATATTAAAAATTGGTGCATAGAATTTATCAGAATTGGAAATTTTATGTAATACAATCCCTCAATCCATTTTAGTATGTTCCTTTTTAGCAGTAAAAAGATTAAAAAAATTATTTTAAATATATAATTGAAAGAAATTAATGATAAATATTGAGCGTTTTTATAAAATAATTATATTTTTTTTAACATAATAAATAATGATGTTTATTAATTATGTAAGATACTTGCTTATTTTGTAATACTCGTACTCATGTATAAATAAATAATTGCAAACTCATTTATCAATACACGTTGATTACACATAACCATTTAAAATTATTAAGATGTTAGGACTAATAATATTAATTATTAATAATTTAATAATCAAGAAACATGCTATATAGACTCTTATCATTAAGTAGTGGTAAATATTGAGCGTTTTTGAAAAATTATTATATTTTTTTGAACATAATAAATAATTATGTTTATTAATTATGTAAGATATTTACTTATTTCATGATACTCGTACCCGAGTATAAATAAATATCATCTAAAAATTAATATTTTTAAATTGTTTCATTAAAAAAATATATTATGATACTCATACTCATCCCAAACCCGTTTATCAATACCCAACTACTTATATTAGTACCCGTTTCATTAAAAAATATAAAATAATTTAATTTCATTCCAAACTCATTTATCAATACCCGTTGATTACAAATACATACTCATTTAAAATTATTAAGATGTTAGGACTAATAATATTAATTCAAAATTATTAATAATGAAGAAAATAATTTAATACCGTTCCAAACTCATTTATCAATACCCATTGATTACACATACCCATTTAAAATTATTAAGATGTTAGGACCAATAATATTAATTCAAAATTATTAATAAAGAAGAAAATAATTTAATAATAAATTAATTGTTAAAACTACATTATAGTTTCAAAAAATACATTATAATTATAATTATAAAAATAAATCATAATATAAATTTAATTATTAGTATCATAAATAATAAATTAAATTTTGCTGAAATAAATAAGAGGGAAATTTAAAATCTTAAAATTAAAATTAATTAAATATGGTATCATTATGACAAAATTTAAATAAGGTATATTTTAAATAAGATATCAAATTAATGGTCTAGATCTAATCTCATAATTGTGATGAATAGATGAGATTCAATAATGTGATTAATGGATGAGATTCAAAATGAATTATAGTAATCAATCCAAAAGTGTAAATTAAAAATTAGCTCAATTTTAACTTTTTTACTTTTCTATTATATTACTTTATATTAGATTGGATAGATAAGATCAAGTGGTAAATTATTACCATTTATAAATGATAATTTATTTCTTTTTCTTATATAGCAAATTATTATTCTTTGAAAACTCATATAATAAAAAATTGACGTTTTTTTATCAATAAATAATTGTTTATCATATAGAAAAATGACACTTTCTAGCTTAATTTGTTCCCAAACAATAATTTCGATAACATCCCAAATGTCATAGGTATTTTATTGAACAAAAGTATATACACAATCGTAATAATTCTCTCAAATAGTATAAGATTTATAATTGAGAGTATATATATATTACTTGTTCAATAGAGAAAAATTAGACATTTAGGCTGTTAAATAAAGTTCATGACATTTATTTCTTTTTGTCGTTTTTCCTCACAAAAGTTTATACGTTTTCAAAAATATAAATAGATTTAATTTTTTAAAAAAAATGATGTATAAAAAACAACCGTCCGAAGAATACATGCTTGTATTTTGGGTAATTGAATAAAATAAAGTATTATATATAATTAATTTTGATTAGATTGTGTGTAAAAAGAAAGTGACATTTTTACAATATTATTATAGTATTGTGAGATTATTGATATTGTATATTGTTTTTATTTTTAGGCTATGCAAGTATTTTTGGAACGGAGGAAATACTGTTTAAAAAATATACGTCCTCCATCCCGTTAAATTGTTTATATATAAATGAAGTATAAAGTAAGTCGATGTATAAGATGATGATAATTTTTTTTAATAAATTGTTTTTAAAATATAGTTTCCCACTTATAATGGATCCCACTCTTACATAAAATTCTACGTCAAATTCGTGTGAGACCGTCTAACGATAAGATTATCTTACTCTTTTGTTATTAATTATGATTTTTTATTAAAAATATTATCATTTTTTAATATTATTACTTTTTATTTATACTATATAAACGGTTTATTAAACTCGCACAATTTTTTACCAAAATTATGATATGAATTTGTAATATAAAATGTCATAATTTAATAATTTAGCATATCTTGATGCCTATCCCATAATTGGGTTTAAAAAAGTGGGGGTGATCCACTAATAGGAGAATAAAACAAGAAGTTGACATCAAGAGTGACGCCGTTAAATGTCGACACTCATGTCAACACTCTATATCAAGCTAAAGTGGGATAACGACGGAATGAAAACGACGGCGGGAACCATACAAAACGCGGCAACGCCACCCAAACGCCCCGTTTATGGGCCCCACTCAATATCGATCCAACGGCGCATATGATCCAATCCCAACTTGAAAGTACCGAATGGCCCTTATTCCAAGCAACCAACTCCAACTGGACCAGCAGGATATCACACCTCCACACTCTTCAAAGAGTGAACTGTGGAAGAAAGGTTTTTAATAACTCTAAAATTTGTACACTACACACCTAATCTTTATTACATTTAAAATTTCAATGTTACTGCTTACAATTGAGAAAGGGTTCCCTAGATGCACACCCGTTCTTATTAAATATACACTCCCATTAATATATAATTAAAGTATATAATTTTAAAATGTCTAATTTATTCTTACTTCATTAAATACACACCCCTATATAATTTATTTTATATTAATTTAATCAATCCTAAATTGATAAACACGTGAATTCTAATACTTCTTGAGATGGAGAGAAAAAAATGGAGAAAGATATTGAAATAAAAAAAAGGTAGAGAATACATTGAGACAAATATAGGAAAGCAAGTTACTGTAAATTAATTTATTATTTTTATGAACAAGTTCATCAATTTCATGTTTGTGTTATAAACCCTAATTATCAATTTTTAATTTAGTGTATTATTTAATACTCGTATTTTATACATCTTTCGTAGTTTTGCAGTTTTGTGTTAGTGACCTCTCAATGTGTTGAGAATATTGGAGAGTGAGGAAAAAATAAGACAAAAGGAAAAGAAAATCGCAGAGTATATTGGAGAGTGAGAAAATATAAGAAAAATGAAAAAAAGAAATCGCAAATTGTTAAAAAAAAACTGTTCATTCCATGTTTGTGTAGAATCTTAAAATTGAAAAATAAGAGATTTTAAGTGGAACACGTTTATTTTAAATATTACAATTTCATTAATTTTAGGAATGAATTTCATCATCCCAGGACTCCAAATCGTTGCGTGCAGTGGTCTTGAGTTCTTCTTCTAATTCCAAAATCTGGAATCAAACAAAAAATTTTATCACAATGAACAGCATGTATGAAGGGGTGTGTATAAACTATAAAATTAAAAATATTATTGAAGAGGAATAATAATCTTAAAATTAAAATGGGTAATTTTGAGTTTTTAGGGGGTATGTATATAATAAAATTAAGATTTAGACCATTAAAATAGGGGTGTGTATTCAATAAAAATGGGTGTGTATTTAACAACACTCTTCGAGAAAATATCAATTTTAATCCCGTATCTTTTACCAAATTCAGTTTTAGTCATGTAACTTTTAGTATTTTTAATTTTAGTCATTTAAGTTTTAATTTTGGTCATGTATCTTTTAAAATTTTAATTTTAGTTCTATTAATTTCAAAATTAATTCTATATCTTTTTAAATTATCAAAATTAGTCTTGTATCTTTTGAAATAGAATATAATTTATAAAATGACTAATTTTTTATAATTCAAAATGATGTAGAACTAATTTTGAAACTAATGATGGCATTTGGATCTTTTGGTTAACGTGAACCGTTAGGGTTCCATGCAATTCTACTGCAGTGGAAGCATAAACATAGAATTGAATTATCTTTCACCAGGGTTGATGTAGAGGTTGAACAGCAGCAGCAGGAATAAACGACCTTCCGATCTTCCCAGGATTGATGTAGAGGTTGAACAGCAGCATCAGGAACAAACGACCTTCCGATCTTCCATTGTATTCCTAAGCCACGTCTTGACGTTGTGTGGGCAACGATCTACAAGACGATCTCAATCTGTAGTCAATCTGCTTTCTCACAGTTATTATGCATGTGATACTAATTTTCGAACTGCTGAGATTGGCTATATATATGCTACAACAGGGACCAGGAGGAGAAATTAGGGTTTGGGCCTCCACTGGGCTTAAGCATCCAAGTTTAGCACAATACTTATACTTAAGTCCAATAATAATAAATCAATCCACTAAAGAAATATTATTGCACTACCACTCTAATCCCGAATTACGTTTATGGGCTCCTTCTTATTATGAGCCCGTTAGTCTCCCCGTATTTAAGATTCAATGCCCATTAATTAATTAAGTTACTGACAACTCCATTAGTTAATATATTTACCGAGAGTAGTACCACTCAACCTTATTATCATGCCAGAATAAATCCACCTGCAGGGTTTACATGATAATCATTATGAGCTCCTCAAGTCCACATCATCAACCAATTCCGTTAGGACATAGACTCCTTCTACAATCAACAGCACACCATAAAGACAGCACCATCTCCCAACTCACCGAGCATATTGATTTAACTATTAAATCTCACCCATTGATGAATCAAAGAAATAAATACTGGCTTACGTGTCGAGGTTATTGTATAGGGATTAAGAGTACAAACATCCATAATAACAGAGATCAAATTCTATTATATAGTCAGTATAAACCGAACGATCTCAATGCGGTCCTGCTCAATACACACAAAGTGCACTAGTACAATTTTATAGTCAAGACAGACTAACACCAAACTACACTACAACCATACCGATAGATAGTCCCCGTCTATCTCGGTTGTGAACATCTGTTTATACTTATAAGGAGCCGATAATATGATCTTCCGTGTGACGCCGCACGCCACATTATCTACAGTATAAAGTAAATGGACTTTTGCAACAATATAATTGCAAACGTTTGATCACATGATTCTCATTTCAAATATTGTCAAAACATTGTTCATACAAAAAGCTAGACTTTTAGTATACAATCCAACAACTAATAGGACCAAAATAAAAATTTTAAAAGATATAGGGCTAAAATTGAAACTTACTCCTTACAACTCCCTCCATCCTAAAAGTTACAGGACTAAAATTGAATTTGGTAAAAAATACGGGACCAAAATTGATATTTTCTCCTTACAACTATCTCCATCCTATATTCCCATTTAAGTATGCACCCCATTCTGACATAGAGTTAAAAAAAAAGTGATAAATTTGAGGGATATAATAGTATTTCTTTATAATAATGATAAAATGTGTTAGGTGTATTAGGTAGGGGTGTTTCTTTTTTAATAAAGTGTATGAGGAAGAGTAATTATATTTGACTTTTTGCTATTTGAGGTAAGAGTAAATTTTTTGGGGATAACTCAAAATGAAAAGTGTGTTATCTAAAAGGGGGAGGAGGGGAATATTATTTTATCTTACAACTTTATCTTCTCTTGGTTTATATTGTATACTACTTTCTCTTGGATTTTTTTTCGTTAGTCCATCTAAATTAAATGAATTAATATTATGTGCATTTGGGTGTACACTTACACCTATATATGTAAACATTTTATTCAATAGGGAGTATATATTTATTAATAATTTTATTTAATTTTTTACATTCAAAATTTAATTTAAAAAATTAATAGAAAATTGGCTAAGAAAGTGTATACCTTTTTATTTATTACTCTATTCGTCCCACACTTATGCTCACACTTTTCATTCTCATCCGTCCCACACTTATGTTCACCACCCAAAAAAGAAAACTTCACATTAATCAACAACCTCAAAAGTTATCTTAATTTAAAAAATACCACTCTCACCTAACACACATAACATACTTTATAATTTATTTATTACCTAAAAATACCACAATACCCCTAAAAATCAATAAAGTTGGTTAAAAATTAACTTTTCTTAAATTTCGTATCTACAGTACCGGTGAACATAAGTTTGGAACGGAGAAAATAATATTTATATTTTAATTTATAAGTGTATAACTTTATAAATGGTACACCTGGTGTACAAGATAATTTGCCAAATTAAATATGGTTCGTGAAATTAAATATAAAGATGTAATATTATAAAATTGAATCAAACTATAAGCAAATAAAATTAACCGTCGAATCAAGTGATGAAACGTGGATTTTATTATTAAAATGTCAATTTTATTATACTATTTTATTTGAAAATTTAAATAAACTAATTCCTAAAATAATTTGATAAATAATTGATAAGTAATTTGAGTCTAACAAATTAAACGAGGATCAAATTAAATGTGGTTTAATCAAGTAAAGTGTAGCCTGACCAAATGACACAAGCCCAAACAAATTAAATTATGTCCAAATCAAATAAATTTGATTGAAGTCCAATCAAGTTGAAGGCCCAAGCCTACAAAATAAAGTATATCAACCCTTAACCAATCAAATTGTAAGTACTAAATGGAAGGTTTTTCATCATTCCCATAAAAATGAATCATCTTCCATTTATTCTAAACCCACAAGAATGTTTGACATTCTGTTGCAATTGAAAACACGGTATTTGGCATTTGATGCGATTGAAAACACGTACAAGGCTCTTTAAAGATCTTCTAGCTAGATCAAGTCGAGAACAACCATCGTTTTGAAAGTCAACGACGTTTTTCACGGAAAGCTTCAAAAATGCCGATTAATACAAAACAACGCTTTCGGATTAATATTATAAAACTTTAAATTCGAGTTCGGACAGATTTTAGTTGAATATTTTATTCTACACAATTAAGTTAGCAAAAAGTCGAATCAAAGCCAAAATTGACTCGAGAAAATAATCCAAAGATAGAATAGAGAATATAACTCGTTTATATATTTTTTAAATTAAATTTGTCTGAATGTACTTATTTTGTATTTATTTTATCATTAAAAAAAAAATTGTTACAACATCACAAACCAAGTTTCTAAAAAATAGAATATGAAACCAAAAACAATTACCTATAATGGCTCTACCAAACTATCTTGAGTCTTCAATAATGATCTCCAACAATAAGAATCTTTGTACGAACATCGCAATCTTCTACAACATCGACCTTGAAAATACACCTCCGAAACCGTTGAAAACATTGACACTTTCCAAACATCAACTTTCGGATGGGATGGATGTTGTATATTCTTCATTATACAATTTGTGCAAGAGATCAAATCACGAAGACTTGAGGTCAACTTAAGTGATGTACTATTGATGAATAATGTGAGTGTTGAAGACATGATTAAAACATGATCATGTGAACCTATAAAAATTCCAAAGAAAATATCAACACCACAAATTAAATCTACAACCTTGTCATTATCATTTCAATAGTCTTACAGGGCGGGTAGTGAACTCTATATATAACAACAACATTAATTTAATACAGAACACAAAAGAAAAGAAATATAATAGTAATAAAAAAAGAAATGGTGATACTAGTGAGTGAGATTCGGATGACAGTAATCAGTGGCGGACGTAGGATTTCCGTCGGGGGGGGCCCAACTTTTCTCATACAATAGTTCGTGTTTTTTGTTCTACAAATTTTAAAAAAAATTATTTTATTTACCAACTTTTACTAACATTTTTCTAAAGATGTTTTAGTATTTTTAATTGTATTATGTAAGAGTAACAATTTTGAAACTAAAGTCATTAAAATTATTAAATAAATATGTTATTTAGAGGGTAAATAAATAAATAAAAGAAATAGAAGAGGAAAAAAATAATAATAGTGCTGCATGAATTGAACACGGGACCTTTAAAACTAAAACATCCTCACTTCACCACTTGGACACAAAGGTATTTCAAGAAAATTTATATATTTATACTAGTAATTTTTAGAAGTTCAGGGGGGCCAGTGCCCCCCTACCACCTTGATACGTCCGCCACTGGCAGTAATATTGGTGTCATCAATTATGATTGGCAGGATAAATTGTCAAACAATCTGCAATATGTCCGGTGAGGAGCTGATGGCGTGCAAGCCATCGGTGACGCCTCCGCGGCCGCCATCGCCGTCGGCAAAGTGCTGCTCAGCCCTGTCCCATTAATTACTACTCTCTCGTTCCATTAATATATGCAGGTATTTAGTGGCATGAAATTTAAGAAAAAATACTTTCCATAGTAATAATGTGAGAAAAAAGAAGTGGTATTTTGAGTAGTTAAATATAGAATAAAGTGTATGATATTGTCGACTTTAACTAGATTATGAGTAAAAAAAATGTGGTATTTTTGTAATATTATAGTATTATAAGATTATTGATATTATGTATTGTTTATATTTTTAGAATGTACAACTATTTTTGAAACAGATCAAAATAAAAAATGTGCAAATATTCATGGAACGGAGAAGGGATTATTATATTTCTGTATGATCATCATTATAATTTTACGCAAATCACACTATAACATAGTGTTACTTTTCATGCATAAAGATAGAGATGATATGATTCAATAGTTTCTACATAATCATTAAATGGAATCTTCTCCAATTAATTAAAAGAGCAATATTTATACGCACCAATTAATATTTTTTTTTATTGATAATTTGTTATTAAAAAAATCTTAGAATGCACAGTTATTTAATTACTGAAATTATACTTAGACAACAGTTGCACCTTAAAAATATTACTCCCGTATTAGAAAACGGGTTGGTATAAAAGGTAAAAAAATTCAATTAGCGGTTATTTCTTCCACTCCTCTCTCTCTTCTCTCGAAGATCTGTCTTCGCTCATCCACTTCTTTCTTTCTTCTCTTTGATATGGCGTCTTCTCTCTCCCAATATGCTCTCTCTCTTTCTTAATAATTTTTGGTGGCTGATCTTGATTCGTCTTCCAACGATGCTTCGAATAGATCTGGCGGCGAAGAAAGTAGATTTGGCGAGACAATCTGGTTCGTCTTCTCAACAATAACCAAATCTGGCGAGAAAAGTAGATATGGTGATGATTCGAACATATCTGACTAGTGGCGATGACATCGATTCATCTTCCAATGTGACGTCGACGACCTGGTACGGCAGCGGCAAACGACGGCAAACTAGTGGTGAGCAGACAACGAAGAGGTGGTAGATCCGACGCGGTGTAGTGGTTGTTTTTTTTGTTGAGAAGAAAACTAGATTTGTTCCTTTCTAATCTCGTTGTTAAGTACATTATGTTAATCTGTATCACTTTTTTATAATATTGTATTACTTATTATTAGTTAATGTATACTCCGTTAAAGTAGTGGAGATGAGAAAAAGTATTATCAAGGGAAAATTTTTGTTGTGAAATTAACTCTGGTGAATTTGTTTACTATGTTTCAAATCTGCGAACCCTTAATTGCTTTAAATATTTGTTATCATATATTGTATTTTTTTGTAATTCAATAGTGTACTCTCTCCGTCCCACAAAAATTTGCATGACTCTTCCGGCACGGAGATTAAGAAAGTGATAATGTTTAGGGGTATTATGGTATTTTTGTGATAAATAAATGAAAAAGTATGTTAGGTGTGTTAGGTAAGAGTTTTTTTTTTAAATAAAGTGTTTGGGGAATTGTGATTGTGTTTGACTTTTTGCTTTTTTAGGAATGTGCAAACTTTTGTGGGATAACCCAAAATGAAAAGTGTGTCATCTGAAATGGGACAGATGGAGTATACATTTTTCTTAATAAGTGTATTAAGTATTTTTATTTTTCTAATATTTTTAGTTTTATACATACTTTAAAAAAAGTAATACAATTATAAAATAATCATATACTCCCTCTGTCCCATAGAAGTTGACACACTTTCCTTTTTGGTTTGTCCCACTAAAATTGACACATTTTCTTTTTAATACATGGACCCTCACAAAAAACCATTAATCTATTCTCATGGGTCTCACATATCACCTCTAATACAACTATCCACTACAAATTAAATATTATTTCTCTCACTTCAATTTATATTAAATTATTATACTCCTTAATTTCCGTGCCCAAAAAAATGAGTTAACTTCTCCGGGACGGAGGGAGTACATTAATACCATCAATCTAAAAGTTAATTATTTGAATTGAATAAAAAATTTAAATTAATTCCACAAATATTTGAATATTAGAAGAGAGTGCATGAATAAAATAGGAAAGAAGGGGTGGAGGAAGAGAAATTTAGGAGAGGAGCAAGAGAAAAGGAAGAGAATGAAAGGATATGGATTACTTGTTGCGCCTTAAAAACTGGTGCACAATAGTATTTGCGTTTGATTACAATAAAAGTACCATGAACATTTTAGTACATTAATATAAGGAGTATAACCATATAATCTTTTAACAACATGTTTATACCTTAAAATTAATATTGTATTCTAAAAAAAAGTCTTAATCTTATGAATGAAACGGATATGATCCATAACTACTCCCTTCGTCAAAAAAAAAGGTTTTTACATTAACATTCATCTTCGTTTGTGTAAAAAAAAAAAAAAAAATTTTATCGAACAAAGTTAGTTGTTAGTATAGTTAAAAATAAAATCTTTTTTTTATCGGAAAAGTTAGTTGTAATTATTTGAATTGAATAAAAAAAATATAAATTAATTCCAAAATTATTTGAATATTAGAAGAGAGTACATGAATAAAATAGGAGAGAGGGGGTGGAGGAAGAGAAACTTAGGAGAAGAGCAAGAGAAAAGGAAGAGAATAAAAGGATATGGATTATTTGTTGCACCTTAAAAACTGGTGCACACTAATATTTGCGCTTTACAATAAAAGTACCATGAACATTTTAGTACATTTATATAAGGAGTATAACCATATAATCTTTTAACTACATGTTTATAACTTAAAAATTAATATTGTATTCTAAAAAAAGTTTTAATTTTATGAATGAAACGGATTATGATCCATAATTACTCCCTTCGTCCAAAAAACATTTTTACATTAATATTCTTCTTCGTTCGTGTAAAAAATAAAAAACAAAAACTTTTTTTTTTGTCGGACAAAGTTAATTGTTAGAATAGTTAAAAATAAAAACTTTTTTTTGATCGGACAAAGTTAGTTGCTAATATAATTAGTAGTTAGTTCACCAAGTCTCCATACACTCTTATTCTCAAAGCCTCCTTATAACTCTACTCCTATTCGTTTCCAGTTAGTTGCTAGTTCACCAAGTCTCCATACACCCTTATTCTCCAAGCATCCTTATAACTCTACCCCTATTCGTTTCCAGTTAGTTGCTAGTTCATCAAGTCTCCATATACCCTTATTCTCCAAGCCTCCTTATAACTCTACTCTTATTCGTTTCCAATGGGAATCGATCTACAAGCCTCCTTATAACTCTACTCCTATTCGTTTCCAATGGGAATCGAACCCGGATCACTCACTTGTGTGAGGAGCCCGATTGCCAAGTGGGTTAGCCCACCTGATTTAAAAAATAAAAACTTTTACATTTATAAAATAATAAAATAGTCAAAACAACTACCTCCATACTTAAACTTTATTTACAATAATATTACTTTTACATTACACACTTAACATATGTTATCATTCATTTATTATTAAAAAATATTAAAATAATGAGTTGGTCTTCTATGAATCGAGTTTACGGTGTAAACCATGTGATCTCCCTTTAATTTAAAACACTAGCAATACACATAATATATAGAATTGGAAGGGAGACCACAGGGCTTAGAGTAAAAAATTAATGACTCAAAGTTCACATACTAAGCTATGTAAACTAAATTTATAATAATGTATGTAAAGTAATTAAACCTTTTCTAATTTACACGAAAAAAGAAAATATGAAATCCTTTTTTAAGGATGAACTTAATATAATACTTGAATCCCAAATATAATTAAAGATTAAATTCTAGGATTAATACACAGGAATAAAAAAGTTCCATTTATTGAGTAATAATAAGTTTTGAAGTTTGAACTTTGAACCACAATGTTACCGACATAATGCATTGTTTTAAGGAAAAAATAAACACAAAAGAACTAAAATAATATAGTGCATAGTAAACTAAAGAGTTGATGTCTAAGTGTACTTGGTGCACGCGCCTGCTAGTATGTATATAATTTTTTATTTAATTAACGGTGTATACTTATTTTGTGTATAATTTTGAATTGTATACTTATTTTGTGTATAATTTTTATTTAATAGTTGTATACATGTTATTTAATAATTTTATAGTTTTTTTTACATTTAGTTTTTCCTGAAAACAACTTAGCGATAATTCTAAAAGAAGTGTATATATTTTTATTAATTAATATGTATATTTTTATTCATAAATGTATAAATTTTTGAAAGTGTATTAGTTACATATATAAATTATCACCCCTAATAAAGACATTAAATAATTAAGGTTATTATAATTAGCTATTTACTATAACGCAGAAAGTAAAATATTAGCTTAAAGAATAAAGTTAATTAAATTAAAAAATAAGCCCAAAATATTGTGTTTTATATACAACAACGTAAAGCAACATAAAAATTACGGTGAATCGAGTTTACATGTGAATTTTTTTTATTATCTCTTAATAATGAAAAATTATTCTTTAAAGATAAGTTATTACTTTTTTAAATATAAAATTTACCTCTAAAGAACTTAGTGGGATGGAGGAAGTATTACTTTTTGGAGTAAGAGTATTTTTTTTTTAAATAAAGAGTAATTTTGAAAAATATGATTCACACATATACCCGATTCACATCAATTTCATTCCTTTTTATGTGCTACGTGGAGTACTTAATTAAAAAATAAGAGTAATTTTTTTTTAAAGAAATTAATGTAAACAGATAATTTTTGAAGGAATTATGAGAGATATATCTGTAAATGGCAGATGTTGGAGATATAAATAGAATGGGTTGCCTTGCCTGCGCTGCAGTTTCCAGAGCTTAAATGCTAACACAGTCCCGTAGGCCCCCCTCCTTTTTTTTATTATTATTATTCGATTAATAATTATTCCCCATTTTCATAATAATAATATTTCGTTTTTACTATTGTTATCACAAATTTAATTTTCGTTTGTAATTCTTGATAATAACCAAAAGAATATTGGTAAATATTCCATTGTAATTCCGTTTTTATCATATGAATTTAATTTATGCTGGTAATCCTTTAGTACTTAGGCCATCCAGCAATTTACTCCATTTTGCAGTACATCCACCCCTAAAATGCAGACAACTCAATAAATCATCTCTAATAGTTGGCTCCATTTTGTAGCACATTCATTTTATTAATACTATTTTATATATTTTTTACATTTAATTTATTTTTCATTATTATTTTTATTTTTGAATGAAAAAATAATATACTGTAATAAAAATATTAATATGTCTAAATTAAAATAATATAATCATTAAATTACATTATAATTTATTTAAACATGAAATTATGACAATAATTAAAATTAAAATTACATTAAAAAATATACAAACAAATTTTTTTCACATATATATTAATTCACTATTAAAACTAACAATCATAATATTTTTTCACTTATTTAAATTAATTATTATAAATAAGTAAAACAAAATTAAAAAAAAAACAGAAAAGTGGACACTAAATGTATACAACATACATATTAATTTATCATTAATCATTAAAACATTTTATGTTATTTATATTAATAATTATAAATAAAAAAAAAAGAGAAATGGGATGCATCCGACACTGTAGCGCTGGGATTTTCCAGACGCTACAGTGTATTCCCTCATTTTGCAGCCACATTAGCGATCTTGCTGGAGGGAGTTTTCGGCTGAATTTTGCGGTAATAAGCATTTATCCAGCCTTGCTGGAAATAACTTATTTCTATCATATTGTTATCACACGAATTCAATTTTTGTTGGCAATCTATTTGTAAATATCAATAAAATTCATTCCATTTGGTATCCCATTAGTATTATATGAATGATTTAGTTTCATGTAAATTGAGTTTACGGTATAAATTCTATGGTCCCCTCTAAATTTAATTTTTTGCAATAAATAGGTACAATAGAATTGGGGGGAGACTACAAGATTTAGGATTCAAATTTACATATTAATCTATATAAATCGGATTTATAAGATTGTTTGTATATATAAATTTAATTTCCAGTAATATATTGTTGATGTCATCACACGAATTTAATTTCTATTGATAATTTTGTGCGTAGGAAGGGAGTAATTAATTTTGGCGTCCCGAGAACGGCTATATATGGATAAATATGAAATACTAGAATTTTCAGAAAAATAATACTCCATAGAGAGTTGAATTTCTAGAAAAACTGTACCACCTACGCTCGTAGTTTTATGAATCAGGGGTTGTCTTCATTTACTTCATAGTTTTACGCGTTTTTGTTTATTTTCGGTGAAATTTCATTTATAATAATAATAATAATAATAATAATAATAATAATAATAATAATAAAATTGTTTACTTTCTTATGCTTAGAATCTTGATTGTTAAATTAATTTTAAATGTGTTACACTGCCTCCATCTGTTTTAAGGTAATTGATTGCAATTTTTTATGTGAATTAGAAAATATTACTCTCTTTGTACTATGATTATTTTCATATTTTTTATTTTATTTCGATCTATAAAAAATTTTATATTCTTAAAATAGTAAATAAAGTTAACACTGCAAATTACCTTCTCATACATTTAATTTATAATAAAAATAACATTCATGTTTTAATGTTTTTTTATTATTTATTTATTAGAAAAATATTAAAATACATAAAAAATAATAATAATAACTTTCATAATCTAAACGTAATGACTAATGAAGTATTATATTATGTATAAACTACAAATGATACTCCATCCGTTCCATAGAAGTTGACACACTTTTGTTTTTGGTTTGTCCCACTAAAGTTGACACATTTCCTTTTTAATACATGAGATCCACACAAAAACAATTAATCTATTCGCATGGCCCCACATATCACTTCTAATACAACTACCCACTACACATTACATATTATTTTTCTCACTTCACTTTACTCTACTTTACATTAAATTATTATACTCCTTAATCTCCGTGCAGAAGAGAGCTTTGCCTAAACATGGGAAAAGAAAGCGTTTTAAGGCATCTTTCTGATCTCCTTCAGTAGCTCTTTTCTGACCTCTTTGTGACTGATTCCCCATCGACGCATCCAAATGGACGTTTTTATTTAATGGAGTTTGCCTCCCCTACTACTATCAGAATTGAATAGCAAGGAATCACTTCTGAGAATTCATTGTGGGTTGAGTCAAAAAAAATATACCAACTTTTTCGGGACGAAAAGATTAGTTTGTAACAAGTCACGGAGAAGTACATGACAAGGTAGTTCTTAATTATTGAAAAAAAGATTTTTATTTTTCTCCGTTTATCTCAATAGTCAATACAATGTAGCTATGCCCGTTGCACGGCAAAATGTCTTTTTTAATATACCCTATAAGAAAATTTTATGGTAAGTTGATAATAATTTAAAAAGAAAATGTAAATAAAATTAAAAAAACAAATATAAAGTTGTTATGATTGATATGATGACTAATTAATGTAATTTATTTGTGATTATTTTTAAAAATTAATTTTTACGTTTTAAAACAGAATAATTATTAATTTGATTCTGAATTTATATTTTGGTTGCTCAACTTACGACACGATCCATTATGAGAATAACTTTTGCTCGTGGAGTTATCTTTTTTAATTAACTAATATTTTAACTCGGAATAAAATGAAGATCTTGTTCCTTCAGATATACAGTATATTATTAAATATTCAATGATTATGAGAGCATTTACTAGTGAGTAGTGATAATTATGCATTTACTCGAATTTAATTAAAATACTCCTACTTTAAAGAAAAAATTGTGTATTAGAATCCTTATTGGACCACTGACCACAAATGAGTCGATCTATTATTATATACTATATTATTATATTACATAAATAGTTGTTAAAATATATCTGCAACAAATTACTACTATATTATTTTATAATCATACTTTAAAAGTTATATTTTAACTGACAATAATTATATTTAATCTATTTAACAATAATATTTTAATTAATCTCACAAAGCGTATCGGACTTCCTCCTTCTGTCAATATCAAAATGAAATCGAATTAACAAATAAATTAATGTCTTACTATAGATTCAGCATTATGTTGGTGGTACTAAATTGTATACTAATTAGTAAATTAGTTACTTTCTTGAATATAAAATATGCGAACTATAAGTCTGTATGCATGTGTTAATCGGTTTGAATACCGTATTCTAAAATGTTATTCCATAACTTATTTTCATTTAAAAAACTATATTTTAATTAATGAAAGTTGGGTATTAATTATAATATGTAGAAAGAGTTTAATTAGTAGAATAGAAGATTATATAGTGATCCCATTGGTCTGTTAATACTCTTCAATTGTATGAATTATGGTAAAACTACTAAAAATAGAAAATCCATACATTTTTAAGTACAATCAGGTGCACCTCTTAATTGTTAAACTAATTTTTAATTTAAACTTCACTATTAAATAAAATTATAGTAATAGTTTTTCCTTATTCAAAATGAGCTACTCCCACCCTCATTTAAACCTATAAATCTTGAATCACCCTAAATTTCAAGTGGTAGATAATATTCTTTATAATACAATATTTCTATAATGAATTTATGAACGAATAATTTTTTTATGAAACATTTATATTTTATATTTCATTCTACTTTTCGAATAGAAAATTTATGCTATTATTATTAATTAAAATGTATTTTCAATAAAACAAAATATTACTCTTCTACAATTTGTGTACAAGAAATCAACTCTTAATTTGTACTATTATAAATTGTTGATTAAATATTTTAATGCATTGCCATCACTCTTCAACGTTAAAGTTTCACTTTTTGTCTAAATATTATTCCCTCCGTCGCACTAAACTCTTCACCGTTACTGCGGAGTTTAAGAAAAGTTGTTTTTTTATCAACTTTATTAACTTTATTTTGAAACTTTTACTATTTTGGAGGGTGAAAGAGTGTAATATGACAAACAAATAAGAAAAGAGTTGAGAACTTGCTGGGACGGAGAGAGTATTATTCTTTATTAAAATAATACTCCTATCACTCTTCATCTATTAAAGTTTCAATTTTTATTAGAATCTTACTCTCTTCATTTCAGAAAATCATTCACTCTTTCCTCATTTATTCGTTCCACATAGTGGTTCAAAAAAAATATATCATTCTAATCTAACACCTCAAAAAGTACATTAACTTCAAAAGTGTTATCTCTTCTTTCCATATACTCCTATAACATACTTCCTACTTTATTTGGTAGTTTGGACAAACCTAAATAAAGAATTTTGATAATTTACTCAACTTAAAATACTAAATTATCTTCCAAAATTAATAAAAAATAATATTTTCTTACTATCGTGGTAAGGTGTACGATTTAGTGGAGGGGGGAGTATTATTTTTTATTAAAATAATTTCACCGGTCATTCGTAAATCTTCTCGTAATCTCATTTTACCATAAATCATTGACCCCCTAACTGAGTATCTCACCTCTATCACTAATAACTTGCAAACATAACCACCAACCCTGGTAAACTTCATAAGTTGGAACCAACGACTTTAAAGAGTAAAAGTAAAAACGTCTTAAAACATTTTCACGATTCAACCGTTCACGTGGAAACGCGCTTTCAAACTCCATCACTGATTTTTTGCCCTCCTTTATCCCCACCATCTGCATCACACCCACCCAGTTGTTTCTCCTAAAGTTTTTTACACCATTATTATACCTTCCTTTTTAATATTATTATAATTATTCATTAAATAATATGCTACTTTCCATCTGAATTGTTTATACTTATTAATTTTAACAAATTCCCAACATATAAAATATAATAATGAAGGGCGAACGCAATATCTGAAATTTCAATCATCGATTTTGTTTCATTTTCCTCTTGTTAGAATTACAGTGATCTCTAGCAAGCACCAATCCTTTGCCTCAGCCATTCTCAAAATGAGGCTTCTTTCGGGAAAAAAAAAAAAAGAAAGTAAAAAGCAAAAACTCACCGTTAATAAAATTTAAATTAGGTGGAAAATTGATTTAATTAATCCTGGAAACCAGTTTTCTGCCAAATTGCATTTCTAACTCTGCTGAGATCTCTGCCTTTGAGAGTCCTCCCAATCCCTTCGTGCACCGAGAAGGAGGCGCTCCTAGTCCTCGCCGTTTGCTGCGCTACAAACTCGTGCGGCGGAATCCGATTCTCCTCCGCCGCCGCCTCCTCCTCGTAATCCTCGTCGCTATCTCTCCGCCGATTCTCCCTGTACTCCTCCTTCAGAATCTTCGACCAGTCCGGAACGTTCACCGGCAGCGAAGCCGGACCACTCACTCGGCCGCTCGCAGCCGCCGCCGTCCCCGACGACGACTTCCTCGAGATCCTGGAACTCGCCTTGCGAATCTCTGGTGACTGCAATCGAGTCGCGGCGGAGGACCAGACGTCGGACTCGTCAAGCTCGAAGATCATCGAATCGTTGGCGAGGGAATGATCGGTCGGCAGGAATCGGTAGTTTGCCCTGGCGAAGTAGCTTTTGGACGCCGCCATACATACAATCGGAGAAGTCGATCAACAGGTATCGGTAATTTTGTTTTCTCTCTCTCTCACTTGTTGTGTTGATTTCTTCGGAGGGGAAGGAGATTGTGCGTGTTTTTATTGAAGTGAGAGATAATGAGAAGGTATTTATTCTGCTAATTTGATACTAGGAAATGGAGGTTTGATCTGCTTTTATAAAGGGTTGGAACGGATAAGGTTCGTGTCTCTCACACACATACACACACTGACTTTCTCTCTCTCTCTCAAAGTAAATAAAGCTTCTTCTATTTCTCGTCTTTACTTTGCAGTTGCAGACCGAATGTACAATTTTGACCCCACTCTGAAATTCAGAGAACACGCCATCTCGCTCTTCATTATCCACACACCATGCTCAATTTACTCGTGTCTCGAATTTATGTTTGTGGAGTTTTAAAAAAAAATATTTTTAATTAATTTTATTAAACTTTTAGGGGTATTATAGTATTTTGTGGTAATAAATAAATTAAGGTAATAACTTTTAAAATTGTTGGGTAATGTGAAATTTCATTTTTTTAAGTGGTGAACATAAATATGGGATAGACAAAAATAAATGTGAATATAAATATGAGACGACGAGTGTTATAAATTGATGGAGTATCATTTTATTAAAGAGTAATACTCAAATTAATGATAATTAAATTATATAAGTGTAATGAATTTTTTTTATTAACAATTTATAGTATAAATAATAGTGATATTTTTCATTTTATAATGAAATTCACATTATCGACTTCTAAAAATTACTTTTTGACTTTTTTTTTGTTGTGATAATTTAATATTTTTATGTAATAATATATATACTCCATCAAGGCATAGGATGTTTTGTGAAATATTGATGTGACATCTCCTATAACACCTGCTTATGAAATGATACGTGTCGACGTGGAGAAATCCAATCTCTTGTCCTAATATTTGACTGGTTGACTTAGGGTATAATTTATCTTCTCTTTCTTACGTGTCACTCATCCAACAAAATGTCATAACAAAGTGGCACAGGAGATCCAGACCCCTCCAGCAATACCACCAAAAGCTCCCCGTTGTCATTTTATTAGGTAGAAAGTTATAAAGTAACTTATGTGAGTCATAAATGAAAAATAATTTCGAAATTAAGGTGTATTGTTGGGTTATTGAATTGTGTATTACTAACTCCATCCCAAAAAGAAGTTTACGATTACTGTAAATATGGAGTTTAAGAAAAAAATATTTTTTGCTTTACTTTTAGGGGTATTTTGGTATTTTTAGACAATAATTAAATTATAAAGTAAGTTATGTGAGTTGTAAAGGGGTGATAATTTTGTAATTAAAGTGTGTTGTGGGGTTATTGATTTTTGTGTATTTTCTTATTTGAGAGTATAAACTTATTTATGGGACAGAAAATGTGAATTTGTTTATGGAACGAAAGGAAGGGTACTATTATTTCTTTCTTGGCCAACTTGTTTGTGAAATGGATTAAAATAACGATTAAAAAAACTAACAATTAAAATATATATATTTTTTTACTCTTAATTGTATATATTTTTGTGTATATTTATATGTAGGTGCACCCTTTAAGTGCACCCAGTGCAAACTATAATTAGCCTTAAAATATTATCATCTGAATCCATTCAACAAGGATACATATCACATAAATTATATCCATTCAAGATTTCAATTATACTGCTGATCAATTAACTCAAAGGCCATATGATCACGAGTTATTACAATGAAACAATTGTAACATTATTAATTTATTTGAGCTGATGTTGATTGATGAGCAAACTATTTTGAAACTTTGATTAACTAGCTTAAACAAAAATATAGTATCCTACCTATCATTAACTTTTATTCTCTATGTGATATGCAAAAATTTTGTATCCTACCTATCATTAATTATATTAAGAAAGTCCTATCTTAAGTTAAGTGATAAATTTCACTTAAACAAATACTTCTCCTTGTCTTAAAATTATATTCACTGTTTTATCATTTTGATTCGTCTTATTATAATTTAATAAATTTTTATTTTAAAAAAATAAATAAATACATTTCGAGCGTAAAAATAGAGTAAAATTCATTGTTCAATATTCACCCTACCTTCATTCCAAAATAGTAATATATACATTTTTTTAATTTTCGTTTGTTCTAAAATAATATGCACAACACAAGAAAAGAAATAACTTCCCAATCTAATAACCTAAAAATCACAATATTTTATTACTTAATAATAATAAGTTATTTATTTAAAAAAGATTGTATCTTCTTTTTCTTTACAATAATGTTGCACCTATTTTGTGAATAGAGAATAATTACAATTAATTTAAGGGTTAGATTTTTATATGTCCTAATACATTTAATGTTTTTTTTCTTAAAATGATTCATATTTAAAAATAAATGTCAAAATGACAAAAATATTTTTTAATTTAATTATTTATCCGATTTAAAAGTTTTAATTGAATTGTAGATATGTACATCCAAATTATTATATGTAAGACTTAATTATAAAAATATTTATATTTGAGTCGTAAACACTTATATATAATCGATTCGTAAATATGTGCCATTAAATAATTTATTTTAACCTAATCAACACTTAGTAAGTTATTTTTATAAAATCAGCCATTTAAATACATGCTATTAAGAGTAGGGTTAAAAAGAAAAGTAACAGTAGCCAATTCCTTCTCAATTTAATTTAAACCCAAATTTAGATCTTTTCCACGTTTCAACTTTTCAAATGGAAATTACATCTATGTTCACATGCAAGTCGGATCCCCTCTTACAGAATTATGTTTCATCCACTGTTTCACTCCTTATATGAATGCCACTTGTACATTTTACCAAATAGAGAAATGAAAGGTTAACTGCTATCTTGACGTTAGTTTAAACCCCCATCCAACACATAAGGAAATATTAATTCCAATTAATCACACAAAAAAAGAGATAGGATTCTAAGTATATTGAGTTTACAATAAAAAAACATATTGCGTAAAAAATAAAGTAAATTACGTATTATCATTTTTTTTAATATAATGAATATATAAATTGTATTTCGATATTTTACAAAGATGAAAAATATAATGAGAATCATTTTTTATAATATAATGAATATATAAATTGTATTTCGATATTAATTTACAAAGGTGAAAAATGTAATGACATTTAAATAAAAAAGGTTGGTCTTTTGTGTTTCCAGGTGCACAAAGTGTCTAAGAGTATACAATTTTGTTCTAAATAGTATACATTTTAATTAATAAGGGTACAATATTTTGTTCTAAAGATTATACACTTTTCATTAATGTTTTTATTTTTTTCAAAAAATAAAGGATACATGTCTTTATATTAAAATATATACAATTTAATACTAAAGGTATGAGCTCATGGTGGGGCCGCCGACACACAAGTTTTAGGCATTAAAAAAATGAAAAAGAGAAAAAAAAATGTAATGGTATGCAAATCTTATGTGGTAGGTTGAATAACACAAAAATTTAAAGAAGATTGTCAAATGTAATAATTAAAAAGTAATAATTTTAAAATTTAAAACAATAATTTTGAAAATAATATATGTAGTAGTAGTTATAACATATTTACATTTATATTGAGATAATATAAAGATGCTCTTTTTATCTTTATTATTTTTTTAAAAAGAATTTGAAGAGAAGAAAAATTGTCAATAATAGTGTATTGGTGATTTTTATTGAATATGATTTTTTATTATAAACTCAATATACTTAAAATCTTATTTCTTTTTTGTGTGATTTATTGAGATTGATATTTCCTTATTTGTTAAAGGGTGGTTTAAACTAATGTTAAGATAGCAGTTAATAAGGATGAGGGTGAAATTGGTAATTTCAGAAGTTTTCAAGTTTTGTCGCGACGCAGGGGAGCTATGCATTTCACCTGATATAGGATCCTTTTACGCCCTCCAAGAATTTCCGACACGTGTACAGAAGCTCCGTAGATTGACGCCACGTGGCGTAGCGAATGGGAGAAGCGTGATGGCACGTGAAGTGGGCCCATTGTTTGGATCTAGCGCTCTGCTATTGCCAGCTGTAGTTGAGTTCTCCTTCACCTTTCTCCTCCTTGTTTGGTCGTCTTCCTTCAAATATATCGCTTTCTTTTTTGGACTAATAATAATAACAAACAAATAAATAAATTGTTTTTTTCTTCATCTCAACAACTTATCCATGTGGATAGTTAAATAGTTATGATTTATGATGAAGATCATAATTGGAAGACACATTGATATTCCAAGAGTTCGGAATAAAAAAAAGAATAAATTATTCAGTATAATTTTCCAAAGATTTAGATATTTCTTTGTCCTAATTCAATTAAATTAAATCCCGAAATTCACCAATCACAATAATATTATGACAAACTTTATATGAGGCGTTAAATATGTGAGACGGCTTGTGAGACGATAAAATATGCTTAATGATGGTTAAAGTATTCTAAAACATTATAAATAATGAATTAAAGTATGATTTTAGGGTGTTATAATATGATTTATTATTGACATACTTTAACAATAAATACACATACTTTATCTATATAATAAGCATATTTTAGTAATGAGTCGACCCATCTTATCACCGTCTCACAAAAAATCCATGAGAGTGTCTCTAATACTCCGTATTATATTTCTAGTTGAATTTTGTTATTTTTAAACTCCGACGACAAATAATACTCCACTTATGTGCTATGCTTATGCTTGTTTTATTAGATAGTTATTACTTTTATTAAATAATAATATACAACATATCACGAATTATTTATTTATGGAATAATTTGCTACATCAATATTTTTTTTATCAATTCAAATATTATTATTATTTTTTATAGAATCTTATAATTTACCATCCATTTCATTTATTATTCCCGGTCGACGGTCTCACATCAATTTTACCTAAATTATAACGTGCACGAATTTATAATTTATTTCTCATATATAGGACAAAAAATTTAACGTGAAATTAAAAATGTGATCCAAATTGAAATTATGATAGTCAAAGCAATTTAAACGAGTTATTCAGATAGTTAAAAGAAATTTCAAACTTTTAATTTTTCTATTTAAAATATAACATTTTATTGAACGTGTTATTAATTTTAAATTAAAGAATAATATTGTAAAATAAAAATAAATCAATATATAACATTATATAAACAATAAAAATTTCGATTTCTTAAAGTATTTAAGAAATATTCTTATTTATCGACCAAATTTTAATTTATTAAATTCAATTTTTTTTATTTATTCAACTCATATATTTTACTTTTAATTTATGTCGGCCATAAAATTATAAACTCTATTTAATCTTTTTTTTTCTCTTCGACCCATTTAATATATATATATATATATATATATATATATATATATATATATATATATATATATATATATATATATATATATATATATATATATATATATATATATCTTTATTATACTAAAGGAGAATTTAATTTTGATGAG
The DNA here is from genome assembly GCA_023678885.1 of Pogostemon cablin. Lineage (NCBI taxonomy): Eukaryota > Viridiplantae > Streptophyta > Magnoliopsida > Lamiales > Lamiaceae > Pogostemon > Pogostemon cablin. The sequence continues at coordinate 8,871,203 of CM042965.1, forward strand.
GTGTCGTCACCAGATTTAATCTCAATTATTTTAATTTTTAATTAAAATTTAATGTAGATAAATACATATATTATTTTAAGATTTAATATGATATTATCAAATTACTATTAATTAAAAAATAATATAGATAATTACATATATTTACTATAAGATTTAGAAAATTTATCCACTCTGCACCTATAAATAAGATTCTTTATTAATTTGTTATACACACATAATTTATTCATCGCCACGAACAAAAGCTTTCTTCAAATTTTAAAGAAATGTATCCATTTATTATTATTATTTTTGTTTGGATTAATTACTAATAGGTATACACTTTGTACTCCTAATTACTACTAGATACATTGATTTAAAATAATTATTATTTAATACAAAATATTAAAGTAAAATACCAATTATAACCCTAAACACATACACTTTTAAACCACAAACCCTAACCCCCCACCGCCACCGTCGAACCGCCGGTGGAAAATCTGGAATCGCCGGCGGCCGATTGTCGGAAAATTTCGTACCGTCGCCGGACCGCGCGCCGCCGCCGCCAGAGCTACGCCGGACCACCGCCAGAACACCACACTTTTTTGCTGCACACACTTATTTTTTACTGCACACACTTTGCTGCACACGAACTCTTGCTGCACACAATATTTATGTGCAGCACATTGTAGGGGTATCACTATATATTTTTTTAGTTAGTAGTAATAATTTTGTATGTTTGTATCTCATAGTAATTAAGGGTTTTTTTGTGTATCTAGTAGAATCCTCCCTTTTTGTTTCTTTTATAGTCTTAAAATTATTTATTTATTATTTTGGTTTTATTTCTATTTCTTACGTTATTAACTTAGTCTTTCATGATTACTTTTACAATTTTTTAATTAAATTTTTTATGATTTATTTGATTATATTTTACTTAGTTTTTTGTTTATATTTTTTATATTCTCCTTGATTTTTTTTGTTTTTATTTTTTTGTTTTAGTTCTATTTTTTTAATTGTTATTAATACTTTTGATTATATTTTTTATTTAATTATTTTTTTTTGGTTTTAATTCTTTTTTTTATTATTATTAGTATGTAATTTTTTAATTTTTTACGTTGTTAATTTCATTTTTCATGGTTTTGCAAATTTATTTAATTAATTTGGTTATGATTTCTTTTTATTTTCTTATTTCTTCGAATTTATTTATAATAATTTTATTTTTATTTTTTAATTTTATTTTTTATCTTTTATTAATTAACTTTATTTTAAATTTTTTGATTAATTAAATTCTACAACAACATAACAAAATTAAAAAAAATCAATATGAGATTTTTTTAATAAATTAACTTAACAACGAAATTAAGTTTTTACCACGAAAGCAAATTCACATTTGAGAGAATATAAATTGAATTTAAATTATAGTATTATATTATAATTGAATAGATAGTTATTTTAAACTTGAATTATATTTTTAAAATTGTTGAATAAATAGTTATATTAAACTTGAATTATATTTTTTAAAATTGTAACTTTAAATCTCGTGTAATACATGAGATCCATACTAGTATATATATATACACGGTCTGTCGACTAGAATACTATGCATCCGTTTTTTTTCTTTCCTACTATATCTCTATATGTTTAACTCATTTTATAATTGTTTGGCCTCTTTTTTTTCCCTTATATTTTCTTATTTGTTTAAATGAAATTTTTTTCTTACAAGACAATTGAAAACTAGTTGGATCAAGGATAAAAGTGTATTAAGAAAAAGTGTTTACATTTGAGTTGGAAAAGAAAAGTTTTATATTATTGTTGATTTTATCCCCATAATGTTTGAGCTTTGAATGAAATATGATGGTACACCAAAAGAAAGCGACGTGTAAATTGAAACAATAGGAGAAAGGATGCCATAAATATTCCCACCCATGTTGAGTTATGATTTGTAGCTTTTTGCCACTAAATTCTCAACCCCTAAAGAATTCACTATTTACATATTTGCATCAATATTTAATATTTATAGGGAAGAGGGTCAAATTAGACCCTCGTTTATTGTAGGGGATCAAGTTGGTCCTTTAACTAATTTTTTGTTCATTCAAACCCTCCATCTATCAAACCCTCCACCTATCAAACCCTTGACCTCTTTTAATGGGTCAAACTACCCCTTTTTTTTTTAAATTAGATATCAAAATAGCTAAATAAACATCCTCTCCTAATTAATTGACATTAAAAATAGATTAAACCCAAGTCTATTGCCGGTGAAGTCCAGTCAGGCTTTGCTCGTACTGGAAGCCATTTTCGGGGATTTAATTTAATGACATCAAATTACTTTGTTTCCAAAAAAAAATTAAATATAAAATTTTTAAAATTTCCTAATCAATCAATTTGGATTTAAAAACACATCAAAAACCCCTCTCCCCTGCCTCCACGCATACAAGGAGATGCTCCCCAAAAGTCGTTTCCGGAAAAGACCTCAAGAACGTGGATTCGAGCGCACTGGATTTGGGGCTATTTTGGGCGGATGACGATCGGAAGCTTGGGCTTGTTCTCAGAGCCGACGGGCCGGCCACGAGAGCGGCTGTTGGTGGTAGGGTTATCTGCAAGAAGCGGAGGCAGTAATCTATTTTTTGATTATAAATCAGAGATAAGTGTTTAATCTGTTTTTAATGCAAATTAATTAAGAGAGAATTTTTTTTTATTTTGTTATTTAATTTTTTGGAAAAAGGGGTAACTTGATCCCATTAATATAGATGGAGGGCTTAAGTGAACAAAAATTTAGCTATAGGGCCAACTTGATCCCATAACATAACATTAGGGTCTAATTTGACCTTTTGCCTATATTTATAACTATGTAGTAGGGGTGGCAATTCCCGACACGACACGATAGCACGACACGAGCACAATACGATAATTGCGGGTTAGTGTTTGATCTTATTGGGTTCGTGTCATTATCGTGTCAACCCGATAAGGACACGAAAATTTCGTGTCGTGTTCGTGTCGGGTTCGTGTCAACCCGTTAAACACGATTAATATTAACAGATGACTCATTAACCCGTTAACAACCTAATAACCTGTTAACAACCCAATATAAATATAAAATTATAAAAATATATAATAAAAATATTTAATAATAATTTTAAAATATATTAATTTAAAATTTTATTTATTTTAATTAGTATTTTTTATTTATTATTTATTATTTATTTTCTTATCGTGTTGTTATCGTGTCGTGTCAACCCGTTATTTTTCGTGTTCGTGTCGTGTTGGAACGAATTCTTATCGTGTTGTGTTCGGGTTTGCCCTTATCGTGTCGTGTCACTATCGTGTCGACACGAAACCCAACCCGTTAACACGAATTGCCACCCCTACTATGTAGGCACAAGATATAGCACCTTCGTTGCGTCACAAGAATTATATAGAATTACATTTTAATAATTAGGACGTCCCGATATAAGAGTTATACTCATATTTTCCTTTTTTAAGTAGATGATACCATATAAATCAATCAGTTTATCTTTATGGAACTCATACACAACACTAATACAATTATCTACTATACATTAAATTATAAAATCTCTCAACTCACCACACGTTAAAAAATTATATAGTAGACGTAACTCTTTTCATTTGAGAAGTATTTAATAAAAGCCATTGCCATTTTACTCATTTTGTAATTCATTTAAATAAAGGGAATTAAACATGTTAAGCTGAATGTCAATAAACTTTGCTACTTTGATGGAGCCAACCGTTTAAATCTTGATAAAGTTACTGAAATTTAAATAACAAGGTATCTCAAGTTACATAACATTTTCGTGAAATCTAATAATTTTTTAATATTTTATTTATAAAAATTACTAATATTTATTTTTAGATTTTAATGTAAATTTATAAATAATTGTAATTTCACTCCTTTAATTTATGCATTTTTTTTTAATCTATAGTCTATTTTATTCATAATTTTAAGTCACCTTAATGATATCTTAATTTGAAGTTTATGTTATATTGAAAATTATAAATAATGATAATTCATATTTATTTTTAGTTTTTGATAGAGTATATTTTAAGTGCACATCAAGTTATTACATAAGAGGTGGGTAGTGATATGTGAAAAAAAAAGAGTAATTTAATTTACACCACCTTAGATTGCTCCATTCTAATAACAGTTGCGTACAAAATTCTTTGCCAAAAAAACACTATTAATTTGAAAGATAATAATATATCAAAAGTAATAGGTCGAAAACTAACCTAATTTGTAAGTGTATGTAAGGATTAATTTTAAAAGTTAGACTCTAGTAAACTGGATTTACATAATAAATCATTGGAAAAATCCTGTGGTTCTTCTAATTTAAATACCCTATCAATACATAGAGTATATATGATTGAAAGGGGAGCACATGTTTATACCGTGAATTCGGGTTATACAAGTGTATTTTTAAATATTTGAGTTTTTAAAAGTAGAATCTGATTTTAATAAAGAAAACGTAGCCTTTATTATTACTGATTAAGATATGTGGAGTATAATTTTTTTAATCAAAATTACCTAAATGCTTAGGATTTAGTACTATTAATTATTATATTTCAACCGATAATTAGGATAATTTTATAAAGTTCTCTCAGTTTAACTTTGAATTGAAAAAAAACACTCGCTCTGCTGATCAAGTATTATTTTGTTGTTTTAATCTTTTAGATATTCATTTTTCATTTAAAAAAATAGTTCATCAAATGACCTAACACTATTACTATTAATATAAATATTCACTTTATATAAAATATTATTTATGTTAAAGTATTAATTTGTTTTTTGTACATGTATTAAGAAGTAATTTTATTTTATATAAAGTTAATAGTTATATTAGTGCGGATTGTTGAGTGGTGTGCATGAGACCATTTTATTGGTAAAATGGTTAAATTTAAGCAAAATAACATAATTAATATCTTATTAACTAATATAAGAGGGAGTAACCATACACCTTAGGCACTACAAAGGTGTCTATAAGAAATCACTTGTAGTAACATATGCAGTACTCATAATCATTTGATTTTATCACTCTTACACAGTGAATCTTGTTATTAATTTAAAGATACAAAAGCTTTTGAAATAAAAGATTAATTAGTAGCTTAAATGTACTTAAATTTTAAGATGATGTATAATTGAGAATTGAGATGTCTGGTGATAGGGGGCAGTATGGAGATAGTTAATAAATGATGGTTGTAGAGAATATAGATGTAGTTATTTAAGAGTGCAAAATGCAAATCAAAGCAACCTACTAGTAGCTTATTTTTATGTTGTCATGCTTATAATTTGCCAGTTGGACTTTTATTTATTAATCCAAGTGCGCTTCTTTTATTTATTTATTTATTATTATTTTATTATTATTATTATTTTTCCTTTTAAATACTCGATGGGTAGCATTTAATAAATGAAACACTTGAACTTAATCAAAAGCAGATGTTGGCTCCAGCTTATGTGCCATCATACTTTATTAATCATATCATAACATTATTGTGAGATTGCTACACTAACTCTCTATTTCATTTCTTATTATTTTTTAAGTAGATGATATATATGTGTTAAAATTGTCTTAAAAATTTAATAATATTAAGGTATAAATTTTCACATCTTAATTGCATGCCATCATTTATATATTTCTTTTTTACAAAAAAAGTACAGATCAGGATTTATAAGTTAGTAAATATATACAAATGAGGTAGATAGAAATATAGGGAGTATAACTTAAAGGCAAAAACTCCTGTGCACCTGGGCGCACGGACCACATTCCGTGCGCCTTTAGAATTTTTTGTTAAATTTTATACTCTTTAGTATACAAATGTGTACCCTTTATTTTCTAAAGAAAATTATTGTGTGTATCTGGGCGCATGGACAACACTCCGTGCGCCTTTAGAATTTTGTGTTAAATTGTATACCCTTTAATATAAAAATGTGTACCCTTTATTTTCTAAAGAAAAAAAATATTAATGAAAAGTGTATACCCTTTAGAACAAAATGGTGTACCTTTTATTAATTAAAGTGCATACCCTTTAGACCAAAGCAATGTACCATTACCCATAATACTAAATTTCTAAAGGCGCACGGAATGTGTTCCCGTGCGCCCGGGCGCACGCAAGCCTCACTCTAACTTAAATCAGCGTGTTTACCAAAATTTTCTTTAACCCGATATTTAAAAATAGTAATAATTATGTGAGACCATTTCTTACATAAGATAATTTTACGTTTTTTAAAATAATTATTTTATTTTATTTTATCTAAGATAATATTATTTTTTATTCAAAATATCATCACTTTTGTTTGTGTTATGGTTTATTCATTAAACAAGTCACTACACCATCATCACAAGTGGAGTATTATTTTTTTATGAAAATATTGTCACTTATTATCTGTCTCAAGTAACTCATCCAGTAACATATATACATTTATTATATAGACATTTTTACTGATTTAACTCGTTTTTCCATTCTTAATTTTACTTATTACTCCCTCAGTTCCCGAATAGTGTTCACTTTTATTATACATTGGATATGAAGAAAATTTTACTTTTTGATTAACTTTGTTGACTTTTGGGGTAATTTGATATTTTTAGGTAATAAATAATGTATAAAATATATTATGTGTGGAAATAATATGTTGAAAAAATAACCTGTAATTTTAAGATTTTAAATTAAAATGGTATTTACTTTTTTGAGGGGTATATAATGGTGTTGAACGAACAAATGATCAAAAACAAGTGAAAATTTTTTTAGGATAGAGGGAGTATTAATTTGCATATTAATTTTCTTTTGAAGGTCCCCCACATTTCAAGAATATGGTGAAAACAAAGGAAAAATGAAAGCAGGTGGGGTATGAAAAGATTACTGTTTGTGAGAAAGAAATAAGGAAAAGCTAAAGTGGGTGGTGATGGAAAAGGCTATTAGTTTTTTGGATAGAGATTTAAGTGACATTTTTTATGTATTACTCCATCCGTCCCATACTTATCTTCACACTTTCCGTTTTCGTCCGTCTCACACTTATGTTCACCACTCAAAAAAAGAAACTTCACATTAACCAACAACCTCAAAAGTTATCTTAATTTCAAAAATATCACTCTCACCTAATATACATAACATACTTTATAATTTATTTATTACCTAAAAATACCACAATACCCCTCAAAAGTCAATAAAGTTGGTCAAAAAGTAATTTTTCTTAAACTCCGTATTTACAGTGTCGGTGAACTTAACTCCGGGACGGAGGGAGTATCTTTTATATCACTATTAAATAATTTACACGTAAAAGAAGAAGAAAGTAATCACTACCCTAAAATTAAATAGAGTTTATTTTTTTTATAATTTTCCCCTAAAATTAAATAGAGTTTATTCTTTTCTATTTAAGATATAATTTTTCATTATGTCATAAGTTTATAGTGTGACAAAAAGATGTTGAATTAAAATAACACAGAATAATCGGACGTGTGTAACAATATGTGAGTTTGGGTGTTTCAATTAATTAATGTTAAAATAGGCTTTTGTTAGATAAATACTTAAGGAAAGTGGTATGTACTTGAATACTAGGATATCATTGTCAAAATATGATACTCTTTTTCTCTCTCAGCGTGATGAGCGATGTTGTGGTGAACGATCATGTGAGTAGAAATGAGTTTTATTTATTTAAAATTTTAAATTATTAATAATGATGTGCTCATATAAAATTGAGTGTGATTAGAAAGTATGCATCTGCTGCCAAATTATAAATATATCAAAGAGAGATTACTAAATATAGTTAGTGAGTTAAATAATCTAACTTGCGCCCTTTTTAAAAAAGTTTGGTTCATTCTACACTTACGCTTCGTTTGGTATCACTTAACAAGGGTATTACCATATTTAATTAGATCATTTCTGTTGTTTGATAGCACACATATTTGTATTGGGCCGCCCGGTATAAAATGTGAAGCCCGTTGTTAAATACTGTTACACCCTACGTAAGCAATTCGGCCATCAACGTGGTATTAACATTACGCGTTGCACAGTCAATTAATATAACAAATGAAATTACAAAACTACCCATACTAAATTTCAGTTCCCCAAATTCAAGATCACTGATTAATTGGAGATGGCATAACACAATCCATGCTTCTTTTCTTTCACCCACACGGAGAAATCGTCGACGAAGAAGATACACAAGGCTCACATGCAATCGATTGAGATCTTCTGCTCTATCTAAGCTCTATCTAATCTCTCAAAGCAGAATTCAAAATTAAGTTCCTCCTCGCCGCAAGATCTCAGGAGGAGGAAGACCAAGAACTTTCGACACCAGGCCAAGACTTGGTGTTGGGCCAATGCCGAAATCGTGCCAGGGTGTCACGCTGAGCGTGGGTTGGTGGTGCAAGGATGCCGTCGGGAATGTTGTCTCCATATACTCACTCCTTTATATGATTATCACCACGCAATTCAGTGAAATTAAAAATTAGAAAAAATAGAGACTTTCCTTATTTCTCAACCCACTATTTTTGTGGTGCGGTGAATTGGAAATTGGAAAAATTAGAGTGACTTTCCTTAATTTCTTCTCCCACTATTTCTGTTATATTTTATTGGGGTGAATGTGACTTCATCCAGATTTGTGATTTGATCTTTAGATATTATTATATTTGTAATTTGTAATGGAAAATATAATTAAAGGTTATAAACGTAATTTTCTAATTTATACTAATACTTTAATATCATACCAAGCATCACAAATTTTTGTTATCTCATTTCTTATACAACCTATCAATCCATCTCTATTATTCATATTATAAATTTTTATCTTCATCTTAATCTCATTTCTTATTAATTAATACTTTCTTATCTCATCTCACTTATCAAACTGACCGTTATAAGATATAAAACTACTCAAAAGTGGTTTTAAAGAATAACTCCACTTTACCTAGCACTCACATATCATTCTTTATCTATTCCTTACAATGATGTATTATTTGTAAGTTTTACTTGGTTTTTAAAATCAATTTTTTAAATTTGATGAAATTAATAATAATAATAATAATAATTATTATTATTATTATTTATCAAATTAATAAAATGATGATGATGGAGTACCAAGATAAGATATTTGAAAGAAGTAGTATACATATCAATTGAAGAGAAAAATATACAGAGAGATGACCAGTTTGATATAAATAGGAATTATATGAATATAGAGTTTTTTTTCTCCCTTAATTGTTTTAAGAGTCAATTCACTTAGCAAAATATATAAATAGGAAATACTCGTGCCTATAAATAATTAAAACTTAAATAGAGATGTTTGTTACTCTGTATCAATTTAAGTTGCTCAACTTGTTTACATTTATAATGTTAAAATTAAATGTTAATCCATGTTGAAATAAATTAATTGGCAGTCATGTTCAATAAAATTTGTTTATCTATTGACGTACGAAATGACAGATAGAGTTGATCAAATAAAATACTAACAATATTCCACTCACTAGTACCAATTTGTGTTGTCTTATAACTATATAAACCAAATAACTAATTATATGTGTAATTATTAATCTTGGAAATTTAAAATTAATGAATAAATAAATAAATCATGTACTAATATATATATATATATCTTAAATATATTATAGCAGAAATTTTTCTGCCTACGTGTCGTCTCCAGAACGCTCCATTATGACGTGTAATTTTATTATTTTTTTGAATTTTTAAATTATTTTTTTATGTTTTCCTTATTTACTTATCATTAACTTCCTTATTTAATATTTTCTTTTTAAAATAATATATTTTATTATTCTATTTATTAATCTTAAATAGGTAATAAATTAAAAAAATTATTTATAGAAATTAAGAACAAAATATTAATTAAAAATAAAAATTATGTTTATTTGAGATAATAATAATAAATAAAAATAAACATATACATAATTTAAGAAAAAAATTCAAATTAAAAATATATATCAAAATCTAAATTAAAAATATATTTATCTTTTCTTACATGTGCACCTTATTAATTTATCATAAAATAATTTTTTTTTATTTTGATTGATGACTAATTAAATTTTGAATATCTTTATGTATTTATTTTGGTATTATTATTTAATTACTAAATCTTTTATTGTAAATAAATTAATAAGAATAAATTTAAATTATATATAAAGGAAAAAAAATATTCCATATAATATTCTCTCACACACCACCTATAAATAAGCCTTTTTGGTTATTCATTCCAAACACACGCATTCCATTTTTCAAGAGGAATAGAAGCTTTCTTCAAGTTCCTCTAGATAATTGATTTATAAAAAGTATAAAAATTTATTTTGATGGAGTTCACCTCTAAAGAATCAATTCAAGTATTCTTCAAGATGAAAAGAATTAATTCAAATATTTTTCAAGATGAAAAGAGAATCTATTCAAGTATTCTTCAAGAAGAATAAGATAATCGATCGATTCAAGTATTCTTAAATCATTCAAGTATTTTTGGAATCGATTTACATCTTCAAGTATATAATCTCAAGTATTCTTTCTTCAAGAGGAATAAGAGGATCGATTCAAGTATTCTTGAATCATTAAAATATTTTTAGAATCGGTTTACCTATTCAAGTATATAATCTCAAGTATTCTTTAAGAAGAAGAATAAGAGGATCGATTCAAGCATTTTTTAAATCGATTTATCTCTTCAAGTATATATTCTTTAAGATGAATAAGATGTTAAAAAATTTATTCATGTAGATCATTCAAGTATTTTTGGAATCGATTTACCTCAATCGAAAGCTTTTTTATGTTATTTAACTTTAATCATTATTTTATATTATACTTCCTCTGTCCACTGTCAATCTATCAATTTTACTATTTTGGGCCGTCCACTCTTAATCTATCCATTTTCCTTTTTAGACACATGAGACCCACCCACACACTAATACAATTAAAATATGGGACCCACACACCCCACTAATACAACTAACCACTATATATAAAATAATAATACTCCTTTATCCACGTGCAAAAAACAAATGGATACATTGAGGATGGACAGATGGAGTATTTTTTAATATATTACTCGATGTTGACAAATGATATTTGAATCGAGTTTTTAAATAATTGTTGATTTATTAATTTTATTTAATTATTCATATGTATTTGAATTATTCAATTATGACATAAAATTCATTTTCTTTAATTATTAATATAATCTGAAACTAAGAAAGTTAATCATATATATATATATATATATATATATATATATATATATATATATATATATATATATATATATAATAACTTCATTACAAATTTATAAATATTTTTAAATTTACTTATTATTCATATAATTTGAAACCTAAAAAATTAGGCAAAAACTTGTGTGAGACCGTCTCATGTAATGGTTTACATGAGACGAACAAAAAATGATAACTTTTATTAAGAAAAGTGATACTTAATTAATGAAAAATGATAATATTATTTCATGACCAATATATACAGTATAAATAAAAAGTGATAACATTTTGTAGCGAAAGTGATTACTATTTTAAAAGGTGTAAAATGGTCTCACGTGAGACGGTCTCACGCAAAACTTACCAAAAAAATTCAGTTAAAAAAATTAAATATAATAAATTCATTATAAATTTATAAATATTTAAAAATACATTGTATACAAATTTAATTTTATTTATATTTTATATTAATTTTTTTATAAAAAAATAATTAATTGAAATTGAATTACTATTATATATAACTGATTAAGAAATACTTAACTTTTATCATAAATAAAAATATATTGAATATTATATATATATATATATATATATATATATATATATATATATATATATATATATATATATATATATATATATATATATATATATATATATATATATATATATATATAATCACATTAACATGTATTCCCTCCGTCTGGGCAAACATCATAATTTGCTTTTTGCACGTAAATTAAGAAGTATTATTATTTTATGTAAAGTGGGTAGGTGTATTAGATAGATGTGATGGGTAGTAGTGGCCATTGGTGGACCCTTTTTACTAAAAGAAGAAAATGGTGCAATTTGAACGAGACGTCAAATATAGTAAAATGATGCTATTTGGGCGGGACGGAGGGAGTATTTGAAGATAATAAAAATCAATTAAAATTACCTAACTCACAGAAATTAATAAAGTTAATATATATTAATTTTTACATATGATTCAGCTATACATCATATTATCAAAAGTAAAAAAGGTGTACATTGTTATAAATTATTTATATTAATAAAAGTTGTATAGCTATAAAGAAAATATCAATAATTAATATTGAATAATTATATGATACTAATTATTCAATTATAAAAAATAAGAGTAATAATTAAATGATCCCGCGTATTACGCGGGTTTCATACTAGTATATATATATATATATATATATATATATATATATATGGACTTGCTTACCATCCTACGTTTAAAGGTCGAATAACGTTTGTGTAAGGACTCTCACACATAATATTTTATTTTTTTAATTAATTATAATTTAAAAAAATCAAATTTTCAACTTTTACTTATTCAGTAATGTTTTTTAAGTAAAATAGTTCACAAGAGCAATTATCAAAATTTCCACAATCATAGTATATGTATTCCTTCCAATCAATTCTTATCTTTTTCGTATATCACTCATTTATCTTCACCATGAATTTTTTTTTTATTAAAACAACCAGTATCATCAAAAAAATTATCAATATTAAAAAAAAAGAAATTGTTCTCAGCTAACACATAAAATATACTTTATATTGTAAATTAGTTAAAAAAATAAATTTTCTTAAATTGAGTATATAAAATATACTTCACATTGTAAATTAGTTAAAAAAATATTTTTTCTTAAATTGCGTATTTACAGTGTCCAGCGGCGAATCGAGAGGATACAACTGTACTCTTAAAATTATTTAAATTTTTAATATATATTTATATGTATAAAATTTATATTAAATTAGTTTATCCTCCTGAATTATTAACTACAACACAAATTTATACTCAAATCGTTAATATTTATATAAATTTACAATGTAGATTCTAGTTTATCCTCCTGAATTATTAACTACAACACAAATTTATACTCAATTCGTTAATATTTATATAAATTTACAATGTAGATTCACAATAATAATAACGCCTTAAATAGCTTTTTTTACAAATAAAAATTTGATGGTGTTAACAGAAATTATAATTTTTGAGTTTTGTTTTATTTATTGTATGATTTTGAATATCAAAATACCCTCTTCGTCTCGCTGATTACTTCTTTCTTTCTTTTTTTTTTTAAAAAATTTGTCTCAATACTTATGTACGTTTGTAAAAATAGTAAAAATATACATCAATAATACCGACTTTTTATACAAATTTTAATAACTTTATATATTTTTTCGTTAAAATATCTAAAACACTACTTACACATAATAATAACTCTATACATTTTCATATTTTTTTTAATCTCCACGCCCAAAAAAATGCGTGCATTAATTATTGAGATAGATGTAGTAATATTTTTGTAATTATATGTACTAATTTTTTTTTTATTAATTTGGATTCATTACTGACATTATCGGTGCAATTAAGTGTATAATGAAAGCAGTATTTTTAAAAAAATATTATCCATTATAATCCTCTTGTGTTATGCCCTCACTCAAAATTTTGAATTAAATGTCCGTTGGATTCTCATCATTAATAATTAAAACTTATATTAATTAGTTTATATGTTATCCATTTGGGATTTGTGAACTGAATTGTATATTAATTTCACGTGGTAGGGTTAGATTAACAAGTAGGAGTATATACTATCTTCTTTATAATGAGATGAGAAAAAAATAGTAGCTATATGTTGATTGGATTGGTTCAAATAATATGTTGATTTAAATCGAACATTAAAATATGGCTACCTTCCTTTTACTTTTATATACTCCTATTTAAATTTAAAGAACAACACAAATTAATATTAAAGCCTAAAGAAATGATAATTTCGTTAAGACTTATCAACGGCAATGTATAAATAAAAGAGTGAGACTTGTGTGCGCCCGGACGCACGGGAACACATCTCGTACGCCTTTAGAATTTAGTATTATAGGTAAGGGTGCATTACTTTGGTCTAAAGGGTATACACTTTAATTAACTAGTTATAACAACGTGCTACGCACGTTACATGTTATTTCTTCTCGTCTACATTATTTAAGAAAAACAACTATTTTGACATTTTAATTATTTAATTATTTTTGATGCTAAATCTTTTTAAATAATAGTTATTGAGAATATTTACAATTTTTTTTCAAGGTAAGGAAATTTTAATTTAAAATGAATTTTCATTGTGATTTTAACCTTTTTTTTTCATAACTTTTATATGGATTAATGATAAATTGTGTAATATTATAAAATTTTATGGTGAGCTTTATGGTATATGGCTTACAAATACTTAAAAGTAAAATATAAACATAGAGTGAATTTTCCAAAATAATTTTTTATAAAAGGTGATTCATGACAAGAGAAAAAGAATATTATGATAGTTCTATTAAACGGATTTATGAATAATTTTTAAAGAAAGCTAATGAAAAATTAATGAAATTCCTAATAAAAAAAATATACCACTGAAAAAGAGATATTAGTCTTATTAAAATATTTTTAAAATATTTTTTAGAATAAAAATGATACATATTTTTAATAAAAAATAATACTTAATTAAAAAAAGTGAAACAATTTTAGTTCACATTAAATTTTTATTAAAGATAATATAAAAACTACTCCATGTATATATAAATTTTATAATAATAATTAATTAATTTAATATTTTTTAGAAACACTTCCATCGTGATTATTATTTTTTAAATACGTTATTTCAATAAATTATTATTAATTTAATAATTTATTTTTTACTAATCATAAACCTCTTGATATTCATAAATTTCTTGAACTCCTTTCCTCAGGCGTATATTTTCTTGATTATTGTTTCATGGGGCTTTTTTTTCTTTTATGTTTTTATGTATAATACACTATAAATATAGTATTTCATCAAAATTACATGCAAAGAAAACTAATAAAAGAAATTTTACTGACGTATATATATAAGAAATTTAAATGATTCCAACAAATCTGATTATACAACTCATACTCATACGTATAATAGTTAAACAATAAAAAATTACATAAAACTCATATATGAGTTCATCAACGATAAAATATAATCACCACTCTCAAAAAAAGAATCGTGGAATTCAAACCAACAAATTTGATTACACAACTCATATATGTAAAAGTTAAAAATTTAAAATTGCACAATCATATATATGAGTTCATCAACGATGAAACACAATCACCACTCTAAAAAATGAAATCATCATCGTCTTTCCCTTCGATATTTCATCAGATGGAACGACATCGTAATCTTCTCCTTCAATGTCTCATCTTACCTCGTTGTTGTGTCCCCCTCTCATCTATATCGAGCTTGTGAGAAGCTTTCCATGGCCATCGATGATTAATTTAGGGACTCCGCTTCTGGTGTCTTCATCACCACTACAAATCCTTCACATTTTCTAATATTTTATTTGCCTCTTCATATTAATCATCAAATGACTTAATTAATTATTGATGTAAAGGTGGTGTATATAATTATTAATTATAATTAAATATAGTTAAGTAATATATTAGTAATATTATTAATTATTAGTAATATCTAGAAGTCAATTAAAGAAAATGAAAAGGCTTAAATATAGTTCAAGTAATATATTAGTAATATTATTAATTATTAGTAATGGAAGAAAATGAAAGGACATTATTAATAATGAAT
This sequence comes from Pogostemon cablin, assembly GCA_023678885.1. Classification (NCBI taxonomy): domain Eukaryota; kingdom Viridiplantae; phylum Streptophyta; class Magnoliopsida; order Lamiales; family Lamiaceae; genus Pogostemon; species Pogostemon cablin. The sequence goes on from CM042965.1 coordinate 8,886,975, forward strand.
TAATTAAATATATAAGACATTATAATAATAAGAGTATTACCAAAACCCCCTCGAGGTTTGTCCAAACTACCAAATAAATCTCGTGGTTTGAAAAATTGTCAATTACCCCCTTTGAATTATTTTTTATTTGAACATTAATAAAAATATATTTTTTCTTAAAATAAAGAAGGATGAAAATAATATCAAGACCCATATATTTAACATTGTATTTTTAAATTTCACTATTTTTTCTAAAAAAATATTTTTTAAAGGGGTTAATTGATAATTTTTCAAATCACGGGGTTTATTTAGTAATTTAGACAAATCTCGAGTGGGCTTTTGGTAATTTATCCTAATAATAAGTAAGGGTAGAAATGTAGTAAAGAAATATAGGTAAGGATAAAGTTGGAAAAAAATGTTAACACTTGCTAAGTCACTTTTAATATATTATGATAAAGATACACCATTTTGTTCTTAAGGGTATACACTTTATTAATATTTTTTATTTTTCTTCAAAAAATAAAGGATCCACATATTTATACTAATAAGTATACAATTTAGCACAAAATTTCAAATGCGCACGGAATGTGTTTCCGTGCGCCCCGGGCACACACAAGTTTTTGTTATGATACACATCTTTATACTAAAGGATACACAATTTAACATAAAATTCTAAAAGCGCACGGAATGTACTCTCGTGCGCCCGGGCGCACACAAATTTTTGCCTAAATAAAATGCAGAACTCTTATCAATGGACCAATGGTCATGTATGATGTATAAATATAAGACTTAAAATAATAAAAATTCAATTGTGTGAATTGAATACACATTCTATAATTTATTTATCTTTATTATTGTTTTGATACACTAGTTACAAACATTGTAATGAGTTGGTGTATTGGGTCTCGAGTGGAAGTGCAGGAGTATAACATTTTGTTACAGAGAATATACATTTTATTTAATAAGGGTATAATTTTTTTATGAAAAGATCAGCTGAAATATAAATAGTATAAATATTTTATTAAAATATTTTTTTTTTCCATAAAATAAAGGGTACACATTCTTATATTAAAGAATATCATTTAATACTAAAGGATATACATTTCGAAAATATATGGGATTTGGAAACACGATTTTCCTTGGGATTTGGGAGCATGGTTTCCCTGAGGCACACAAGTTTTAGTCTAAGTATATTCATAGTATATAACATCTCAATTAGAATATAGTATATTTTCTACCCGATAACAAACCCTATACTTTATACTTCCTCCATTCACGTAAACGTTTACATTTTTTATTTCGCTTTATCTCAAGTTAAGATTTACATTTCATTTTAGACAATTTACAGTGTGCACCCGGGTGCACCTAAAGATAGGGTGCACCCATATACAAATATAAACAAAAACATATACAATTAAGAGTAAAAATGTATACAATTTAATTGTTAATTTTTTAATTAAAAATTGTATATAATATTCAATAAAAAGTTATACACATATAGATGTTAGTTTTTTTAATGAAAACTTAATGTGAAAAAAGTATACAATTATTACAAAACACGTATACAAAATAGAATAATATGTATACAAAATAGAATAAAAAGACATACACATATGGGTGCACCCTTGCACCCGGGTGCACCCAATATACACTCTTCATTTTTTATCAAGTTGAGTCCACACAAAACAATTAATTATTCTATATAGGGCTCACATACGACACTAATACAATTATTCACTTCACATTAAATATTATTTCTTTCACCTCACTATATATTACAATTATCCAATTCATATTAAATATTATTTCTCTCACCTCACTATATATTAGAATATTATATTTCTTAATTTACGTGTAAAAAGCAAATCATAAACGTTAAATTAGGACGGAGATAATATATATATATATATATATATATATATATATATATTATAACAAACTTCATTACAAGCAGATATGAACACCGCCTAAATCACACTACATAAAAGATAAGTACATATTAATTTTGACAGAGTTATTGAGCACTTATAATATATATAATTATTTATTTTTTTATTATTTAAAAATATTGCAGTACTTATAAAAGTAAATAAAATTAGTTAATAAATAAATAAAATTTCTTAAATTTTGTATTTATATTATCGGTACAATTTAATTAGGAATTAAGAGAGTAATATATATGCATAAATATGACAATATACTCTGTGCAATGGATTGTATGTATCATCTTTGTAATTATGTTTGAAAGATAATTATACCATAAAAATTAAGATTGTATCACAAGAATAAACCCTCATAAAATTATAATTACATGAGAAAATTTGAATTACAATTATATTCTTAAAATAATTGCGAATTAGTATAATGGTAAACAAATCATTATCTATGCTGGAAAAATAAGCTAAATTAAGTTATGACACATCCACATTTTATTTTATCGTACAAAGTACTTTGTTATTATGTACTATAAAATACTTATTAGTTTATCATTAGCTAAAATAATGAAATTTTGGTTATCATATGAAAAAAAAAAGTAATCCAAGTTGAAGAGGAATAGAATATACAAAAAAAAAATTAATTTAATGAGATAAAAGGATTTCTTAGGGATTATAGTGTGAAAATATCAAAATACCTTTGATAATTTTAAAATCTAGGAGGTTCGAAATTCAAATTATTGAATGGCCACAAATACAATGGCCTAGCTTTCTCTATCAAACTTATATATACAAATATAAAAAACGTAGATACATTAATTCTCATGATAATCCATCCAAAATTTAATCTTTATAAGAATGTCTTATACAATTATGGACGGGTCACCCATGATCACCATCAGTGGCGGACGCAGGATTTGTGTCGAGGGGGCCCAAAAAATAATGCGAAATATAATATATAAATTGATATTCTATGTACTCGGGTTAATGTTTGTACACTCAATCTGTATTATTGATACATGTTTTAAAATAAAAAATATTTTAGTAATTGTTGAGAGTGGAATTTCACGTATTTTAGGCCTCACATTACACCGTTTTTGATAGAATGTGGCCATGGTTTTGTATAGAATGACATGGTTTTCATATCTTGCATAATTAAGATGCTACTAAGGTGTTTTGTTGAGTTTTGAAGGGTAAAACATGATCAAAAGTTCAAAGTTGGAATGAGGAGTGAAAGTGAGAAGGAATGCTGAAAAATACAGTCCACGTTGCACAAATTTTCTGTATTATTGTAGAAGTCCAAATTGATCATGTGATATATGGTTGGAAATCCACAGAAGAGAGGGTCATTATGACATAAAGAACACCCCAATTGGATTCCAAACGAGAAAGTTATGATCAAAGTGCTAACGTCGCACATGCTGTACCGAGCAGCCACTTTGCATGACTTTTTACATATTCAAATGTTGGAGTTTCTCAGAGTTCTTTATATGGATAGAAAGCTAAGGAAAAGAAGAACACGTGAGCGCAAAAATCATTCAAATTGGAGTCCGTATGAAGAAGTTATGCTTAAAACGGTGAAGTCGCGCAGTGCAGTCTCCGCAGCTCGGGAGGCCGCTCGGCTCGAGCGGGACCAACTTTGTGCGAATTTCCAGCCGAGTTGGGTTGCTTCAGAACCTACATGACGGCCCCATTCCAACCATATGCTGCTCGGCTGGTTTGGGGGCCGCTCGGCCATGAGCTCGGCCCGAGCAAGGTGCCGAGCGGCCCAAAATCGGGCCCAGACGAGACCTGTTCGATGCAGCAGCGTATATATACCCTCAAGTCGCGATTCTGAAGCAGATTCGTCGCGAAAACAGCCCTGCATCCATCTTAGAAACAATTAGGGAGATCGAGACGTCAATCGGAGAGAGCCCAGCCATAAACCATCATCAATCCACACTCCTTTTACACCTATATCAGATTACAACCTGATTTCATCATCCATCCACTTCCAAGAGGGTTCCAAGTGCTAATTGAGGGAGAATCGAACAATTGGAGAGACGGAGAAGGAACGAAAGACTACGTCTACACTAGGGTTTCATAATTCCTATCTTTCTCTTTCTTTTACTTTGATTTTTGGTATGAATTGCTTAGCCATGAGTGTTGCTTGTGACCTCATGGGCTAATTTTATATACAGTTCTAGGGTTTGATGGATTGATTTAATTGATTTGGGGATTTAGACCAAAGATTGAGATTTTATGCAGTTGAGCTTTTGATTTTATTTATTTTATTAAGGCATGTTAATCTGCTTCGTAACGTCTTCATAATATATTCATGACATCCGCTATAATGCTTGGATTATTGTGTTAGCTTGTGTGCGTTCATGATTGGTATTGTCTATCTGTTAGGGATTAGAGTAGCTCCGCTATAAGCACTTTAATTTCATGAACTGGTTAATCAAATACTTGATTAGTTTAGTGGAACAATGCAATTAGACAATCAAGTAGGAAGTGAATAGAACCTTGTAGTAATTCCAGAAAATATCTTGTTAGTCGGGCTTACCATCCGGAGGTATTGTTGCTTGCTTTGATTAGTATCTAGGAATAAGGCTTGGTAATATTTGCGCACCTTAGGATTTAAACCAGATTAGACTGTTAGCTTTGAATCGAATCATATTCTGTGGGATAACAGGGATATGTGGTGTATTTTCAGTGAAACTGCATGAATGAGCAATCGTAAGTTTAATAACCCAAATTAATTGGTCAATACCTAATACCTTAGAACTGTTTGTCATCTCTTAATTAGACACTTGCTTTTATTTTTCCTTGCTTTTAATTAATTCAGTTATAATTAATTCAGTTATTTAATATTTCGTTAATTAGATTAATTCACAACAAAACATTGGAAATTGGTTACTCAATTCTGATTAATTAGTAATTTATAGAATAAATAAATAATTAGCTGTCTTAGCGGGATCGATAATTTAACTTGGGTACTTGCTACTACAATTGATATCCTTATACTTGAGGATTTAATTATAGTGCGCAGAAAAAGCCTATCAGTAATATAGCGTTTAATACGTCCAGAAGTAAGTGAAAAGAGTAAAAGAATGGGAATAAGTAAAAATAATGAAAAGAAGAGTGTAAATGAATGGGAAGAAGTTACAATAGTGAAATAATATTGGAAAGAATGGGCAGAAGTAAATAGTAAAAGTGTAAAAGAATAGGAATAAGGAGAAATAGTGAAATAATATTGGAAAGAATGAGCAAAAGTAAAAAATAATGAAAAGGACAATGAAAAACTACACGGTGTGATGAGATGAATTCGAACTTGAACCTCTCAACCTCCATAAAAAAAATTTACACTGAATTACAATATATTATTAAAAAATTTATTATATTTATAGTAAAAAAATTCAAAATTTCATGGGCCCAGTGCCCCCTAAGGCCTTGTACGTCCGCCCCTGATCACCCTAGTGATCTCTACAATTATTTATTTATAATAATGTTTTGAGGCAAGTGACAGGTGAGTAAGAGAGAGGTGATGAGATGTCTAAAAGTCGTAACTTACAAGTTGCAAATTTTGCAATAATTATTGGCCTTTTTAGGTGAGGTGACACCTTCATTTGGGTATTTCATATTTACACTCAATTCTTATTTCCTAGCTGACACATTAATCATCTATGTGGCTTTTTTCCTATTGAAATTACTAATGATAGAAACTTGTATGGATGAATTTGAGTGACTTTGGTTTATTATTAGATTTTACTCTTTTAACCTTTGGATTTTTCTATATACAATTCTTAATTTAATTACAAATGATTCATATTTTCTATATGACGTGGTTAGAGATCTCATGCTTGAAATAAAACTAGTGTGATGTCTGTGCCAATGCACGGGAAAGAAAAGAAAATACAATTTTAAAAAAATATAAATTCATTATATCGGCATATAATATTTCATTTAATTCCATAACTGGATAGATTAAACTAAAATCTCTAACCTGAATTGATACGTGAGCGTTTAATTTGCAAACACTCTTTTCGATGACGACGGGCTATTCTTGCTGATTCAAGATACAGCTTAAAATTAAAATTTATTTGAAAATATTTAATCTATTAATAATTAAATAAAATACTTACCTAAATTTATTGTCAAAAACTTTTCTCTGCTATTGCTTGCTATCCTAATTTTGTTGGTGATTTGATACTATTTATCTTCGGGAAGCATGGACTACATCAGAAATTCCGAATGTAATCTTCAACATTCATAAACCATCAGAGATTGTGAATATAAACTTTAAAGTGATTAATAGATGTAATGAGAAAAAACGTGTTTATTATAGGGGATAATTAGCATTAATCGATTATGCAAAATCATGTTAATTGATTTTGATTATTATTTAGTATTTACCATTTTGGAATTAATCATGTTACTATAAATATGTCCAAATTTTTTTTGTAAAATATTAAAAATGAATTTTAATTAATGCATGTTTTTGAGGCAAACGTCATTTCCATGCATAATGTTTATGATTTGTGTAACATAAATAAAAATTAAATAAATGCTCCCAATTCAAAGTTTCTTTCCCGGAATTTGCAGCTGACAAAGGTGAAAACCTTGACTCCATTTTTAAAACTTAAAAAGAAAAAAAATAATTCGAAAATGAGAAAATATAGCAAAATAAAAGAGATAGTTCAAATATGAGAAATAATATCAAATTATGTTTGAGAATGAAATATTGTGGAAATAGAAAACCATCGACACATATATATATATGTAGCATAATTGAACCCTTTACCTACTCTAAATAAAATAATTATTAATAATGGAAAGTAGTAACAATCAGTATAAATAAATATTAAGAATATGATTAACTTATTAAAAAAATAATAATGACAATAAGGACGCGTTTTGTTAATGAAATCATATAGGATTATTAACTTATATAATAAAAGAAAATTTAGAACTCAGCAGAGTCATCGTCACCATTATGTTAATAGAAATCATTGAGGATTAATTTACTAAAAATAAAAATAAATAATACTGATGTATTCTAAATATTCTAAGATTTCTAAAATTATTAAAATTAAATTAGGTGCTTATAATACTGATGTATTTCAATATCCAATTTTAATTTACTAAAATTAAAATAGGTGCTTCTAATATGCTAATTAAAATTGAAACTCCAATAACTCCAGCAACTCCAAGGCAATAAGTATGCTTATAATATGCTAATTAAAATTAAAACTCCAATAACTCCAGTACTCCAAGGCAATAAGTAGTAATTAAATAAGAACTTATAATATGCTATTCTTTTATAATTAAAATTAAGATAACACATAATTATTTTACTATTTTTAAATTGACACATTGAATTCATCTTAAGTTATATACTTGACATAAGCTAAACTCCATGAGAAGTGGACAACTCATCATACTAAACCGCCACATTGGATTCATCTTAAATAGGCTAGACTCCATGAGAAGTGGATAACTCATCATACTAAACTCCCAATTAGTATACGTTAGATTTCAATATAGTTTTGGATAGTTTAATATAATGGGAGTGAGGTTAACTAAACTTTGCCTTTTAGGGACTTTAGATTCATAAGCCCAAGTTAAGGCCCATCTGCCCAATTCTCTAAACTGGCTTATCGAGTAATTTCGGCCTCTATATTAACCTAAAACCCTAATTCATTCGTCTTTCTTCATTTCCCATCCACTATACTCGCACACTCTCAAACAAACCCTAGCCGCCGTCAAGATGCCGCCGAAGTTCGATCCATCACAGGTCGTCGACGTCTTCGTGCGAGTTACCGGTGGAGAAGTCGGCGCCGCCAGTTCCCTCGCCCCTAAGATTGGTCCTCTGGGTCTTTCCCCCAAAAAGATAGGAGAAGACATTGCTAAGGAAACAGCCAAGGACTGGAAGGGCCTCCGCGTGACGGTGAAGCTCACAGTGCAAAATCGTCAGGCTAAGGTCACCGTCGTCCCCTCCGCCGCCGCTTTAGTGATCAAGGCGCTGAAGGAGCCCGAGAGAGACCGTAAGAAGACGAAGAACATCAAACACAACGGAAACATCTCACTTGATGATGTGATCGAGATCGCTAAGGTGATGAGGTCTCGTTCGATGGCTAAGGATTTGTCTGGCACCGTGAAGGAGATTCTCGGCACGTGTGTTTCCGTTGGATGCACCGTGGATGGGAAGGATCCTAAGGATTTGCAGCAGGAGATCACTGATGGGGATGTGGAAATTCCACTAGATTAAATTAAGGTTGGAATTTATTTACGAATTCCTCAGATTTTTTGTTATGTGTTTTAATTACGACTGGTTTCGACTTGCGAGGGTCTATTTTTCTATTACTTACTTTAAATGTGAGATGAACAGCTTCATGAAACGTGCTAGTAATGTTATTAGTACTCTTGCTGGTCATTATAATGCAGCCTTTTGTCATGTGAAACGGTAGATTCTTGGTATGGCTTTTGTGCTTTTAAATCGCTTGCTTATGGAAGATTGCTATTAATCCTAAAAAAAGTTGAATCTTGTTGGACACATTCATCTTGCTGATAATATAACTTAGCTGAGAGGATTCCCCTGCATACATGCTATACCCATTTGCCCAGCATGTATTCGTTGGAGTAAGAAATTCCCCGGTATTGATTTCAAATTTAGGATGATATTGATTTCTATTGATGGGCAAGTAATAGAATAGGTTATTCAATGAAAGCCTCATTCACTTGTATTACCTTAAGTTTCTTGTTTCAAATGATTATGGGCCAAGGAATTACACAACTCACTTGCACTGAGTTACACTGGATTATTCCTCCGAGTTCATAATCTGTAGAAAGCTTAATCTATTCGATAACAGTAAATTCAAGAAGTGTTGAGTCATTGTGTATAAGTACCTTGAAATTTACCCTTCCTGAAGTAGTTGATGTTCCTTGTATTGATTTTCTTTTTGATCATTGTTTTTGCTTCATAATCTTTGGAAAATTGGTACCCCGTGGAACTGCATAGGCAGTTTAAGAGAAAAATAGTATAATTGAATCTTTTTGTTGAATCTCTGCTAGTTTTTGGTTATTGCTTGCTGCAGGTAATGTCTGTTAATAATATCCCACAAGTTTTTATCTCCGAATTCTGTAAGTGTGTTAGTAAGAATACTGTATTAGTTTCATTACTAATAGTAGTAGAGGTTGTGAATGTGGCATGTGATATTGAAAAAGTGCATTGGTTTCTACTCATGGCATTTAGCCCTAGTGAAATTTTTTTACTTGTATGAAAAGATATTCTACATTAGGGAAGTAGGGTTAAAATGAAAGCGTTTGTTCTAGTGGCATTTGGCGTTTAAAAGTGTGAGAAGGAAATAACTATTTTGCTTAAGAAGGGTGAAGAGGTTTTAGAAGTGCACTGGAAATGACAATACGAAGTTTGTTTACCACTTAGTAGAACACAATTTCAACTGATGTTGGTAGCTCCTATGCTCATCCTCTTTTGCCTCCCTGTTAGGATATGTTATGTCATATGAGGTTGATGAATTCTTCCAAAGATTTATCATTCAACATCCATAATACGTGATTGCCCAATTTCCTTTGAACATTACATTTTGTTTGTTATGGCAAACAATTCTCTTCTAGTGGATAATGTATTTTTACTAGCGCAAAAATTCTCATGACATGAAGACACTGAATGAAAAGTGTTCAAAAATACCGTTTTAAGACATGATTCTCATGTACCTTTTTTTTATTTTTTAAGTAATCCTAATTCTTTTATATGTACTTAATGTTTATATTTAAATAATTATCGAATAATGAAAAAAAAACACAAATTAAATATTTGATTTTATATTAAATTTTAGGGCTATTTTTTGGTGCACAGGTGAACCCATTAAGTTTATAGGGTAAAATTGATGGGTAATGCCGTTATTTAATTTATTTGTAATTATTGTATTTTATTGAGTGGTGATGATTAAATAAAAAACCGATCCACTGGTAGTTAGATTCTAAATTTTATAACTATATTTGAAATATACACATTATTTTGTAATCTAATTGTATTAACATTAAATATTAAAAATAAATAAGTACAATTAAGTTGTTAACACACAAGAACTTGACCAAGCTTGATCTGAGCCCAACCCGAACTTGTCGGATTCAGCCCAACGCAATCAAAACCCGCCCAATGTGGGCACGAGATGACCTGTAACTTTTTGTCAATACTGTTATAATTGTATTGGAGATTGAACCGATATAATTATATTTTAGAATAATTATGAAAATGAATATATAATAAATAAAATTATTTAATAAAACATAATTAAATAAATATGTATATTATTAGTTCATAGAGCCTACTTAATACAGTATTTTATTTGTAAAAGCAAAGCCCACTCAATATACTTGAAGCAAAGCATTTAATACTCCGTCAAATACAATTCGATAGAATTAGTAAGTCTATATTTTCATTTCATGTCATTTTTCTTCAGTCCAAATATCAATTTTGAAATTTGCAGCATAGAGTTAAGGCCAAAGCTCCTGCGCTCACCGGACTCGGGGACACAATCCCTGTCCCCATGTGAACACAACCCTTCCCCTCCCTATTCTATTTAAATCTATGTATTGCTAGTGAATTTAAATTGTAAAGGGGCACATATCTAAATCCGTGTGCCCGGGCTCATAAGAGACTCACTCTAGAATTAACGAGATGGCTTAGTGTTCCTCCAATTTCCGGAAGAGAGGGATTTTCAGTGATCCTTTTGATTTATCGGATCGGGCTAAAAACCGGATGTATGTATAGTGTGTTTTAACTGCAAATTTGAGATTTCAATCATTTTGATCGAATGAACAAAACATAAATGGAGATATTTGGAAACCATGTGAATTAGAAACAAAACCAGCCATGCTCCGATTCTACTGGTTTTACTAATTTTCTGGTATTGACCTATCCAAATCGGTTTTTATATAAGTTGATACGGATAGGCTCCAATTACCGATTACAATTTTGAACACACTACTTTAAGCATTACAAAGTATTATTTTAAAGTGTACCCATTATTAGGGGCCCCCACCGCCCCTACTTTGGGGACTGGTGGAGGAGGTAAATCGCAGGATGTGCCTCAAGTGACTTATAGAGAGGGCTCACTGTTAAACTTGTGCTTGCAAGGGGCCAAATCCATGCCAAAGACATGATTCGAACCCCCACCCTGCAGCAACCAACCTCAGTTGGAAGGCCTTTCCACCCTCTCTTCTACCACTTGAGCTACGCCCTAGGGGCAAAAAAAAAAACTTTTAACCCACTACACATTAAAATATTATAATCCTTAATTTCCGTATAAAAGTATGAGTTAAAGTTTACCCACTACGCATTACAAAGTATTACTCCTTAAAAGTATCACAATGTATGCGTAAAAGTATGAGTTAAAGTTTACCCACTACACAACACTAACACAATCATTAAATATACATTAAAATAACTTTTAACCCACTACACATTAAAATATTATAATCCTTAATTTCCGTGTAAAATGCTAATGTAATCATTATGATGAGTCAAAGGGAGTATATGACGTTTTAATAATATTGTCTGTAGTGTTACTTGAAAATGTAAATAAATAGTAAGACAAAAAAAAAATACTCCCTCCGTTCCGGGTATTTTTATCCATTTGTATGTGCACATAAATTAAGACGTGTTATTTTTTTAATATATAATGTAAGAAAAAATATGGATAAATTAGTAATTTAAAAGAAAAAGTAAATAAAGTTGTTGGAAATGATGAATAAAGTGTAAAAAAGTAATTAAAGTTGTTGGTATTATAAAAAGTACGTAATAAAATATTATATATTTTTACCATTAATGGAATGAGTAAAAATACGTGGGACAGTCCAATATGAAAAGTGGGTAAAAATACGTGGGACGGAGGGAGTATAAAAAGTGTGAAAAAATACAATGGAGCATAACTTAAAATTTTGGAGTCTGATTAAAAGCTAATGTATTTGACACTTGCTAAATAACTATATATATGCTAGAAATCTAAGCAAATTTTGGGGAGACTGTTTTACTTTTATTTTATTTTTTAAGTATTATAATTTCTTACAATGGTAATGTCATGAGTTAGAGGTGCATGAAGCAAACTGCCAGGTGAGCAATTGATGATGGATACTTGTAGAAATATCCAACTCAAACACAACACCATGTCTGATTAATTTCCAAGAATACACGGCTAAGAATTAAAGTTTGGACACGTGCTACTTGTTATTACGTCAACTCTTAACGGAATATTCCGTTGCTAAAAGCGTTAATTCCATTATTAAATTGGCTTACCAACGGAATCCGTTGGTAAAATTTTGTTGGTAAAGTGGTGGTTGCTAAATTTTTAGCAACGAAAAATCAATTCCGTTGCTAAATAATTCCGTTTGTAATCCGTTGCTAATAATCCCGTTGGTAATTTATATAATAGTTCCCTTGGTAATCCGTTGGTAATTAGCAACGGATTGAATTCTGTTGCTAAAATAGATAATAAATCCGTTGGCATTCCGTTGCTAAAATAAAAATGTCATTTTTGTTGTTAATCCGTTGCTAATTACTAACGGATTGAATTCCGTTGCTAAATTTGGTTGCTAAAAATACTTTTTTTTCTAGTGTTAGATATTTTTCTTTCTTCTTTCACTTATTTAACTCACACCAACTATATATATAACCTAGCTTATTTTCTATACCTCAAGAATCAATTAAGCACATACTTTTTCTCATAAGCTGCCACTGCTCCCGTGTCATCGCTGCAAAATGGCGAGTCGAGTCGGCCAATGCAACGAGCTGGCTCCGCCGCCTCTGCTCTCCCCACGTAAACCTAGTCATCCTCCCAAACTTGAGACCATCAGAGAAGACGAAGATCATCCCGTGTTTCCTGATTTCAGGAGGACCTTCGGTTTTATGTGGATGGTCTTATTCATATTACTCAAAAAACGAGTCGGACGTAGTTTGGGGTTTCGTTTGTCGACCAACAATCCAGCCGGTTGCGTAGCTAAGACTGTACGTACGTAGGTGTATATATGTATGCATGTCTGTTGTGTTGTAGAGTTTAAATTAAATGACAAATAATACCCTAGGTTGAGCTTATGTTATGACAACATGGAGTCATGACTAACAAGAATGGTTATGGTTAGTCGTAAATGAAGATTTTAAAAATAAAATTTCTTTTGTTGATGGGAATGGAGATCCAAATGTTTGGAGTTGATTGCATAATTATTTTAGAATTTTCAGACACGTTATAACGTAAGGGTTGAAGTACCTCTTGTACTTTAAATTCTTATTATAATTTTTTTTTATCGATAAAAAAAAAGGGGAATGGAATAGGGATACCATCAATATAAATTCATATGTAGCCAAATAGGAATTACAAGTAGATATATGCATGCTATATAACATGTAATATATCCGTGTGAGTATATGAAGGAAGGAATGTTTGTTTTGAATCTACGTAGATATATTAATAAATTATGTATAGTGACAACTTATTTTTGTTTCGAGTTTTGGTTTAATGAGTTTAACTTTATGTTTAATGAATGCATAAAAAATAAATGATACTATGAATAAGAGGATATTAATTGATGAGAGAGAACAAAGAAAAAATAAAAAAATATTAATTCAAGAAAGATAATGTATATATATGTTGTATAACATCATCCTTTTGAATAGTAATTCCTCCTTATATAAGATGTCAATATTAATAAATACTCTTTGGTATAACAAATAAAATTTATTAATGGAATCATCAGATGAATAAGTACAACTGTTTTATGTATAAAATTTAATTTTTTATGCTTAAAATTTAAAATAAAAATTTGAAAAATAAATAAAGGAGTGTAATTTTCATTTATATTAGTAATTCCCGTCCGTGCGTTGCACGGGAAGGAGTTTATTATAGGTTTATTATTAATTTTTTTTATAGTTTTATCTTGTGGGATATTTTTACTTAATTCGTCTATTTTTTGTTTGTTTTGAATTTTGTAGTTTTTTTTTAAATTTTGTTTATAAGTATGCCGTTTGTGTTTTCACAGATCTTTTTATATTGTCCGATTTATTTTTTACCGTAATTGGTATTCTTTATTTTACCCTCATGTCTTCTGTCAGGATATTATTTGTTTTTATCCAGGTAAATTAAGGAGTACGCTCTTCGTCTGTTGTATTATTTTCTTTTTTTTTTTTTATTTTGGACGTCGCATCCTAATGATTTCATTTCCAATTTTGGTAGGTAGTACCCATAAAAAACAATTACAATATTTCATTGGGACCCACCTATCATATTAATACAACTTGGCTATATGCCTTTAAATATTATATTGTTTAATCCTCATGCAATAAGCAACATAATCATTAGGACAATACAGAGGAAACATCCACCTTAATCTATAATTGTCTTCCTCAAAGAACGTTGATAGGTAAAAAGTTTTCAATGTTTATTCAAAGATGCAACAATGCACGAATACGATTTTCGGTAAATGAAGATTTCCACCATAAATATATAATCCAAACACAAATATATGAGTAAATTAACGCCTAAATAAGATTCAATAATAAATCATTAGAGAGGAGATTCGATAAAGTTGTAAAAAGTAACCAAACATAATATCCACTATTCACACAATTTTTAAATCACTGCATTAGGACTTGAACCATTAAATTTATATATGTCCAAAATATTAAATTTATGAAGTGTGAATGCATCGGAAAAAAATTAGCTTCACACAAACTTAGGTTAAAGACATACCTGATCCTGCATCAAGAAGATAAGTAACATACATATCAAGGATAAATTCATTAATGTATTTCACCTTCCAGAGCTTGGGAGGTGTTACTTTCTAGACATTTCTGAACACCTCCGTGAACACAACGGTCTTGCATGTACCTGTGGGCTGATCTTTAACATCACAAAGCATTATTTTCAATCCTTTCCTCGTTTTAACTCTTGAGACAACAACGTATAGTTGACCATGGCTTAATTCGTCTATTTTTTGTTTGTTTTGAATTGTTGTAGTTTTTTTTAATTTTGTTTATAAGTATGCCGTTTGTATTTTCACAGATCTTTTTATATTGTCCAATTTATTTTTGAGTAAGTCTCTTGTGAGACGGGTTATTGGTGAGACGGATGTGAGACGGATCAACCCGTCACTAAAGTATGTTTATTTGTGGTTAAAGTGTGCTTATTTGTGGTTAAAGTATGTCGATAATAAATCAAATTATAACACACTAACATCATACTTTAATACATAATCCAACATACTTTAAAAAACATACATTAACAACCATTTAACATACTTTATTTAAATAATCGACATACTTTAACACGTCTCACAAGAGACTTTGTCTTTATTTTTTTACCATAATTGGTATTCTTTATTTTACCCTCATGTCCTTCTGTCAGGATATCATTTGTTTTTATCCAGGTAAATTAAGGAGTATGCTCTTCGTCTGTCGTATTATTATTATTATTTTTTTTTGGACGTCGCATCCTAATGATTTCATTTCCGATTTTGGTAGGTAGTACCCATAAAAAACAATTACAATATTTCATTGGGACCCACCATTCATATTAATACAACTTGGCTATATGCCTTTAAATATTATATTGTTTAATCCTCATGCAATAAGCAACATAATCATTCGGACAATACAGAGGAAACATCCACCTTAATCTATAATTGTCTTCCTCAAAGAACGTTGATAGGTAAAAAGTTTTCAATGTTTATTCAAAGATGCAACAATGCACGAATACGATTTTCGGTAAATGAAGATTTCCACCATAAATATATAATCCAAACACAAATATATGAGTAAATTAACGCCTAAATAAGATTCAATAATAAATCATTAGAGAGGAGATTCGATAAAGTTGTAAAAAGTAACCAAACATAATATCCACTATTCACACAATTTTTAAATCACTGCATTAGGACTTGAACCATTAAATTTATATATGTCCAAAATATTAAATTTATGAAGTGTGAATGCATCGGAAAAAAATTAGCTTCACACAAACTTAGGTTAAAGACATACCTGATCCTGCATCAAGAAGATAGGTAACGTACATATCAAGGATAAATTCATTAATGTATTTCACCTTCCAGAGCTTGGGAGGTGTTACTTTCTAGACATTTCTGAACACCTCCGTGAACACAACGTTCTTGCATGTACCTGTGGGCTGATCTTTAGCATCACAAAGCATTATTTTCAATCTTTTCCTCGTTTTAACTCTTGAGACAACAACGTATAGTTGACCATGGCTTAATTCGTCTATTTTTTGTTTGTTTTGAATTGTTGTAGTTTTTTTTTTATTTTGTTTATAAGTATGCCGTTTGTGTTTTCACAGATCTTTTTATATTGTCCAATTTATTTTTTACCGTAATTGGTATTCTTTATTTTACCCTCATGTCCTTCTGTCAGGATATCATTTGTTTTTATCCAGGTAAATTAAGGAGTATGCTCTTCGTCTGTCGTATTATTTTCTTTTTTTTTTTTATTTTGGACGTCGCATCCTAATGATTTCATTTCCGATTTTGGTAGGTAGTACCCACACAAAACAATTACAATTATTCATTGGGACCCACCTATCATATTAATACAACTTGGCTATATGCCTTTAAATATTATATTGTTTAATCCTCATGCAATAAGCAACATAATCATTAGGACAATACAGAGAAAACATCCACCTTAATCTATTATTGTCTTCCTCAAAGAACGTTGATAGGTAAAAAGTTTTCAATATTTATTCAAAGATACAATAATGCACGAATACGATTTTCGGTAAATGAAGATTTCCACCATAAATATATAATCCAAACACAAATCTATGGGTAAATTAACGCCTAAATAAGATTCAATAATAAATCGTTAGAGAGGAGATTCGATAAAGCTGTAAAAATAACCAAACATGATATCCACTATTCACACAATTTTTAAATCACTGCATTAGGACTTGAACCATTAAATTTATATATGTCCAAAATATTAAATTTATGAAGTGTGAATGCATCGGAAAAAAATTAGCTTCACACAAACTTAGGTTAAAGACATACCTGATCCTGCATCAAGAAGATAGGTAACATACATATCAAGGATAAATTCATTAATGTATTTCACCTTCCAGAGCTTGGGAGGTGTTACTTTCTAGATATTTCTGAACACCTCCTTGAACACAACGTTCTTGCATGTACCTGTGGGCTGATCTTTAGCATCACAAAGCATTATTTTCAATCCTTTCCTCGTTGTAACTCTTGAGACAGCAACGTATAGTTGACCATGGCTAAATATTGGCCTCTTCAAGTATAATCCGACAATCTTCAAAGATTGTCCTTGACTTTTGTTTATGGTCATGGCGTATGAGACTATCAGCCGGAACTGTCTCCGTTGAAACTTGAATGGAATCGTAATATCAGAAGGTGTTAAAGTAAGTCTCGGAATTAAAATATAATCTCTGACACCGTCACCTGTCATCACCTTTGCTTGTATCACTCTATCCCCGAGTCTTGTAATGACCAAACGTGTGCCGTTGCACAGTCCTCTTCCGTGGTCCAAATTTCTCAAAAGCATAACCGGTGTGCCAACCTTCAAAATGAGCTTATGATTTGGCAGTCTCGAACACTTTATCAAATTTAGAAATTCTGGAGTATGAACGTTAGCCAAAATGTCCACATTGGTATCCGATTTGCACGCGGAGTTTGAACTTAGATATGTCCTAGAAGCGTTCTTATTCAATGATATCATGTACTCATTAATTGAATTCACAGAGTCCAGGGTGGGTGCAAGTATAGCATGCTCCTGAAGATAACATGGATCATCCACCGCATTCAAAAAGTTAGGATATATGGTGTCCACAATACTCTTCACGGGGTCATCGCCACATTCGAGAAATATGTCTTTAGGTATACGTACATCAGTCCTGTGTTCAGCTGCGGTTCCTAATATGCCATCCCCTATTCCCGAAATCCAATCTGTGAAATCTCGTAGTTCACTTTCATCATTAGTACTTCCCATAGACATCAAGCGCATATTCTTCGTCAGCTTGAGCACTGTGCACTCATCCCATATGTATGAAGAATTTATTGTTGCTCTTACAACATCTTGCCTGGTGCCCTTTGGTATGACTGGTAGTACTTGTCGAAAATCTCATCCCAAAACAACAGTTTTCCCCCAAAATAGTTTTGTTGAATTTTCTGCATTTTCAAGCTGCATGATGTCTTTCATGGTTTTATCAAGGGCCTCAATGCACCATTTGTTCACCATAGGGGCTTCATCCCAAATTATCAATTTTCAAGTTGAAAGGAGTTGAGCAAGATCACTTCCTTGCTTTACATTACACGTTGAGTCCTCGCACACCGAAAGTAGAATACGAAATCTAGAGTGTGCTGTACGTCCCCCTGGCAAAAGTAAGGATGCAATTCCACTTGATGCCATGTTCAACACTATGTCCCCCTTTGATCTAATAGAAGTCGATATCGTCTTCCATAAGAATGTCTTTCCGGTGCCTCTGTATCCATATGCGAAGAAAACTCTGCCACTTCCAGAGAGTACACTTTCCATCACCCGATCGTACACATTCTTCTGATCTTCATTTAGTTTCTTCATCAAATTGAGACATTCTTTCTGTAGTGCTGATCTATTATACCTCAATTCAGTTGATATTAGTCTGTTATTTTGCTGAAGATTCATTTCAGGATCTGGAATGTGCATTCCTTCAAAATCTGTGAGGTTTTTATTCATATATATCAATAGACGATTAATCTCACATAAACACGCATTCATTATATCCGGCTCAGACATCACCAAACCTGCGATTTGTAATAATCTTAGGATTTTAATGAAAATATGAAATTTCAATATTAAATATGTAAATCTATTTATTTCACTTGTTAATGTGTCATACCTGGGTGTCTCAATCTTTTTCTCTCGTTGTACAATATATCCTCAGATAATTCTTTCCAGCATTCATCCCACACATTTTTAGGCATGCTTATACTTTCAGAAATTAATAGATTTACAAACATGTTTCTCAACTGCTTACCGGTAGCCCATGATGCGCATTCTTGAATTGCGTGTATGTATTCCTTGCCGTCTTCGAGCAATCCTCTTTCATAGCATGTTTCTTGATAAGTTTTACATATTTTTTTGCCAAATTTAAGGAAATCTTTATAACATGTTGGTCCTCGCACTACATTCAGAAGGATTCTAAAATAATAAGATTCTCCAGCTCCAGGAGGAACATAGAAAATCCTACCAACGGAGGTACTGATTTTTCTTTTCACCCATTCTTTTGATTTTTGTTTCCAGACAAAGTGCTGTGGGAATTCTGCTATGTCAGTTCTCTTGCCTCGGGGTATTTCTTATTTGTTTCAAACCAAGCCAAGAACATACTCTCCATAACAGAGGGTTTGGACACCACCGATTCTAGTGATTCAGAATCATCGAAAAATACCGATTGCTCGTCCTCGAGATGAAAACTGAGACGTTCTACCAGTGGGTACTTGTATTGAATTTCGAAACCAAAAATCTTCCAAGCTGCCTCACATGGTGAAATGTATCGACAATCATAATACATCTATATTTCATCAATGATATCAATATTGTTCCCTTTCGTTGACCTGCTGAACGTTGTTGAAATTCTGTCATGACCCTTGTTGACATATTTAAAGAGATACTTTATCGATCTCGACTGATTGCACCACTCAACATTCATGTGTGCCCCGTACTTTAACAGTAATTCTCGGTTGTGGTGGTTTCACAGTATGTCTTTGTGTGAAGATGTAGACTTGCATGTGTGTGTGTTTATATGAGATTTAGCAGCATGCCACGTGGAGTCCATGCATTGGTTAATTGAGCATGCAAAGGATTGCATGCAGAGGTAGGATCAGCCGTTGGATTGGTGAAGTAAGTTAGATTGATGACGTGGGAGTTGAAAACAGCTGCTGGAAGCTTCTGGAAGCTTGAGCTGAAGGCATCAGAAACGGTTTCAAGAATCAGTTGGTTACAACTGATTCTCAATGCATACGTGTGATTGGATGGAAAGGAATCAGAAACGATTGGTTGCTCATTTGATATAAATTGAAGAAGGATCAGTCAGTTAGCATCATCTTCCTCACGCATCATCTTCATCACTTCACATCTTCATTTCAGTTCAAGCTTAAGTATTAGGGTCAAGTGTGTGCTTGTTAGCTCTGTAACCTTCTTTCATCATCTCTAGTGAATTTCTCTCCTTAAGAAAGTGGATGTAGGCTTACGCCGAACCACTATACATCTTTGTGTTGATCGTTTTCATTTTATTTTCGTTTAACAATCGATTCGGAGTGAAACGTGAGTGATTAATCAAACGTGTGTGTGAGATCTTGAGAGGTGAACAAGATCTTGCTTAAGTTCATAAGAAGTGGCGCCATCTGTGGGAAGAGGAAGAAGAAGGAGAATCAGCCACTAGCAGACAGATCAGAGGGAAGAATCATGGTGACAACCAAGTTTGATGTGGAGAAGTTTACAGAGAAGGTCGATTTTAGTTTGTGGAGGATGAAAATAGAAGCTATACTGATTCAAAAAGGATTGGCAGATGCAATCAAACCAGTTCCAGAAAACCAAGCAGCTGTTGTGGATGCAGTTGCACAAGCTGCTAAACAGGATCAACAATCAAAGGCAAGAAGTGCAATCATATTGTGCTTAGGTGACAAAGCTTTGAGAGAAGTCTCAAGAGAAGTATCTGCAAGGGATATGTGGAAGAAGCTAGCTGATCTCTACATGGTGAAGACCTTGGCAAATCGGCTGTATACCAAGCAGAAGCTCTATTCCTTCAAAGTATCAGAAGATAAGTCTATTCTAAGTCAATTAGATGATTTCAATAAGATCATAGATGATTTAGAAAACATTGATGTAGCTCTGTCAAGTGAAGATAAGGCTGTCATACTAATGTCAGCTCTTCCTAAATCCTTTGAAGGTTTGAGAGATACACTATTATATGGAAATGTTGAATCAATCTCCCTAAAACAAGTGATCCTTGCAATCAAAGCTAAAGTGCTCCATAAGACATCAGATAATACAGTTGCAGGGGAAGGTCTTGTTGCCAACAAACAGAACAAATGGAATAAGAATGATAAGAGGAGTGGTTCTGATAAGAAGTGACAGAAGAAACAGGAAAAGGGGAACCAGAGTGCATCAGTAGATGAGGAAACCAATAACTGCTTCCACTGCAACAAACCTAGTCATTTTAAGAAGCAATGTCATAAGTGGAAAACTATGGTAGCAAGGAAGATTGCAGAAAAGGGTGAAAATCAAAGAATCCATGCCAATCAGGTAACTGAAAATAAAAATAATAAAGATAAATACTACATTGAAGCTTTGGTTGTTGGATCTGCTCAAGTATCAGATCAGTGGGTGTTAGATTCAGGCTGTACCTTTCATATGACATCAGTTAAAGAGTGGTTTACTGAGTTAAAACCATATCATGAGGGATCAGTCTTGTTAGGCAATGATCAAGCTATTAAGATTGAGGGTATTGGCTCTGTCAAATTTAAAATATTTGATGGAACTATTAAGTTGCTCACAAATGTGAGGTATGTACCAGGATTGAGAAGAAATTTGATATCATTAGGTATGTTAGATTCTCTGGGATGTGAGTAATATGTGAAGAAAGGTGTGCTCACCATCATGAAAGGAAATTTAGTAGTGATGAGGGGTGTTAAGAGTTCTGATCTTTACTTCCTTGAAGGATCAGTTGTCTCTGGACAGTTGAACACTTCACAAGATCAAGAAGATG
This sequence comes from Pogostemon cablin, assembly GCA_023678885.1. Taxonomy (NCBI): domain Eukaryota; kingdom Viridiplantae; phylum Streptophyta; class Magnoliopsida; order Lamiales; family Lamiaceae; genus Pogostemon; species Pogostemon cablin. The sequence goes on from CM042965.1 coordinate 8,908,657, forward strand.
TTCATCTGTGGCATGGAAGGCTAGCTCATGTAAGTGAGAGGGGATTACAAGAGCTAGCAAGACAGAAGCTATTAGATATAAGCTCAACATGCAGGTTGGATCAATGTGAAGATTGTATCCTAAGTAAGTCTAAGAGGTTGAAATTTGGATCAGGTGAACATACCTCATCAGAAAGGCTTCAGTATGTTCATACAGATCTATGGGGACCTTCTAAAAATCCAACCATGGGAGGAGGAAGATATTTCATATCTTTCATAGATGATTACTCTAGGAAGTTATGGGTGAAAATCCTAAAATCAAAGGATCAAGCATTCACTGCATTTAAAGATTGGCTTGCTGAAGTGGAGAATCAAACAGGCTGCAAACTGAAGTGCTTAAGATCAGACAATGGACTTGAATTTGTTTCAGAGGAGTTCAATAACTTCTGCAGAGAAAGAGAAATTAAGAGTCACAAGACTACACCTGGAGTCCCACAACAGAATGAAGTAGTAGAAAGAATGAATCAAACCTTACTTAAAAGAGTCAGGTGTATGCTGAGCAGTGGAGGATTTACAAAAGGGTTCTGAGGTGAACTTGTGACTACAGCAGCCTACTTGATCAACTTATGTCCATCAGCAGCTCTGAAGTTCAAACCACCTGAAGAAGTATGGTCTGGAAGGGCTCCTAGTTATGATCATTTAAGAGTAATAGGCTGCCAAGTATACTCCCATGTGAAGCAGGATAAGTTGAAACCAAGAGCAGTAAAATGTGTAATGGTTGGTTACCCTAAAGAGGTTAAAGCATACAGGCTATGGTGTTATGAAGCTAACAAGTTTATTGTTAGCAGAGATGTGACTTTCAATGAGAAGAAAATGCCACTGGTTGAAAGAAATTCTGTAGTTTCTATTACTACAGATACTGATGAGCCTCAGGTGGAGCAAGCAAGGAAAGATTCAAATCAGGACAACAAGATGCCTGATCAGAATAGTGAAGAGAGCTCACCTGGTTCATCAAGTTCCAGATATGACTTGAGCACTTATCAGCTTGTCAGAGATAGGTTAAGGAGACAGATCAAGGCTCCTGTGAGATACATGGAAGCTGATATAGTATCATATGCATTGTATGTTGCATCTGACATAGAGAATTATGAGCCAAAAACATATGATGAAGCTATATCAGGAAGTGAGAATAATAAGTGGATAGTTGCTATGGAACAAGAGTTGTTATCTTTACATAAGAACAAGACTTGGTAGATTGTTGAAAGGCCAGAAAAAGAAGCTAGTCAGTTGTAAATGGATTTACAAGAAGACGCCTGTTACAAGCAAAGAAGGAGGTGTTAGGTACAAGGTAAGGCTTGTGGCAAGGGGTTTCTCACAGAAAGAAGGTGTTGATTATAATGAGATATTCTCACCAGTTGTTAAGCATTGTTCTATCAGAATTCTATTGGGGTTAGTGACTCAGCTTGACCTTGAACTACACCAGATGGATGTTACTACAACTTTCTTGCATGGTGACTTAAAGGAAGATATTTACATGAAGATTCCAGATGGTATAAATGTTGAAGGTGTTGACAGTAGGCTTGTTTACTTCTGAAATCATTATATGGTCTGAAGCAAAGCCCAAGGCAGTAGTATTTGAAGTTTGATGATTATATTACATCAAATGGATTTAGCAAAAGCTTACATGACAGTGAACTTGGTTTCAATTTTGGTAATTGATTTAGAGCAAGTGTACTCTATCGTGTGTAGCACGTAAGCGACCAAGTGCAAAATTTATAAGATATCGAACCCAAGGGCGAAAGTGGGTAGCCGTATTTGAGAAATGCTTTACTCTAGTAGGACGAATCGATAAGAATGGGATGATTAACACTAAAAACTAACACTAAGGTCAAGTGAAAATTGACTTGGTTCCCCTCACTAGTTCATCACTAATGTCCTATCATGAGGTTCTAAGCACTTGGAGGGAATGACTTTCCTCCCCTCATACTAACTAAGTCACCTCATACAATAAATGATTCAATTAAACCACCATACATAATATTGGAATGGCCATCCTAACACTATGCATAGAGAATTTAACCACACAAATCATGCATCAAATGAGAATAAGCATTCATGATAGAAAATATTCATAACAATCATTTCATCAAACATGTGGTGTGCAAAATCTACATAATTCCTAACCAATCACATTGCTAGCCTCACATGAGGACTAGCCACTACATAGCATTACAAATTCATTACAATCCAAGGCATGCTCTAATCTAGCTAAATAATGAAGAAAATCACAAATTAAAGGTAAGTTGGCTTCCCTTGCAATGTAGGTCTTCTTCTCCTTCAACATGCTCAAATCTTCACTCCTTGATGAATTCCTCTTCTTAGATTGTTGGATGGATGGATTAATGGATGGATGAAGTGAAGGATGGAAGAGATGGAGATGAATGTGTGTGATTTTAGGTGTTTAGTGTGTGTGGAAACTGATCCAAAATGATTCCTCCCATGTATTGGTTCCACCCATCCATGTTCATACTCTTCTTTTCAAGGCTTGCTACAACTTTCCTTCACTTACTATTTTTGGTTTTGCTCCTTCTCCCCTTCTTTCAAGGTTGATGTACATATTAAGAAGAACAAGTAAGAACAAGATTTTCCAAAACAAATATAGAATGCAAAAATAAGAAAAATGTCCTAAGTAGAGCTAACAAATTCAAACACGTTACACCGAAGGCTTTCTCCCCGGCAACGGCGCCATGAACTTGGTTTCAATTTTGGTAATTGATTTAGAGCAAGTGTACTCTATCGTGTGTAGCACGTAAGCGACCAAGTGCAAAATTTATAAGATATCGAACCCAAGGGCGAAAGTGGGTAGCCGTATTTGAGAAATGCTTTACTCTAGTAGGACGAATCGATAAGGATGTGATGATTAACACTAAAAACTAACACTAAGAAAGCAATTAAAGATAGATGGATACAATGGACATGGAAGATGGATGAAGGTAGAGCAATCTAAGAAGTATGCAAGGCAAACAACACTAATGGAAAAGACTTATATAGACTCACACACACACATGCATTGATGATTTTCAAGTTATGATATTAAGGGCACTCTAAGAGCGTCTCCAATCTTAACTCTTCCTATAGGTACTTACGGATATTAATATACCGGTGTAGAGATATTATCACGAGGAATTTTCTCTAGTGGGCAGGGACGTTTTCCTAGTGTTCCCTTTCTAAGGTCAAGTGAAAATTGACTTGGTTCCCCTCACTAGTTCATCACTAATGTCCTATCATGAGGTTCTAAGCACTTGGAGGGAATGACTTTCCTCTCCTCATACTAACTAAGTCACCTCATACAATCAATGATTCAATTAAACCACCATACATAATATTGGAATGGCCATCCTAACACTATGCATAGAGAATTTAACCACACAAATCATGCATCAAATGAGAATAAGCATTCATGATAGAAAATATTCATAACAATCATTTCATCAAACATGTGGTGTGCAAAATCTACATAATTCCTAACCAATCACATTGCTAGCCTCACATGAGGACTAGCCACTACATAGCGCATTACAATCCAAGGCATGCTCTAATCTAGCTAAATAATGAAGAAAATCACAAATTAAAGGTAAGTTGGCTTCCCTTGCAATGTAGGCCTTCTTCTCCTTCAACATGCTCAAATCTTCACTCCTTGATGAATTCCTCTTCTTAGATTGTTGGATGGATGGATTAATGGATGGATTTGAGGAGATCAAGTGGTTTGGATGAATGAAGTGAAGGATAGAAGAGATGGAGATGAATGTGTGTGATTTTAGGTGTTTAGTGTGTGTGGAAACTGATCCAAAAATGTTTCCTCTTTTCTATGGATTTCCAACCATGTATCACACTTCTATTTTTGAGCTCCAAAAAGGTACAGAAAAATTACACAAGTGGGACGTGCATTTTTCAGCATTTTGCTTTGACTCATTCTCCCTCGTTTTAACTCCAAATCGAGCTCTGTTTTTTCCCACATCTTCTTTATCATGTCTAGAATCCATTTTTACCTGATAATCACACAAATTACACCAATTTACTAATTCTCTAAATATTCACAAATGTAGCACAATTTAAGACACTTAATCATGAAAATCACACATTTATCATTTCAAGGCACACATCTCCATATCTTCACATAACACCACCAAATGATATACAAAATGAATAAAAACACACAAAATACATAATAAAAAGACACTAAAATCTAGGTGAAAACGACACCGATCAGACAGCTGTGTTTATATCAGAAGCAAAGAAGAATGTTATACATACTTACTGTTGTATGTAGATGATATCCTTATAGCTTGTAAGGATCAAGCTGGTATAGATGAAGTAAAAAGGTTACTGAAGCAGGAGTTTGATATGAAGGATCTAGGGGAAGCAAAGGTGATCCTTGAAATGCAGATTGAAAGAAACAGTTCAGCTGGTGAGTTGAAGTTGTTCCAAGAATCATACTTGGATAAAGTGTTGAAGAGATACAATATGAATATCAGCAAATCAGTAACAACACCAGCAAAGCAAGGAGTAAGTATGTCATTACTTCAAGCTCCTCAGACAGATCAAGAAAAGATTGAAATGAGCAAAATACCCTATGCAAGTGCTGTTGGCAGTTTAATGTATGCAATGGTATGTTGCAGACCAGACTTAGATTATGTGATGTGCATGATCAGTAGGTTTATGAGCAATCCAGACTCATTACATTGGGATTCAGTGAAATGGGCACTCAGGTATGTAAAAGGGACTGTCACAACAGGCTTGAAGTTTCAGAAAAAGGCAACTTGGGATAAGGCAGTAGTTGGATATGTTGATGCTGATTATGCGGTAAATCTTGATACTAGGAAGTCACTTACTGGTTATATATTCAATCTATTTGGTACTGCAGTAAGTTGGAAGGCAACACATCAACATATAGTGGCCTTATCTACTACAGAGGCAGATTTTGTTGCTCTCACAGAAGCAATCAAAGAGGGAGTATGGCTGACTGGTATACTGAGTGAGTTTGGAGTTGAGCAAGATTCAGTTAAGGTGTATTGTGATAATCAAAGTGCAGTGCATCTCTCCAAGCATCAGGGGTATCATGAGAGAACCAAACACATTGATGTGAGGTTATATTTCATAAGGGACATGATAGACAAGGAAGTAGTAAGTGTCAAGAAGATCAAAACTACTGAGAATCCAGCAGACATGTTCACAAAGGCTTTACCAGCTTATAAGTATGAGCTGTGTAAGCAATTGGTTCAGCTGTGTTAAGCAAGCAAGAGAAGGAGGCTGCTACCTTGAAATAACAGCAAGGTGGAGAAGAAATAATCTAGTATGGTGATGCTAGGTCTAAGGTGGAGATTTGTGAAGATGTAGACTTGCATGTGTGTGTGTTTATATGAGATTTAGCAGCATTCCATTCATTGGTTAATTGAGCATGCAAAGGATTGCATGCAAAGGTAGGATCAGCCGTTGGATTGGTGAAGTAAGTTAGATTGATGACGTGGGAGTTGAAAACAGCTGCTGGAAGCTTCTGGAAGCTTGATCAGTTGGTTACAACTGATTCTCAATGCATGCGTGTGATTGGATGGAAAGGAATCAGAAACGATTGGCAGTTCATTTGATATAAGTTGAAGAAGGATCAGTCGGTTAGCATCACCTTCCTCACGCATCATCTTCATCACTTCATATCTTCATTTCAGTTCAAGCTTAAGTATTAGGGTCAAGTGTGTGCTTGTTAGCTCTGTAACCTTCTTTCATCATCTCTAGTGAATTTCTCTCCTTAAGAAAGTGGATGTAGGCTTACGCCGAACCACTATACATCTTTGTGTTGATCATTTTCATTTCATTTTCGTTTAACAATCGATTCAGAGTGAAATGTGAGTGATTAACCAAACGTGTGTGTGAGATCTTGAGAGGTGAACAAGATCTTGCTTAAGTTCATAAGACTTTGGATAATATTTCGTGCATACACCATCTTCTGACATACACAGTGAGTTCTTATTCACCTCACCACATGGACCATGCATCATAAAGTCACGTACGACGGCAAAATATTCGGGATCTGCTTTTTCATCTGGTATCTCGACTGAAATGAACTTGTCGATTTCATCCCCTGTAGGATCATTTCGTCAATTTCTTAAGAAAAGCAGTATATGTGCATGTGGTAGCCCCCTCTTTTGAAACTCTATTGTATATACCACTGCAAAATTGTTATAATATTTTAGCATTAAGCACAATTGAATTATTATTAAATTGTAAAACCATGTTCAAATATATTTTTCTATTTAAAAATAGGCCATATATACGTGAAATGATTTTGTAGATATGTAATTAATAATGACAAAAAATGTACGTATTGATGTTATACTACCTGCATTGACTGCGCCGAAGATTTTCTTGACACGTAGATCTTCAATTAATGCATCCAACTTGATCTTGAAAACTCTTACTATTATATCAGGACGATCTTCGGCTTTTAATCCTTTGCTCTTGACAAATCTGTCAATTTCAGGCCATTTTGGATTGCAAGTGAATATAATGAATAAATTTGGATATCCAATCCATTTACAAATAGCCATGGCATCCTGATAATTTTGAACCATGTATCTGGGGCTGCCTGTGAATGTAGGAGGTAGGATTACTCTCCTACCCTGCGTTCTGGAGTCTAATTCTCCTTGTAGTACAGCATCTTGGAGGCCCTTATACATGTGGCTTCGTAGTATCTTTTGATTCATTCCTATAAATTTCATTCTTCCAGTCTCTATTATCGTATATCCATCTACGATGAATTGTGTGCAAGTCTATTATATTTTAATATCGTTGAGTACTGATTATCACGGTCCTGCAATCGAAAAGCAAAGAATTCTCTCATGCTGACCCTTTTCCTTCCCTTTGAGACCCCTTCTATATATCCAGACAAAGGTATGTCCTCTCTATAACTGTTCTCTCCATAAGGAAATAAAAGTGGATATTGTAGGCTTAAATATGCAGCATTTAACTCATTTATTCTTTGTAATTCTCCTTTTTTTTATTCAATAACTATGTCCCTGTTGCCCATATCTTTCTCAAAATCACCAACAAAAAGAGCGGCAACTTCGGATACCGACGGAGTGTTGTATATTCTTCCATCAGTTTCTCTCCTACCTCGCAGTACTAATTTCACATCGTTGTGACCATCGTTGAGTTTATGCCCGGCCATCCTAAACGTCTTTGCAAGGACATTATACTCGTCCAACATATTTTTTAAATCAACAACTATCCTGCTTGCTGAAATACCAAAAATATTAAGAAAGACATGTATTAATTTTGTAATTCCTTACCCTCTTTTTGTTTACTTTTATTGAAATTAAATAAATTTTGAAAGCATGTTTAATAGTAAAACTTATAAATATCTAAAGCATATGCATGGAACAAAGTTTTTTTGCACGTACCTTACAGACTTCATTCGATTTGTGATTTTGTTCTCAACATCATAGATATACAACTGCGCAAATTTTGGAGTTGAATCATCTTTTGGCAGGAGGCTTCCCAAGAGGTGATAGTTTTGACCACTTATTCTAAACATAGGGGGTGATTTGCCGTCATTGTATGTGTTGTCTATCTTACCCCCCATTGATGTAAAAGAAAACATGATGTTAAATGCTCAGATTTTGTTGATATAATGATTCGATCTAGCATTGTTCCCGCCTAGAAGCTCTTTCAATAGATGTGGTGGTTTTCGCATGTATGGAAGTGTCACTTTTTAGTTCATGCAGCAAAGGGAATATTTTGGCCGTCTTTTGTTCGGGTAAGATTTTAGCCTCTCATCATACCAGAATTTTGACCACAATGCTCACAATCATATGATAGGTCACCAATATCCCAGTATAGTGAAGCTGTTGTTCAGTGTTAATTTAATGTTAGCTATTTTTTGTGAATCAATAAAAATTTGTGAATTGTGTAAATTATAACTCATCTTACATGCTCGTTTTTCCTTGGAAGCACCCCTTTCCGCACATGAATCATTTTTTTCCTTGGAAGTATCCCTTTCTGCACATGAATCATTCTTCTCATATTCCGATTCCTTTTCATTAAGGGAATCAAATTCTTCTTGCACTGGGACGTCCACTAAATATTCCTCGTTTAGAATGTTCTTCATCATTAAGGTTTCTCCAATTTCAACATCAACATCAGCATCTGTAATTTTGTTATTGTATGCTTGTTAATATGTACAAATTAAATAGAATGTAATCAATGTAACTTTTTAAATTATTGTTAACAATTATATATCCTTCAATTTTATATTTTGACTACTTTTATATATAGTTGTATTTATTTATTTTTTTCGTTTATGTTCACACACAGTAACATATGCAACTTATATATCTATTAGACATAATAGGGGTATAAAATTTTTTAAATTTAGTGTTACCTATTTGTGTTGAGGTTTTCACTGGCACTTGTTGCAGAGCACAACTCTCATTATTGATCCTATTGCCAAGAGCACTTTCTCGAGCTGAATTTGCAGATACATGGTTAAATAAAATGTTATCAATGTAACTTTTGAATTAATTTCAAAGATTATGTATCCTGCAATTTTTTATTCTGACTATATTTATTATAGATGTATTTTCTTAGTTTTATATATTACTTTACACACATATTAATCTATTTTTAGTTTATGTATCTATTATACATAAAAGGAAAACAAAAACGATAGAATGTAGATCTCACCTAGTTGCACTGGCACCTGATGCAGACCACAACTCTCGTTGTTGTACTTATTGCCAAGAGCACATTCTCGTACTGTATTTGCAGATACATGGTTAATATTAATAACTCGTAAATTTGGTTCTAATCATAAAAATTAAGTATATGCATGTTGAATTTAGGCGATATTATGATAACCATTATGCTTTTACCTTTGTTATTGTCTTGTATTCTTCTTCGTTTGTGACCTGTTATAGTAGATGCTTGATTCCTCTTCATCCTGTAATATTTTTGTTTTAATTTTTTTTGTCCGAATGTAATACTGAAATCATATATCAAGTACTTGTTTAAGTTTAAATAAGTAATATGTAAAGACTACGTTGTATAAATTATAAATAGATAATATTGTATATATAATACATTAATATTGCCTTCATACTATTATTATACATGTTAAAAATAAAAATATCCTAAAATATAAGTTTCATGCAAATTTTGTTTTTTTTTTTTAATTTTTATAGTTATTTTAATGTTAATGTCCTATTCAATATTGTCATAGATATTATTATTATCTTTCTTTAATCGGTCATGAAATATTACAAATAATTATTGTTAGATATTATTATTTTTGGTTAAATAGCGAATGAAATATAAGTCTGCTTGTTAAATTAAATTATGAAAGATAAGTCCATCATTAATAAATTAAATTTGGTGAATTTTATTTTAGGTATAAAAGTTGAGTGTATATTGGGTGCACCCATATGTGTATACCTTTTTATTCTATTTTGTATACATATTATTCTATTTTGTATATGTGTTTTGTAATAATTGTATACTTTTTTCACATTAATTTTTCATTAAAAAAATTAACATCCATATGTGTATAACATTTTATTGAATATTATATACAATTTTTCATTAAAAAAATTAACAATTAAACTGTATACATTTTTACTCTTAATTATATATGTTTTTGTTTATATTTGTATGTGGGTGCACTCTATAAATTGTCATAAAAGTTTGCTTGAATTGGCTTTCATAAATTTTTATACTTATTTAATAATTTTTGTTTTGATTTTGAAATATTTAAGGTATTTTACACTTTTGCATGCGCAATATATAAAAAAATCTAAGAGTCTAATATATTTTTTTTCTTAAATTGGTCATGAAATATTACAAATAATTATCTTTCTTTAATCGGTCATGAAATATTACAAATAGTTATTGTTAGATATTATTATTTTTGGTTAAAAAGCGAATGAAATATAAGTCGATCTGTTTGTTAAATTAAATTATGAAAGATAAGTCCATCATTAATAAATTAAATTTCGTAAATTTTATTTTAGGTATAAAAGTTTGCTTGAATTGACTTTCATAATTTTTATACTTATTTAATAATTTTGTTTTAATTTTGAAATATTTAAGGTATTTTACACTTTTGCATGCGCAATATATAAAAAAAATCTAAAGAGTCTAATATATTTTTTTCTTAAATTGGTCATGAAATATTACAAATAATTATTGTTAATTAATTTTGTCATATATATTATTATTATTGGTTAAATAGGGAAATATAAGTCTGTGTTTGTTAAATTAAATTATGAAATATAAGTTCATATTTATTAAATTAAATTTGATAAATTTTATTTTAAGTATAAAAGTCTATTCGTTTTATTTAGCAATTATGGTTATCATACTTATTTATTAAGTTTTGTTTTAAATTTGGTTAGGTCTTGAATGAGGTGATACGGATCCCAATTTACCTATTATAAAAGAATTCAAATATATAATTAGTTCGGCTCGGCCGAAGGTTAGTTAGCGAAAATTCAATGTTAATTTAAATTACGTAACTTACTTCCCTCCAACCGCCAACGTTAATTAGCTCAAATACATTATAATTGAAATCATTTCATTGTCATTATTTTAAATTAAACACTATAAGCAGAATTAATTTTGATAATTTTTGAATGTATACTTATAAAAATATAGATTGATAAAATTATTAATAAAAAGTTCAAATTATAAAAGGAAAAGTGATGTTTATGTAATTAAATTATTTTATAAACTATGATGAATAAAAAAGTGATAATATTTTTAATAAAAGTGTAATACTATCTTATCAAGAAAGAGTGATAATAATCTGATTAAACTATTTGTAAGCAAATTCATAGGACTAATTAAAAGTGATAATATTTCTAATAAAAAGTGATATATGATCAAACAAAAAGTAATACACGTTCAATTGAATTATTTTAAGATTCGTAGGACGAATAAAAAGTGATAACATTTTTAATAAAAAGTAATATATGATTATAGAAAAGTGATAAACATCCATTTAAAATAATACTCTATTTTATAAGGACTTATAAAGTGATAATATTTCTAATAAAAAGTGATAATATTTCTAATAAAAATGTTATTTGATCAAGGAAAAGTTTGTTTTTTAAGAGAAATATATTAATTAGTTGGCAAAGACTTGTGTGAGATCGTCTCACGTAAGGCTTACGTGGGAGTGACGTGAGACGACCAGAAAGTGATACCTTTTACGAAAGAATATGATAATAAATTAATGAAAAGTGAAAATGCTCTTTCATGAACAATTTATAGTGTAAATAAAAAGTGATAGCATTTTATAGCGAAAGTAATAACGATTTATATCGAAAGTGATAACTATATTAAAAAGTGAAAAATTATCTCATGTGAGACGTACCCTAATTAATTTGATTAATTATAATTTTTAATGAATATTTATTTTATAATTGACAAAGACTTGCGTTAGACTGTCACGTAAGGGTTGAGTGAAAAATGAGACGATCCCACGCAATATCTATCCTTTATATTTTAACTAAAATATTTAATAAATAAATAATCACACCATCAATGTAATAAAAGTAAAAATTAAAAAAATACCTTGAAGCAAGATAATGTGGAGCATTTATACTAACAATACATCAAAATAGGTATGCATTTGTATAATAATTCTGCAAGTTGGGCAATACATTTTTCAATAAAATATACATTGTTAATCGTGGTATAGGTTTGTTAATCGCGGTATAGATTTTTTATGTTTTGAGTAATACTATTAAGTTTTAGGCAATTAAAGCTGCAATGTATATGTAACTTGATTAATTATAAATTTGAAAGAATACTCATTAAAATTATAAGAAATTAGAAAGAAGAAATAACAACCAATTCCAAAAACTCATATAACTGCTTGTCTATATATATAAAAGTTGAAATAAATTTCAATATTCCAGATGCTGTTGAAACAAATGTGAACCATAAATCTAAGGGTTTTTTTTGTTTTAAACTAATTATAAAATATAATAAAGTATAATAAAGTTCTAAACTATAGAGTTCAATCTTTCTCCAATTTAATTTTGATATTTGATCGATGCTTTGAAGAAACACTTGATGAAGGTTCTTGATCAAATTAAACTCTTTTAGTTGACAACTCTTTAACGACCTCACAATCAATAAATTCACAATTGACTTTCAGCAGAGACGGTTCTTCATCACAGGTTGAATTAACCTTATATCAAGAGAGTAAAAAAAAATAATCTCAAAAGGTATTCATTCACATGATGTTGTCGTATCATAAAAATAAAAAAAAAACTAAATCTTTACTCATTTTTCTAAATTTGCTGAAGTCAAATTGTGATTTAAAGAGATGAGTCTTCGTAAATTAAATATTTTTTAGTGTTTAAAGTTCTCCTTTACAGATCAGAATACTGTGTCTTGGAATCTTATATAAGTTTTTTTTTATTATTTTCAATATTAGTACAGATCTAAAATACTCCTCAATTACGCATGAAAACGTTAATTAAATATTCATACTTTATTAATAACTTCGAGAGGTACCTGAGTTTGAATCTTGTTGCATGCATATTTTGATATTATCCATTCATCCGTGCAAATCTTGACCACAGTGAGTTGAGGTTTTTTTTTCACCTTTTTTCGAAACTTTCTCATGGGATTCAGGTAGTTTTACAATAATTTTAAACATCATTTTCTTACCGAATAAATCCTTAAATTCTTCAAGATCCAGCGGATCAAAATCCTGTGTAATTTAAATTTTTAACTTAGTATCAAACAATGTAGAAATGTCTGAAATTGATTTATACATGTATGAATTAAAAGCATTAAAATTATTTTAATATGTTATAGGAATATGAGGATTAAAATTAAATATATTTGTAATATAATATATATAATTGAACTGACCTCAGGCTGATTATCCAATATATCGGAAGCGGTCTTTTTAAAGAGGTCTTTGCATGTATTGTCCCATAGAACAAAAAATTCACGACTTGTGTCGTCTACCACCAGCACCTTCAGCTTATACCTTTAAAATTGAAAACAAAATATATAATCTTAAAATTCTTCTAAACTTAATATTTTTAGTAATGGACCCATGTATTATGTTGTACCTGATTAATCCGAAAACATAACTTTGATGACATGAGAAACAATAGAAACGATCATCTCATTTAGTCAATCCTTTAATGCATTTCTTGCAGGATATATACCACCAACCCTCCGACATATCAATATCCATTATCTTCCCGTATAGCCAATAATTTCCAACCTATATGGTCAAATGACATCAAATAAATATTCTTGATTAAAAAAAAAGAATATTTTAAAGTAAAATCATATATCGTATAGTTACTTGTAAATGTAACTATTTTAATAGATAATTCCATATATTACATACCGCTGGATTATTTTGCAGGTCTTTTATAGTTGTAACATTGTTTACACCAGATTGAAGGTCATCCTCAAAACCAGAGAGTGTAGATATGAATTTTGTTTTTCTTGAACTGGTTGTAAGAGCACTTGGCTCAAATCTGCACATGAATTATGAGTTATTCTATCGCAATAAGACTAACAAAATTTACTTAAATAGAAAAAGATTCCATCTATGATAACATACCTCTTCTTATACTCAATTATTTCAAAAATATCTTGCGAATGCACCAATTTAGAGGCATGGAATGTGCTCGAGATTGACACGGTTTCTGAAAATTAAAGTGTCAACTTATAATAAAAAGAAAGAAATTATTTTTAATAATATGTATACATATAATCGAGGATTTATAGACTGAAATAATAAATAAATTATTACTTCCGAAAAATCTTGGTTTGAACATCTGTACTATAATGACATCAAATTCACCAAAAGTTCTATCAATAATTTCCTGTATAATATCCATCCAATTTTGTTTCCAGATTGTGACTTTTATCTTGTTAGCACGGCAGAGAATGTAAAAAATATTTCAATAAGTATTTATGATAGTTAATATTCACATGTTTTATAATCAAATTAAAGTTTAAGGAATATGATAATTACTTGAAATCCTCTAAGTTGAACTCCATACGTTTTAAACCGATACAATTTTCTTAGAAGCAGGACCCACAACTTTTCCAATCACATCTGTAAAATTTAAAAATTAAGAAATATATAGATATACATACATTAAATAATTATAGCACACAACACATATATAAAATATAATAAAGAAAGTAATTTAAACACATGACCTATTTCGTTAACACTGAATTTATAATTATAGATAATAATAATAACAATACATTACCTATTAGAACGTTCTCATTAATATCATGTTGTTGAATGAGGTCTTCAATCGGTACGAATGCATACATATTCCTGGGGAACGATGGATCAACAACTTTTGATATGGATGTGTCGTATACGAATGTAATTTTGAATGGTTGATTTGTTGTCTGACTTTTATACTTATTGGCCTCAACACACGCATTTTTATAGCATTTTTTATAGTATAAACTATTCCTTCTGATATCATGGGAAGATATTTGTTGACATGGTAAGCCCATATCAAAGAATGAATACGATTTCCCTACAACAGTATTAAAAAAGATGTTTACATATAAATAATAAAAATTTGTTGAAATTGTAATCATCTAATTTATTTTGATTTTTTACCTCTTGATCAGCAAATACACATTCCATGTTCTTCTTCCCTGTTTTGGGATTGGAAGAAAAAGCTTCGTGTACGCGAACACAGTGTAATCTCATGTGAACCTTCGTCATGCCCTCTTTCACATCTTTGATGAGAATGAAATCGGTAGACATGTTCTTGAACTCTCTAAAAAATCTATTGTGCTTGTATCATGGAGTGTATTTATAATTATAATTATAATAATAAGGGAAAATAGATTTTTTTGTCCACTAATTTTGCCCAATTTTGAATTTAGTCCATAAGTTTTTCACTTTTTGAAAATCGTCCATTATATTTGTAAAATTTTGAAAATCGTCCATTATATTTGAAATTTTTGAAAATCGTCCATCATGTTTACCAAGTTCAACAAAATCGTCCGTTTCAACAGGTCATTAGCAGGTTATTCTAAATATATATATATATATATATATATATATATATATATATATATATATATATACTATTTAAAAAAAAATAGCCTCCACTGAGAATTTATATTATACTCTCTCCGTTCGCCCGAAAGAGGGCATTTTGCTTTTATGCACGTTGATTAAGAAGTATTGTTATTCAATGTGTAGTGGGTAGTTGTATTAGTGGGAGTGTGGATCCCATATTTTAATTGTATTAGTGAGTGTGTGTGGATCTCATTTATGTAAAAAAGGAAATGATCCTCTTTGGAACGGACGACCAAAATGGAAAAAAAGATCCTCTTTCGAGCGGACGAAGGAAGTATCAATATTTAGTCAAATTTGCTCCACTTTAGTAATGAAATTAATATTGTTTGTTTGGTATACGGAAGTGAAAAATGAAAAGTGAGATAAAATTGGTTAAATAAAAATATGATATAGATTAATTGGGGTGAACATATTCAAATGACATGCCATAGCAGGTCAAATGACCAAAATGTTGAATTTTATGAAATTAATGGACTAATTTCAAAATTGTTATAAAATTAACGGACTAATTTTAAAATTTAAAAAATTAATGAACTAATTTCAAAATGAATAAAGTTTACGGACGAAAAAATCTATTTTCCCTAATAATAATAATAACTTGTAATTCGTTATTAAGTCAAAAGTAGTATAGATTATATTTTGAGGGGATATCTATTATTATTTTAAGTCAAAAGTTGTATAGATTATAATTTGAGGAGATATCTATTATTATTTTAAGCTGACTGCATGCAAACAATGTATTTATGGTAAAATATATTTTATTTTAATTGTTAAAACTTCCGATTTTTTATTCTTTATTTATTTATTAAGACAAAAATAGTATAGATTTTGTATAATTATAATAATAACTTTTAATTTGTTATTAAGTCAAAAGTAGTATAGATTATATTTTGAGGAGATATCTATTATTATTTTAAGCTCAATGTATTTATGGTAAAATATATTTTATTTTAATTGTTATAACTTCTGATTTTTTATTCTTTATTTATTTATTAAGACAAAAATAGTATAGATTTTGTTTTGAAAATTGTATTTGTTATTATTCTAAAATAATAATTAAAATTGTGTTGTGAAGAGAATATATTTATTATTTCAAATTGTTTATCTATATTATGATGTATTTTAGGTAATCTTTTAAGACCTAAATAATCGAAATTATATTTTGAAGTGAATATTTTTTTATTATTTTAAACGGATTGTATTCAGCCTGGATATCTAATAATTAAAGGAGTGTAATTTTCATTTATATAAAGAGAGTCTTGCCTGATAACTTTTAATTCTTAAAGCAAGCTCGAGATTTTGGGTTTAGGGTAATAAAAATGAGTAAATTAATTTTGATATTCATGATTAAAGCAACAATATGCATGTAATTTGCAATTAATAGTAGTTGATTTTTTCTGTAAGACGCACACTTTTATTTTATTCATAATAATAATATTAACTATTATAAATTGCAAGGATATTATAAATGTATTAAACGTATAATCTATTTTAGATATCAAATATCAATCATTGAAGAATCATACTCAAAATTATTTCCAGCAAACTTAAAATCATATAAGTAAGGTGTATCACAATTAAAATGACTCGAAAAGTTTTATGAGATGACTTAGTTAGAGAATCTCATGCTTGAAATAAAATTTTAAACTTTAAAATAAATAAAACTTAAGCCCAAGTTAAGGCCCATCTATAAAGCCCAATTCTCTGAACTGGGCTTATTGAGCCATTTCGGCCTCTATATATTAACCTAAAACCCTAAATTTATTTGGCTTTCGTCTTTTCCCCTCCGCTAGACTCGCACACTCTCAAACCCTAGCCGACGTCAAGATGCCGCCGAAGTTCGATCCATCACAGGTCGTCGACGTCTTCGTGCGAGTTACCGGCGGAGAAGTCGGCGCCGCCAGTTCCCTCGCCCCTAAGATTGGCCCTCTGGGTCTTTCCCCCAAAAAGATAGGAGAAGACATCGCTAAGGAAACAGCCAAGGACTGGAAGGGCCTCCGCGTGACGGTGAAGCTCACAGTGCAAAATCGTCAGGCTAAGGTCACCGTCGTCCCCTCCGCCGCTGCTTTAGTGATCAAGGCGCTGAAGGAGCCCGAGAGAGACCGTAAGAAGACGAAGAACATCAAACACAACGGAAACATCTCACTGGATGATGTGATCGAGATCGCTAAGGTGATGAAGTCTCGTTCCATGGCTAAGGATTTGTCTGGCACCGTGAAGGAGATTCTCGGCACGTGTGTTTCTGTTGGATGCACCGTGGATGGGAAGGATCCTAAGGATTTGCAGCAGGAAATCACTGATGGGGATGTGGAAATTCCACTAGATTAATCCAAGCTGGAAATTAAGGTTGGAATTTATTTACGAATTCCTCAGAATTTTTGTTATTTGTTTTAATTACAACTGGTTTTACTTGCGAGGGTCTATTTTTCTATTACTTATTTAGTTTTGAGATGAACAGCTTCATGAAATGTGCTAGTAATCTTATTAGTGCTCTTGCTGGTCATTGTAATGTAGTCTTTTGTTATGTGGAACGGTTGATTCTTGATATGGCTTTTTTGCTTTTACATCGTGTGCTTATGGAAGATTGCTATTTTTGGCATGCTGTATAAATTGGCCCAGCATATATTTGTTAAGAAATCTTCTCATGTTATGTTTGGTATTGTTTTCAAATTTGGGATTGTTTTTCGATGGGTAAGCTATTGAAATGAAAAAGGCCTCATTCACTTCATCATTGCAGCAAATGATTATGGACCAAGGAATTGCAAGACACTGGATTATTCCCCTGAGTTCATAATCTGTAGAACACTCAATCTATTCGATTACAGTAAATGTAAGCCGTGTTGAGTCATCGTTTATAAATTCTTTCTTGTAAAAGTGGGAAGTACCTTGAAATTTACCCTTCCTGAAGTACTTGGTGTTCCTTCTATTCTATTGATTTTCTTTTAATCATTGTTATTGTTTCATGATCTTTGGAATTAGCTCGTGCGTATGTTAATGAGAGTACTGTATTAGTTTCATTACTATTGGAATAGAAGTGGTGAATGTGGCATGTGATATTGAAAAAGAGCATTGGTTCTACTCATGGCATTTAGCCCTTGTGAAAATTTTAATACTCCTTATATGAAAAGATATTCTACATTAGGATAGAAGGGTTTGTACTAATTGGTATGGTGGCATTAGATGTTTGGTATTTGGTGTTTAATAGTGTGAAGGAAATAAATAATTTGCTTAGGATGGTGGAAGAGGTTTTAGAATTGCACTGAAAATGGCAATATAGGTTACCACCATTATAAAAGTTTGTTTGCAACTTGCTAGAACACAATCTCAACTGATGTAGGTAACTCTAGGATCATCCTCTTTTGCCTCCATGTTAAAATATACTCATACGAGGGAGATGAATTCTTCAAACGATTCATCTTTCAACATCCATAATATGTGATTGTCCAATTTCTTTTAACATAATATTTTGTTTGTTATGGCAAACAATTCTTTTCTAGGGATGGTGTATTTTACTATATTAAATATGCAAAATTTTCTCGACGACTTTAAATGGGAAGTGTACAAAAATATCCATGAGCAGAGTTATAACATTATCTCATGTACCTCTTTTTTTTTTTCAATGTTTTTTCAATGGTATTAGATGTGTGTTGAGGTAATAAATAATCCCAACTCTTTTATATGTACTTACTGTTTATATATTTATATTTATATTTTGCTTTTAGGCAATGGTATTAGATGTGTTGAGGTAATAAATGCTTATGCGGATGTTAAATAATCCTAACTCTTGCATATGTACTTTAATGTTTATATTTGAATAGTAATCGAAAATGAAAAAAAAAAAAACTCAAATAAATATTTGATTGTGTATTAAATTTAATGAACTATATTAAATATACTCACTATTTTGTAATTAATTTACTTAATTTTACTACTTAAAATTTAAATTGTATTCTGACATTTTTCTATTCAAAATCCTGCGGTGCTCATTACTTGCACCTGTGCGACCGGCAACTTAAAAAAATAAGGCTAAATATAGTGTGCACCCGGGTGCACACGAAGCTTCGTGTGCACCCATGTACAAATATAAGCAAAAACATATACAATTATGAGTAAAAATGTATACAATTTAATTGTTAATTTTTTTAATAAAAAATTGAGTGTAAAAAAATGTACAATTATTAAAATACATGTATACACTATTGAATAAAAAGTTATACACATATGAATGCTTGTTTTTTTAATGAAAAACTTAGTGTGAAAAAAGTATACAAATATTACAAAACACGTATACAAAAGAGAATAACATATATACAAAATAGAATAAAAAGTTATACAAATATGGGTGCAAGGTACACCCAGATGCACCTAATATACACTCAAAAAATAAAAATAAAACGAACAGGGAAATTGTTAATTAAAAATGTTTCTGTACAACATATAGAGTTGATAAACGATTCTAGCGAGATTGAGTAGTGGTGGTTCGAATTTGACTTGAGTTTTTAACGAGCTCGAGCTCGCTTGATATCCATTGTGAGCTTAGAATTGAGATCTACTCGGCTCGAAGAATCCTACATTTAAGTTTGAGCTCGACTCGTTTAACAAAACAAGCTCAGCTTGACAAAACGTTATTCATCTCATACATCTTCCTACTCTTGCTTAAAAAAAGGATAATTAATTCATGCAGTGCATCATATATGATTTAGTACCACAAACAAAAATAAATCACAAATAGAACAATGTTGATTTTGTTATTTCATAAACTGGAAAGAACAATGCTGATTTTGTTAATTCATAACTGGAATCCAACATAACAGTGTTGATGTTCTATATTAGAGGTAGTAAGAGAACAGTTTCAAGCAATAAAAAAAAAAGAGAATTATAAACCCCAAAAATTTTGAAATATTAAAAATCAAAATACTTAAATTATTTCACTGAATAGAAATGGAGAAAGAAAAAAAAAATAGAAGAGGAGAAATTCCTTCACGAACGGCGGAAATTAGAGTACAGAAACAGAGAGTTGGACTCGATATAGATGGGTATGGCGCCCTTCTATCTCTAATCCAAGGAAAAAGTCTTTAGACGAAAATGCGGTGGTAACATCTGACCATCAGAACGCGATTCAACACTCTGATCGAGTGGCCACACAAATCGTTGATGCAGAATCGGGAGGCTCGCGATGGGCAGACATGCAAATCGACAACTATGGAAGCACAATATAGTATCAGTGTAATTTACGTTGATTGATTAATTTATGTTTCAATTGAAGTGTCACGTATGGCTCACGTGACAATTTTCAGCTATACTTGAAGATCCTGGCGAAAATTAATTCAAAATTAACTAATTATATAAGATACGAGACTAAATTAAGAAATAACTTTTCATCGTATTAATTAAAAATTCATTTTAATTATGTATCCAGCAAATTTTTAACTCTAATTTAGGTATTCTTCTTTAAAACTATCAAAAACATCACAAAGTATAACAAATGTATCACTAGAAAAAAATTGTGTAAAGTCACGACACAATTTAAAGATATAACAATGTACTCCTACTCACTCATTCCCACGAACTCTTTCTTACTTTTCTTTTCCATCCCTAACACTATTTTAACATCCAAAAAAGTAAATGCCACAAAATATTTTAATCCCACCATATAATTTAATTATCTGAAAAGTGTGTATAAATACGTGGAGCGAAGAAAGTATAATGAAATAAAAAATAAAAGTAATTTGGGTATTAGAAAAAGTGAATAAAATTGTTAGATTTGAGTTAATTAATTATAAAAAGTACTACATTTTTTCCGTAATAATAGTTACATATTATCATTTTGGGCATTTCTCTTTTTAGTAGATGAAACATATGCAAAACAATTGATACATCTTCATGGGCCACACACAATACTAACACAACTACAAAATATATATTAAAATATCATATCTATCAATCCACTATACATTAAAATATTATATTATTTAATCTCCGTGCAAAATGCAAATATGATCATTATGACTGGGACAAAGAAAGTATATGACATGTTTATAATATTGTGTATAGTGTACTGTTACTATTATTAAAAATGTATTAAGAAAAAAAATCAAATGCGTTAAAAAATACCAGAAATTGATGGAGCATGCATAACTTAAAATTTTGGAGTTAGATTAAAAGCTAATGCATTTGACACTTGCTAAATAACTATGCACAAATCTAGCAAATTTTGGGGGAAGTTGTTTTACCTTTTTTAAAAAAAATAAATAAAATAAAAAAATTATCACCTCTTATTAAAAATATTTATAACTTTGTATATGTAACCATATAAATTAATTTTTGCGGATTAAAATATGATATTTAATGGATTTGGATAGGAGAAACTTTGTGTGGAATATACAGATTGCATGATTGGAGTTTGACATCTAAATACTATGTAGTAGTACTATCTTTCTCACAATGGCATTGTGATGAGTTAGAGGTGTATGAAGCAAAATGCCAAGTGAGCAATTTATGATGGATACTTGTAGAAATATCCAACTCAAACATAAACACCATGTCTGATTTCCATGAATACACGGCTAACAATTAAACCTTGCTCACGACACGTGCTACTTGTTATTACCGTCAACTCTTTAGATATTTTTCGTTCTTCTTTCACTTATTTAACTCATACCAACTATATATATAACCTAGCTACCTTATTTTCTATATCCTAAGAATTAATTAAGTAGATACTTTTTCTTATAAGCTGCCACTGATTGTCATTCGCTGCAAAATGGCGAGTCGAGTCAACGAGCTGGCCCTGCCGCCTCTGCTCTCCCCTCGTAAACCTAGTCATCCTCCCAAACTTGAGACAATCAGAGAAGACGAAGATAATCCCGTTTTTCCTGATTTTGGTAGGACCTTTCGTTTCGTGTGGATAGTCTTATTGAGATTACTCAAGAAACGAGTCGGACGTAGTCTGGGGTTTGGTTTGTCGACCAACAATGCAGCCGGCTGCGTACGTATGTAGGTATATATATATGTGTGTGTTGTGTTGTAGAGTTAGAATGACAAATATTGGCCTAGGTTAGGTTGGGTTAAGCTTACGTTATCACAACATGGCATGGAGTCAGTCCCTAACAAGCATGGAATAGGGATACCACCAATATAAATTTTTTTTTATATGTAGGAATTACAAGTAGATATATGCATGCTATATAACATGTAACGTATGTGTACTTCGTCCACTAAGGAATGATTGTTTTGTTTTGAATTTACGTAGATATATTCATAAATTACCAACAGTAACCTATGTTAATTTGTTTCGAGTTTAGGTTTAATGGGTTTAATTTTATATATTTAATGAATGTGTGAGAAATGAATGGTAGTATATACAGAGGATATTGATTGATGTAAGAGAATAAATAAGAAAGAATAACAAAAAGTTAAAAGAACATTAATAGAAGAAAATAATGTATGGCAAAGAATAGTATACAACTGCCCATTGATTCCAAGATATACAACCTTTCTTCACTTTTATTGTGTGTTTTCCTTTTTTTTTTTACAGGGTGCTGTTACTATTTTTTTTCGATTTTTTATTTATTTAATTTTAGGGATATAATTGTAATTTTACCCTTGTGATTTAGGGTATAATTTATCCCTATGGTTTAGGGTATAATTGTAATTTTACTCTTGTGGTTTAGTGTATAATTCATCCCTAGAGTTTAGGGTATTATAGTCTTTTAAATAAAATAAATTTAAAATTAAAATAAAAAACAATATTAATGAAAGAGTAGGAATTAATTAAGAAGTGCGTGGACATGGTGTTGGTACACCTGTTTGTAATCCCCCTCATAATGTATTGTGTGTGGGGGAAGAAACATCACTCTTAATTCTTAATAGTAAATCATCCTCATCTGTCGAAATTAATTGCTCTTTGGTATAACAAGGTAAAATTTATAAATGGAATCATCAGATGATCAATATAAGTACTATATATTTTGTTTATAAAATTTATTTTTTGGCAAAAGCTCCTGTGCACCCGGGCGCACGGAACACTTTCCGTGCGTCTTTAGAAATTTGTGCTAAATTGTATACCTTTTAGTATACAGATGTGTACCCTTTATTTTCTAAAGAAAAATCTGGGCGCACGAACAACACTCCGTGCGCCTTTAGAATTTTGTGTTAAATTGTATACCCTTTAGTATAAAAATGTGTACCCTTTATTTTCTAAAGAAAAAAAAAT
Source organism: Pogostemon cablin (assembly GCA_023678885.1). Classification (NCBI taxonomy): domain Eukaryota; kingdom Viridiplantae; phylum Streptophyta; class Magnoliopsida; order Lamiales; family Lamiaceae; genus Pogostemon; species Pogostemon cablin. Next base: position 8,932,001 of record CM042965.1, read on the forward strand.
ATTAATGAAAAGTGTATACCCTTTATAACAAAATTGTGTACCTTTTAGTAATTAAAGTGTATACCCTTTAGACCAAATTAATGTACCCTTACCCATAATACAAAATTTCTAAAGGCGCACGGAATGTGTTCCGTGCGCCCGGGTGCACGCAAGCCTCACTCTTATTTTTTACGCTTAAAATTTAAAATAAAATTTTGAAAAATAATTATTTATAAATAAGGAGTGTTATTTTCATTTATATGTAAAGAGAGTCCTGTCATTCGAATACTATTTTTATGTAATTTATATTTCCTTTTATAATAATTCTCTGTGAGTGGATTTTTTTCTCTTTAACCTTACATGCATTGGTTTAAATATTCCGAGTTAAAGTTTAATATTTTTCACTATATACATATTATTGACATATAAGATAATTTATCAAATAGTAACATATATAGAAACTTTGGATCATTTTACGTGCATTAATTTTAATTTACCAGAAACTAGATTTTTAATTTGATGATCAATAATTAAATTTCCCAAAGTCAATTAATAGGATTTGATGTAAATGAGCTCATGAATTATTCTATTACTACTATAAATCGATCAAACAATGTTCATTTTCTCATTATTCGCTACAACGACTCACTGCTTTTCGGAAGCCTTTGCACGTAAATTTAAAAGGAGGACAACCTTTAAGAGATGGGTAGATCTTGCGTGAGACCGTCTCACGTGAGATTATTTTTCATTTTTTAAAATAGTTATCACTTTCCCTATAAAACGTTATCACTTTTGCTATAAAATGTTATCACTTTTTATTTATACTACAAATTGTTCATGAAATATCATTATCAATTTTTATTAATTTATTATCACTTTTCTTTATAAACATGATCACTTTCTGACTGTCTCACGTAAGCCCTTACGTGAGACGATCTCACACAAGTCTTTTCCTTAGGAGTATTATGATATTTTTTTAATAAATAAATAATAATCCATCTTTATTTATTTATTTATTTATTTATTATTATTATTATTTTCAAATAAAGTGTAAAAAGAATGATAATTGTTATAACTTTTTGTCTTAAAAACTTTTGTAAGGTAAGTCAAAATGGAGATGGTGAAATTAAAGAAGTAGGAATGGGAATAAGAGAATTTATAGTGGCCAATATTAGAGCATCTTCATTAATTTTAATAAATTAAAATTTTGAATATTTTAAATAGCAATATTCAACTAAAACATCACTACAATAAATTCTTTATTTTAATTTTGAATTTAAAATAACAAGTTTTAAAATTAGAGAGCCAAATTAAGTTTTTAAAATTAAATGCATTAAATGATTCATTATTTACAGTATTATTTAAAAAAATAATAATATGAGATGAAGAATCAAATTAATTTTAAATTGTATTAATAATAAAAGGGTTTATTACTCTAAGATACACACTTTAGAGCTAAATTACTCTCAAATACAAGGGAAAAAATTATGCTCTACTACACAAATTAATATTAAAGAGACTGAATTACCCTTAATGAAATAAATCGGATTTCAATTACATCATGACGTCTGCTCCCACGTGACCTCACGCTACTGTAGCCTCTTCTCCACCCCCATCGCCACCGTACATCCTCTTCCCGGCCACGATCCTCTTCTCGTAAAGAAAACATACCCTCTACCCTCTACCTTCTACCCATTTATTTTTCTACTCCGGTGAGGGGGCAGGCGGCCGGTACAGCCGGACTTGCGACGCCAAGGCACTCAGGCTCGCCTCTCTTTTCAGATCTGCGCAGCCTGGGGTTTCGCCGGTTCTTTGCTGGTCGTGAAGTTTCGATGGCGACCTGACAACACTGTTACTGCCTCTGCTTATCGATCTGGGCATCGATTGTCCAGATCTACCGCCATCATCCCCGATGCTGCAGGATCTTCAATCTTGTTCGCCATCTGGGCAGCGCCGCCTTTGGCTGCTTGTTTCTTCAGACTCCAGAGCCTGCTCTGGTCTTTTGATTTGGCCGACATCTTCAGCACTCAAGGCTGCCTTCGACGCGATTTTGTCATCGCCGCTCGCCTATTTTCTCTGAGGCACCGACTTTCTTCTTCTCACACAACCGACCATCGATGGTTCCTCTTGCCACATCTATCATCTAGATGGTCGCTGCCTCAACCAGCCCTGCTCTCGTGGCCCCAAGGTCATCGCCGATTGTATTCATTCTCGGAGCTTCTGATTTGAATTCAGTTTCGGTCCACAGCCATTGCCTTCAAGCAGTCGACCGTTGATGAAAATCTGATGGCCGCCCCCTAAACTAGCTACGTCTGGTCCCTTTCTCTCGGAATTGGAGTCTTCTTTGTCAAGCGCATAGGTATTCTAGAATCAGTGGAGGATTCAATTGGAAAGTTTATGAGATATAAGATCTCTTTGAAACTCACAAAGCCTTTGTTGATAGGAATCAGTATTGGGATGGATGGAAAACAATCTTGGCTTCCGCTTAAGTATGACTCATTACCAAACAATTTCTTTTCTTGTGGTAGAATTGATTTTTATCACAACAAATGCTCAAGTTTTGATCCAAGCTTGAAATAAGCACCTACAGGTTGAGAGCATCTTTAAGAAGACTAAAATCAAACTGCTGAAACGCACACCAATTGACCTTCCATATGATATTTTAGAAAAAATCTTGTCAACATTACCTTTGAAACATCTTCTTAGATTGAAGTTGGTTTCGAAACAATGGAAAGCCATGATCAAGGACCCAACTTGTGCTGAACTTCATCTCCAGCATTTCAATAAGTGAACACCTTTTGCTTGATTATATTTGCTGCTCCATGTTTGATCTTATGATAGAAAATACTACTATCCTTTCTTCAAGAGGTTGCAGTTCCTAAGTTGCTCATTTCGACTAGCATCTTGACTTTTTCTTGATTATTATTGATCGCCTGAGCTCCTTAATTTTTAGTATTGAATATTTAGTGCTTGTAGGATAAATGTACCAAAATGTGCAAAAATATTGAAAATGTGCAAAAGAAAATTGTAAAAAAAATGAAAATGTGCAAAAAAAATTTAAAAAAAATGAAAATGTGCAAAAAGATTGTAAAAAAAGAAAGAATTGTGCAAAAACAAAATGTGCAAAATAAATTGTGCAAAACAAAATTGTGAAAACTAAAATTGTGCAAAAACAAAATTGTGCAAACAGTGGTCCGGCGACGGCAGCCGGCGACCGGTCGGCGGCGGTGGGTGGGTGGTTGAGGAGTTAAGGGTTTTTGATTTAAAAATGTATGAAATTATAGGGGTATTTATAGTATCACAATCATAATTGTATAATTATGAATATTAGTTGTTTGAGTCATGTAATCCATAGTAATTATGCATTATTTCATGTACATAATAGTAAGTGACTCATAATAAAAATATAATAAAGAAAATGAATAGAAATTTGTGTAATTAATAAACATTGAGAATTGAGAAAATACAAATCAAATATAAAGGTGTGCAGTAAGACATTTATGAATATATCATTCTTTAAATTAAAAATCTTTTCCATCTCACGAAAATTCTCCGCAAATTTTAATGAAACTTTTGGATTTCCATATTCATGCTGACTAATTTATGTACTGACTAAAATGATTGGGATATAAGAAAAGGACAGGTGGAACGCTAATATCCATCGAAATAAAACAAGTTCAGTATAAAGAGCAATACTTGAGTAAGGCGTATGAAAACGTCTTGCCCGAAATTATTTTCATGTTTTTTTTAAAAAATAGTTTATATATATTTTATTAAAAATAATATTACATTATATTAATAAATCATTCATAAAATAATTCATTGTATTAGTATGTTATTAATTTGAATATTAATTTTTTAAATATTATTTTTTTATCGTCTCATATAAGTCTTTGTAAGACCGCCCCCACACACATACATGTCTAATTTAAGGGTAGGTCTTGCGTGTAATCGTCTCACGTGAGATCATTTTACACTTTTTAAATTAATTATCACTTTCGCTATAAACGTTATCACTTTCGCTATAAAATGTTATCACTTTATATTTATACTAAAATTATTCATAAAATAATATTATCATTTTTCGATAATTTAGTATCACTTTTCAGTATAAAAGTTATCACTTTCTGATCGTCTCACATAAACCCTTATGTGACACAGTCTCACACAAGTCTTTGCCCTAATTTAAATTGTGTTTAATTTTATCTCCTCCAAGCTCCCTACTCCCACCCTAAAAGAAAAAATATAATTAAAAATAAGTAATAATAATAATAATAATAATAATAATAATAATAAGTTGGACTAATTAATGATAAATAATGAATGAAATCGTTGTCATGAGGATTAAACAAATGTAGAAACGTGTATGGATGTGAGTGGATAGGAATAATTTGTCAAGGACAGGTGGCGCCATGGTCGGTTGTCTTACGTTTCTAACTCTCTCTTTCTAACTTTTTTTAATTAATTACTTTTAACATATAATCACAATCTATAAACTATTACTTCCTCCATCCCAAAAAAATGTTTATATACGAACATTATTTTGGAATGGAGGAAATATAATTTATTGGGATGTAGGAAGTATAATGTATGGTGCCTCTATATTTGAACAATTTCAACTGTAATTTCAACAGTTAGATTAACTTTTACTTTAATCTTTAATATTAAATTAAATAAAATAATTAAAAAATAAAAAAAACTAGCTACTATACGTAGCATAATTTAAATCTATTAACTCTAGATGTGGAGTGCACACTGAACAATGACCACTAATTATATGTTAACTTATAATATATAGTATGTGTTTTATATAATGCTTAAATGAAAATTTTGTGGATGCTGACATCTGTTGGGCATTTGAAAATTCTATTCAACTGTGTAACAATAAAATTCGTAGTATTTATTAGAGTAAGTAGAAAGAGGGGAAAAATATATTGTAGCCCAAATTAAAACAATACTCGCATAAAATCATAAAATTTTCTTTTATTAAAAATTAATCCTAACTTTTGTAAAATAACAAAAAGGACATGATCTTTAAAGTTTATGCAATTTGCACTTAAAAGGGCAATTGAAGGCTGCTTGTTTGGTGCGTTTAGATATTGCTAAACGTATCCAACAGACATTTTCAGTTGTCCGTTGGGTGTTAATGGTTCAAATCTTAAGGGGATGTTTGTTTCCGGGTTTCAAATTACACACCTATGTACATTTTAAAAACCACCACTATATATAACTATATACATTCTCTCTCTTCAATTAATATACTTTTTTCTCTTTATTTCTCATATTTACAGAAACTATTCATATACTATATACTTATATACATTCTTTCTCCTCAATTAATACACCTTTTTTCTTTATCTATACTCTCTCATTTTTTGTTTTACATAAATTAATACATTCTTACCCATCTATTTGACATAAAATTAAAATCCACAATATCAAAAACTCAAATCAAACATACTATCATATTCATGGTTTTCAAACTCCACAAAACAAAAAAAAACATCACCTAAAGTTCAGATCCTTTTTCGCTGTTTCACAAAAGTTAGGATTAATTTACAATTCGAGAAAAGTTCATGATTTTATATGCAATTAACCCTTTTAATTATAAATAACAATTTAAATTTTATTATGATATAGGGTATCGAGTAATTTTATCATTTTTTAAAGGGGCGACTATTCGTACACCTACTACAAGAAAATTGCCAAATTCCAACGGCAAAAAATCATTGGAAAATACAAAAACCGTTGGAATTCATAATTCCAACATATATTCCAACGAATTTTTTCTGTTGAAAAAGTGTCCGTTGGAATGTTATTTTTCCAACAGCATTTCCAACGGTTTCAAACATCCAACAGTGAATCCAATGATATTTTTTTGTTGCAATTTTTTTATCTAAAAGTGATTCAAAAAATTTTCCAACGGAATTTTCTTTTGAATTACCGTTGGAAAAAATTCCAATGATCTACGAACTCCGTTGGAATTTTCCAACGATAAAAAAATTATTTAACCATATCATTTACCAACTTAACTAATATATATTTTATATTATAAATTGACATTTAAATTTATTTAAGTCTCTTTTTTTGATGAATTTTTCATAGGAATTTTCCAACGGCTTAAGTTTAATTGGAATTTTTATTGAAAATTTTCAATGGTTTATCAAGCTATTGGAATTAGCATTGGAATTTTTCAACGATTTAAATTTATATGGAAATTTTCGTTGGAACTTTCCAACAATTTTAGGTTTTATAGGAATTTTCGTTGGAAATTTCCAATAGTTTATCAGACTATTGGAATTAGCATTGAAAAATTTCAACGGTTTAAATTTCTATGGGAATTTTCTCTGAAATTTTCCAATGGTTTAAAGTTTCATTGGAAAATTCGTTGAAACTCTAAAATTCCCAACGGATTTGCTTTTCGTTGGAATTTGACAGTTTTCTTGTAGTGACCCGAATTTATTAAACATATCTCATAACTAAAATAACTTTATTTAAAAAGATATAAATAACCTTATGAAAATTATATAATTAAGATTCCACTCCAACTGAACATATTGTATCTGTTCGCTCGATATAACCGAACAGATCTAAACTTTATACTAATGAAGTAAATCATGATTATCATCATTGATAGATGAAATTGAACGAGTACATGACAGTAAGAGAAGTCGTGCGTGCAACTAATACAATATTCTTACCTCTTAGACATGAGGAGGTGGTCAAAGTTTCCTGAAGGAAGAACGTCGTATGTGCAACTAACACATTATTCCTAAACATAGAGAAGGTGATCAAAGTTTCTTGGAAGAAAAATGTCGAAGGATACAACACTGATGTACTTGGTAAAATATTTAAAAGATATGGTGAGGTAGAAAATATAGTTATCAGGAAGAAGAAAGCAAACAAATACACTATGTTAGGTTGGAATGTGTGAACTTAGAGTGAGCCAACAGCATGTACTGTTTGATTGAAATGAGTGATCATATTGAATCTTAATTATATAATTTTCATAAGATTATTTATGTTTTTTTAATTAAAGATATTTTAGTTATGAAGTATATTTAGTAAATCCATAAATATAATAACGGCTTTTTCTAATTATACACAATGTATTGAGTTAAAATCATTTTTCGTCCCATAACAAAATGAAATTTTTGATTCTGTCCCAAAAAAGATATCATTTTCAATTTAGTCCCATAAATATCTATATTGGCCAATTTTGGTCCCAAAATCACCGGAATTCAGCACGTGCGCATCACGTGACTCCTCAATTTGGGGCTTTCCGGCGATTTGGGATCAAAATTGGCCAATATAGAAAGTTATGGGACTAAATTGAAAATGATATCTTTTTTGGGACAGAATCAAAAATTTCATATTGTTATAGGACGAAAAATGATTTTAATTTAATAGTTGAACCCTAAAAATATACTACCTTCGATTTTTTTTATAAAATATTAGTAACTTCTATTTATTCCATTACCTTTGATGTTTTATCATTTTTTTAATATATAAAATTAAATTATATAGGATATATACCCTATGAGACCATGTCAAGATTTGAAATTGAAGATTAAAACTTAAATTAATATGAGAGATGAATTTTGTACTATGAGAACATAATTTTTGTATTATATTATTATTTAGATTATATTATATGAGATGAATATATATATATATATATATATATATATATATATATATATATATATATATATATATATATATATATATATATATATATATATATGAAAATTTTCATGTAAGGATTCAATTTTTAAGTTAGGTCTCAATTTTAGTTTTCATTTAAGAAATGTCTCATTTCAAGGCTCAATTTTACTTTTTTTTTCTCAAATTAAGGTCTGTTGTAATTTTATTTTTTTCCGAATTGAATATATTTTATAAATTAATATAAGATATTAATAAAAATAACATATTTAATTTTATGATTTGATTTGAAGGTGTATACTAATATTTTTAAATTATTTTGTATGACTTGAAATGAAAATATAAATTTCATGGTAAGTCTTAAAATGATAAAAAAATAACAAATATAAAAAATCAGGCCTTAATTTGAGATATTTATAAAATTGGGTCTTATTTTAAGACCTAAACTAAAAATCAAGTCGTCATAATATATATATATATATATATATATATATATATATATATATATATATATATATATATATATATATATATATATATATATTGTGCTAAGAATTTAAATAAAAAATTAAATGGAGTTAAAATCACTTTTGGTCCCATAACAATATATATTTTTGATTTTGTCCCAAAAAAGATATCATTTTCAATTTAGTCCCGTAACTCTCAATATTGGTCAATTTTGGTCCCAAATCGCCGGAAAGCCCCAAATTGAGGGGTCACGTGAGGCGCACGTGCTGAATTCCGGTGATTTTGGGACCAAAATTGGCCAATATAGAAAGTTATGAGACTAAATTGAAAATGATATTTTTTTTGGGACAGAATCAAAAATTTCATATTGTTATGGGACGAAAAATAATTTTAACTCCAATGTATTAGGTGGAATGAAAATAGAACTAATTTGTAATTTATCGACGAATGAATACTCTCAATCCAAACAAATACCGTTATTCAAAATTACTCTTAATTTGTGGTGTGCACAATTTTTGCCCTACATGTTAACTTGATTATTTAATCTTTCAAACTATAATATTACTTGAAATTACAGTAATGACGCATATAACTAATTATCACAATTTTCTTGTAAAATGGAATCAAATTGATTGTAATTGTGTAATTATATACTGTGTATCAGGCTAAGATACACAAAATATGGAGAATTACACTAAATATATATGAGCACATGGTGTGAAATTATTGAACACCTTTTAGGTTGTGACAGACAAATTATTCTGCCAAAGAGGCATTTCATTTGACAACATAATGACAACAGAGCGCCATTTTAATGCATAATAATAATAATTATTATTATTATCAGTATTACTGCTATTCAAGTCCCACCACATTTTCCATATTTTTTTTATTTATTTGTTCTATTTTAATTTTGAAGAATATAATAAAATCATTCAATACATTTTATTTTCATAGTAGAGCTTGTTTTGTGCACACCAATAGTACCAATACACTAATTTTATTCATAGGTTAAAATGTTAATATTAAAATTTAATAATAAACTATTATAAATACAAGTATAAAGATTGATTTTAGGGAGAATTGCATAAATAACATTTATTTAAAGTTCGAAATCATTATTAGTCAACCATTTAAATTTATATCAATTCTACTTGGCCTGAATACCTTCTCACCTTTTTTTTTAAGTTTAATTATTCAATGTTAGTTAAAATGTTGATACCCCACACAAAATACATTGTCATAGCACCAGATGTCGAATCTGGCATCATTTAAAATGTCAGAATCACGATCTACACCATGTAATTTAGATTATAATAAATACAATTTACCCTGAAAAAAATTTACTGCATTAAAATATAGAAATGAATTTTTATTTATTTTTATAAATGATTAATTAGTTGTATAATGGTTAGATCATAGATGATTTAAATATGTAATTATAAAATAGTATAAAAGAATTGAAATTAAAGTAAGTAAGAGGCTCAAATACATGCTTCTTTAATTTATTTTGTAAGGGGGTGAACTCTAACCTCATTGTACGTAATATTTAAAGTAATTCAATGATTAGTGAACGTAATTAAGCAAGCAAAAGATAACAAAAACAAGTGATGACAGCAATTTAATTATAAGAAAATTGAAGGACTTATCTGATAATAATTATGCTGTGGATGCGTATTATTATTTAATTAATTCCGACCCCTAAGACAGCGATTCGCATAACTGGGAAGAATATGCAATTATTTATTCCGCCATTATCCAAAATAATTGTTTCAGTACCCTTCTCTCATATACTCCATATAGATGTGATTTTTTTTAATTATAACTATACTTTTTCATTAAAGCAAACTGATCATCTATAAAATATAAAAAGCAAGCACCCTTTGATAACATTTTTTACTCTCTGTGCATCAAGGAGTGAGGTGTGCAGGCGTCCGGTCGCCTTTAGAATTTAGTATTATAGATAAGAGTACATTATTTTATTTTAAAAGGTATATACTTTAATTAATAAAGATAAATCATTTTGTTCTAAAGGGTATAAATTTTTCATTATATTTTTTATTTTTTTCAGAAAATAAAAGGTACACATCTTTATACTAAAGGGTATATAATTTAATACAAAATTCTAAAGGCACACGGAGTGTGCTTCCTGCGCCCGGGCGCAAACAAGTTTTTGCCTTATAAAATAAAAGGTACACATCTTTATACTAAAAGGTACACTTACAATTTAGCATAAAATTCTAAAGTCACACTGAATGTACTCCCGTGTGCCCGGACACACACAAGCTTTTGCCTTAATGTGAATAAGAAACATTATTTTTCAACCAACTTTATTAATTTTTTAAATGTAATATAGTATTTTTAATTAATAAATAAATTATCAAGTATGTTATGTGTATTATGTAATATGATTTTCCCCCAGCGGGAGGCTCGCACGACGGGCTATTAGCTGATAAATTTATAATTAAAATATTCTTTTGAAGTTGGAGATTAATACTTTTTTTTTAATGATGAAATTTAATAAGAAACGAACGAAAATTAAAAAATGTTAATTTAATATGGGTTCAATGGGGAGATTACTGTGGTATTGCGATTATATATATATTTTTTGCAGTACTGTACTCCCTCCGTCCCATAGAAGTTGACACACTTTCCTTTTTGGTTTGTCCCACTAAAGTTGACACATTTTCTTTTTAATACATGGATCCACATAAAAAACAATTAATCTATTCTCATGGGCCCACATATCACCTCTAATACAACTACCCACTACACATTAAATATTAGTTCTCTCACTCCACTTTACTCCACTTTACATTAAATTATTATACTCCTTAATCTCCGTGCCCAAAAAAAATTATACCAAAAAAATTATACCAACTTCTATAGGACGGAGGGAGTATTTAGAAAGATGGTAAGACTAACTAAAATATAAACTGTGGAAAACACTTGAAACGAAGGTAAATATTACTCCAAATATTAACTCGTAATATATTTGGTCGTTGGTGGTAAGTCTCATCGCATTTGCTTCGGAGTAAAGTGGTGTGAGCTGTGTTTTCACACAATAATATTAGAAGACCAGTATTATTTTTTTCAATTAAACTTTATAATAGGTTATCACATTTTCCTTTTAAAAAAAGGAGTAATACATTTAGGGTGCGTTTACTTTTAAGATTAAGGGCGGTTATCCCCTCAATGACTCTAGTTAAATTTGCTTACTTTGCAAGTTTTGGAAAAAGGATAACCATTCGGGCCTTTTAAAGCCCGTTGAAAAATCTGACGTGAAAGGCTATGCTGAGGTTATATTAACCCTCCAAAAGTCGAAGGATTAAATCTAACCCGTGGGTTTGAGTGATGAAATTATTATTTTGCCCCTTACAAAATCATCGACTGAAAGAACCAACTAATCTTAGGGTTCATAATTTGGGAAAATGCTTTAGAAGTAAATCTGAATTATACGATGCCGCTGCGGTGGGGGCCTTTCCCGGGGATTGGGTTCTCGTCGGATAGTTCCTCCGCCACATCGTTGAATTTTCAGACGTCGATCCTAAACGTAGCTTGATGCAAGCGAAGATGAAAAATGCGGGAGGATTCGTTGGATTTGACGTAGATGACGGAGCAAAGTTTAGGGAGGAAGTTATCTGCTACAATCGACTACCGGAGCTATGCTGGCGACACACACGTCGGTGCCGACAAACTTCTAGATGGTGGCGAATTCGAATAACAACCAAGTGATGGGTGATGATCAGATACGGCGGCGGCGGCTTTATTATTGTTTAGAAGAATTAAATCGATAGGGAAAAGAAGCGGCGGCGGGGTACCCAAGGTTCGCTGACCAGATGACCACGTTGGACGGCGTTGGAGGAGATATGAGGTTACCAAACGGAGAAAGAGTGCCGTGGAATAGAGGAGATCCGGCGGCAAAGACAGATTTAGGCGAGAGGAGGAATCAGATGGGGAAGGAGCGATGACTGAGGTTTAATGGTGAATTTGTCGTTAGTTTCAATGTGGGCTTCAATCGTGAATCTGCTCCAAAAATATCTTGCTAATTTATTTAATTTAATGCTTTATATATTTAGAAAAAGATATTATGGTAATTTACTAAATTTAAACCTGCAAAGTAAATAAGAGCATGTTATTTTAACCAAAGTGGTTAATTTTAACTCAACCCCAGCAAAACCTTCACCTAAGGTTTATTAACCCAAACCCTCCCTTAAAAGTAAACGGACCCTTAAATGCATAAATAGATTATTAAAATTGATTATTATTCCCGCTAAAAAAAAGAAAAAATGATGAGGGTTGATGACGAATGGTGGGCCACTCAAGCGAAGAAAATCCACCATTAATCTGTAATTGTCGGCTTAGTTTTTCATCAAAATTATTGAACTAATCTTGGATTAATATATGTTGGACGGTAATTAATTCAATTATTAATTTCAATAATCATTATCTGTGTTTATCGTCAATACATCCACTCTCCCACCATAAATACCCTACACCTCCCCACACACTGCTCACTCCACATTCTTCACCTTCATTTCACACACACTCACTAACTACCACCTTGCAGCCATGACGAAAGACGTCGAATACGCGGCGGAGCCGGCGCCGGAGTACTCCGCCAAGGACTACCACGATCCACCCCCTGCGCCGCTCTTCGATTTCGACGAGCTTACCAAATGGTCCTTCTACAGAGCTCTAATCGCCGAGTTCATCGCCACTCTGCTCTTCCTCTACGTTTGCGTACTCACGGTTATCGGCTACAAGAGCCAGAGCGAAGCCGACCAGTGCGGCGGCGTCGGAATCCTCGGCATCGCCTGGGCATTCGGCGGCATGATCTTCATTCTCGTCTACTGCACCGCCGGAATCTCAGGTAATCACCTAATTGAACTCGGAATTCATTCGTGTGCTAGCTATTAATTAAATTGGTGGAATTAATTGGATTAATGCGGTGATTTTAGGTGGACATATTAATCCGGCGGTGACATTGGGGCTGTTTTTGGGGAGGAAGGTGTCGCTAATTAGGGCTTTGCTGTACATGGTGGCGCAGTGCTTGGGTGCTATATGTGGCGTTGGTTTGGTGAAAGCTTTCCAGAAATCGTACTACAACAAGTATGGCGGTGGAGCCAACGAATTGGCTGATGGGTACAACAAGGGAACAGGATTGGGTGCAGAGATAATTGGCACCTTTGTTCTGGTGTACACTGTCTTCTCTGCTACTGATCCCAAGAGAAGCGCCAGAGACTCTCACGTACCGGTATGAATTTTTAATCGCTTTCTAAACTTTAAATTACTTACTTTAAACATGATTAATTTTACCTCTAAATTGATACACATGATCGATGAAACTTTAACTAGAAATAATAACTAATTAAAGAAAAGTGAAATATCTGAAGTGAGATGATCACGACTTACTTAAGTTTGTATTAATAATCACATGATAAAATGCCATATATGTTGAAAAAGAAAGCTCAGCTTAAATTTCTAATGTTGAAAAAGAAAGCTCATCTTAAATTTCTAATATTGATGCATAACAAAATGTCATATATGTTGAAAAAGAATGCCTATACATTTAGTCCGGTTCATAACTATTCTTAGAAATTACGACCATGTCTTCAATTTATAAGGTTTACATTTTTAAGTTTATAGTAAATACACATAACAATTAATACATACACGATATTCACGTATTTTTTAATTTCCGTGAAAAAGCAGACAATAGGATTCCTACGAGTGTAATATTTAAATAAAGCAGTAAAAGCTTTGTATAGTAATATTAAATTATGATCGAACCTTCAATATTAATTTATAGGGGACTTCATACTAAATAGCTTTGGACATAATTTCTGAAGAATCGCTTGTAAGGCTCAAGTTCAGGATTCTTGCGATTGAGCCTATTCTATTAGTATTTAGTTTAAAAAAAAAAACAAACATATGCAATACGTTTTAATAATATTTTATTTATGTTGTGTGACACTTTTATTTATTTGTTTATTTTTGGGATATGAATTTACTAAATTGTATAAAAGGTTGCACACAATTTTTTTTTTATTTTTTTGTGAATTTTGAATAATAATATAATAATGATTTACTTAAATTAGAGAATCTGTCTTTAAATTCTTGGTGTTTATCATTGCTAAAAAAAATTGAACCAAAATGCATGGTAAACATGCATGAGTGGGCACGCGTGGGATTTAATTGACTTTTGGTAGTTAGAAAAGGACATGTATTTAAAAATGTGGCTAGTTTTGTTTTGTTTGTTAGTGATAATTAAGGACTAGAATTTGTTGTACAACTAAATAATTAAGGAACGGGTTACCTAACATTATCTCAAAGATAAGATTAACAATGACGTTAGATTCCCATATTAATTAGTGGATTAATAATTTTCATTATCTCATTCATCGCATCATTATCAACATAACATTTACTCCCTCCGTCCCAGAAAAGTTCGTATATTTTTTTTAGCACGAAGATTAAGAAGTATAATAATTTAATGTAAAGTGAAGTAAAGTGAAGTGAGAGAAATAATATTTAATGGGTAGTGTGTGGTTGTATTAGAGGTAATATGTGGACACCATGAGAATAGATTAATTGTTTTTGTGTGGATCCCATTAAAAATGAAATGTGTCAACTTTAATGGGACAAACCAAAAAGAAAAGTATGTCAACTTCTATGAGACGGAGGGAGTACTTAATTATTTTAACTTATAACTAATAAAATTAAATAAAAAGGTGTTGGCTCCACTCCCCATCGGATTCGCTGTGTTCATGGTTCACTTAGCCACCATCCCCATCACCGGCACCGGCATCAACCCTGCCCGGAGTTTCGGCGCCGCCGTCATCTACAACAAGGATAAAGCCTGGGATGACCAGGTAAGTAACTCATTTTAAATTAATTAATTACTCTATTTTGTGACATGAAAATTAAGTTGATGATGAGAATAAATTAATTAATGCAGTGGATTTTCTGGGTTGGACCATTTATTGGAGCTGCTATTGCTGCATTCTACCACCAGTTCATCTTAAGGGCAGGAGCCATTAAAGCTTTGGGCTCTTTCAGAAGCAATGCTTAATTAATAAAAATGATGATGGAATAGAATGTTCCATGATTTGTGAAACTGTAAATATATGTTGTTGTCATCTTCTCTCTCTTGTTTCTCCATGTACTCAACTACATTTGCTCTTTTCCTTTTATTTTCACCTAAGTTATTATGTAATAATTTATGTTGCCATCTCTGATTCATCTTCGCTTTATTGGATTGTTGAGTATTGCGACTTCATTTTTATGAAATAAAAGGATCTTGTGAGCTCGTTTCTCAATTGTAAAAATTTGATCGAATTAGTTTTGTGAGAAATAATAATGTTTTTAATGGAAAGTATTACCAGATCCATAAAAAGTATTCAATTTATATAATATAAATAATAAATATACTCCACTTTTAATGAAAATTATTTATAAATCAAGAAAAATAAAATGATTTATAGTCACTGTGAAAATTTTATTATTTAAATTTATGTAATGTTCTTTAGTTCTTATCATTATCGGTCTAACCACCCGTGAAAGTGACATTTTTTAATTTTCAAGAATCGATAAAGTAATAAATTAGTAAAAGAAAAATGTTGGGTTACATGTGGTGAGTCTATTATAAAGAGCATTTACGTTAGGTTATACATTAAAATATTACATGAACTTTCAAGAAACATAGGCTTAGATCTATTTTGGAGTTGGTGAAACTTTATCTAAAATAGGAATTAATAAAGAGAATTTATGTGGTCGTGAATTAAGACGACTTTTTATAGCCTCGTAAAGTAAAATTTATAGTAATAATGAATAGATAAAATAACGAATATAATTAAACTAAATTAAGTAATTGGACGGTGGGTGTGGCCCCTCTTCAACTAAGCAAACAAGTCTTACAAAATAAATAAATAAATAAATAAATATTAGATGAATAAAATGTAAAAATATTATTCGAATTAATAAAAGTAATGTTAATATAATGAATGAATAAATGACATATTTTTAATAAAAAAAATAATATTCTTTAGCCAAACTTTAATTTCACATATCCCCCCAAAACAAATGAATTTAAAAAATGCTTATCAACCTCAACAAGTGACAAATCGTAATTTGCATTTCTAGGATAGTATTAGGGACAGTATTTATATGGCCCATTTTCAGCCATGCAACATCAAGTTTGCCTTAATCTTTGAAAAATATTTTATTTGTCTGATTTTTGTGTATATACCCGATTTTATCTCATGACACATTTCAGTTATATTCCCATTCTTTTTGAAAAATTCGAAAAGTGGATGACAGTTATTTTTGACCGCTTTTACTGGAAGTAAAAAATGGAGAGAATCTTTAACCCCTTATCTAAAAATTCAAAACCTGCTTACACTGTCTCTTTCTCTCTCTCTCCTTGGTTTTTCTTTCTCTTTCTCTCACTCTCGAATTCCCGATTTGTCTCGCGGACACAGCTCTCCCTCCGGCCATATCTGCACGCTTCCCTCATCATCTTCACGTCGGAAAGTTGCAGAACCAAATATGGAAAATCAGGTACGATAGTATTTCAATTTGGTGGTTTAGGGTTTTAGGGATTCGTCAGAATTTTGCTTGTAAATTAGGGGTAATTTATTATTTTTTTTTGCATAAGTCGTTTGTATATCTGTATGATTTAGTGCGCAATTGAGTGTGTGTTGATTTAATGTAATTGAGTTTAATCTGATCCTCCGAAGAGGAACTAGTTGGATTTTAGTATTATTGATGTAGGAAGGTGTCGTGTCCGCTGCAGAAATAAACTATTTTGCAAGTTTGCAGTTTATTTGAGGATAATTGAGCATGTCCGCCCATATAGTAAGGAAAATTTAGAATATCTGCCAATTATTTCAACCTTAATGAACATGTCCGCCAATTATTTGAGCCTAATTGAGCTTGTTCGCCTATAAATCTAGCTAAAATGAATCTGTCCGCCAATATTTCTAGCATAATTGAGCTTGTCCGCCGAAATTTATATTGTAATTGATGTATAATTGAGCTCATTTGCCTATATTTTTAGCATAATTGAGCATGTTATGCCATTTTTTTTCATAATATAGCTTGTCCGCCAAAATTTTTAGTCAATTTGATCTTGTCCGTCAACTTTTTTGCAGAATTCAGCACGTGTTCCAATTTTTTGAGAATCAAAGACCCTGTCCGCCGAATTATTTATTCTAATTGAGTTTGTCCTTCAAATTTTAGCAAAATTCATCATGTAATTCCGATTTTGTGAGAATAATCGACCCTTTCCGCCGATTAATAGAGCTTATCCGCCGATGAATTAATGTGTAATTTGCAAGTATTCTATGTTTTCTGCATAATAGAGCATGTCCACCCAATTTATACAGCTTAATTGAGCTTGTCTGCCGATTTTATAGCATAATTATTTATGTTTGGTATTTGTTCAGGGTTAAATTAGCAAGTCCGTCATTTTTTACCCTAATTGAGCATGTCCGCCTATTATTTGACCCTTACAGAGCTTGTCCGCCGATTTTTATAGTTCATTTGAGCCTGTCCGCCGATTTTTATTAGCATAATTATTTATGTTTGGTACTTGTTGGGCTTAACTTAGCATGTCACCGAATTATTGACCATAATTGTGCTTGTCCGCTGATTTTTATAGTCCATTTGAGCCTTTTTGCCGATTTTTATAGCATAATTATTTATGTTTGGTATTTGTTGGGCTTAAATTAGCATGTCCGCCAAATTATTTACCCTAATTGAGCTTGTCCGCCGATTTTTATAGTCCATTTGAGCCTGTCGGCCGATTTTTATAGCATAATTGTTTATGTTTGGTATTTATTGGGCTTAAATGAGCATGTCCGCCGAATTACCCTAATTGAGCATGTCCGTTGATCATTTGACTCTAATTGAGCATGTCCGTCGATTTTTATAGCATAATTAAGCATGTTTGGCCATTTTTAGAATAATATAGTATGTAACGCTTGGAATATATATTTAAAGATATATTTTGAAAGTGGTATAATCTTTATTTTATTAAGAAAAATAATATATCTAATCGACTTGGCATGCAATGTAGTGGAGCTGGAAACGATGTGGTCTTCAATCACGAAAAATTGGGATTAAAGAGTATTGTAGGCCTACGAAAGTTTTGAACTGCATACGCGAGGTACTTACAAATAGTGGCGATCAAACAGTACGGATGTTTAGAAGATCGTGTTTTGGTCATTTTTAGGAGTTGGATTCTGATTATGGGTCTCCTAAAGCATTATTTCAGTTGATGGATAAGGAGGTTTTAATTCCTGGTTCACATATGTACACCCGGTATTTTAGGGTGTCCGATATAATTTTTAGCTTCACACCACTGGAGTTTATGCGTGTTATGGGACTAGGGTTTGAGGATGGTGGAGATATTGACCCCAATGATTTATTTCAGCCACCACCAGACAGTTGTTTGGTAGCTTTCATACGAAGAGGGTCCTAGTTGATGAAATTATAAAAAGATTCAATGAAAATAAATATAAGGGCCATACCGCGGTGAAAGCGGCCAACATTCTACTTCTGTACTATTTTTTGCTAGGTCGGGATACATCCAAAGTATACATAGAACCCTGGGCATGGTTTTTAGCTGAGAATGCTCACCAGTGGAACTCTTTCCCTTGGGGAAAGTACACATACCTAACTCTACTGTACCATATGGACTCTATGAAGACTACGGTGGAAGGTGTAGGCAAATAGCAGCGCATCAATTTTTATGGATGCTCATTGCCCTAGCAGTAAGTGATATCGATTTTATGTGAAACTTTTATATTCTTATATTAATTGCATTTAAAAAGTTATATGTTGAATTCAAATAACTTTGATGTTTGGTCACAGGTTTGGGCCTGCAAGCGTATCGAAGGTTTTGCAGCATACCTGACTGATAGACAGTCCGATCCTGATGTTAGACCTCTGTGTATTCGTTGGAAATATATAACTGGCAAAAAAGTTGACGATACTCAGTTTTTTAGACAGGTTTGTCATTTTGTTTTTTGTATGAGTTTAAGGTTTTGAGTATCTAAATTGGATGCATTTGGATATTATCTTGGTCACCTGAGTATATGTCTTTATTTTATATTATTTTACTTTCAGGACCCGAGAGTTCTTGATTTACCTGCCATCCTCCCTAAGGAGTCCCACCGACCATATTTTAGGAAAATACATTCTGATTGGAGTTCTGGTTTTTAGATTCAATTTAGGACTTTTGGGGATCCAAAACCAAAAGGGAAGGGTAAGGGTAAGAAAAAGGTCATGCGCTCTAGTTCTGATTCCGAAGATGAAGCTATTAGTCAGCGTGCCATTCCTGTTAAAGTGAACATTTCTTCCAATTATGCTGGTGGCGAGCAATACTGTGGAAGGATAAATGTTGAGGCTGATGATGATACAACATTTGGGGGGCCAACACAGAACTGCAGAGGACTTACTACGTGATTTTCATGCCATCGGAGGGGATGATGATGATGATGACGATGAGTTTATGGGTGATCAGGATGACACCTCTTACATACCAGTTGTGGATTCACCCCCGCGACCATCTCAGTCTGGTCGAGAGTGTCCCATGCACATGCCTCCTACACATGCCCCCATAATGCTGTAGTTCCACACCTGCTGATGGTCATTCCGGAGAGTTCATATCCTCCTGTTTTTGGAAAACCATATTTCCCTTCTGCTGGATTTCAACCACCATCTTACTCTTCTCCTTATGGTGGATATCAGGGACCATATCAGTTTTACTTTGGTGGATTTTAGGAACCACATCAATCTCATCCTTATGGTGGAAGTGAAGGATCACAGCAGGATCATTATAGTAGGTTTGAAGGATCTGTCTATAGTCAAGGAGGTCTAGGGTATCACGGAACACAGGGTAGCCCTCCATCTACATAGGATGATTACCATCCTCAATCCAGATCAAGTCAACAATGGGATTACTCTGTGCCTCATCACCAGAAACAAGACAGTGGGGGTCTGTCTCAAGAATAGTACGATCGGATTATGAGGAGAATGAATGATCATGACCAAAATTTTTTTGAACATGACGCCCTTTTTGTTCAGCTGCTGGATTGAGACGACAGATGAGAGAAGAGGTTTAACACACAGAATACACAGCTAGCTAATATTCGTAGGTACCAGGAGGAGGGCCGCAGTGAAATTAAAAGGGCTGCTGGTTGGTTGATTGGAGTACAGACCCAGATACAGCGTAGCCACGAGAGGTCAATTCTTGGATGGAGGATGAGGTATATGATAAACATAAAATTAATTACACACTATACATTTCCCTTCTGATTGTTGAAATGTTTCTTTCTAGCATATTGATGCGTGTTTAGCTATACTGGCACAAGCACCTGATTACGTCGGTGTTCACCCGGATCATCGAATGCAATTGTATGTTATTGTACCGTGTCAGTTTTTTGTAAGTTTTTACATGCAATACAATTTACGCTGCCAAATGGGATTTTTATTCATGTTACAACCTTTTATATTATAATGTTTTCTTTACTAGGCGACGCTAAAATCAATGTGGGATGAGCATGTTAAGGCACACGGCGATGATCCCTCCCAGTTGGTCGATTTACCTCAAGAGAAGCTACAAGTTCTGGATAGGTGGTGGAATGGAGAGCTGTCATACTGGAGGCCTCCGTCATGGACCTGTGGCCATAGAGACTAGGATAAGGTTGAACGGGTGAGTATGTCATCATTTTTTAATTTTTCGAGAAGAACTAGATCATTATTGTTGTAATTCAGATTTCATTCTATAGCTGCTGTTCGTAGTGCATTCGCATTCGCACCATTTCGCTGTGTGTGTTTATATAAGGTCTTTGAATATCGCTGTCTTCGATTCTTTATTTTACACGTGGGTAGATACTAAAGCTATTGAAGATAGTAGAAAGGAGAGCATATTGCACTTGCGAAGGTTGCTCCTTATCATGTTCTATCGAAGTGGTGCCCTGTATGACACTCCAGAACAGAAGTTCAGAGCTACTCTGAAGTGGGCTAGACCACTAGCATCCATGTGCTATATTCATGATGACAGTTGTTGTTGTGGTCAGGCTAGCGTCAGAGAAATACAGTATCTACTCACAGACGATGATTTATGGAGAAATGATGCACACCTGATGGAGTACCGGAAAAAATAGGCACGGGATATATTTGCGTACAACCTTTACGTGAGAAAGGGTGCGAACACGGACCTTTCTTTTCGTTAGTATGTTCTTCTTTTCCAGTTGTGTTATATGAAATTAGTGTACTAAAATATTTTGAGAAGGAAAACAAGGGACATTTCACCTGTTCTTATGATAGATCATACTTAAAACATGAAAACAAACACCAAGTCCAGACTGTTTTTACATCCAACTTTGCATTTCAATCATTTGATCTACAGTTTCCCTATGACCTGCTATATTGGATCGACATTTCACTTTATTGTGTCTCGGCTCTCCGCATCTGCTGCAACGCTGATATCCCCGAGTACTCCTCGAAGACTCTGCAGCAGAACACAGACGGGTGGTACGAGGTCTGCCTGCCTATCGATATGATGGTGGCTCATTCACACGGACACTACTCACATGCTCTGGCGTTGACCAATCGGAAGGATTAGGTATATGCATAACAACATCTTCCCATAATGACAGTATAGCCGTTCGATGATACCAAGGTGCAACAAATGCACTACTCGCAAGTTTGCAATGGCTGTTACAAGCACACATTGAGACCGGAGTATTATGAAATAGATAATTATCATATTAAGGCAATTACTGAGTATGAAAGCTTATATTATAAGCGTAATAGCATTTCAACTTACTCTATCACCTTCAATGCGTGAATGTAAGGGTATTGATGGTACTGGAATTTGACACATTAGCAAGTACAATCCCTTAAATCAACAGTGAAGTTTTTTATCATGAAAGTGACCTGGAATGTTGTCGCTGTAAGATTTTCCACTTTAAGTTTCCATGCCTCACCATTCAACGCTGCTAACTCTCTGTGCACTCGTGTGCAAAGTATTTCTCGACTATTCTCTGCACTCATTTTTCTATTATAGAACCATCTCTGAATGAGAGCACGTACAACCTCTAACAAACTACAAATGGGTAGTGTCCTGGCCCATAGGATGGCCTTGTTAAAGGTCTCAGCTGCATTCGATGATTTGAACTCGTAACGAGTGACAGGGCAGTGAAATCTCGATCATTTATCGTAGCCCCACCCCTTTAGTAGCGCCATCAATCGAGCACTATTACGGTTGTGCAGCTTTCCTTCCCATCTGTGTAGTACGGTAATGTGATAAATCAAATAAAAACTGAATACTAATACTAAAAAAGTGCCCATACCTCTTGAATTCACGCTTGGTGTATGCCTCCACAGCCATATTGAACTGATGCAACACAACCTTTCCAAATCCTTTGAGCCTTTTCTTTAGATGATAAGAACATAAACCATGGTGTGCCTCAGGGTACACAGTATGTATAGCGTGTGAGATACTTTTATGCATGTCAGAAACAATAACTAGCCCATTAGGAGCGCCGTATGATTCCTTTAACCTTTGAAGAAACCAGCACCATGACTCATTATTTTCAGTGTCACCTACACCAACAGCTAGGGGAAAAACATTGTGATTGCCATCCTGAGTGACTGCAACAAACACGATCCCATGGTATTTCCCTCTCATGTGTGTACCATCAATTACAATCAGGAGACGACCCACTTTGGCAAAACCCCGTATATAAGCACCAAGTGCGTAGTAGACATACCTGCATCGAAATATTTAGTACACTGTTATACCTCATAATTTATAAAGAATGTGTATTTACTTACTTGAAACAACTGTTATCTGCAGTTGCCAACGCTGTGTATGTGCCTGGATTTTGCAACTTAAGATGATGCAAGTACGAAAGTAGGGATCTGAAGGAAGAACGATGGTCTCCGTACATGTGTCCCACAGCAATATGTTTTGGTTTGAGGGCCAAATTATAGGAGATGTCAAAACCAAATTCTTTAAGTATCTCATCTGCCATTCCAGTAGGATACAATGCTGTGGTTTTATTGAACTGTCGAGCTGCATAGTATCTCCCAATAATTTTCGAACTAATTTGCCTTGGCGTATTAGTGTCTGGATTCAAATGACATACATGTGGAGGTGAGAACTTGATTACCCTCCATACTCCACCTAGGCCACTGGAATGCATCTCAAACATACAACCCTACTCCACTCAGTACTTGCAGACGACGTTGAGCCTGTACCTGTCAGATTTCTTGACCCGTGTCTCAACTTGATTCCGCAAGTTGTACATACCCAAAGCAAACTGGCAATCAACATTATTATTGAAGGCACTTTTATCATGTATCTCCCCTGAAGTATCAATATTGTTGTTGTCTTCAACTTCAGCATCCACATTACACTGTTCCAAGAACCCTGCAAAAAAGATTACTTATTCTTCATTTGGTATTAGAATACAATAAGGTTCAGTAAATTAACAGGTACTATTATGAACACGTACCTGGAATGATCCATGGACGGCTGAAAGAACTATCTGTATCTTGACTAGGACGTACCAGTGTGGGCATCTGCATGTGTGTCGTAACGGGGGTCCAAGAAACTCATTCCGTCTTTGGTTCTGATGTAGGAACACAACCTCTCGAACATATCATTTAAAGGATCCTCATCTTCAGCGTTGCATTGATCACCATCACGCCCCTCATCTTGCGAAGCCTTATCACACTCAGAATCCTCACGCTGCGGACCCTCAAAGAAATCATACCCATCGTCTTGCGATCCATCAGACCCATCATCTTGAGAACCAGCAGAACCATCAGACCCATCACCCTCTGAACCCCCAGATGCATCACTTTGAGAACATTCATTTGAATTGTCCTCAACTTCATTTTCTTCAGATAAGCACATGTAATCTCCATTATCCTCCTCTTTCTCAACTTGTTCTTCGCCAATGTATTCACTATTCAAATCAATATTTGTCGTACGACTCAAAAGGTTCACACATGTACTCTAACTCGATCCGGCCAAATCTATGGGATTTAGAATATTGACAGATGGAATTTGTGAACAAAGCAAGTCGGTCCAATAACTGCTCTCAGACGACACCGCACTAGGGCAAAAATTATCAACTGATTGCTGTAGTATGGCCTTAACTGTGACAAATAGCATCGGCTCATCAACCTGGTGATACAAGCCCCTAATATCCAGATCATCCTTCACCTTATGTTTTGTTATACAACCACCAATGTCCACAAGTGTGTGTATAACATATTTCCAATGATTCACATCGGCACGAACTAAACTGTGCACTTGCCCAATAATAAAATCCAACTTCAACTGATCTGAATTTAAAACTAAGCTCGTGTATTGGCCACGTACATACTCTAAACCTTGCCACCAGCCGCCCCACCAAATAAAAAATTTTCTCATTTCCAAGCCAAAGCCTAAACATTTCAACAAAGGACAATTAATTGTTATATTGACACATGATTAACCTTCATTAATGTATTTTTATGATAGACGTGTTTAATAAGTACCTAATTACATAAAAGTATAAACTTTTATGAATATGTACATAAGTACACACAAATTAAGCCTTAAAGTATCAGCAGACATGCAAGTTAAACATTGAGTCATACGCGGACAAGCTCAATTAAGCTCCATAAATCGACGGACAGATCTATTATACTAAAAAAATTGACTTACATGCTGAATTATGCTCAAAGTTGACGGACATGCTCAATTAGCCAAATATAATCGGAGGACATGATATAATATGCTTAAAAATGGCCAAACATGCTCAATTATGCAATAAAAATCGGCAGACATGCTCAAAAATAGAAAAATTCGGCGGACATGCTCAATTTTGGTCAAATAATCAGTTGACATGCCCAATTACGCTAAGAATATCGACAGACATACTCAATTAGGGCCAAATAATCGGCAGACATGCTCAATTAGGGTGAAAAAATCAGCAAACATGCTCAATTAGGGTCAAATAATCGGCGGACAGGGTCAATTAGGCTACAAAATCGACGGACATGCGTAACTATGGTCAAATTATCAGCGGACATGCGCATTTATGGTCAAATAATCGGCGGACGTGTTCAATTATAGTTAAATTTTCGGCGGACAAGCTAAATTGGGCTATAAATTTCGGCGGACACGCTCACTTATGCTAAAAAATCGGCGGATATGCTAAATGACTCTATTAGGCTACAAAAATCGGCGGACATGTTCGATAAGGCTCAAAAAATAGGCGGACATGTTCGATAAGGCTCAAATAATGGGTGGACAAGCATAATTGACCATGCATAATTAGTGGACAAGTCTACAGTAGGTGTATGTAGTGGTATTCATGCATATTACATGCATACTTGACCTTTTTCCTCGACGGACATGCATATTGCATGCATACTTGACTATTTTCTTCAGCGGACGCGCATATTTAGGCAATTACATAAGAAGACATGGATATATATATAACCATTTTACTCAGCGGACATGCATTTTTAAAACCCTAAAACCGTAAAAAACCCAAAAACCGATACATTATAACAGACAAATAAATTAATAGCAAGGTTGAAAGAACAGTTAAACCACTACATAAAATACAATGCAAACAGTGTTAGTATCTCTTACCTTTGGCTCTAACTATGGATCCGTCGACAAAAACGGTGGGTAAATAGGGGAGACGATCATCCTTTTATGCTCAAATCATTTTTGGAACAAGAGGAATGAAGTTTGAATCCACTGTATCTAATTTTGTTGTTTGTTGGTGGTGTAGTTATTTTGGTTGGTGGGGATAGGTGAGAGTTTAATGAGACAAAAATTTACATAAATGAACTGTTTGTGAACAATGTCTTAATTCCTAAAATTCAGTCCATTAAATGAACTATGTTTGAGTGACAGTGGTAGATAATTAATGCATGCGTTTAATCACCTAATTAGTGCATGTGTTTAATTTAAATATGCATATTATGTCCGCTTATTTTGATGACAATTTAAGAAATTTTTAAATAAAATTTGGTTGTCCGCCGAGATTTTATATTTCAAAATAATAGAATATAATTTGCTTGTCCGCCGAGAGTTTTTATTTAGGAAGTGATAACATTTTATAGATTTATTTATTCTTTTTGTACTTCATGTGTCATAAAAGAATCTTCATATTATTCTGACACATGGATTGTGCCTCCAAGAGTACTTTTTATCTCATTCCCAATATTAAAGATGTGTCACTCCATGGGGGTATTCATCGTATTGCATGTTTTTTTTGGGTAAATTAAATATATTACGAAAGGTATGACAAATTAGATGTTGGTCAATCCATACAGGGTAAGTTGTGGAATTTCCATAGTACGTTAATTTCACACGTTATGAAAGTCAAAATAAAAGTCAAACATTATCCTTATCCCCCACAAAACAAATGAATTTCAAAAATACAAACATTATCCTTATCCCCCACAAAACAAATGAATTTCAAAAATTCCTTATCACCTCAACAAGTGACAAATCGTAATTTGCATTTCTAGGATAGTATAATAAGAGAAGATAAAAATGAAACGTAAATAATAATATATTTAATAAAAAATTGTAAGTAACTATTTAGTAAAAATATAAGTGTTTTTTTATTGGTTAACTACACAGCACTACCTCCAGGTCGAGTCTCATTTGGTTGACTTTGATACGAAAATCATTATGATTATTTTGTTTATTTATTTATTTATTTTTTTTTTATGATATGAATATTAATCTGATTGCAAACATCCCTCTCAAGTGTCAAGATCAGGGAACCCAAATCTACAATGTTCAAAGCCATAACAATTTATTTACAGCGGAATCAAAAAAAAAATTTCCAATTAATCGAGTGAATATTTACAGCGGAATCAAAAAAAAAAAAATTCTTCCAATTAATCGAGTGAACTAGAGCTTATACGAGCTTGACATCAACTCAAATCAAGTCAAGCTCGAGCCAAAAGATAAATCAAGCACAACCTAGGAGTTTCTCTGTCGAGCCAAGACAGTGAGTGTTTCAATTTGACTCGACTCGATCATTAACTCAGCCTACACAGTGGCAACGAAAACAAACCCCTTGTTTGCGAAAAAGAATTAGCAAAATTTATAAGCTGGGATAAAATGACCCTCAAAAATTGCAGTGTAAATAGTTTGTGGAAGATGAGAGGCAGTTTAAGAACACTGCAAAAAGATTAGAGCCAAAAAAACCAGCTTGCTTGTACTGTAGTATAACTCTATAGAGTTTGCATCCAAAAAGGGCCCCACAGATGCAAAATATTATTCCTCCCAGAGAAAACTGCAAAACAGGAAAACCATAACAGATGTTAGAGAAACTCCATATGTGTTTTAACCTTATAGCTATAAACTAGAATGCTTCACCTTGTAGCAGATACGTTGTTCACAGTGTGCTGGTATTATCTCTTGGAATGGTTTGATCTTCACATAATGTACATTTTTCACAATCCATCCTAATTTTGAGAATTTATGCTTCAATTCACCCAATACGTACTACATCCATTTAATGTGTAACCCTAGAATCACTCTGGAGAAAGGAATGTCATGGACCATCAGAGATGATCTTTTATCGATGATGGGATGGTCCAACTCTAATATCATTCTCAAGTTTCGCTGCAAATGACAATGTTGATTGAACAGCCTTCTGCACCGGGCTTGGTGTCTTTGAAAATAGTGATTTCTTGAAAGAGCTAGACAAATTTGCATGCTTCCCAACAGTTGATTGATCCCAAAGCCCACCGAAGGGAAGAGAAGGTGGTGATTTAATGGTGTGTTGAAGCTTGCTTATGCTCGCTTTATCTTTATCAGAGTTTGAAGAATTATCACCTTTACTGAAATGAAGATTCGCTGTTTCCTTGGAGATTGAATCGTCTAAGTGACTTCTGTTTAAAGACAAGAAATTCACATGCTGGGATACAGTCTCTGGAGTTCTGTTAACCTTTTCACTTAGGCCTGATTCCGATTTGGTAGCACTTTCATTAGTCTGCCTATGGACATTGAGAATTCCGCTACTCTGGGGCATTAGGTTACCTTCTTTCATCACCGACTTGCCCGTCCCAATATTACAATTGGAGAACAAGTTAGAAAATTTCTTATGGCTGGAATTGTCCATTGAAGGTTGACCAAAAGAGAGAAAATTAATTCCCCTTGGTTTCTCCCTCGGAGCTGCTCCCTCAGATGCCGCATTCAACTCGCTTATACAACTTGACACTTTGAGGGTTTTTGTTTCACCAATACCAACAGTATCAGGTTTTTTTGTAGATGATCCATCTTGTTTCTCCTTAACATTATCAATAACTAACTTCCCCTTGTTAGAGAGAAAGCTAACTCCTCTTGGTGGCTTCCCACCAGTCCTTGGAACAGACTTCCCAGATGGAAGTTCTACGCCCTTAGCAGGAGAGTTTGAAGCTGGGGATAAGATAGCCTCAACTTTTTGATGAAGTATGCGATAGTTATCCATGTGATTCCTAGACGGCGTAGGCTGTGCAGACATCACATTATGTTTGGGGACATTTGGTGTAATGGTGCAACTCTTTGCTGGTATCTGAGAATTAAGAAGTGCAAAGCATTCAGTCGCATGTAATACAGAAGCAATAAACAAACCTAGGAAGAATCAATACTAAAAACAATTAGAAATTCTGGAAGATGAATTAACCTTGTGCGAAAACAAACACTCGGACCCTCTATTGCAGAAACCATTTGAAGCAAAATTTGCGCAAGGGTAATTAGAGAGTTGATGATCAAAAGGACAGTCATCTCCTTTCATGCAAGAGTGGCGAGCAAAATGAACACATGGCTGCAAGACAATTACATAGTTAAGATTAATTTAAAAGCTATAAACTACAATTCTCCAAAAGATATGATCTTTACAGTAGAATCTTAGACACGACAGTGTATCCTATTAGAATTTTCAAATCATATACCAAAATACTTGCATTATTTGAAGAGTGAGCCAATATTTAGGCCCCAAGATTTTTTTTATTTTTTATTTTTTAAATATTTCTTGTTTGAACAGATCTTATCTGAGTTGCAAACAGTAGAATTCAAAATCAAGATCTTAGTTATTTCTCTTGTAAACGAAGCAACAATAAGTTCACAGAAACACTACCAGTTTCCCTAATAACAAACAATGATGCATTGCAGAGGGGGAAAGCAAAGAAAATAGAAAGATATTTCCAGTTAGCACACAGCTTGGATCTAATTACACATATGAAAAATTTTGCAATTGATGAATTATGAATAAAACATATTTCCTGTTGATCTTGAGGAGGAAGTGATCCTACCTCAATAATGGACCGTCTACCAAATATGAACTCCCCTAATCTTTACATTTGAGAATAACTAGCTTTTTAAAATGAATCCAGCATGTTTCTGAAAGATAAAGGAGTATCTAGCAAGAGCACATCTATATATATTCATTTGTTCAGTCAAAAATTAAGAATATTAACAAGTTTATGATAGCTGAACTGTTAACAAAGAGGTCTTTGTATGTTTACCACAAGAGTACTAGCGTGTTATTTGGGACACTTTAACACAACTAAATCAGCTAGCTTAGGCATTTGACCCAATAACAAGAATGAATGAAGAAAGAAATTAGCATATTAATGCCTACAGGTTGGTTGAAACAACACATCCAAGAACACTGCATGGGGAAAAAAAAATTGATACGGCTAAGGTATATTAACAAAGTTCCTTATAATTTACATGAAGTTTGGCATTTGATGAATATTACACATTCAACAAAACCTGAATCATGGCTTGCTGTTTTCTTGGGTTAATTGCAAATAAAGTCTTAACCTTTACTTTGATTGCAAATAAGTCTAAACCTATGAAAATTTGCAAATAAGTACCTCACTTTAAAGTCTTTTTGCAACAAGAACCACCGGGCAGCGGGAGGCTTACGGACAGGTCAGTGACCGGGCAGGCCTCCCGCTGCCCGGTGGTTCTTTTTGCAAAATGACATTAAAGTGAGGTACTTATTTGCAAATTTTCAAAGGTTTAGACGTATTCGCAATTAAAGTAAAGATTGGGACTTTATTTGCAATTATCCCTTTTTTCTTTACATGAAATTTGAAAAGAAAATGCATGCCCACTTAAAATACATATATATTTCAATAATGATCACTTCACTAGGCATACCTGAGACTTTGTCAAGGGAATTGTATCATGTGAGAATTTGCATTTGTCACCCTGTAAAAACAAAAAAAAGGGTGTTACCAGAAAGTTGAAAAAAAAAAAGAAGAAAAAATAAATATTGGTCCCTCTGTGTATGTGTCTTGGTATGTGGTACAATTGGAGCGCATCGAGAAACTAAGTCTAAGATATGACCAAAAACAGTAAGAACTGACGACAGTGTAAGATCAAAACAACCTCATGGCATCTTCCCTGTAGGTAGTGGCGGCAATACACTATCTTCTTCTCCTTCAAAATTGGTTGCAGCTTTAATCTTTTAACCCCAAGTTTTCGGTTCTTTTCAGCTCTTTCAATTCTTTTTTTTTCCTGCAGAAAATATTGTTAGGGACATGAAGGAAGCCTGGTTGTAAAAAGTTAAAAACCACATATTTCACAGAATTTATG
This sequence comes from Pogostemon cablin, assembly GCA_023678885.1. Lineage (NCBI taxonomy): Eukaryota > Viridiplantae > Streptophyta > Magnoliopsida > Lamiales > Lamiaceae > Pogostemon > Pogostemon cablin. The sequence goes on from CM042965.1 coordinate 8,962,749, forward strand.
ACATATACGATATATGAAAAAAAATATCTCATGAAAGTAAGTCTAGCAACAAAATTACTAGTTGAGTATATTCAGTGGTCCCAGATTACATAGACGCACACATTTCTATACCTTTTTTTTCTCTTGTGTCGAAGGACCTCTCTTCCTTTTCTTTGTTCTGGCACCATCACCCTACATACATCAGATTTTACCAGCTATACAGTTAGCATGTACTATGAATATAACCATGAACTGCCAAACAGAATTCAACAAACACCAGATTTTATGATGTTCTTAATTAATAACATGCAAAGCATAATTAGTTTTTAAAAAAAAGAGAATGCTATAATCCCCATGGAGTTGGAAATAAATCTGGTCTTCCCCCCAACTAAAAGGCATATGCACCAACTCTTTTCAGTTCCATCATTTCTTTTTCTATATTTGAGTTTCTGGGTTGTGAATGAAAGGAGATGATACTCAAAATAAACCTTATCTATGAAATTGTAGAAGCAAAATGTTCTCTGTTCCCTACCCATCAACAGACAAGTGCGTAATTCCATTCAGTAAGTTGTCATGTTTCCATATTTAGGCTTCCTAGGTTTTTTATGAAGCAATGCTGCAATGCATGAGAAATGTTCCTTCTATAAACTGTGGCAACATACATAGTCCAACCCCTCTCAAACAGAAATGTAATTATCAATATTTCACGGATGCACCAGCATTTCTCCATTGAGAAGGAGAAAACAACCTTTTCCTTTTTAGGACATTGAGTCAATCATAATATAAGGATAAGGTTTGCCATCAACTCCAGCAGATTCTAAACGTTGTTCTCTGCAAAGCAAAAGCGCTCATTGTTCTTAAATCAATTACTCAACATCGGGATTGAGGCAATATTGGCCTAACTTTTATGTAAGTTAATGTTGCATATATACAATTTATGCTGAAATGAAAATCGCTTCAAATGTCTGGAACACATGTTAAAGGCAAATTAAGTTAACTTTCATAAAAGGCATACCTTTCCGGTGGTAAAAGGATCTTGATTTTCAGCAGCATTCACTTGGTGGATTCTGCCACGGGGAGTTACTTTAGGTATAATAGCACCAGTCCTTTGAGTTTCCATGTGATTTTCTTGCATCTGTCCAGCAGTTCTTTTCCTTGCCATCTTCGGGGAATTTCTTTCACTATTTAACACACATTGATCAAATGATTCATGTTGCGAATCTCCTTTATCTTCATCAGGGCTGAAGAGTTCACCATCATCACAATAATGCTCAGAAGCATGCATATTTTCCGTAGTTCTCTTTTCAAGTGATGCTGCATCATCAGATAACGCATCCAATGATTTGCCAGCTTCCCCAGATATCTCCCCTTCTTCCATCTCGATATCAGTGTTTGGACGAAAAGACGACTCCACACCACCTGAATGTTGTACGAGTTTCTCCAATTCCATCTCCTTCAGCTGCAACTCCTGCTCGGCATCTTTAGACATGCCCTCTAAAACAGAATCGTTACCTTGGCTCTCCCGTCCTTTTGATGATTCAATATCCATACCAAAACAAGACTCAAAAACTTCATTAAATTGATCAATACAGAAATCCTTGTCCACCCCAAAGTCATCCATCTGAATATCAAGAACACCATTAAAATTTTCTTGCTCATTGGAATTATGAATAGCACAATCCACCATCGGGTTTTCAGCAACCAAGAAGTCCTCAACACTGATACTATTTGATTGAGCAACTTCTAGCTCACCATCTGTTACCAATTTGGCATGATGCAGTTCTGCAATTGTTTCTTGCTTGCCATCTGTTACCAATTTGGCCTGATGCACTTCTGAAATTGTTTCTTGCTTGCCATCCCTTACAAAATTGGAATGATGCAATTCTGCAATTGTTTCTTTTTTGCCATCCATAACCAATTCAGCATGACGTAGTTCTGCAATTGTTTCTTGCTCGCCATCTGTTACCAAATTGGCATGATCCAGTTCTGCAATTGGTTTCTGCTTGCCATCTGTTACGAATTTGGCATGATTCAGTCCTGCAATTGGTTCCTGCTTGCCATCCGTTACCAATTTGGCATGATTCAGTTCTGCAATTGGGTCCTGCTTGCCATCTGCTACCAATTTGGCATGATTCAGTTCTGCAATTGGTTCCTGCATACCATTGAAACCTCCATCTTGAAAACAATTATCATTTTTGTTCTCCTCATTAGAATCTTCTTGAACTATCGTATTCTTGTAACCCTCCCTAATTGAAGGTGGACATAGAACATCTGCTGGATTGGCCTTATTTTGAGTGATCGATCCTTCTACCTCCCTCACCGGTTCTGATTCAAAATCACCAATATTAAATTCACCAAAGAAAACCCCTAACAATTCACACAATTTAATTGGAAAGTTAATATTTAAAAATACAGTCATGCATCAAAAGACCACAAACCCTTATTAGTATAACCCCATGGAGCACATGAGAAAATAGGTCTAAAAAAAATAAAATAAAAACAAATGCGACTACTTTATTCCATCAATTAACCGATAAAATTGTTGTTTGCTGAATCGATTCAGGGGAAGGAAAAGGCCGGCGCTGCATTTTCTCTCTACTAATCGATAACAACTAGAAACTTATCATACTCCAAAGGAAAAACAACAAATCCAAAACAGAGAAACTCTAAATACCCTCGTACCTTGTAATTTTAGCGGGGGAGAATTGGTGCTGCAGTGAGAAATTAATTGGATGAAAGCAGTATAGGTACGGCTACGAAGAGGGCGGCGACGGTGAGAAGATGTGGTGTGTGGGGGGAGTAGGGTTAGGTTGTGCGGCGGCGAGGAGTCCACCATTGCAATGGCAAATCGGCAACGTCAGTTATGGAGATTCATCAATAGGAAAGAGATTGAAGCCCAGAATTCAGGGACTATCTAAGCTGGTGGCCTCCCGCCGTGCGGAGAACTTTCTCAGGTTTCCCAATTACCCTTTTTTTTTTTAAGGTTAAAAAAAAAAAAAATTTATTCTTTTGACAAAAGATTTGTGTAGAGCTGGACAATTGTATATTAGACTAGTCACTGGTGTGGCGGTTACACAGAGATAGTTGAGTGCTAATTTTCATCCATTTTTAATCCGTTATTTCAATTTCAATTTTTATTACTCCTTTTTTTTTTTACTTAATAGTCAATACATCAATTTTTTTTCGTAATAAATTATATTAATTTTAATTTAAAAACGTATTTCTTAATAAATATTTTACATTTTTATATTTTATCATACTATTAATTTTGTACTTAAAAATAGCTGAATCTTTTTAAATAAACTACCATTAAAATTATCTAACAAATTATATAAATTTTAATGTACGAATTAGCATTCGTAATTTGTCATATATTATTAAATATCATTAATTGCATAATTAAATGAGAACGTCATATACATTATTTTTTTCAAGATAAACGTGTGACACCCCATTCACAAATTTTTTTCAAAGAGATTATAGCTTCATGACATATACAATTTCTCTAAAATTTTAATTTTGGCAAATACTTGTAAATTAACACTAATATTAATATTAATGATGATGTCTCTAAGAGATCATACACAACACTATACAACTATTCCTTATATATTACTATATTTTTATCATCTTAGTATCTATTAAAATGTTATGTTTATTAATTCATATATGTAAATGTAACATTTATAAAAAGTGATAAGTGATTAAAGTATTGTGAAACGGTTTCATGCCCTCACAAAAGTGTCGATCTGGATTACACTTCAATTGCTAAATTAATTTAGGGAAATTTACAAGAATACCACTTCCAATATATTTTTTTTAAAATGTCATCCACAATAATTTTTTTTTTTTAATTTGCTACTTTTTAATTTCTTTAACCCAAATACCCTTCAACTACATAAGCGACCCTACCTGCGATTGTTTGTGCGACTCTAAACTTCAAGTATAAGCAACTTCTTGTGAAACTAATTATGCAATTGTTTACGAGACAACACACGCGACCATCTATGCGACCCTGCATGCGACCTTTTTGTGCGATCCTGCATGCGACCACTTGTGCGACTATAGGCAGAAACATATAATCGCATAATTTGGTCACACAAACAGTCGCAAGAAAGATCGCACAATACCATGCGACCTTTTGTGCGACCCTGTACGCAATCATTTGTGCGACCAACTGTACGATCCTATACGCGACTTTTTGTATACGACCAATTGTACGACCCTCGTATGGTTGTCTTCTAAATCTTTAAAATTTTTTAAGAAGAATGATAGAGTGAGAAGAGATAATGGGGCAAAATGAACAATAGTGAAAGAAGAGAGAATGAACTTTATGTGATTGAAGGACATTTGAGTAAAAAAAATTAAAAAGTAGCATTTTTAAAAAAATATATATTATTGTGGGTGACATTTAAAAAAATGTATCGAAAGTGGTATTGTTAGAATTTTCTCATTAATTTAGTAGAAAAATAAATTAGTATGGTTAATTTAAATAAAGAGTAAGGCTCTTGTGCCCCGGGAACACCGTGCCCTTTGCAATTTAAACCCCTAGCAATATGTTCAAATAGAATATGGAGGGGGAGAGTTGTGTTTCGATGGGGACACGGCACGTCATCGGAGGCGCAGAAGCTTTTGTCTTAAATAAAAAAGTGAGGCTTGCGTCCGCCTTTAGAATTTAGTGTTATGGGATAATGATACATTATTTTGTTTTAAATGGTATACACTTTAATTAATAAGTGTACATTATTTTATTCTAAAGGGTATATACTTTTATTAATATTTTTTATTTTCCTTTAGAAAATAAAGGGTACACATCTTTATACTAAAGAATATACAATTTAACACAAAATTCTAAAGACACACTGAGTGTGCTTCGGTGCACCTGACGCACACAAATTTTTGCCTAAATAAATTAGTCATCTTTTTTGTAAAATAGGATAACGGCGTTTAAGACGGCGCAATTTAGAGAGTCACGTCTCAGTCAGCCATAACATCACCGGTATCCCCGTCAGATCTAAACGGAGCGATCTGAATTGTGGAAATGGCGAATCGACTGATTCTGCTACTCACACTCCTCTCTCTTCTCCTTTTCTCTCTCCTCTCCACCCCCGTACTGTCCTCCGCTGCCGCCGACGACGACGATGAAGACCTAAGCTTTCTTGAGGAACCTGAATCAGGAGACGCGGTGTCCGCCCATCACCATGACTCCGACGCCGGATACTCCGACAATGACGATGAGGAATTTGAGAACTATGATGACTTCGATGTTCCCTCGGATTTCAATCACCAAGACCTCGAGGAGGATGAGGTCCCCAAATTTGATGAGCAAAACGTTGTTGTTCTCACGGACAGTAATTTTAGTGATTTTGTTGGTGATAATAAGCATGTCATGGTGGAGTTCTATGCGCCTTGGTGCGGACACTGTAAGGAGCTGGCACCGGAGTACGCAGCGGCAGCGACTGCGTTGAAGGATACGGATATTAAGCTTGCGAAGGTGGACGCTACGGAGGCGAATGAGCTGGCGGAGAAGTACGAAATCCAGGGGTTTCCTACTCTCTACTTCTTTGTTGATGGGGAGCATAAACCTTACTCAGGTCAACGTACCAAGTGAGTTTTTTTTTTTTTTTTATATATATATGTTTAGCAAACTACTCTGTACTGCGTAAATTGATTTTTTATTTAAGTTTCATGAACTCCATGCCATGCTACCAAATGCGTTCTTTAGATGAATTAGTTCGAATCAAGTTGTACAGTTATGATGATGAGTTTGTTTTTTCATTTATCTCCTTATGTAATTTCTGCTTGAAATGATTGCTTTGAGATTTAGTGTTTCATAAAAAGTCATGATCTTTGCTGCACCAAAGCATTGTGATTGAAACACAGCAAAATATCTATTAATGCTATAATGTATTAGGTTCCGGTTTTTATGGCATGATGATTTGTTAATGAGAAGCAGATTATTTGAAGTAATCAATTTAAGCTTGAACTTCTAGGGCTGTTCAAAATAAAATATTGAGTTGAAATAATGTTTGTGTGAAAATGCCCGATCGCATGCTAGTATATTCCCAACAGGGATGTTGCTTGTTTCTGGGGTTTGAAATGAAAAGCTGTCAATTCTCTTCACATCCTATTATAACTGCATTATAAATTATAATTTGAATTGACATTTAATAATGAAAGAGATGGTTAAATTCCCAATCAGGGGTGTTGCTTGTTTCTGTGTGTTGCAGTGAAAAAAATGTCATAGCATTTCACATCTTATTACATACTGCATCATATCATGGGGTTGGCATTTAATGATGCAAAGATGCTCAGGATTATCTTCCTTATTAGAAGATGAGAAATAGAGTTTGTTTTGATTCAGGGATGCCATCGTTACCTGGGTTAAGAAGAAAATCGGACCTGGTATATCCAACATAACAACTACAGAGGATGCTGAGCGTGTAATAGCGTCTGAGGATAGAGTAGTTGTAGTCTTGCTTGACTCATTGGTGGTAAGAAACTACATGTTTGGCTTGCTCTTTCTCTGGCATTTTTGATTGTATGCATAATCATTTGTCTTCTGTTACATGCGACTGATACAAATTGCTTAGAGGTAAAGGTTACTATGGTGGACATTGTCATTTAAAATGTTATACTGATTTGCATTGATACAGTCACATAACTACTCTTTTCTTAGTTATTGAGAACTGTGGGCATGATTTGTTCCTGAAGTGCCTTCTTGCACTTTTCAGTTGTTTCAGGGTACACAAATCCTCTATGGAGATTAATATTTCAGTCTTTTCACTTGTCAATAATAAATGTTCTTCACATGAGTGAATAATTTAGCAGGTGGAGGATGAATGTGACTTTCAGTCTGGTATGATGAAGTTGTGGAATCATTATACACTTACTTTCTTTCTGACTGTTTTAGGGTCCTGACAGTGAAGAGTTTGCTGCTGCTTCAAAGCTTGATGATGATGTTAACTTTTACCAAACTACAAATCTCAATGTGGCAAAGATATTTCACTTGGAAGCTGGCGTTAAACGGCCAGCTTTGGTCTTGTTAAAGAAAGAGGAAGAGAAAGTAGTCTATTTTGGTTAGTACCCAATGCATAAAATGTAGCAACCCTTCTGCTAGTCCATACCTTTTCACCTCTTATTTTTTTCTGCAGGTGGAAAATTTAAGAAGTCCGTAATAGCTAAATTTGTTTCTGAAAATAAGCTTCCTTTAGTGACCACTTTTAGCAGAGAAAGTGCTGCACGTATATTCGAGAGCCCAATTAAAAAGCAGGTCCGTTATTATACACTTGTTCTAATATTAGTTATATTGGAGTTGGCTGTGATCTTTCATTCTGGTGATTTGTATCTGCACTGTTGCCACACTGAACTCCTACATATGTTCTCAGCTTTTGCTTTTTGCAACATCAAATGGCTCGCAGAGGGCCTATCTAGAATTTCAAGACACTGCAAAGCTTTTCAAGGGAAAGGTACTGTAACATGCAATTTACAATGTTCATAGTCGAGCTTGTTGGGAATTTGGAAACCTACAGAATTAAAAATTTTGAAAAACTTATAATTTTGATAAAATGTTTTAAGTCACATCTCCGCCCCTTTCAGCCAGCAAATACTGATGTACCTCTCAAAGAAGTGGAAACTGATGGTTATATGAAAACCTATTTCGTACTTCATGATAAAAATAAATTATCCAGTAAAAAAATTCTTTTGGATTAGTTAAAAAAACATTTTTGTCTTAAGTAATTGAGGATTTGATTGGCATTATGGTATATCTAGTAGTATACTATTTATTTTTCATAAATAACACTAGAGTTGATGCAGCTTCTATTTGTATTTGTGGATGTTGCCAATGAAGAAGAGGGAAAGCCCGTGGCGGATTTCTTTGGAATTACTGGAGATGCTCCAAAAGTAACCTTCTTGACTTTCTTGATCAAGTTACTAATGTTTCTGCATTCGTTATCTATTAGGAAAATTGCATCTGAACATACTATCGATTATCACGTTCTTGAATTTTTTTCCGCAGGTCTTGGGCTATGCTGCTGATGATAATACTAAGAAATACATACTTAAAAAGAAAGTTAGACTCGACAACATCAAGGTTGTAACTGCTTGCTTGTTTCTTTGGTTACTGGCTTTTTGATGAGCTAATTACTTGTCAGTAGTTGCATTGTTCCTTTGAAATGTCGTTCACATTGATCAAAACTCTCTGTTCTTTTCATCAGGAATTTGGGGAGGCTTTCCTGGAAAACAAACTCAAACCATTCTATAAATCAGACCCAATTCCTGAGACAGTGAGTTGAAATTATCTTATCCAGCTAGCCAGATTATTGTCATTTAGAGGGCTAATCTTCATTGTCTCTAATTTTTCCAGAATGATGGAGACGTAAAAATTGTAGTTGGAAATAACTTTGATAATATTGTTCTGGACGAGTCTAAAGATGCTCTTCTTGAGGTATCATTGGGGATTAATGTGAAGCATGACTTCTCTTTCATGTTTTCTGGTGGTCGATTTTCTTACATCTTAACCTTTTCTTTTCCTTTTTCTATACGCGTATATTTAGATATATGCGCCATGGTGCGGCCATTGCCAATCTCTTGAACCGACTTACAACAAGCTTGCCAAACACCTGCGTGGCATTGAATCTCTTATCATTGCCAAAATGGATGGAACCACAAATGAACACCCCAGCGCCAAGGTACGTTGATCTAGTGTCACTAAAATTTCCATTCTTGTTCAATGCTACATTTGTAGTATTGTTCTATATTATCTTCGACAAATTTAGAGTTTTGGTCCTCCATTATCTGTTCATCTCTGCTACACTGTTCATACGTACTCAAGATAAAATTTCTTCTAAATTTGCAGGCTGAAGGATTCCCCACCATTCTCTTCTTCCCAGCAGGAAAGAAGAGTGAGGAACCTGTAAGCATGCTTCAATACTGTAGTTTGGATAATCATAGTCATTCCCCCCCTCTCTCTCTCTCTCTCTCTCGATCTCAACCCTTGTGTAGGTAACGGTTGGTAAGTTGTGCAGATTCCTGTCGATGCTGATCGTACAGTGGTGGCATTATACAAATTCATCAAGAAACATGCTTCAATCTCTTTCAAGCTCCAGAAACCAGATTCGCCTCCGGTTTCTGAGGATTCTGAAGCCAAAGAAGGCAGTAAGAGCTCCAGCAGCGATGCAAAGGATGAGCTATGAAGACTGTACTCTACTAAAATGCTGTTTCAGCCTCAGATAACTTTTGCAATAGCATCTGAAACAGCGATAGAGGAAGGATAATAGAATATTCTAATTTAGTAATTTATGAGTTCTCATTTTTGGTTTATGGAGTAAAACACTTTTGATTAGACCTTAGTTGTCTGAATACAAAGACTTAATTTTCTGTGATCTCACTATTGATCGGTCTGGCCTGCCACCACTTTCGTGTCTAGTTAGCATCTAAGCAGTCCAATTAGGCCCAAGCCCTATAATTTTCTTAATTTCTCTATTCAGTATAATAAACAAAAGTAAATTTAAGAAATCAGTTTAAGAAATTAAAACAAACGTAAGATGGTTTGTCGGCTTTATAGTAATGAAGGAAAATAGAGGTGATTGGAAAAATGGGGTGGTCTAGGGGCATTGTCTTGGTAGTTTGACTAGGCTAGCTTTATGTAGATATAGTTTATAATTGGTTTTTAATAAGGGTGGTTATTTGCACCCATTTTTTCTATACGCACTCCATTAATTAAATTAACTTCATAAATAAATATAAACAAAAATTTTATTCTAATAATTAGACAATTTTACCCTTTCTTAAAAGGAATATCCCCCCACCACCCTTTTTTCCATTCTGATTAAACTAGCAGATCACTACACATGGAGAGCTTCAAATCTCGAACGAATTTCAACAATAAATCTCTTTAAAATCTTTAATATATTCCAAAAACAAATCTATCACAACATGTATTAAGTTCAGTAGGTTATGAATTCAAATATTCCTGGAATAAATTGTTATTTTTGAATCGTTTTATCATCAAAAAGAAGAAATTAAGCAGCTTTGAAACAAGAATTATGCGATCATTACTAACTGTGATGATGAGGAGGAATCGTATTATATACAATTGAGTGATTACATAATCTCCATAAATTATGGAGATCAAATCAAAGCCAAGAATACGAGCGGCGGCCGCCACGCCCAGCACTGCCACCATGACACTGAGCAGCGGCTGGAAACGAATTTCCGCGTCCACGATTCTGACCAGACGGGCACCGCGCATCGCCAGCAGTGTCGTCCGCAACGAAGGCAGCCTAAGATCTCACGGCAGCAGGACGTTCCATGGAGCGAGTCATGAGATCATACTGCACCGCCTGATGGAGAAGATCTCGGAACAAGGGAACTGGCTGCATCACCATTCTCGTGTCCGCGAAATTCGCTAAACGAAGAGCCAAGTCCCCGGAGAAACCAGTGACTTTTATCACTCTCCTCCACAGGTTTTTGGATTGCTGCTAACTGGTCGCACAAGAGTTTGAATTGGCGGCCGTAATCTGCAATCGAGAGATCGTCGTGGCGGAGCGACAACAGTTCCTCACGTAGTTGATTGGCACGCGACGTGGAGGCGTGAGCGAAGGCTGACTCAAGTGCCTGCCACGCAGAACGAGCAGTGGAGCAGTCCAGCACTTCGGCCATAGCCTCCGGTTTCAGCGTTGTAAACAGCACACCTAACAGCTTCTGATCCCGCAGAGTCCAAGCGGTAAAGGCTGGATTCGAAGACTCCTCACCGGCGGCGGACGTGATGGTTTTCGGGGGGAGAAGGAGAAGAACCATCAAGGAGATCCAACATCTCGAACGTCGTCGCCATGGAAACAAACTGCCGTTTCCACATCAAGTAGGTGGAGGTGGAAAGCTTAATCTGAATAAGGTTGATCATCGCCGTTGTCTGAGAAGAGAGAGTGGGGGCTGCTGCGGCCATGATGATGGTGAAAAAAGAAAAGAGAGAGAGAGAGAAGGGCAGTCGTGAAGAAGAAGAAAGGGTTAGGGTTTTGGATTCAGGCTGATACCATGAAACAAGAATTATGCGATCATCACTAACTGTGATGATGAGGAGGAATCGTATTATATACAATTGAGTGATTACATAATCTCCATAAATTATGGAGATCAAATCAAAGCCAAGAATACATACAATGAATACAATGAATGTGGATATACAATAAAAATACAATGTCAACTCTTTCCCTTAATAAGCTTCAATGGCGAAGCCACTAGATCCCAGGAAAAATACATACACACGCTGAATAGAAGTTAAAGAGGGGAAGTAATGAGGAGGACGGGGGTGGATATGTACAGCATTCTGGAAGATCAGAGCGGCGGCGCAATGGAAGTTGACGATTTTGATTCGTCCCTAGATCTCTTCGGCAAGGGCTCCTTCACTGTGGACCTTCCTCGCCTCGCCGACTTCTTCAACTCCTTTCAGGATGATTTCGACAATGAAGATATCAACTAACACCCGTAGTTATTTTTTGGATCTTATTTCGTGGTACTCGCTTTAGGCTTTGTGCTACGTATCTCTGTTTCTTTCAATCAGAATCGTAGATTATTGTTATCGAATATTATATCTCTTCCCTTTTGTTTGATTTGTTCGTATTAAGAGTCTGCACATCCAAATAGAAGTTTGAAATATATTCCGTAGGCGGCACTGCAGATATTGTCAATCTATTCGAAGAGATTCAGATTAATTTTTTTTCTCATTTAAAAGATGATAGAGTGAAGTAAATTATGCAGGTCAATAAATGAATGATTTGATTCGAATGGGATAGTAATATGATTGTTAATGTAAGGATATTTTAGTCTTAACATTTATAAAGATTTATATTTAAAAACTAATGGGGTACATTTAGAATAACTAGATTTTCTAAGCGTGCGTTGCACGTTGCTTTCGCGTCGAACTTTGTAGTATATTTAAAAATGATTACAATTTTAAATTGTATATAAAATTAAAATATGAATATATATACTAAGAGCGAAGTAATTTAGTCTCTCTTCTCATTTTACTCTTATACCATCATTCATTTCTAACCTCCACAATTTAATTTGATATACTGCAAATTACTTGTCTTATCCTTACAATTTACATCCGGTCTTTCACCTTTCTTTTTGCTAGTTCTTCCTCTTCACTTCCAACCTCTTTTTGCCTTCCCAGTTGCATAACCTTTGCTGCTAATTGCTTATTATGATCTCATTCTCATCTCCTAATTTTCGCCAAACATCTATCTTCACTTTCTCCACCTCTTCATTCTTCATCAACTCATATGATAATACATCTGTTTCTCCTCTTCAATGGAGTCTTGTTAGTGGTTGTTTGTTATGTAATATCATCATGATTGCAAATTTATAATTATTTTACATTAAAATAATTCCTTTTCTTTATTAACAAAATTAAATATATAATATCTTAATACAAAAAACCATTACTAATATAAAAATTTAATATTAAATTGAAATAATAGTTTAGTATATTATTATGATCATAAAATTTAAAAATTTAATTAATTAAAAGTGAGAATATTAAATAGTATGTTATTAATTAAATTATATAATTAAATAAGAGGTTAAAGGTGGAAAAAAGAAGAATATGTAGGGATATTATTGTCAAAAAAATATGTAGAGATATGCACGTCATTCTTCTTAATGTGATTTTTGTGCGACATGTATATTTTTTATTCAGGAAATTTTATTTTAAAACATAATATTGAATAATATTACGTAAATTTTCTAATTATTAATTGGATCGAAATTTCTTTATATATATAATTTGTATTAATTAAAATTGTAGAGTAAAAAGTATGAATGAAAAAATTGTATGTAATATGTTGCAGGTGTAATGTAATGATGGCCTAAAAGGATGTTGCCTGGCTTTAGGTCCCGGTGCACAAGGGTGGCATAGTGAAGGAAAAGGAGGGAATGTTTGGATGTCTCATAAGGAAAAGTATGCATCACAAGGAAAAGTTTGTTAGAAAAATTCCATAATTTATGTGGTGATAGAACATAATTATGGTTGAAACTGTTTTCTTTAACGATTTGATAGCAACAGGAGTGTGAACAACGATTTTCATGGAAATAGATAATTTATTTGTGGCTGCACCTTCGATCTCCTTTTCGTGTATTTTCTTTCTGCAACGATCATCATTCCACTCATCCACTGCTCGATTCTTTTCTTCGCTCTCTTTCTTTGCTTTCATCTCTGCATACTTTCGTCCCTCTACATATTTCCTTTTCAGTTAATCATTTGAATGAGAATTGACTTGGGGAAAGCCGTAAACTACAGACAAGAATTCAAATGATTAACTAAAACCAACAATGCAATCGCCAACTATGGAGGACTAATGAAACCCCAGTTAAGAAGCCAACAGCTCAGCATCAAGTTATAAAAGCTAATACAGATTAACATTTGTACTATCCCACCCAATCACAATGAACTACTCGCATGAATGCGATGCAACCATTCAATCCATCACCACTCCATCAATGGGTATCTAAGAGGTTATGCATAGGAATTCAGAAACAACACAAAGGAATTTGATGAGCAATGGACTACATTAAACACCATTAAATAAATGATGCAAATTTATAAGTAGAATCTCATCAATTTATTTATCTTTTAATCGGTTGTGATTACTATCATTGTTAATTATTGATGAGATTTTGTCTAAAGAGTGTAGATAGTAGAAGGAAGTAACTGATGCGCAGTCAATATCTCGGTTGGCAGGTGGATGATTTACTTACAAAATCAAATTACTTTAATTCTTAAAATATATTGTTATTATATTATAAATAAATCATTAGATTACCTAATTTGTAAGTTAATTAAAAAGAAATTTAATGAACTTTAAATTAGAATTGCATTTTTAAGTAAAATATGTTATTTCGAGTGTTTATACAATATTAATGCACTTTATTACATCAGATTAATTTTGAATTTAATAACTTACAATTATCAGAATTTATTCTATTAATTTAAGGAGTTACTCTCTTATCAATTGAGTTTACATCACAAATTCTTATAAATCATGTTTTCTCCCTTAATTTAAACATTGTTAGAGTATAATAGGATTGGAATGGGAGGGTTTAAGGTTAGAAAATAATCAAGATATTTATAATAAGTTATGCAAATCGAATTTATATGAGTGTTTGTGTAATTTAAGATGCTATTATTTCATGAGAATTCATTTCATTCATTAGTCGGCTTCACATACTTTAAACTCAAGAAGTAGTTTTGCGTAATTATTACGTAAGGCTCTTACCTTGTAATATAATCAAGTCTTTATTTAAAGTTTAAACCCCATTCCTCACGGCTAGACTTTTATAATAATTAATGCCTCACTATTTATAGTTTAAACCCCATCTCTCACGGCTAGATTATAGTTTTATCAATTCAAAACCGTAAAAATGTATAAATTATCAATTTGAGGTTTGAATTATTTTTTTATCAAAATATTTGAAATATTTTTATTGTAAAATATTATATTATAAATTAATTATAAAACACTCATTTAAAATATCGCTATTGTATTATTTTTTATTAAAAATTTATCTTTTCTTATCTGTTTCTTAAAAAGCTATCGCATGAGACGGTGTGACATTGAAATTTTGAAATTTTAAAATAGTACTTGTATAAAATAAGAAGCTATTCCAACTCCACTCAAACCTCTCTCTTAATCTCAATTGAATTAAGGTAAAAGCTCCTGCGTTCCGGGGACACGCCGTGTCCCCATGTGAACATAACACTCCTCCTTCAATCCTATTTAAACCTATGTATTGCTAGGGATTTAAATTGAAAAGGAGCATGGAATGTGTTCCGTGCGCCCGGGTGCACAAGAATCCCACCCTTGAATTAATCTAAATCTCATCCAAATTTCTCTATATAATTAACTTCTGAAACCAACTCACTACCATTTTCATCTCCCTCTCTCTTCACAATTATGGCTTCAATTCTCTACCTTCTCTCCCTAACTCTACTCTTCCAGTTTTTGTTACTCGCAAGCCCTACCATCTCTGCCGATTCCCCTCAATTTTCCCCCTCTCCCTCTCCACTTCCTCCGCAACCACCCTCGCCTTCTCCGGCGTATCCACCTTCGCCAGATTACTCTCCTTCCCAGGCGCCGGCGACGTCAGAGCACCAAAACTCTCCATCTCCGACTCCGGAGGCAGATGTCAGGCACGAGGGAACGAATGCTGGTGATGTGAAATCCGACGCAGATTCAGGCGGCATGGACGGAGGAAAGAAAGCCGGAATCGCGATCGGAGTTGTCGCTGCCGGTTGCATTGTCGGCATCGCTGCGGTGGTGTACAAGAAGAGGCAGCAGAACATCCGCCGTGCGCAGTATAGCAGCGCCACCAGGAGAGAGATTCTGTAGAAGCCAAGTATGAAAACTGCTGCTATCAGTTTTTCACTTTTCATACATTTTCGTTATTAATTGTTTTTTTCTCTTTTATTCTTAATACTCATTATACATTTGTGGATTTGTTTTGTAGGATTTGATCATAATTTTTTTTTTTTTCTCTATACTTCATTAATCATAGTGATGTTTTGATTAGGATGTTTTTCAGAGAGTATTATATTGAACAGCTGTATTAATAGTTAATTAATATTTTGTATTTCAATAATTAATTAAGAAGTCAAACTACAGTGCATCTAGATAATTCAAAATTTATTTAATTCTAACCATCAAATAAAATAAAATAATTAAAAATAATATCATAACTATCCACTACATTTTAATTTTTACCCTATAATCTTTTAAATACATCGGTGCACCCCAGAATAATCCTTAATTAAGTTGCGATTGAGCAGAGTAGTAGCAGCAACTGAAACTTTAAAGTTTAAAATATATCCCGGTTTGGTTTACTACGACACATAAGCTGAGTTTTTAATGTTTTTTACACAAATTCTACAATAACATATTGACTTTATTTGAACTTGAAAATAATCGACCAATAAGAGTAATTTTATATTGACAGAAGAAAAATGTTTTGACTTCAATTGAAATTTCGAGTCAATTTAATGGTCTATATTTATATGATGCACACACTACACATTATAGTTAAAGGGATTCACCTAGGATTTACAACTTAAAATATGACGTAGTGAATAGTTATTTTTTTTTAAAAAAAATTACTATTTAGTGGTAAAAATTAAATTAAAAATTAATTTAACAATTAAAGTTGTCCAGGTATACACACTCCAATTGAACTCATTAGATATTGAAGATTACTTCAATTTAATGGTCTATATAACTTATTTGGTGTGTAACATACTAACAATTTTCTTATTTATTAATTGAGAAGATAATTTTATTTAGAGTAAATTTTTTAAAATCCGACATTCTTAAATTGAATGCATGATTTACATGCAAAGAGGAACGATACACCGTTAATAGGATTTTAATACTATTAAAAGAAATAAAGAATTATTATTACTATTTTATAATTATTCTATCAGCTCTAGTAGAATAAAATTAGGTAATGCTCTTGTCACATCTGTAAAATCCATTGCTTTTTATGAACAAATTTTGACCATCTCACAAAAAAATTAAATAAAAATGCAAATCCAAACCCCCAACAAGGCTGCATCACATGATCCTTAAATTCTTTTCATTAATTTATTACTCCATTATTGTGTAGTAGCAGTAGAAAATTACATCATATAAATGAAACCCACAACAGGGGCATGGGTATACTTATGATATTCTACAACAAATTCTCATGCTGGTACCAGTAATCAATCACCTTGCAATTTCTGGGAGCAGCAGATCATCCTCTCTCACCTAATCTTGTTCTTACTCCTCTGTTGGTGGGTCTACCCAGCGACCGTGCTCTTTGATCAGCTCGATCAACGCCTCCGTTGCATGTTCCATCTCTATAGCTCTTTTTACCACGGTCTGAAATGCATGTATAATAAATAAATAACTTGTAATCAAAACTGGATCCACTACCAACCACTTTGCAGTTCATCCTTTGCGAAAATGATAAACCTAAGTTGTTTTGACCCTCTTACCAACTGCGGTTATGGTGAAGTAAAATTGTATTTTCCTTCTACGACCAGTGTGTGATCATAAATTCACAAGAAGGGAGAAGGGATATGTGTGCTTCCTAACTATTCATGCATTTGTGATCTCTCTTCGCATCTATTGGTAAGTAATTACTCAGTTATTCCACTCTTTGGTGTAACATTTCAATTGAAGGCAGATCATTTTTCAGATAAATATTATGAAATAAGGATACCTTTCCAACATAAAGGTCGATCTTTCCAGGTGCACCACCAACATAGCCAAAATCAGCATCAGCCATTTCACCAGGCCCATTCACAATGCAACCCATGATTGCAATCTGCACAGTAAAAAATGATATGAACGTGTTTTGAAAATTTTTCTTCATGCGCTATGTACTTTCAACCAATGATTTGTTTGAGAGAGGTAATTACCGAAACACCAGGCAAATGAGATGTTTTTTCTCTTATTTCTGCGCTAATCTCTTGAAGGTCAAACAAAGTCCTTCCGCAGGATGGACATGACACATATTCCTGATACCATTTCCACAAAACATAATCTTGTTAGTCGTCAAATTAGATTTGTCAGTACCCTTCTCATGCTACTGTTATACTAACCGTCTTTGTGTTTCTCATTCTGCATCCTTGTAGCAAATTGAAAGAAGTGTTTCGAAGGAATTCAAAGTCTTGATCTGGTGCATCTAGTAGGACACCATCTCCAAGTCCATCTACTAGGAGAGCTCCTGCATTGGTCCCGGCACCAATAACTAAATCGTCTCTGACCAAGAAAAAAAATGATGTCAGCTATGATATCTAACTTGCATGTTTTCAACTGGTTTTGTTTGGGAATTTATTTACCTGTGCACTTGTTTAGGGAAATCTATATGATGAATAACTGGGAAGTTCAAGGACTTTTTGGTGAGATACTCAAAAAGCCTGCAAACACCAAGAGCATCAATCTAAGATAGCTGGTAAAAAATACCAAAGGATATCAAGAATCAACTGCATGAGCGAAATCAAATAAAATCAGTTATTAAAAGTAATCGTCAAAGGCAGAATCTAGCATCTGAATAAGTTAAACTGCAACAAATAATTACTTCATGTTGCATTTTCCATGCTTCTGTAACAATGACAATATAGAGTTCAATTTCTAAGCAAATCCTAACTATCAAAATTCGAAGGCAGTATGTATACCTTCTAGCAGCATGAAGTCTGCTGATTTTTTCTTCTCCATGTGGTATGTGATGAAGGATCATGGTAGCATCAGCACTCTTCAGAACGTCTAACTCTTCTTCAGGTTCGTCACCACGCAAAGAGATGACCAAACGTGTCCCTGAGCAACCACAGCAAGTGAGCATGGCTACTGAAATCTCTATAATTCAATTAGCCTGAACATTTCAAGCATGCATAAATAGCACACCTTCTGGAAGTAACTTGTGAGCACCAGATGCCAATTCCTTTAGAGTTACCAGGGCCATTGCATTGGGTAATCGCTTTGTCAACTGTTCTGATAATGGAGTTATTACTCCCATACTAATGTCTATCAAACGTTTGAGAGCCAATCTCTGGTCATAGTACAGAAATATTTAAGTTATTCTCATACTTTGTGAACCATTGAATGAGCTACTTTGTTGGAAAAGGTTATAATTTAAGAATTTCATTCTGTTAGAATTATTGTTATTATCATTTTTCCCCCACTGTAATATTGTAGATTATGACGTAAAAATGAATCATTGTTATATATGATAAACAAAAGTGGCTTACAGCATCTTTATCATCTTGTGGTGGAAGCTCTCTCAACAAGATTGAATCCACAGTCGCCAAATCCTGAGTCAATGTTTTAGCTTTTTTGAGTGAAATCTCCATTAAATAAAATAAAAGGGTATATTAACACAATCAAGGACATAGAGCATTTACCTTAAATGGCATTCCGACGATAAGTTTTGTTGCAAGAGACTTGTATAGCTGTTCAGGTGCCTAAAAGAGGGGAATGAAAATTTTCAAAATAAATACTAATATAAAGGGAACCACTGGTGAATATAAGAGAAGTTACAATGATCCTACATGAGGAAAATCTAAAATGCATTTTAGTCAACTTAAGAAATTATTTTAATGAATATTATATCTAACCTTCAACTGATCAAGAGAAACAGACATCAGCACTGAGCCATCACGGTGAAGTACTCCTCTAAAATCAACCTCTTCACCCTGTATAAAAACAAGTGACAATGAATTTTAATGCACGAATAATATCATTGAACAGAAAATTGAACTTAAGCTGACCTCCTTTTGAACTGGAAGTTGACCACTTCTGCGCTGGAAGTCAAAATAATGTCGGTGCTTTTCTTCAAATTGTGTCTGGTCAAATCCAACAATTGAAAAAACTAAATTTTTGACAAGAGATTCAGTGGACATTCTGAAATAATAGTTATGAAGTTATACCACTCCCTTCTGAAGTTCAGCAGCCCTCATGCCAAGATTAGCCAATCTTCTACAGGGATCTATCTCCTCTTCTGGAGGTTCGGTTAGAGAAACCCTTATGGTATCACCAAGACCATCCTGCATGATTAACATTATCACTCTAAATTTAATCATATCCAGTTCTATTGAAGTTAAATTACAAGAATTTCCCTTCAAATATTTGCATCAGACGGTTAGGAGTAACAGAAAAAGAAATATACATACCATAAGAAGTGTCCCAATTCCTATTGCAGATTTCATTCGTCCATCTTCACCCTCACCAGCTTCAGTTACTCCCAGATGTAATGGGTAATCCCATCCTAGTACATTCATTTCAGCTACAAGAAGTCGGTATGCCTGGACCATAATAACAGGGTTGCTTGCTTTCATTGAGAACACAAAATTGTGGAAGTCCAAATTCCGACAAATCCTAGCATACTCAAATGCAGATTCAACCTGTTGCATGATCATATTTAATTAATTTAGATTAACTGTAGGGATTGGAACTCATACCAAGTGCCAAAAAATCTACTTACCATTCCCCTGGGTGAGTCCCCATAGTAACTCATTATACGATCTGAAAGGCTACCATGGTTTGTCCCAATACGCATTGCTCGGCCATACTTCTTACATTTTTCAACCAATGGAGTGAACACCTGAAATTAGGCGGGCATGAAAAAAAAAGAAAGATAAATACAAATTGAAGGAAATATAAAATCTACATTGGCCTCAAGTTCAGAACTGAACTTGTGTAGTAGGTAGATAATACACGAGAATGTAACTGAAATCTGATCCTGACCTTCACAATATGCTCAAGTTCTTTTTGGTAATCGTCTTCTGTGTACTCAAGCTTCTCAAACTGCGCTCTTCTATCAGCTGAAGAAAGTAATGCCAATTATATCAAACACTTAAACCATTAAAAGTTCCTCAGATGGAAACTAGGAAAACAGAGAAATAGGAGTAGTGAATTAAGTACCAAAGTTTCCTGGGTTAACACGAATTTTATCAAAACATTCAGCAACTCGCATAGCCACAGGTGGAGCAAAATGAATGTCTGCCACCAGAGGGATGTTATAGCTGTACAGTAGAATTTCTGAGTACCAATGTTTGCATTCAACAAGGATACTATAATCTCAAATAACAAAATATAAAACCTACTTCTTCTTAACAAGGGTATCTTTAATGTCATAACAAGCATCAGCTTCTTTCCTTCCTTGTACTGTAATTCTAACAATATCTGCTCCCTGATCTGCTATTCTCATCACCTTCATAAAAAAAAATAGCCACGTTAGAATCATAAGATATATGCTATTACTGAGAAAAGTAACAGTAATTATGGAACTCATTCAGAAAAGTAGTGCTCAAGAGGATGATTCTCAGTGATTCTAGTGAATTGAATTATTGTTAGTCCACCACTTCAATAATGCAAAGCTACCCGCACATTTAATTAAAAATCCAGCAATTTGGTTAGTTTCAGTTACAATACCTTTTCCACCAATCAACTTTAAAACTAACTAAATATAAGTCGATCCAGAAATAAAGGCGAGAGTGCCAGAAGCACATGCAGTTACCACTAGTCTGATCAACTGCCCAGCAATAAAGAATTGAAGGATTCAGCTTTTCTTGTTTAAACAAATCCAAGGAGACAGATGACTTTCAGAAATTAAATGCAGATACGGCATGGTTAGTAATCTTTCTCGAGACCAACTATATCAAATTTATTCTAATTTACATTCCAAAATTATCTCACCGCAGGAAAAACATAGAGATAGTTTATGATATCAAAGACAACCGCCAGAAATTATCTTCTGACAGGCAAATTGAAGACCTCCTAGATAAGAGGAAATCTAAGTTTAGTCAGAACCTGATCAACAGTTGCAGCAACATCCTTTGTATCAGTAGTGGTCATTGTTTGAATCCTGATGGGATGCTCACTACCAAGTGCCACATTTCCAACCATCACTGTGCGGGTTTTTCTCCGGATGGTTTTGTGTATGGATTCACAGTACTTCTGTCTAGGAACTGAATCCAGGAAATTCATACATACGATGTTTAACATCAGATAAAAGATGATGATGTAAGGAACAAAGTTCCCAAAATGCATATTTGTGGGAGCAAAATAGAAATTCTTTCACAAATTCAACATCAGATTCAATGCCCAAAAACAGAAAATGATTCCATCACAACTCAAAAGAAATCAAACTTCAGAAATTAAATCACCCCACAGTCTTCCCAAAAATTCCTATAATCCACTTGTCTCTAGTTCAAATTAAAAAAAAAAAAAAAAAAGGATTTTCCACCCAATATACGGTTGTCAACATTGAAGACCTTTACACATGAGAAATTCCCAAAAGCAGCAAAGAGAGTAAATAATAAAATAAGTATACCTAGCAGTGGGCTTCCTTCTGATGCTTGCTCAAGTTCAACAGTTTCTGAACCAGGGTTGGTAGAATTTCTGATCACTGCAATCTTGGTTCTACCAAATTTAACCCTTTGCACATCAGAAATTCTAACAAAATCCGAAGTCTTTGCGAACCCTACGCCACGATGATCCCTGGTTCTTACACCTGTAAATGAAGCTGGAACAGCACCCGTTGCCATTTTTACTCCTCAAGATTCAAATTCACCCTCCTACACCATACAAGATAATCAAACATTTGGTTTCAGCACAGAAAACTTTAAGCTCATTTAAGCTTTGCTGCAATTTCCAGAAATAACGATTTTAAATTAAGATGGATAAGCACAAAAAAATCACCGCCAGGCAAATTGATTGATCAAATGAACAGCAGAAGAGGGTAAAAGAAATCGAAATTAGTCAACGCCAGAGCCCATAAATTTAACATAAACCAAGCAACTGCACAATTTCACACAAATTAAGCAATTGAAAATAAAAACGGACTTGCAATATAAAGAGACAATAATCAATTCAAAGACTACAGGAATCACTCAAGAGAGTTTACTCGAGGAAATCTAGCACCAAAAACCACGTCTATGCAAGCAAGTTGCTCTAAGCTTCAATCCATGAAAGCAGATTGAAGGATTAATATTCGGTAAAAGACAAAAAAACCATCAACAACAAAGAAGAAAAGGAGAATTCGAGAAGAAAAAAACTGGTGGTGGATGAAATTAGCAGAAGTGAAAAATCAGAAAATTAAGAGAAAAATGTAGGGAGGAATTTATACTCACAAGAAAGAGGCAGCCAAAGGGAGTAGTGAAAGATACTAAGAACTCAGTACCAGATATGACTTCACTTCTCCGGCCAGCCTTTGTTGTTTTCTCATTTATTTATTTATTTATTTATTTTTGTGACGATAGGGAGTTTGTTATTGAGATTATTAAATTTATAAATATTTACTTTCGAGTCCCCGAATTCTCTTTTCTTCCAATTTCTTCCCAATACTATTTGATTTCTCGTGATATTCTCTTAGTCAAAGGACTTAATTGCAAGAAGTATACAGTTGCAGTCGTATGGATATTCCGTTATTACCTGCCCAATGAAAATGTCGTGAAGCACGTGGGAAACACGTGGCACACGGGCTCGCTTTTGTCTTCCCTCCTTTGGTAAACATTTATTTTCCTTCTACCCCTTCAATAAATGCTAATTCACAAAATTTGCACGGTTTTTAAAACATATTTTTATGAGTTTTTTTTTTTTTTTTATAAAAAAACCCCTTCAATCTTGTAAAACATATCGTTCAATTGGGATATATAATTTGGCATAAAATTGTAAATTATAAATTTTTAAACATAGAGCTCCATTCATTGAATTGTTTTTCACTAAATGATTTCACGTGAAAATAACAATAATAATATTAGAAAATTATATCGAGTAGAATGAAATAGTACTATATAGTATTTCTAACTACGTGATATGGCTACATATCATAATCATAATATATTAAAAGTGTCTTAGTAAATGTTAATATTTTTTCCCATTTTATCCCCACCTATATTTCTTTACTACATTTTTACCCTCTATTTATCATATTAAAATTCATAACATATTAAAAGTGACATTATTAATTATGAAATATAAATGTTAGGTCTTTTCATTTTTCATATCCTTTATTTCAATAATTAATCTTCATAAAACCATAATTTTTTTAACCTTATTAATTATATTAATAAGTTTATCATAATATATATATATATATATATATATATATATATATATATATATTATATAATTAAAATTAATTATTATAATTATAATTAATCATATCATATCATAATTATAATCATAATATCATAAAAGTGACTAGAGTTTTGTTAATCATTCAAATAATAATATCCCTCCTTCATTTTAATAATTATTCTTTTACCCTTATTAATTATAATAATATATTTATTAATTCAATTTTTGTTAATCATTCAAAATTCTCTTAATTATTCATGCAACTCTTGAAATTGTAACATGATCTAATTAATCTAGAATTTAATATTTCTATATACCCATCATCTACTTGATGCAATTAATCTTGAATTTAATGCCAACTCTTAAATTTCTAACTTCATGTGGCTCTTGAATTTCTAAATACTTGTATATAACTAAGAATTTTCCATGAGCAAAGCAATTCGATCACTCACACAGTACCTTCTTCAATTGTCTTTGCAATCAAAACACCAATGTGGAGTGTTGTATGTAAGTGTCTATAAACTTACCTTCTTTTCTTATTCCATTGTAATCATGTTTGTATTATAAATTATGTGGACTTATATAAGGAATTATATAAATTAAATATGTGTGTGTGTTGTGCATGAGGAATTTGATGCTTCTAATCTTTATACAAATTTTATATTAGATAATTAGTGTAATAGTGTCATTTTATTTTTCATGTCTTTCAATTCAATAGAAATTAGTGATATTTGTCGTTGAACATTATATCAAAACTTACCACTTGATTCTATAAAATTACGCTTTCAATTTGGGATGTATATTAATATTATATATAAAGTATATATTGATTGATTACCACTTGATTCTTGTAAAATTATGCTTTCAATTTGGGATGTATATTAATATTATATATAAAGTATATATTGGTTAATTAAAGATTTTTGAATGTACAAGTTTTGTATCGTATTTTCCTATGTAGTTTGAATACTATATGGATAATGTATGAATGTAACTTTTAATTTCATCCTCTTATATCATCAAATCACATTTAATTCTTTAATTTTATCTTTCCACTTTTTTTTTCTCTTATTTAGTTTCATTTTAATTTTTCTCTATTTTAGTGATATGAAGAACCTGATTGGAGAGGTTCCTTGTCGGATTTGCAAAGAGAGCTTTCGTACCTCTATAACTGGTGTGCAATTGATTTCTCTATCTATGAAATTTAATTGATAAACTACAAATAAGTGTGTTGTTAACCTTCAAGACTTTGTTTGCATCTTTGACTGAGCTTATAAACAATATGCAAATCCTTAATGGACTTTTTGCAGTTTTCTTCCCACATCGAGTTGTTATATGTATACAGATACAACAATGGATTGATAAATATAAACATGTCAACTTTCCGAAAGACATCGATGAAGCTGGTTCTTGGATTGAAAAAATTAGGAAGAAGATGATGAAGAAAAAGATGGGATGATGATGTCGGTCCCCGTCTTCGATCTTAAGTGTTTTGATGATGTTTATATTATTGTTTTCTATTATTATTATGACTAATAAGTATATGAAATAATTTAGTTGGATTTTTTAACATGTATGTTTATCTTTTATAATGACAAAAGATTATCTTTATTTCTGCAAATTTTTATTTTTTCCTTTATTTGTTCGTAGATTTGAAGAAACAAGAGAAGAGGACATGATTATTGGCTTGCTATTTGATTCCAAAGAGACATTGTGATGGAAGAGAATCACAAATATCCTACAACAATTATATTTAAAATGATGGTTAAACTCCTTTGTTATAAAAGCTTCATAACATACCACGACTCTTAGAATCCTATAACAGTAGCATATATAAAGATAATTTAAGTACCTTAATTACATATTCATAACCCCAAATTCTACTGCAACATATAATCATAAGAATTAGTTTCTTGTGAATCGAGTTTACAGTGTAAACCATGTTTTCCCTTTTAATTTAAACATTTAGCAATGCAAATGGTATAATAGGATTGGAAGGGGAGGAGATGAGAAAAAATTAGAGTTCACATAATAAATTACATAAATCGAGTTTATAAGAGTGTTTATGTAATCATAAAAAAAATATACATAACATAGATACATTCTTTCAAAATAAAAATATATACTCCATAAAATATAATTAAAAAAAATAGTTCACATTATAGAATAATACATACATGTGACGTGCAATGCACATCTAAAAAACTAGTCTATTTAAAATAATTTGTTTAATTTTCTCCTCCTACATTGAGTCAAAGTTTGGAAAGTCAAATATTTATGTAATATAATTAAGTATATGTAATAATCTACCAATTTATTAAAACAGTGTACCCAATTAAGCATAGTCTACACTAGGCATTATCAAAATTTACGACAACAGAATGCTAAATAAATTCATGTTAAAAATATATTACTAAACAAGTCTTTTATTACAAACTCATCCAAAAACATAATAGAAAATTCAAGTTGAAAACTTTAACAATTGTTTTCAGTTTTGATTTTTAAATTCACACCAGCATTCTAAAAATCATTCTTCAAATCTTATAATTTTTAAAACATTCACTTTTCATACATTATTCTTCCTCATCTAATACTTTTTCTCTCTTTTTTTCTTACATAAATTAATACTCCCTCTGTCCCAATAAATTTTTTACTATTTTCTCATTTATTTGTTCCATTATATATTTATTTACCCTCTAAAAATAATAAAAATTTCAAAACTAATAGTCTTTCAATATATTATATTTTAAAAAATGTCACTCTCACCTAACACACATAACTTAATTTATTACTCCATCTATTTCATACTTATATTCACATTTTCCGTTTTCATTCGTCTTACGCTTATCTTCACCACCTAAAAAAGAAAACTCCACATTAACTAATAACGTCAAAAGTTCTCTTAATTTCAAAAATCCCACTCTCACCTAGCACACATAACATACTTTATAATTTATTTATTATCTAAAAATATCACAATACTCCTAAAAAGTCAATGAAGTTAGTCGAAAAATAATTTTTCTTAAATTTCGTATTTACAGTACCGGTGAACATAAGTTTGGGATGGATGGAATATTTATTTATTACTTAAAAATACAAACACATTCTCAAAAGTCAATTTTAAAATTGTAAAAGAAAAAATATTTTTTCTTAAACTATTTATCTACAGGAAAAGTGAAGAGCTTTCCAAGACCGAGCAAATATCTTACTATTACACATTAATTTAAAACAAAATTAAAATTTATCATACAAAAAGCTTAAAACATGGCGTACATAATATCATTATTCAATTTATTTAAAAAAAAAAACTCACCTAAATCTATTGCGCACATGCTCTGTTATTATTTATTTGTAATCTTGCCATAAAAAACTTTTGCTCATAAGATCCAGTATACATCCACCTGACCAAAATCGATTAAAATTTTGATAATCACTTGGGTGAGCCGTGATCACTCATAACCCTCTCACATGATGGTCGGTCCTCATGTGAGAGGATTATGGGTGGGTCACCCAAGAATTACCCTAAAATTCTATCCAAATTTGGTTGGGTCAGAATCCCTGTATCAAATATTTAACATACGACTATAAAGTATTACTCCTAATATGCACTCCTATGGTTAATACATTAAACAGATGTGTGTCAGTATTATTATGATTATAAACATAAAATATTATATTATACAAAGATGATATTAAAATTTTCCAATAGAATCAATTGCATGAATATTAAATATGCGTAAGTGTGTGTAAAGTCTTAATCTATATATACTTATCTTGATCGTTTTCATGTACTCGTACATACAGACAATTACGCTATCTCATAATGGAAAAGAATATTCATATTGGCATCCGAAGCAAACTGTACCAAGAATCCCTTGTAAAAACTTCAATAATCATGTCTTTGTTATTTAATAAAAAAATATAAAGTAATATGAGTTAATTTGAAACTCGCTGAGTTGTGCAATGATTCAAGAGCTAATTTGCTAAGATGTGCACTATATGAAAGTCATATTGAAATTGGAAGAGATTTTTTTTGAATGTTACAATGAGATATGAATGACTTGATTTAAATTATTAGAAATTATTATTATATCATATTCTAATATTCTGCTTAATCTTATTGTACATAGTCGAATTTTAAGATATATATAATAGAAAAGAAAAGTGACCGTAATAATTTGATTATGCTTGATTCTATGTTGTGGAGTTTATTGTAGGGAAAATTATTGAACATATTAAGTTTAGGCAGAAAAAAATTGAAAATAAAAATAAAAAACCATATGTTTGTTTATGTATATATAGAGAGGAAAGTTACTCTCTTTTTTTAATTTATATTTTTTTTAACAGCAAAAAAAGGTTTATTTTATTAATTATTAGGATAGGGTATAAGAAATATCCAAGAAATTACACTAAACATGATCTCAACATATTTATAAAGGACTCCAAGACAATAAAATATCTATCATTTAACCCCGAAATATAACTTGTGGATTGAACTCCTAATCTTCAATGATATACTCCCTCCGTCCGAATTCAAGGGTGTCATTTGATTTTAAGTACGGAGATTAATGAGTATTATTATTTAATGTGTAGTGGGTATTTGTATTAGTGGAGATGTGAGTCCCATTTTTTAACTGTATTAGTGGGTGTGTGTGGACACAAAAAGAAATAAGACCCTTGGGGATGGACTCCCAAAATGAAAAAATGATACCTTTAAAAGCGGACGAAGGGAGTATCAATCAATTGAGTCATTCTTCATCCAAATCCAACTCCAAACGCGTGCTTTTAGCTCTTTTACTATGTCTCTTACCTCCACTTTCTCATTTCGAAACATGATGGCTCTTTTTTTATATATTAATATTAACTTTTATAAAAATAATGTAATACTACCTCCATCCCATAATATTTTTTACGTTTACTGTTCCACGTTATATAAAAAAAATTATATTTTTTGATCAATTTTATTGACTTTTGAGGGTTTTGTTGTATTTTTAGGCAATAAAAAAAAGTAATGATATGTGTGTGAAAAATGTGTGACAAATTTGAAATTAAAGTAAAGAAAAATGTGTAAAATATTATAGGACGGATAGAGTATATTTTAGTAATAAATCAATTATAGAGTATGTTAATAAATCAATTATAGAGTAGGTTATACATGTTAATTTAGTATTACAAAATTATAATTATAGTATATTTGTAAAAGTATTTATTTATAGACAGATGAAATAAATATTTGTTTCCATTTCAGAGCGACGAAAAATTACAATAAAACAACATAAAGAAAATTATTTTTATCCAACTTATTTTTCTCGCAGTCTATAATTTCAAGAGCATTGACTTTTTATTTTTATTTAAAAAAACAGGTACTTTCATTTTAATCAAAATATTTATTTTTGAATACAACAACCACTGATTTTTTTTAAAAATATTAATTTAAATTAATATTATAGTACTTTGTTAGGCTGAAGGCGAATTAATTTCATATATTTCAGATTAATTAGTTGAAAATATGTTGGTAAAATTGAAGAGTGCATGATGCAAGTCTAGAGTGTAGTTATGTTATTACCCTTGTATGGTCAACTTCCCATATTCACAAATAATAATTAATTAAAATGTGTAAATAATAATTAATATGTTATTACCATTGTATGGTCAACTTCCCATATTCACAAATAATAATTAATTAAAATGTGTAAATAATAATTAATTAATTCTTATAGCCTATCCTACTACAGGACCAATCTTCCCGCCGCCCGAGTCTGATCGTAATTACTACATACATTATTAATATTAGAAATTAGAAATTAGAATATTCAATAGAGAATGTTTATTAAATTATACTCGAATTATTCCATTTTTTTTCTCATATTCTATTATCACCACGTTATAACTGTTAACATCCTCATAATATTAAATTATTATTATAAAAATGTTGTTTACTTTTTATATTTTATTAATTTAAAATCAATAACTTTATTTACATATTTTCTATTAAATTATGAAAAGTGCTGCTATTTTATCTTACATTGTGCACTTAAAATGTAAGTTTTCTTAAAAGTAAGAGTGTATGAATACTTGTAACGAAAAAAAAAGAAAAGCATTTTGAGTATGTAAACTAAATATCTATTATTTATATCCATAAAAATCAAAGTGTGAAGATGAGTTTGAAGAGAGGGTAGCAAACAAAATTGAGTGGACAAAACAAACAAAGAAAAAGTATAGAAGGCATTATAGGCATAGCATACCAAAATAATATTGTATATTTATTTTAATTAATAGTAATTGATATTGGGCTTTACTCATTAAAATAATTGAGTTGTTCAGTCCATTAAAATACAATCTTGGTTTCTAAGCCCAACATCTTTAACACATCTTCTAACTGATGGATGGCCTTAAATTTAATTTGGTTATGATCAATGTTGAGGTTCTAATATTTTTTGGAGTACTGATAAGTGATATCGTTATAATTTTTTCTGTACAAAACACTCTTTCTTTTTGATAAAATTAACAAAAATAGCTAAAAACAAACTCCATACTTTCAAGCAACTTCTTAATTTTTAGCAACACTAAACTATAAAATTGTTGTACCATCCTGCTCTACATATAGTCCAAAGTACAAGCATGGAAAGCAGCATCAAGATTAATCTCAAACTATAAGCTTCTAAAGTCTAAACCATAATTCATCTCTAAACTGCAGCAATTAAATTTCAATATAGAATTAAGTTTCAACTGACCTTTCAGTGGTACTTTCGGCAGCAAGAGTTGTACCAGCAGTGGGCATGGAAAGATCAACTGCAACCTCTACCGGCTTCAATCCTAAACCCTTCAATCTTTTCCTCTTCTTTGAATCAGTGGTACCTCCTGCAGTAACAGCAGTACCCGAAGTGGAATTATCACCTGCATTTTCAACCATCCTCTTATTTTGCAACCTTTCAGGTTTCTTTTGATTTGCTGAAACAGTTGCACCTCCTGAAGCAACAGTGGTACTCGGTATTTTCCCCAACTCCTTCGATTTTTTCACCTTCGCTGGAGCGGTAGTACCTCCTGAAGCAACAGTGGGACTCAGTATTTCCCGCAATTCCTTCCATTTTTTCGCCTTCCCTGGAGCAGTAGTTCCTCCTGAAGCAACAGTGGTACTCTTTGTGGAAATGGTAGAATCATCGGCTGATTTTTCCCCATTGACTGAAACAGCAACGCCTTCAGGTCGTGACCCTTTCGATTTCTTCTTCTTCTTCAAAGAAACAGTAGTACTTCCTGCAGCAACAGTAGTACACAGAGTGGAAATGGTGGAATTATTCTTTCCAGGGCGTTTGGCAGCGAAGGCCTGGGTGGCGGAGGGAGGAGTGCCTAGAGTGATGAGAGAGGTGATGTGGCACTCCTGCCATTCGAGACGATTGATGTCTTTGATCACACCATCCAGAGATAAACAAGCATCACCTGACACGCTGTTGTCTTTCAGCGTCGAGCGTCGCAGATCCATTAGATCCATTGTTTTCACAGCATCGAGCGAGATGCGCTGAATGAAATAAGTTGCTAATGTTTAACAGAAGCAGTATTCAATCTAGATTGAAATCAAAATTAAACGAAACATTGAAATCAATTTTGAACTGCATCAACCTTTTGATCTGTAGTCTTTTTGAAACCATGCATGGAAATGACCTGAAATCGGAAAAGGCGAATGGATTAAGCTCAGAAATTCCAAATCAGGAATGTTTCGTAAACGAAAAAGTTAAGTAAATCTAAATCTAAATCACAATGAATCATCCTGTAATTTCTTCGCTCGAGTCATGAATTGATTTAGGATAAAATAAAATGAAACAACAGGAGAGAAATTAACAACAGAATGAGGCAAAACGTATTTTGGTGGATTGAATAAGGATGGAATGATAATAGAACAGAGATCGATGAGCGACCTTTCTCAATGAATCATACTGTAATTTCTAAATCACAATGAATCATGCTGTAATTTCTTCGCTCGAGTAATGAATTGATTTAGGATAAAATGAAACAACAGGAGAGAAATTAACAGCAGAATGAGGCAAAACTTATTTTGGTGGATTGAGGAGGCGATTTAGGATTGAATGAGAAAACAAAATGGAGAAGATTACCTTTCTGAGTTGTAGAGAGTTAAGTTGGATATCGCGGTTGGCGGTGAGTTGGAGGTAATGTTCAATAGCGAGATTGTTGTTCCTGGTCGCCATAGCCGTAGTCGCCGATGCTTGGCTCATTTCCGTAGCTTATGCTTATACACTTCTCTTTCTACTCTCTTCACACTTCACACAATGCGTGTGGATGTTAAAGTGATAACCGCACTCTACTCTTTGCGCGGGAAAATGCCCAAATCGTGAAAGGAAAGCACTAAATTAAGGCAAAAGCTCATGTGCACCCGGGCGCATGGAACACTTTCCGTGCGCCTTTAGAAATTTGTGCTAAATTGTATACCTTTTAGTATACAGATGTGTACCCTTTATTTTCTAAAGAAAAATCTGGGCGCACGAACAACACTCCGTGCGCCTTTAGAATTTTGTGTTAAATTGTATACCCTTTAGTATAAAAATGTGTACTCTTTATTTTCTAAAGAAAAAAAAATATTAATGAAAAGTGTATACCCTTTAGAACAAAATTGTGTACTTTTAGTAATTAAAGTGTATACCCTTTAGACCAAATTAATGTACCCTTACCCATAATACAAAATTTCTAAAGGCGCACGGAATGTGTTCCGTGCGCCCGGGTGCACGCAAGCCTCACTCCTAAATTAAATGAAATGAAAACATGATTATTGAATATTTACGCATCAGATTTTTTTCCAAAGTTAGCTGCGTTGCGTTTTGCCATTAGTTTTTAAAATTTTATTTTCTTCCAAGGAAAAATTCTAAATAATGCATACTTCCGTACTAATATTATTAGTGTGTTTAAGGAGATATCAGTGTACTTCGTATCCATTAATTTAAGTTTTAATTCAATATTCATTATTAAATTAGATAAAAAAATTAAATTAAATTAAATACTACGCCTGAGTTCACCTGCTGCTTTGTGGGCCAAATTAAGTTAGATAAGGAGTAATTGAGTTGGGTTGATTCACACTCCCATTTTTTTTATCAAGTCTTAACTGCCGCATTATTGAATGTAATAAGTTTGGACTCCGACTAGGTGCACCTGAACGATTTTAACCGTTAAATTAATTTTAAATTTGATCTTTACCATTAAATAATATAATATATTTAAAATTTTTTAATAAAAAACTACCCCACTAACCCTATTTTACCTCATAAATATTGGGGTGTACCGGTGCATCAAGTGCACCCAGAATGACCCACAAGTTTAGCATATCTCCAAAAAAAACTGTGAGTGCTCTGCTCATCACCATTTAGCGTCAACTTTTCAATTTTTTTGTGTGTAGTTTTGTAATTTGGGTAATAAATACTCTCTTCCTCTCTCTACAACGCATTTTAGTTCGTCTCAATATAAAATGTGTTTTTTTTTCAATTGGTAAATGATATCCACACAAAACAACTACTCATTCATCCCACCTTAGTTTGTACCCTCACTCCGGCACATAGATTAAAAAAAGAGAGATAACTTTTAGGAGTATTATGATATTTTTTTATTATAAATGGAGTAAATGATGAAGTATTTGATATTTAATCGATTCCTCTTATTATACTTGAAAAATATATTAAATCGATTTTTATCTGGAAAATACTTGAATTGATCTTTTGTTTCTCTGGAAAAACTTAGAATCGATTCTCTACAAAAAACTTGAAAAAAAAGCTCATGTTTCTTTTAGAAAATTAAATGTGTGTTTTAATGAACGATATTAAAGTTTGAGATAGGAGAGAATATTATGGAAACATTATATATATATATATATGATTTAATACTAATTTATTTAGGGTCACTTATTATATACAATTATGACTCAAAGTACTATTACTCATAACTATACAATTATGATTGTGATACCATAAATACTCCTATATATTTGCACAATTTGTTTGTACAATTTGAATTTGCACAATTTTGTTTTTGT
This sequence comes from Pogostemon cablin, assembly GCA_023678885.1. Classification (NCBI taxonomy): domain Eukaryota; kingdom Viridiplantae; phylum Streptophyta; class Magnoliopsida; order Lamiales; family Lamiaceae; genus Pogostemon; species Pogostemon cablin. The sequence goes on from CM042965.1 coordinate 8,996,376, forward strand.
ATATTTTAAATTCCGGCAGCAGGCGTCAGCGGTCAACGCCGGTCCGGCCCGCGGTCAACGACGATCCGATCGGGGTCAACACCGGTCCGGCGGGTGGGTGGGTGAGGGGTAGGGTTGGTGGTTTAAAAGTGTATGGGATTATAAGATTATATTTGGTATTTTACTTTAATATTTTGTATGTGAGAGTAATTATTTGAATTCCTTGTATCTCATAGTAATTTATGTTAAAAGTATGTATCTATTAGTGGTTTTTCCATTTATTTATTTATATTGCAAGATTTAGTAATTGATTTTAATTAATGATACTAAAATAAATAAGTTATAGGGTAAATTACCAAAACCCCCCTCGAGGTTTGTCCAAACTAACAAATAAACTCATTGGTTTGAAAAATTACCAGTTACCCCCTTTAACTTGTTTTTTATTTGAACATTAATAAAAAAAATATTTTTTCTTAAAATAAAGAAGGATGGAAATCACATCAAGACCATATATTTAACATTGTATTTTTTATTTTATTTTTTTTTAAAAATATTTTTTAAATGGGGTAATTGGTAATTTTTCAAACCACATGATTTATTTGGTAATTTGGACAAATCTCGAGGGGGATTTTGGTAATTTACCCTAAGTTATAATAAGTGTATAGGAAAAATATAAATAATTAAAGATTTTTATATATTATTTTATAAGGAAAATATTAAAAAAGAAAATTAATTAAAAGTAAATAAAAAAAAGAAATTATACGTTATTTTGAAAAATCGAATACCATTAATTTTTATGATTTATAATCTTAATTTAAAAGATTATTTAAGGCAATATATTCTAAATAAGATAAGATTAGTACAATAAGACAATGACTTGTATGGCAAAGAGTTAAATTGGTGCAACCTTTGACTATTCTTGTTTTTTTTTTTTTCGTTCTTTTTATTACTATTTTTTTCGGCAAAAAATTCGGGTGCATTAGGGTGCACGGTATACTTAGTGCGCCTTTAGAATTTCGTGTTAAATTATATACCCTTTAATATAAAGTTGTGTACCCTTTATTTTCTGAAAAAAAATAAAAAATATTAATGAAAAGTGTATAATCTTTAGAACAAAATGGTGTACCTTTATTAATTAAAGTGTATATACCCTTTAGTACAAAATAATGTACCCTTATCCACAATAGTAAATTCTAAAGGCGTGCACCCGGGCGCACGCAAGCCTCACTCTTTTTTTCGTTTTTTTTCTTTTTTCATTCTTTTTTTTCTTTATATTCCTTTTAGTTATTTTGTTTATTTTTTTATTTATTTATTCAATTTTAAGGATATAATTATAATTTCATCTTTTGTAGTTTAGGTAGGGATGTCAAATTTGCCCCACCCCGGCCCGCATGTTTTGGGCCCGCCCCGCCCCCCGCCCTGCCCCGCCCCACCCCGAACTCTAAATAATAATTATATTATATTTTATATTATATAATAATATATATAATTATATTAATTATTTATTTTGATATACTATTATTTAAGAATGGAACCCTAACATCTCTCCCACCCTCTCATTTTCTATCACACCCTAGCCGCTTTCACCTCCCCCATTAACATAACTATTTCTTCCAACTTTCTCTCTTTCTCTTCTCTTCCATTTTCATTTCTTCCAGAAGCCGCTTTCATCTGTAATAATTCTTCTTCGAATGTTTGTTGGAGTGCCCATTCTAATAATGAAAATTAGTTAGTGTTGAATAACTTTTATATGCTTTGATACTCCTCTTAATCTTTAATTTCAACTTCTTGTTGTATCTTGTAATTTCATAACTGATATGAAATTTTTTGTGTTTGTTAATTTTTTTTAATAGTTGATTAGGGATTTCCTATCCCTTTTGATTCTTTTAAAATTAATTTTTATCTCTAATGGGGACTACTGTTTAAAGGTATGAATTGAGATTCTTGGAAGGTGTTGCCTTGGCAGCATGGGGGTTGCTGTTTTTCCTGTGAATGCTGATAACTTGATGTAAAAAAAAACGGGGCGGGGCAGACCTGCCCGTACAGGGCGGGCAAGGGCCTGTAATGTAGGACCCGTGTGGGTCTCGGGACGGGCATTTTTAAAACGGGCCAGGTCTGGGTAGTTAACTACCCGGTCTGACCTGGCCCGTTGACATCCCTAGGTTTAGGGTATATTTTATCTCTAGGGTTTAGGATTTAGGGTATAAATGTAATTTTACCCTTGTGGTTTAGGGTATAATTTATCCATAGGGTTTAGGGTATAATAGTCATTTAAAATAAAATAAAAAACAACATTAATGAAGGAGCAAGAATTAATTAAGAAGGGTGGGGACCAAGGGGAGTACCAATTCAATTGGTACTCCTGGTTGTAACGTAGTCTCTCTCGTATATTCCCTTTGTCCACTGTCAATCTATCTACTTTACCATTTTGGATGTCCATCCTTAATCTATCTATTTTTCTTTTTGGACTATGGGACCAAAACCTTCCACTAATTCCTTTTTGGACTATGGGACCCATACCCTCCACTAATACGAATAAAATATGAGACTCACACACTCCACTAATACAGCTACCTACTACACATAAAATAATAATACTCCTTAATATACTTCTTAATCTACGTGCAAAAAGCAAATTGATACATTTAGGATGGACTGAGGGTAATAAATAAGATTTACTCCACATTATTAACCTTAAACGAAAAGGGTGAGGTCTATAAAAGGCCGGCCTGGTATGTGAATTTTACTCCGCATCTGATGTGATGAATGTTGGGGAATTTAATTGGTTCGTAAGGATTAATTAATAAATTAGTCACCAACTAAATAATAATTAAAGTGAGTGAAATCAGTCTCACTTGTGGAGAGATATTGTGAAATCAGTCTCACATTTTGAGAGATATTCTGGGATTCTCTCCAACAAATATGATACATTGTATCTGGTCAACAGTTCTGTGTGTGAACACAGATCTAGGTGTGTAAACACAGATCTGTGCAAATCCTACCATATGTGAAGTGGTCATTGGCACCTATAAATAGGGTCATTTGCATTAATTCTAATCACACCAAAAACCACAAAGCATTTGCATACATCAAAAAGCATTTGCATCTAGTAGCGATCTAGTTTTCCATTCTCCTTAGTTCGCTGGAGTTCCTGCGATAGCGGTGCTGTTTCGCCGGAAACAAGAAGTCATTTCACCTTTGGGGAAGATCCACCAAGATCGGAGCACTACCGGAGTGTGTTTCTTCTTGCGGGAAGAGTTCTGTTCAACTCAACTTCGCCCATCTCTCAAGACATTCAAGATCCAAGATTCAAGACCTAGATATGTAAGTAGAGATAGAAGATCCTCTACTTCTACTCTCTTTGTTTTTCTTGTATTTCTCAATTTAGAATCTTCCTTCTACATTTCTACCCGATTATTATAATAGTGATTGATTGGTGTATCTATAAACCAACAATCGCAAGAAGAAACATCTAGCCTCTATACCCTTCAATCACTATGACTAATCCAATAGATATTGATGGAGCATCGATCCAAAAAGTGGCTGAAACCTCCCATGTCAATAGAGACTCTGTTGGGACTGATTCCCAATGAGTAACTGTGAATCCTGTTGGGTCTGAATCCCAAAGGATATATCATCCAATGGGGATGTCGAGACCATTCATGGTTCCAACTCCAGCGGAGAAGCCCGAGAAGTTTGGGGGTGCAAACTTCAAGATATGGCAGCAAAAGATATTATTCTACCTCACTATGCTGAATCTGGTAAACTTCTTAAAGGAGTCTGCACCAGTGGTGGATGAGAATGAGACTGATATGCAAAAGCGTATAACTCTGGATCAGTGAACCTCCACTGATTACTTGTGCAAGAACTATATCCTCAGTGGACTTAGTGATGCACTTTATAACGTGTATCTAAACACGAAGACATCCAAAGAATGATGGGATTCTTTGGAGAAGAAGTAAAAAGTAGAAAGCCCAATTAAGATCGATACTTTGATGTTATCTTGCCCTAAAAGTCATTGAGGGAAGATAGAAGAAAAAAATTCACGTTTTTTTAGATAATCCTGCGCAGTGATATTACAGAGGCAATAATCAAAGTTTCAACCATCAGATCGAGCTTAATTTTGGTCAACATGTTCAAAACATGATGTACTATATTCTGAACGGTAGAGATCGTGTTTAAATTTTTTTGTTGACAGGAAAAAGCCAAAAACAGAAGTCAGATTTTGGGCGATTCTGTTTTGCGCAGTCGAGGGAAAAAAGTCGTTTCTCACAAAATAACCGTTGGATTGAGCTATAATTTGGAAAACACGTTCAAGACTCATAGAGTTAGATTCTGGACGGTGGAGATTGGATTCCAAGGTATCTAGAATTGTGAACACTGAACGGCAGTTGGTGTTGTTATGACAAAACAATGATTTTCAATAATGAAAAGGAGCACTAAACCTCTAGAGTTGATCCACACTGATACTTGTGATTTAAAACTTGTGCAAACTAGAGGGGGGAAAAAGTATTTTATTACTTTTATTGACGACTGCACAAGATTCTGCTATGTGTATCTCTTAAGAATCAAAGATGAAGCTTTAGAAGCATTCAAACGCTACAAGAATGAAGTTGAAAATCAACTTAACTCTCGAATTAAAGTAGTTTGGAGTGATAGAGGTGGTGAATACGTAGCATTGTTTGAACAAATATATGCCGAATCCAGTATCATACATCAAACAACGGCTCCTTATTCACCTTAATCAAATGGCGTTGCTGAGCGCAAAAATAGAACTCTGAAGGAAATGATGAATGCAATGTTAATCAATTCAAGGTTACCTCGAAACTTGTGGGGGGAAGCTATCCTATCAGCTAACCATATTCTGAATAAGATTCCATACAAATCTAAGGATCAAACTCCTTATGAAATATGGAAGGGACGTAAATCGTCATACAAATACCTCAAAGTGTGGGGGTGTTTGGCTAAGATTGAAGTGCCTCTACCTAAACAAGTAAGAATCAGACCTAAAATGGTTGATTGTATATTTGTAGGGTACGCACTTAACAGCAGTGCTTACAGATTTCTGATTCATAAATCGAAAGTACCTGACATGACTGAAGACACTATAATAGAATCAAGGAATGCAATATTCTTTAAGACATATTTCCTAGCAAAGGAAATAAACAAGTGACATCTTATAAGAGACCACTTGTAGATGCTACTGCGGTTCAATCTACACAAGAAAGTGTAGAACCAAGTCGTAGTAAGAGAGCAAGAGTAGAAAAGGACTTTGGTCAAGACTTCTTCACCTACGCTGTTGAAGATGAGCTCAAATCCATATTTGAAGCTCTATCTAGTCCAGATGTACCATTCTGGAAAGAAGGTATAGATAGCGAGATTGATTCCATTATGCAAAATGGATCCTTAAAATAAAATACATTGATAAAAGCTGATGGGTTAATAGACAAATATAAAGCTTAAAGCTCGGTTGGTTGCTAAAGGCTTTAGACAAAAGAAAGGGTATGATTTATTCGATACTACTTACCAGTAACATGAATTACGTCTATTTATGTGTTTATAGCAATTGTTGCATTGCACAATCTAGAAATACATCAGATGGATGTAAAAACGGCCTTCCTAAATGGTGAATTAGAGGAAGAAATATACATGGATATGTTGGATTGTATACTAAAAGTCTAGCTTTTTGTATGAACAATGTTTAAACAATTAATTTGAAATGAGAATCATATGATCAAATGATTACGTCTTATAATTTATTTATATGTACGATGCAATAGTCCACTTACTTTATACTGTAGATAATATGTTGTGCGACAACACGCGGAAGATCATATTATCGGTTTCCTTATAAAGTATAAACAGATGCTCACAATCGAGACAGACGGGGACTCTCTATCGGGATGGTTGTAGTGTGGTTTGATATTAGCTTATCTTGGCTATAGAATCACATTAGTGCACTTTGTCTGCATTGAGCAGGACCGCCTGAGATCGTTCGACTTATACTGACTTATAGGAGAACTTAATCTCAGTTATTATGGATGTTCGTGCTCTTAATCCCTATACAATAACCTCGACACATAGGGCAGTATGTATTTCTTTGATTCATCAATGGGTGAGATTTACATGTAATTAAATCAACAAACTCGGTGAGTTGAGAAGTAGTGATGTCTCTATGGTGTGCTGTTGATTGTAGAAGGAATCCATGTCCGTCATAGGTTGATGATGTCCCCTTGAGGAGCTCATAAGGATTATCATGTAAACCCTGCAGGTGAATTTATTCCGACATGATAATGAGGTTGAGTGGTACTACTCTTGGATGAGATATTAATTAATGAAGTTGTCAGTAACTTAATTAATTAATGGACATTGTATATCTTAAACATGGGGAGACTAACGGGCTCATAATAAGAAGGAGCCCAAAACATAATTTTGGGATTAGAACGGTAGTGCAGTAATAATATTTTAGTAGTATATATTATTATTATTGGACTTAAGTATAAGCTTTGGGCTAAGTTTGGATACTTAAGCCCAATGGAGGCCCAACTCTAATTTCTCCTCCTGGTCCCTGCTGTAGCCCATATATAAGTCATCTCAGCTGTTCTAAACCTAATTCTCTGCGTCTAACATATGTGAGATAGAGAGTGAACAGCAGATTGAGAAGATCTCGAGGATCGTCGCCCACATGACGTCGAGATTGGACTTGGGAATACAGCAGAAGACCAGAAGGTCGTTTGCTGCTGCTGTCCTCCACGTTGTATAATTTTTATAAAATCTTACAGACCTCAGTATCAAACGTGTAATATACTGACGGAAAGCTATGGAAAAGAGGATCGTCTGAGTGTGTAGATCATCCCAATCGAAGATTGGATGAAGAAGTTATGACTATTCTCGTGAGGCTGCGCAGGCTGCCGGCGATAATTCATCTTCTCCAACATACCTTGGTGAAAGGTAATACGCTTCTTGTTTTCTTGCTTCCACTGCATGTTAGAAATGTATGGAACCCTAACGGTTCACGTTAACCAAACGATCGAATGCCAACAGGATCAACCAAAAGGCTTTATAGCACCTGGTAATGAGAAAAATGTATGCAAACTTGTGCGATCATTGTATGGACTTAAACAAGCTCCAAAACAATGACATGTGAAATTTGACAACACAATGATGTCAAATGGTTTTCGAATCAACGAGTATGATAAATGCGTGTATGTGAAAAATACACCCAAAGGATTTATCATTGTCTGCCTCTATGTAGATGATATGCTTATCATAGGAAGCAGTAATGACATAATTGTGGACACTAAACGAATATTGAATCGAAACTTTGACATGAAGGACATGGGTATAACGGATTTGATACTTGGAATCAAAATTCAAAGAACATCTGATGGAATTGCATTGTCACAATCTCATTACATTGAGAAAGTGTTGAAGAAATTCAATGCATTCGATGATTCACCAGCTAAGACACCCATGGATCCAAGTGTACATTTTAGTAAGAATAACAGTGAACCAGTGGCTCAATCTGAGTATGCAAGGGTTATAGGGAGCATAGTGTACATAACCAATTGTACGTGTCCTGACATAGCGTGTTCAGTTAACAAACTGAGTAGATACACGAGTAATCCAAGCAATGAGCTCTGGAAAGCATTAAGGAGAGTGTTGAGATACCTGAAATACACTCTTGATGTGGGGCTACACTACTATAAGTATCCAGCAGTACTTGAAGGGTATAGTGATGCCAATTGGATATCTGACACAAAAGACTCGTTCTCCACGAGTGGATACGTATTCACTATCGGAGGCGGAGAAGTGTCTTGGAGGTCTACAAAATAGACTTGTATAGCCCGTTCCACAATGGAATCTGAGTTTATAGCTCTAGATAAAGCCGGGGAAGAAGTAGAATGGCTTCGTAATTTCCTTGAGAACATTCCATGTTGGAACAAATCGGTCCCTACGGTGATGGTACATTGTGACAGTCAAGCCACAATTGGAAGAGTTCTTAATGATATGTACAATGGAAAGTCAAGACATATCCGTAGGCGACACAACACGGTGACACAATTGATCTCGAGTGGTGTAATGTCAATTGACTACGTGAAGTCAAAAGACAACATAGCGGATTCGCTTACAAAAGCAGTTAATCGAGATCAAATGAATAAACTGCTAGAAGGAATGGGGCTAAAATCCACAAAGTAATGAGCCAAAACAGTGGAAACCCAACCATGATGATTGGAGATCCCAAGAACTTGGTTCAAAGGGACAACGAAACTGTAGAGGTTCAAGTTAAACTTGGTATCTACCATTCCTTAGTAGAGCAATTCTACCAAGTATAAAACCTGTATTGTGGTGAGGTTACGTCTTTTGACGTTCAATGATTCTTAAAAACTGAGTAATGGCTGGTTGAGTATAACGGGGTACTCAAGATAGGAGATCACATATGTAATTGTGAAGTGAGTGGCCGCTTCAAAGTGAAACACTTATGAATCTAAAGTGGGTCCATGGCCGAAACGGACCAAACCGTGAGAACAAGGAGAATGCGAGATATTGATGCGTTCGCACTATTGTCTAAGTATACGCTAAGGATGAGTAGTTCAAAGACATCATGTCTACTAAGCCACCGGTGTACTCGATAGTGTTGGACTACGAAAGGTTCAAAGTCCCAAGCTACCTATCCGGATACATCAATATTTCACGAGGATTGGATTGTGTGTCTGCATTATATAGGAGTCGGATTCCACTCATGTGGGGGATTGTTGGGGAATTAATTGGTTAGTAAGGATTAATTAATAAATTAGTCACCAATTAAATAATAATTAAAGTGAGTGAAATCAATCTCACTTGTGGAGAGATATTGTGAAATCACTCTCATATTTTAAGAGATTTTTTGGGATTCTCTCCAACAGATATGATACATTGCATCTGGTCAACAGTTCTGTGTGTGAACACAGATCTGTGCAAATCCTACCATATGTGGAGTGGTCTTTGGCACTTATAAATAGGGTCATTTGCATTCATTCTAATCACACCAAAAACCACAAAGCATTTGCACCTTTGGGAAGATCCGTCAAGACCGGAGCACTACTATCGGGGCGTGTTTCTTCTGCGGTTTCTTCTGCGGGAGGAGTTCTGCTCGACTCAACTTCGCCCATCTCTCAAGACATTCAAGATCCAAGATTCAAGATCCCTCAAGACATTCAAGATCCAAGATTCAAGACCTAGATCTGTAAGTAGAGATAGAATATCCTCTCTCTTTGTTTTGTTTTGTTTTTTTTTTTTCTCAATTTAGAATCTCTCTTCTACATAGAGATAGAATATCCTCTCTCTTTATTTTTTTTTATTTCTCACTTTCATTTTGGGTTGTCCCAAAAGGTTTGCACCTTCCTAAAAAAGTAAAAAGTCAAACTCAATTACACTTACATATACACTTTATTTTAAAAAAAAACCATATTTACCTAACACACCTAATATACTTTATCATCTATTTATCACCAAAAATATCATAATATCCCTAAAAATTATCACTTTTCTTAATATGGGTGCACAAAATAGTGTGTGGGACGGATGTAGTACTAATTTTATCACATGAAAATATAAGAAGAAATAAAAAAATTATAAAAAAAAGAAAGAAAATTCGGGTTACCCGAATTCGGTACTCAGTTATTTCGAGTACCCGAAATATCAAGTACTTAAAATATTAGGTCGGATTCGGATAATACATTTGAAAACCCAAAATTTTGGGTACCCGGACCCGAACCCTAATTACCCGGAACCCGATCTGATACACACCCTTACCTTAAACGTAAAGGGTGAGGTCTATAAAACGCCGGCCTGGTATGTAAATTTTACTCCGCATCTGATGTGATGAATATGAATACCAAGAGAAGTGGCGGTGGAGCCTCCGCCTCGTTGAACGGCGATAGTTTACTGGAAATCTTTGAGCGGGTTGGTGGCAAAGATTTAGCGAAATTGAAGCTGGTATGCAGTGAGTGGGAGTACCTTATCACCGGCCTTCAACTCCGAAGGTTGCGCAGCCTTCTCCAGCCTCTCATCCTCGGCTACAGCCCAATGCGCTACTTTTCCTTCTCTCTCACCCGGACTGAGAAGCGGATGATACCTTTTAATTTCACTCATCCCGATGGCATCGATGCAGTTTCCATTGGCCCTAAAATTTTGGATTCACATCGCGGATTAATGTTGCTTCAGTATTCAGGGCACGACTTGTACATCTACAATCCCTCCACGCAGAAATCAAGGAAATTCAGCCTCACGCACACCTTCAAGTACAGGAATTTATGTATGCTGAAGTTGGTATTTGATCCATCAAAGTGGCCGGATGAGTTCAACCTGATTTGCATCAGGTGTTGTGATTGGGGACGTGCGATTCAGGCCGAGGTTTACGACTCGGTGAGTGGGTGTTGGAAGCTGCAGTTCGAGGGATTCACACCCTCCGAACGAATCTGCATCCTAAAGGAGTGGGATTACTTCTCAATTATACAGAGGTGGGTATACTGCAACAACAAAATCTACGGGGAAGAGACAATCTCCGAATTTAAGTATGCTGGTCGCGCATTCTCCCTGGATATCCATACCAATGAAATCAAGTTTTTTGATTTCCCCCAAATTCCAACCTTGCGCTCAATAGGTGAAGGTGAAGGTGAAGGTGATGATTTTATCCGGCGTGAACATCGATTTCAAGAATCAAATGGCCATATCTACTGTATTAAATTGGAAATAAGAGCCAAATATGTAAAGGAACTAGTTGGCAAGGAACTAATTGGCTTGTGGGAGTTGCAGAGTGATCATTCCTGGGCTTTCATGTACGGAGATATAATCGATGTTCGCATTGTGGACTTTGACGATATTGATAATCCAATGAAATTGATGATAGGATCGGACCATTGCTGTTTGCTCATTTCGCGAGGATCAACCTTGCGGCTTTACAATTTCCTTGACAAGACCTTTAACAAGATTCTCGAATTTGAAGTGCATCCCTGCCTTTTTGATCTTCCAGAATCCACGGATGTCCATCAACTAGTTCAAACCTCGCTTCCAGTTTGATTTTTTTTTTTAATTTAAATTAGTTGAATTGAATGCTTGTGTTTGAATTCTCTTTTTTATTTTTATTTATATTAGTTTAATTGTATGCTTGTTTTGAATCACATTATTCATCATATATACAAATGCAGCCTGTTCAATTTGGAGTAAAGCTAGACTTTTGAACTCTGGAGCATCTTGGAGTTTTGGGGGAGAAGTTTATCCTAAAGCATTGGCCAACCACAACCAAGGGTTGAAAAACTTAGGGAGAGGATTTGGAAAAACAGCCAGGTACAGTTGTTTGCTATCTAGAAAGAATTATATTTGATTCAACTTAATTGGTTACTGCTATTAAGCTCTTATTTATCTTTTATTGATGAATGATGGAACAATCTTCTCTAAATATTTTGTTGACTATCATCTCTTTATAATACATGTAGTAGTATATTTTGGCTGTTCTCTTATCATGTGTTTGAAATGGTAGCTAGCCAGCAAAATATATACCTAACCAGATTCAAAAACATGCTTATGTTGATGAAGTACCAGGAAATTAACAATGGTGTAAGATGAATCATGCTTATGTTGATGTGCTAGCTCCAGGAATTTAACAATGGCGTAAGAACCTAGCAATCCTTTATATGTATAAATATGAATATGGATAGAAAAGGTTGCCAGAAGAATAGCTTAATCTTCTGACCACACTTGTGCTTTAACATGTCCCAGGAGAACCAACCTTAATCGGTTGTGCATGTTTGCACTAATCTTATCTTTGTTGGAAAGCAACACCAGATAAATTTTGATAAAAGAGAGCGCATTGTCTTCCGAGCAAACAAGTATGATTAATATGGAGTAATAAGTAGCTTTGTAATCCATTTTTCTCTCAATTGCTATGCTTTTTAAAACTTTATTCAAATACGGTTAATTGTAGACTTGTAGTGTGCTGCTATTCTAATTTCTTACTAACTTGTAGTTTGCTGCTGTACTAATCACTTCCTTGTACTTTGCTGCTATTCTAATTACTCACTTAATGTACCCCATGATTTTAAAAACTAAAAATATCCAGCATTCTCCGTCACATCGGGTCCCGATTGGATCATCCCTCCGACCACCTCGACAAGCAGGAAGCAGGCTAAATTTTTATACTTGTGATTATGGTTTTGCTTTTCTAATGTTTGGCCAGGAGTTGAGAATCAAGGAATTTCCTAATGAAGTGCAGAATTGATCCGCTTGATATTGTTGTATGATCTCGTATAACGACAGAAAAATACTGGGATGGCTATTTTTTATACATAAAAGCAGGGCAGGGGAACACTAGATTTTCAACATTGAGCTCTTTAAGACTGACTGTGTGGTGGTTGATCCTTTCACTCGTTAAAGCCTCTTTACCTTATTATCATAGTATAATTCGAATTTAGATGAGGTGAGGCGCACGGCTGCCGTCGACCTGTTTTATAACTTATGTACCAGTTTTGAACGAATGCTAGTTATTACCATTTACCACTCCCATTTTTGTATCTAAGTCTTAACTGCCACATTATTGAATGTAACAAGTTTGGCATATAAGTAAGAGACGATGATGTAAGAAAAACTCTCTCTCTAAATTCAAATCCTCCCCCTTCTCTCTAAGTTTTTTCACTCTAAAAAATCTCTCCCCGTCTCCACCCCAATTGTACCCCTCTCCCTCCCTTCTCTCGGCAACGGCTCCCTCCTTGACGGAGCTCATGGAAGAGTCGGTAAGCCCTTTATCTCCTCTTAGTCTTAGCCTTGGTTCGTCGTCCGATTTTAGGCCTCTCCACAACCGATTGGGCTCGCGCCTTTAGACAGTCGGGAGAACGCCGTTGGGCGGCGGTGAGGTGGACGTGTGGAGAGGAGGCTTGCTTTCTCCTTATTTTTTTTAGATCTATCGTGTCTTAGTCTGTATCTTTAAAATGTTCTGTGTGTTTTTTCTCATTGTTGAGTATTTGGAGGTTTCATCTACGGATCTAACTAGCATAGATTGTTTTGTTCAACAATTTGTATTTATTGATTCTTTGATGTTTCTTTTCATTGCTCGACTGTTTGAGCTTTATTTATGGGTTTTTGTCTCCTTTAGGGAGTATTGTGTCCTCCTTGCGAGGTTTGGAAGTCTCATTTGTTGATATGTTGTAACTCCTTTATAGAGTAATTGTTCTCTTGGTTGATTTACTATAGAGACCCATTGTGGCCCTTTGGCTAAGTAAATGAAACCTACCATTTGAGAAAAAAAAAACAAGTTTGGCATATAATGTGGGTAAGGGTAAACATTTTGTCATAAGAACTATACACTTTAATTAGTAAAGAATCAGTATTTTGTTTTAAAAGGTATACATTAAGTTTGTAAATGAATCAAATAATTCGAATTTGATTTGGTATTCGAATTTGAATATCAGTATTCGAATTCGAATTCGAATAATAATAATATATAGTAATATATATTAATTTTAAATAATTATATATATATATATATTATCTAATTTATAAATAAATATTTTAAAATAAAGAGGAAAATATATATTTTAAAAATTTTATGTAACATGTGAATTATTTAATTATAATTTTTAATAATTTAATGATAGATGTATTTAGTAAGTATTTTCTTAAATTTATTAATAGTACAAGAAATTTTAAAAAAATTAAGAAAATGAATATATAATTTTAAATCGAAATTCGAATGTTCAAATTCAAATACTCAAATATATTTGAATAGTTCATTTATTACTTTTGAATACGAATATTTGAATATTTAATTAAATATCATTCGATTTGATTACAATTCTAGCATACACTTTTATTTTTAAAAAAAATTCAATAAATAAATGATACACGTACTTTATGCAAATTAATACTAAATGGCACGGTGTCCCAGACAAACAAGTTTTAGCCTTGGGGATAAAACAAACCAACATTTGTGTTCGTTATGACGCATTTATAATATAAGTAGGATATTGAGGAAGAAATAGCAAGGTAAGAATTTAAAAAATGTAGCTGAGGATTAAGATAAATTAAAGTTGAACTTGTATTCAATACATAGTTGCAGTGAATCAGGGCACACCACGAAAACAGTGTGACAATGCAAACCCACATCATAACGGGGCTTTGATGAGAAGATTGATATTGAATCCGTCACGAAATGTATCTATCCTGCTGCTCTTGAAGAAGTTTTGCTGAGGATTTTGCATCCAGATATAGAGAACTCACTTCATCAAGATCCGCCTGCAAAAAACACTTGTTATTTTCTCCTTACGAATCTAGGGCAAGTTATAACCGAGGACTACCGTACCTTGCAAATATTATCACGACCGTTCATCTTTGCAACTATGCTGGCTGGAGATAACAACTGGACCGCATGCCTGAGGAACACAATTTGGGTTTTAAGTTCCAACCGAGAGAAAGAGAGAGAGAGAGAGAGATATGAAGACAGTCACAGAAGAACCTCAAAGATGCTTGCTGCCCAATCTCTCCAAGAATAGCCAGACTTTCCTCATCTATCTTCAGTTCCTCTACCTGTGCTCGTATAGCTAGTATCTGACCACGAAACAATACAATTTACTTTTTCCTTCGAAAAGGTAGTAGCCAGCCGCACAACAAATAGTATTACATGTTTTTATATGATGTCCAAATAATTTAGGTATTAAGGTCTAACCTGTATCATTTCAGCAGGACCATAGGTTTCAGTCCTTATAATAGCTAACCGGTCCAACAAGTCGACTGGTATGCCATGAGGACTAGTCATGTCTGTTCCTCTACAAAAGCAATGCCATTACTACACAGTTAGCTAGGATATCACAATTAACTTACACTTACAAAACAGCGAACCATAAGACATTCAATCTATCTTGAGTGAATATGTAAAAGTAATTTAGTCTCAGCTGCATCAGCAATAGCACAAGATACCATTTTAGAACGCCGATAAAAACCAGCACATTGAAGTGATTCATTTCGCTCAAGGCAGCAACTCAAGCACAGGTTTCAGAATGCATATACTACTATATGATACTCCATTATAGGAGGCGCGCCTGTCTTGAGGGGAACTTTGCTGCTAAATCTTAAACATCAAATTTCTATTCTATATTGTGCCCAATGCATTTGAACTCAATTCAGAATCAGCGTATAAAATCAAGGGAACATAAATACTCTTAAAAACATAGAAACCCCTGAAGATTAGTGTGTCCACATTATGTTCGCATTACATACATAGGATATGGAATTGCAGAGAACTTGATGAATAATTTTTCTCTTACACAACATGGACGGAGAAAATCTTGATGGTTGAATCAATACTTTTCCGATCTTAATAAAGGATTTTGGTGCAGAACTTGTTTGCACAACTATTTCAACACAACGAAAAAATCCATCATACCTGACATTACAAATTCCTCGATTTGTGGCAAAAATCACTATAGGAGATAGTGAACTTTCTAGAGCACGGTTTAAATAAGAAAAGCACTCCATATCCAGCATATGAACCTGCAATATTCTACTTCAGGAAAATATGCAAAAAAAAAATTCAAGATACGTTTTGAATGTATTAAAAGAAACACGACCTCATCAATAAATAAGACACCAGGAACTAGCTCTGCCACACCTTCATCTATATATCGGTTCACAACCTGCAAATTTGCAATTAGTTAACCATATAAAATGCATAAGATATTCCAAAACCAATTAATCAAAGAAGATTCAAAACAGCGCAAGACATTTATCCATAGTCGACCTACACTACTAGTAATTCATCAATTAACACCAAACCTTATTAATTTCCTGCCGTAGCTTGTCAGTGATTTCAGTTTTCCTAGGCTTCATCATCTGACCCATCAACGACAATATATCTTGTCCTCCTTGAGGTCGTGCGTTTGCAGCATCAAGATCATGCAGTGTAACATCCTAAACAATGGGGGGTGGGGGGGCATCACATTAAAAAGGTCCAAATACACTTACCTTTTTTTAACACTTTATTAAACAAATCTTGCTTCTAGTACATGATAGGAGAAATAGAGTCGCAAAAAACTCGAAACATTTTGATTGTTAATGAACAGAACGCCAACACAGACTGAAGAACATGAAATACATGCAATCTCAATGGGGTAACAAATGAAACAAGTACATGCAAGGCAGGATTTCCATGCTAACACCAAAATTTTAAGGATCAAATTTATGGAGCAGATGACTATGTAACCCCAACTAGTAAGACAGAGGTGCAAGCAAAGAATTTACTCTGAACACATGCCCACACACTCTTCAGACAAAGTGGACATGCCATGCTCAAAACTCCAGAAGTATGAATGCACAAGCATTGATGCATGTATAAATTACACCATAAAAATACAATTATAGGGAATCGCTTCCAACTTTTCTACTAAAAATGGAAGTAAACAAACTTTAGGATTAGAACAGCCTAAAAATACAAGTTTTTAAGCATAAGACTTCAAACTTCAATTGTCAAGCCTTATTGAGCCTGAAAAAAAGCTATAAAATAGTCTTAAATAGTATAACACAAACCTGTACAATCTCTTTCTTTTTGTGAACCTCTCCTTTAGGAAGCGGAACATATTCTTCTGCCTCCAGATCAAACTCAGTAGCAAAAGCATCACTTCTTCCTACCCTTTTAACTGCTCCACTATTTGCTTCAATATATATAACATCACCAACTGCGACCTGCAGTTTTGTGAAATTAATATTGCAGCTACATAAACTAATAAAGGATGTAAATTCATATTTAAATGGGAAATTTGTAAATTATGCTGTTAAGAATGGAGCACCAATCATTTAACTCCACTAAATCAGTATAATGAATGAGGCCTATCTTTTATAATATGTAGACAAAAAATACATTTTTGAAGTTTATTTGGTAGTGCAAACCGTTACAGAGAAGACAGAGACCCACTTATACTAAGTGTAACGGATTATGAAAGACATTCAGAAAAAAAAGATTTCTAGCCAACCTTTTCTTTAATCAAGGCATCATATATTGTCGGATCCAACTTCAACTGTTTTGTTCCTTTCACAGTTTTCAACCCAATAATAACATGGCTTATACTTTTACCATACCCACCAGTTACACTCTCGGTTTCCTCCGGAGATAGTTCAGTTACCTGTGATATTAGCACATAAGATGTCCTTGTTAGAGAATGGAAAAAATATGTAACAGAAACCCAAAACAGCCAATCAGAGGAGTGACTCTTTTTTAGCAATTCCTTCGGAAGCGACCAACTTACCTCTCCTTCATAAACCTCTTTGTTTTCTTTAATACGAAGACCAATCGCTCGGCGAAAATTCTCCATTAGAACCTCAGTCTTCTTTACTTCTGATGAATAAACTTCTGATCCAACCATAGGGCAAAATGGGACCTGTACTTAAATAAAGTACACATTTCACGCATTAACATCAAAGACAACTTATGCACAACTTATGAAAAGCTGAAACTTGCATTAGCGCTTTAAGTGAAGCTTGATAGTGCATGTTCATCCTTCTCACAAACCAAATGAGATCATCGAAATAATGCTACCACCATATTTACAACAGTGGATTCCTAATTAAATCTTTCTCTGTACTTCTAGGACCCATTATCCAGTAATAGTCAGGATGGGCATGCATATTCGAATTTAAGCTTGAAGGCTTAGAAATGACCATTGGACCACAGTAGAAAAGATTGCAGAAGATGGAGATATTTTTATTTTTGAGGCCATAACAAAAGACTTTCAATCTTCACAATGAGCAAGCAATGATCTATAGCTGCTCTTCCACCACAACTTTTTTACATTACAAACATATGAAATAAAGTTGAAGAACAACAAAATAAGTCTATAAGTTGACATAAGTAGAGACATGATAAATAATGTGAACACAAGAAACAGGTGGCGCTGATATACCTTGCTACCAAGTTCCTGGGAAATTCCTAGAGCAAGAGCAGTTTTTCCAGTACCAGGAGGACCAGCAAGTAACAAGGCACGCCCAGCCATTTTTTTTTGCCGTATCATATCAACCACAAGGCCACCAGCTTCCCTCGCGGATGCCTGACCCACAAATCCAGCAGCCAAAGGCAATGCCTTCCCATCGGGCTAACAACAAAATCAACAAGACACAATTAATTCAGTTAATGTAAAGAATATGAATCACAATCACAATCTTACAAGGCCAACAATGCAGAACCTAGAATAAAACAATACATCAATGTGTAAGGAAATCATTGATCTTCTCTACATAAACCTCTACGGGTACAAAAAGAAAAACCACATAATCAAAACATCGAGACTGTCACTTCACTTCCGGCATTTACTTGTCGCCTTGAAGAGCAGTGGCTTAAAGCCGACAACTTTATCAATATCTCTAAACCAGAAAAACCCTAAACCCTGACCCCAAGACAAAATCAAACCATAAACCTTAACACCGTAAAATTGAAAGCTACATACAGAAGCGAAGCAGAAACAACAACTAAGAAGACAAAAGATGAATGAAAACGCAAAACAAAACAAAAATCAGAATAATAACAAAAAATTTAGGAGAGTCACCTCGAGACCAAGGCCTTTAATGTGAGTGTGAGTGGCTATTCTCTGCTTCTTTGTGGTGGATTGCACTTCTTCTATCTTCATGGCGCTCGGCTTCCCTTTCTTTCCCTCTACCACCCGTTTTTCTTCCTCAATTTCGCGAGTTTTAGACTGACTTGCTGAAAATTTTCAACTAGTGCAGAAGCTTCTTTCCCTCTAAACGGAGGCGCGGGTTCGAAGAAGAGTAGAGAAGCGTTATTATTGAAAGGAAGGTTAATTGCAAAAAAAAAAAAAAAAAAAAAAAAAAAAAAAAAATATATATATATATATATATATATATATATATATATATATATATATTGAAAGGAAGGTTAATTGCAAAAAAAAAAAATATATATATATATATATATATATAAACTTTACTGCAAATTAATTTTTATTTTTTAGAAATTATAAAAAAAAAACTACCATCTTTAAGTATTATTGCAAAATAAATTCAAAAATTGGATTTATTTTGCCACAATACTTAAAGGTGGTGATTTTTTTGTAATTTCTCAAAAGTGAGGATTAATTTGCAATATGAGTAAAGTTCGTGTTTTTTTTACAATTAACCCTTGAAAGAACAAGAATTATAGTACTTCATTATTAATTAATGGGTTAATTGCAAAAAAAATTCACGAATTTTACTCCTATTGCAAATTAATCCTTACTTTTGAGAAATTGCAAAAAAAACCACCACATTTAAATATTGTTGCAAAAAAAATAAAAAATAAAAACCCTACTATTAGTCACAAATTGGATTTTTTTTGCAACAATACTTAAAGTTTGTGATTTTTTTTTGTAATTTCTCAAAAGTGAGTATTAATTTGCAATAGAAGTAAAATTCGTGGTTTTTTTTCAATTAACCCTTAATTAATACACAAACGTGGGTGGTATATTATTGGGCCTAGCCCTCTTATCTTCGACCCATTGTGAGCCCACTACTTAATTTGGGTTTTAAAGTTTGGACGCAAATCATAATGTTTATAACAAGAGTTTCAATAATTTAATTCATTGCGTTTTTTTTAAATAATAATTAATGAAACATCAGTATTTTTTAATTTAATGGTTGTGTTAAGTTTGGGTTGCGCTTATATTATTATTGGGGCACCTGAACATAACATTATTTTTAATGTTTTAGCCATTTTTTCGCAATTAAATATTCCCTCAACATCCTTGAACAAACTTCATTATTAAATTAAGTAAAAAAATTTAAAAAAAAATCATTTATTGACTTCTTGGGAATAAAATAGCCTTTTTAAGTAATATATTAAAATATATTAAGTGTGTTTAATGGTGAGTACAATTTTGAATTTAAATTGTATTTTGAAATTATAAAATTGAATAATTATTTTATTTTTTGGTGGTGTAAAAAGTTTTAAAGGACAAACTAATAAAAGTTTATCATGAAAATGAAAGGGAGTAATATTTTAAAAACCTAACAAAATCAAAATAATTGCATAATTAAAGTTTTATATTGCCAAATGGTATCAAGGGCCGATCAAGATCTTCTATATCAAGAGGACACAAGCTTGAATAAATATATTATATACAATCTTTATTACAAATTTTTTTCTCTGTGAGAGCAACTGTTGGACTATATCCACGGGCAACCACACATAATTGCAAATTATTATATAAATAATAATTAAAAAAAAAAAAAGGAGGAGGAGGAGGAAAGTTAAAATAAATATACATGAAATCTTTCAAGCCGTTGATAATTTATGTTCCTACTCTTTCTCCTTTTTTGACATTTTTGTTTGACCTAGTATGATTCAAAAAACACTTGGGTAAATACACTGGAAGATCTTCTATTCCTTCTTATAGTATATAAAACAGCTTTGTTTTTCCTCTCATTAGCTTCCACTTAAAGTTGATGGATTTTCTGTTTCATCTCCATGAGGCCTAGGACTGCTGTAAGACGGTGTTGCTATCATATTCGGGGGAGGCACTCGGTTGGGGTTCGTCTGTATGTCATTCTGATTTGTGACAGTAGGATGTCGTTCTCTCCATCGGACAAACTCTGATATAATAGAAGCTCCAGTCATTGCCAAACCAAAACCAGCAAATGTGGACAGAAGGATTGATATAACAGCTTGCACATGAATCTGCAAACATGATGGATTAAAGCTATATGATGAATATGGTGTCCCATGTAAGAAAAGATTGAGATGCTTCATAGATGAATTTCCTCCTTAGGCAACACATTACTTGATCACCATGTCAGAGAGTTTCCAAAACAATCTGTTCTATTATAACATGTTGATTGCATTGAGAAGGAGTATTCACTGATTGGATTACTCTGCTATGGGATATAAGAATTTCTTACCACGCTGTAAAAGATATGAGCGAAGATAACAACGAGAATGAATTGACCCGTAGCATACACCCACACAAATCTTCTCTTCACTAGGAAATAAAAGGAAGAATGTTAGTGTTTGGAAGAGTTTTTACAGTAGGCGCAGCGGAGAGAGGTATGGTTAGAACATACCCATGATTGATGAGGTCATGGATGAAAGGAGTCCCAGTACACAAGAAAATGGAAGTGATATAGCAATTGCACTTGTATCTAATTTTTTAACCTGCACATGAACTAAGATGAGTAGCTTATCATGATCTGTTTAATTTTTAAAATATAATCTCTACTGATCTTACCAATAGTTGCTCAAGGAAACAAAAGTAGGCAAGCATACCGACGATGACAAGTATAGGCAATTCCTGCCAAACACTGGATTGAAGAAACAAAGTGTAAGGTGCAACAACATAATTACGGTTCATCCTATCTTGTTTCTAAACCGGGAAACAAGTCCTGGAATAATGTGCTGTATAGTATGTAAACTAAGAAAAATACTCAAAAGCAAAATGGCGTGTTATCTTATTTAAAAGACTACGTGATTGAACTCCTAAAAAAAAATAGTCTCAATAGTCAATCATTATTTCTGGTCATAAGATATTTTCATGACATTGAAAACTAATTAGAGAGAGGGTAGCACTGTACGTGAAAACGTATATCTGATTAAGGCTTTATAGGCTTTGAGATCCTTGTGGAGAACTTGAGATGTAATAATAGAACTTTATTATACGATGTGAAGTTGATCACTTGCCTATATCCGTTGAATTCAAGCAGTGCGAGATTAGCTGCCCCAGTGCTGCGATTGACGGAGCTTTGAACGCGTAGAAGTGTGACTGGTAGATTAAGAACTTCTTGCTTGCAAACTTCACACATCTTGTTGCCTTTAATGGAAAACCATTTTACTGCACATTCCTGATGGGCTAAAGCAAGTTCACCCTTGCAGCTGCATTCCATCTTTAGAGTTTCTCCACCTTCACATAGTTCAACCAAGCAGATTCGACAAACAGCTTCCTCTTCAGGTATATCTTCTCCATCAGCTTCATTGTCGTCTGAGGAATCAAACAAATAAATAAATGCATAAAGCATGAGAAAAAGAGAATGACCAATTAATGTCATGCAGCGTAATAAAGAATTTGGATGAAGAATTTCAAACACTGACATTGCTAACAGTGCAAACTTTTAAGTAAAAAAATTGATCATCAAACATAGTAGCATTATGTAACTTAATAGGTTTAGAAATGGCGTATTGATGCTATTAAAATTTCAATCAGTAGCATATAAATGACTAGAAGCACAAGCTCTTAATGACAAAGATTGTAAGATCACCGGCATCTCTTGATGTAGCCGTTGACACTTTTGAGTCCTCAACTTTTGATCTTGGAGTTGAAGGAATCACGCGGAAGAAAGAATTCATTTTCTGGATATTCTTTTCCTTGTTGATGACAGGGAGAGAAATCGATCGAGAAATTGGCCGAACTTCTTTATTCTATGAGAAACAAACACTAATCAAATGCTAAGCTCACAAACTTTCAACTCGGTAACCTACTTCAAGAAAACAATGAAAGCTTTCATACAATTATATCCATTCCATTACCAGACAAGTAGGCCTTCGGATAAGAGTTCTGCAAAATAGAGTTTCATCCATTAGCTAAAGCAAAGAAATTTCTAAGAGCTTACATCAACTGTGAGATGACTGTTTATACTTCCACCATGAGCAGAGTCCGAATTTGAATTTGTAATCTCAGTCAGAGGCAAGGATGATGCCCTATTTATTCTTGGAGTGAAAATTTTTGAAAATGACCATGATCGCGCTATTGATAGCTTATCTTGTACAACCACATTCGCAGAAACCGAATCTACATTGGCCGACTTATCGCCATCTGAATTAGCACCCCAGTGCTTAAAGCTCAACTTTGGGAAGATGCTCCTGATGGATGATATACCTCTGGTCGAGGAGGGTCCAGAAGACTCATTTAGTAATGAAGCGGAAGGGCTAGGTGTTAGAAGAAAGTTCACTCTTTTCGGGGTGGGTGTGGGTGTGGGTGTTGGTGGCATACTTATTTGAACAACTTCTTGAGACACTTCCAGTGGTCTGTTAGGTATCTCCAAGAAAAGGTTTGGTTTTCTCCACGGATGGCCCTGTGATGTTTCTTCAGTCGCTCCCAATGATTTCTCCATCTGAAAAAGAAGTTTCAATATCAGTAATTCTCCTTCATGTTGAGTAGAACACAGCAGCCGGATAGCCAGAGAAATTGCAGAACAAACTTGGTTCAGAAAAAGTATACTAAAACTCCATTACAGAAAGATGTTTCTCTTTAGTTTTCACTCAAGATAATCACCAGCACCTTGTTTCAATCAGTGAGGAGCAACGCAAATATGCTCATAGTGGAGCAAGAAAAGTGACATAGTAACAGAATTTCTAGAAAAAGGAACTGAAAATACGGATCTCATTCGAACGAAACCCGTGAAGGAAACATATAAGAATTCATGAAAGGCAAAGCACACAGTAATAGAAGTGGTTAACATAACTGCTAACTTCCAAATTCACAGCATAAACTTAGCATTTTAACTCAAGTTATAGTTGGAACAATTATTAAGTACGGATAAGTTAATTTTAAGCAGCATACTACCATCTAGGAGCATTAATTATAGCCCATCTATATCAACTTTCACTTCTTGAATCCAGATCATACAGTCTTGACCCATGTGAAATCCATCAGCAGATATATATAGAAACGATACCACAAAGCAATAAAAAGTGTTTCAGAATCAATACAATCAGTAGAAGTCACTGGAAAAAGTTCATAATCAGAATACCTAAAATCAACTTCAATTTAGTACTAACCATTAATTCCCACCCCCAATTTCACTGCTCTCTACAAAAAGAAAAAAAAAATACGAAAACAGGATAAAAAGGAAAAGGAAAAGAGCTCAATCGCAGTACCTCAGGGATAGAAACAACATCATCACGTGGTTCGCATGAACTGATCCCATCATTCAACTGGGGAATGAAGATGATCTTCTCATCAGTTCCCGTCATCTCACTGTCCTACAGTTTCGACAAGATGAGATTACACTGAAAGGGTGTGGAGTGAAAAAATAAAGTAGAGTAAATGAAGAGGGCAGTGGTTGAGAAGGTATTTACTCTCGCGCATTAATGGTGTGGCGGGCCGGATGCGGGCTTTTTTGCACTTTCCCAGAATTACGGCGGGCTCTTCACCCACTGCGATGACGTATACGTACATAAATGTATATGCATGTGTATTAAAGCTTGTTTATTAGTTTAAACACACCCCTCATCTTTTATTATTTACAAACACGCCCCTGGAGTTCTCACGAGTCACAGTACCATGCAAATGTCGTGAAATCGTGGATTATATATAGTTTTTCGTTTTTACTTCTCACAAAGATGTTTTTTTTTAATGCTTGAATTTAAGAAATATTATTATTTAATTTAATAATGTAATTGCATTAATGGTATGCTAGAATTTCATCTTTCTGAAGAAAGGAAATTAGTTCATTTAAAACGGACATAAAATAAGTGAAAACGAATGCATTTGGTTCATACTTGAGAGTATATTTATTACATAAGTTCACCCAAATATTAATGTCTTGTTTTCTCAACTAGCGATGTTAATATGAAATTGAAGAATTTGTTAAACTACTTCAATTAAGATTGTTTATACTATCAAGCGAATTTTCGAATATTAATAATTTCAAAGATAAAAAAAGATTTACTAAGTGCACTTGACCGCAAAACAAAAGGGATTTTGTATAGGCCAATTGGCACCGAAATATTTAAAGCACCCAAAATTTTAAAAAGTTAATATTAAGTAAAAGTATTTTGAAATTTAAAATGGGCAAAAGCTCCTGTGCGCCCGGGGACACGGAAAGATGCTCCGTGTCCCCGTGTGAACACAACCTCTCCTCCAATCATATTTAAACCTATGTATTGCTAGGGGTTTAAATTGTAAAGGGGCATGAAAATTGTAAAGGCGCACGGAATTTGCTTCGTGCGCCCGGGTGCACAGAGCCTCACTCAAAATGTATTTTCACTTAGTAATATTTAGAATTTTAGATGCATTTAGTAATATATTTCGGATGATAATAAAACAACTCTTTTTTAACATGGAATAATAAACTAAATTCAACTTTTGAAAAGTCATATTACTAAAATGGAAGCAAGGGTTTATATAATACTCACTCCATCCAATAATAAATTTCACTATTACTATTGGTACGGAATTTTAAAAAATTATTTTTTATCAACTTTATTGATTTTTTAAGGATAATGTAGTATTTTTAGATAATATGATAATAGATAAAGTATGTTATTTGTGTTAGGTGAGATTGGTAAATTTATAATTAAAATATAATTTTAGTGATGTAATATATATATATATATATATATATATATATATATATATATATATTTGTGATGAAATTTAATGTGAGTTGGATAAAAATGGAAAGTACGAAGCTTATTATGAAATTTATTATGGGATGGAGGGAGTATAACTTTATGTTATGTAACGTCAAATTAAGCTGGCAGCTACAGGTAGAAATTGTAATGATACCTTTTACTTGAATTTGATCTCCTAACAATATACTCTCATTTTTATTAGTCTCTCAAAATAAATTCTAGTATTCTACTAGTTAACTGCTTATCGTGGAGAGGTGGAGTGCCCACCAGAAGGGTGCACCAATTTTTCAAATAAAGTTAACTCATAGTTGATTCGAGGTGTATTAAATGAGAAATAAATGATCTGGGGTTTGACAAAGTAAAATAACACAATCATAAAAATATTCATTTATCTGTTATTGTAAAAAATAAAACTCAACTTTTATGGCTTATCATGATTTCCTATTTCTATGATTACTTTAGAGCCATCACTGCAATTTTGGACATACAACCAGGTTTCATCTCAATTGGTAAATATAAAAAAATAAAAATAAATGAAAGTGGATAGCTAATTTTTTTTATTTTTAATTTTTCGAGTGGGAGAGATCCAATAATTGAAGTCTAAAGAAGCATCGTATCAATGTCATGCAACTTTGAAGCGACAAAGCTAAGTGCTTCCCTAAATAAATTAAATTTGTTATGATAATCATCTGGTATATCTTCATTAGTGATATGAAAACAATTGGTGGACCCTACCACTTCACACTTAATTATACTCATTCGGGGAGAGGACACTTAACAAATTGACCCACCAAAAAAAATACTCAATACTGCTTCAAATAAATTCAATTATTTAAAAATAAATAAATAAATTATGACCCACAAAATTTAATAAAGTAAGTTCAATGAAGCCACCACGTTAGGGGAGTAGCTACTATCACTGATTTATGAACAAGTAAAATGATGGTTGAAATGTATCAAGTGTGATTAGGACCCAAGAATTGCTTTTTGGGGCTTTCAATAAATTCTACTCCCTTCGTACCCGGAATACATTCGCGTATTTTCTGACACGGAGTTTAAGAAAAATAACTTTTTAGTTGGTGTGATGTAAGAAAAAAAAGAGATATTTTGGATAATTAAGTAGAATAAAGTGTATGATATATTTGACTTTGACTAGATTGTTTATAAAAAGAAAGTGATATTTTTGTAATATTGTATTATTGTAAGATTATTGATATGGTATATTATTTCCATTTTTAGGAGATGAATGTATTCTTGGAACGAACCAAAATAGAAAGTGCGAATAATTCTTGGGACGGACGGAGCACCATATGTGAGTGATTGATGAGATACATACACAAGTTGTATGTCTTTTGATGGAATGTTCCCACCATACACATATAGACACTACATACCTGTATTTATTAATGTCTGATCAAGATTTGCTTTCAGCCCCAGCTTTTGCTCTCTCTTTAAACACTAAGATTTGCTTTCAGCCCCAGCTTTTGCTCTCTCTTTAAACACTAAAGATATGCTCCCTCATCCCCCATCCCCCACCCCACCCCACCCCACCCAAGGTATCTTTCAGTTACCATGGTCCATGACAAAAAAAATAACCACCACCACCATGTAATGTGCCTATTTGCTTGCTTAAAATATACTCCCACAAGTACATAAATTAGGTAATACATACAAGCTAATTTTACACAAGGTTAATACTACTAACACAATGTAATAGCAAAAGGCATATATTGTAAAAACTGCACTCTCATGTTCTATGCTCATAGGTCTAGGTAAAGAAACCACGTGTTTTAAACACATTCGACAGATCATGCAACAGACACCAGGCAAACGAATTCAAGAGGCATGCAAAGGACGAAAACCATACGTAAAAACACACCGGATCGCTCATTTAAAACCTTACTTTAAACATACGTAAATCGTTCCCAAGTTGCATAAAATCATAAAACCTTACTTTTGGTCACATGTAATGCGCATATTGCCGTTTTAGTACATTAAAAGCTATAAAGAATGATATCCTAAGAATGTGTTCAAAACTTTTCCACTACATATCCTGATCCAAATGCCCACTAACTAAAATTTATCACAAATGATTGTACTAACCGTAAGTTACAAAAATCAACAAGTTCAACAGTCTAGTTATAATCATAGAGCCAAAACATAGGAGAGTGCTTGGTCCTCGGGGTCACAAAATACCCTGGAGGCGACCGAAGGCTTAAATCAAATACAGTTCAGATTAAAGATTTTCTCAGAACTATAAAACAGTTATTAGATATGCAAAAAATAATGATAATAATAAGCTCAGAAAAACTAAGACTAAGAGATGTTGAGGATCTTCTTGAAGCCACCACAATCAATTCCATAAGTGGAGCACAGAAAGAACTATACTCATCATATCCATTTACCTCTCAAGAAGCATCACTAGTTCACAGTGTGGAGTATGAGGAAAAAGATCAACAGCCATGGCTTTGATGGGTTTAAATGGCTCGGAGTTGGGCATCGACTTTGCTCTGCGCCGAGCCAGACCAGCTGCACTCATATTTTTCCAACCCCAGTTGTTCTTGTTACTTCCTTTATCCGTTTTATCAAATGATGGTGTGCAGAGCTCGATAGCATTTGCCACCAAGCTTTCAGGATTACAGGAAATGTAGCTGAATAATAAGGAACTGAGTCAACTTTATAGTTTAGAAAAAACAAAATACACCAACATTCCTGACTACAGAAAATCTTTTTAGGACAACTTACACAAGTCTCCTCAGAAGAGATTGAGTCCTTAGAACCTTAATTACCTGCAATCACAGAAAAATCAGGGATAATATAGCACATTCAATGCTGTTTTATTCACGAAATTGGCACGAGATGTACTCTTTATCAACTCATAAACATTAACTTCTAATCATCCTAGACCAAACCCAGTAAGCCAGGACTAGGGAAAGGAACACAGTAACAGAAAGGACAAATGAAGTGTTGAATAGAGAAGTGTTGCAAACGAACAGGTATGAACATAGGTTAAGTACAGCAATAAAGACCATCACAAGAAATAGAGATAGAATATACAACTTCAACAATAGAGCATAGGAAGAATGAATATTGCATGTCAAGCCCTTTCAGCACAGATAATAACTCATTATTACTAAATATTACACGATTAACACATGCACAGCCACAGGGTAGCAAGATCTAGTCCCAGCAAGACAGTTTTTACTATAAATAGTCACTGACTATTCTCCACTATATGACTAAGAAAAATAAATTGACATAATAAGATAAAATCACAGAGCTGAGTAGCAAGTCAGCCTCCAAAGTGGCTAGATAAGAATCTAGTGCCAAATTGTGCCATTACTAAATAAAGAACCAACTTCAAACATGCATTGCAGAAACCAAATGGTAACAAAGACTGACTGTTCCTACAGATGCCAGTCAATAAAATATCATCATCTCAGCAGGCACAATAACTTAAGAAATTGGACAACAATGGAAGTGCACATAAGAACTTTAAAATTACTTACTGTGGGATGAAGCCCAACACGTGGAGGATCAACTATGGCCACAACATTTTTAAATTGCTGCACAGGAGTAGCACTGCTTTCCAGGACACAACTTTTCTCCAATCTTGTTTCATCGTTTGACATACTTAAATCAGATTCATTCTCATGATCAACAATTGAAGTGTCCTCCATTACAAGCACAGGGTCTGCAGAACTTATATTTTCTTCAGCAGAATATGGAGCTGACTGCTTACTTTCTGATGTTTCACTATCTCCATCATGTTTTTGAGCTAAAGATAGGTACTCTTTCATCAGCGAACTAATCACATCCTCAGCCTTATAATGCATCAAGGGAAACAACAGAAACTGGAGTTAGAGCAATACAAAGTACTAAATATATAGTGATAGAGGGTCTCCAAGGGAACAAGGGTCTGAAGACAAATAAGGAATGACTTTCACATGTGTTCAATTTCTATCCTTATGATTGGCTTCTGATGAACTGAAAAAGGAAGGAAAGAGACTTAAGTCTAACCTTTCCACAGACAAATCTGCAGTTTTTAATGCCATTGAGTTCTGCATTTCTTTGTGCATCTGAAACTGCTGAAGCATTCATTTCAATGCCCACAACCTGATGATAGGGTTGAATTATTAATTGTATCTGAAAGCTCACAGAAGTGCAGGGTTGTGGGGGCCTGGGTACAGAATTCCATCAAACATGATCTTACTCATTATGACTATCACAATATAGAATATCATATGAGCATGTCACGGGATAATTACTTTGTCACAACTATGTATTTTATTCATTTTTTAAATTAAAGAAATTACCTAAATTACATCCAAATGATCATACAAGCAATACAGGGAAACAGAAGATTAACAAATATGTGCTCAGAAAGGATTTTTAAGCATTACCATACCAACACGATGCGCTAAAGTCAGGCCAATTGTCCCAGTCCCACAGCAAACATCGAATAGTAAAGTGTCAGGACCCAAGTTAGCCCAGTCGCCCGCAAGTGAATACAACTTCTCAGCAGCAAGGGTGTTAACCTGTTACATTCCCAAACAAAATAGGAATGACTTAATACAGGATAAATCTGTACCTCTTTTTCTTCAATTAATGTATTATAAAAGAATTCAGTTTATATGGTGCAATGGAAAAAATAAGATGGATTTAACGTTAAAAATCATCATGAGATTTCACCTGAAAGAAGGCAGATGGAGATATAGAAAACTGAAGGTTGCTAACGTGATCGTGAATCCTCGGTTCTACAACATCATTAGCTATCTCCAATCCACAATCACCTCCTTTATGGATAAAAACATAACACAAAGGAGTATCAGATGGAGCAGCATTTGATATTCCTGTATGATCCTACATGAAGATACACAGAATTATGGTCAAGACTTAAGTTGAATCAAACAGTCACATAGAAGCTACAAATCACATATTATGAGCACATTTCAGCTCAGAACAACAAAAAAAAAACTCATGAATTAGCATTCAGGAGATCACAAGGAAACAGCCGTGGGATGAACTGCTGTACTTTATTTGTAATAAAGCTTTTACACATTTTGGGGCTCAAATATGCATGAGACTCACTGTGGCATCAGAACCATTAATCATTATAATTAGATAACAAAGAAGAGAAAATTAGATAACAAAATTGTCCCTGATAACTTGATAGCAACATGTGGGAGATCTCTGAAAATTCCTTGTGAAGTAGCAATAACTAACCAATGCGAAAAAGAGATGCCAAAAATATGCATAGATCATATGAAGCATAAACTTGGGCCGTCGGATTCTACCTGAATCACAAGTGCGGTTAGAGGTAATGGAGAAGATCCCTTAGTAGATTCCATAGAAAATGCTTGAGCTAACTGCTGAATTTCATCTTTTACATGTCCATCATCAGAACCAAGGGTGCAAACCTGTATCACAAAAAAATGATAGGAGAAAAACATTGAATTAGTTCAGTGTTTTGATCTACAGCCCTGTAATATTAAAAAGATAACAGAAGACAGATTAGTATAAAGTTCTTTTCATTTCATTAGTCCATATCAGAATCCCATAACAAGCACTCAAAAATGATGGATGGCGGATTCAAAGATGAAATTTAAAGCAGGCAATAGGACATAAACCTGAACAATGAGCATGACCTCTGATATACTAGTTTCTGGATGGTCGACATCAGTCATCTTGCCAGGTTTCCTGCCTTCACGAACCTAGACGCAAACATTGAAACAAAGAGTCACCGAAAAAAATTGTTCTCCGCACTTAGTAGTGTGACTTATTTAGTTTGCATTCTACATCTTTAGCATCTGTCCTTAAACAATCAACAAATTCGACAACATCATCAGATATGCAAGGTGTATTGAATTATACTTACTGTAAGTTGACGCCAGAATCCAGTATTATTCAACCTGTTCCATACCGGCAAGCGAGACTGCTGCAGATATTCTTGAAAGACAGATGCATATTTGCAAGCAATTCTGGAAACATTTGGACAGTCCACAGGTTCCTCAACAGCAGTCACACCTTCCCTACAGGAATTTTCAATTTTTTAAAAGGAAAGAACCACAGAAACAATCATTTCTCAGGTTGCTAATTGTAGACCACCTGAAATTCCCAAGTAAAAAGCCCACTGTATTTTTGCCTTGCAAGGACTTTCCAACAGAGAATTCGCACTTGTTACGGTATCCATTAACCAGCACTGATTCAATAATACCCTCCAACTTGCATGGAAGACCGCCTGAATGTCAGCAATTATATTAGGTCAAGAACCTATTTGAGTACACTAATACCGCCATCTGCCTTGAGCTTACTGTGAGTTGAAAGCTAAAGCAAGGCTGCCCTCTCAGTTAGTTTTCTAACACATAAATGTTACTTAGGTAAAAAAAATGCACCTATTTCTCTAGAATTCAGAATCCATTCTGGAAGAGAAACACCATTTGGACAAGCCTTACGTGCATTGCGAGTCTAGAAGTCACAAACATTCAAATTTCCTGTCAGTAGACTGCAAAACATATAGAAATTGCTGAAAGAAAATATTAAAACATGAGTATTCAAATATATTAAGAGAAGCAATTATATTTATGTAACACAAAAAGGACACGAGAAGGCATTATATACTAACTAAACGTTTGAGAGTTTGTGCCAAAGAGTTCTTCTTGTACTCTAGCTGATCAGAGTAGGACATGTGAGCAAGAGGAGTCACTACATCACGTGCACTTCTACCCTTTAATATTGAACCATCTGGAAGTAAACTACCATCATCATCAACTTCATTGTTTTCTGTAGTATTGAGAGATGATCCAACTTTATTATTTTTCTCAAAGGCTCGCGGAATGACATCCGAAACTTTTAATGTTCTGTTATTGCCAACAATTGTCCCATTCAGCTCCTGTTACACTTAAATATAAGAAACAAATTCACTCTTCATTAAAAATGTTTCCAAATTAACTTTGCAGATTACCTCCACGGCAATCTTGACTTGATCTGCAGTTTCAAAAGTAACAAAACCTACTTTCATGCCATTCTTTTTCTTTGCTGATTTAAAGAGAATTCCCTGTAGTAGAATTCTCATATATCAGATAATGAGATTTATATCAGGTATTGTCAGGCAACTCAATTATATTTGTAGAATACGAAACAAAGGTCCACAAACTACAAAAGCGAATTTCGATTTAACAGCGCAATAATGTAGTATTGCATCTAATGAACGTCCAACAAAGCAGTTCAATTATCTCGTAGAACCCATCCTATGAACTACATTGCCATAACTTTGTAAGAAAATAAAATAACTTTTTTTTAAACACAAAACTGAGATGAGCCAACAACAATAACCTGATCGTTGAGAAATTTTCTGAAATTATCTGAAGTCCACTTCATAGGCAAATTCACAAAGCATTTAGATAAACCCGAAGAGGAATCCTCCTCTCCCTCCTCCAACGCCTCTGTCATCATAACACCACCGCCCTCCTCCTCCGCCTCCTTCTCACCTATTTTAGCCATTTTCTTGGCCCGCTCGGACGTAGGATCCCATGTGCTGTCGGGTCGGGGGCGGAGCTCCGTCTCTCCGTGGGCGTACCGGCACAACTCGCCGTGGCTGCATGAACCCGATGGGCTCCTAAAGTATGAGCATAGGCTCGTTTTCCAGAGTGGATGTTGCTGCTTGTCGGATGATGATTCCGGGTCGGGATCGGTTTCCTCGTCTCTCTTTCGCTTCTCGGGTGGACTGGCAATGGCGGCCATTGAATGCGAAGGATTCGCCGCGGGGTTGGGTGGGTCGGTGCAATTGGGTGGGTCCATTGAAGGGTTTAGGGTTTCAGTTGGCGGGACATCTGCCATCGAAGGTCTTTTTCAGTTTTTTTCTTGAGTTAATTGCACGAAAAATATAGACCTTTACTCTAATTGCAATTTTGTCCAAACCTTTCGTATTTAGCAAATAAAAACACGAACTTTAACAGTGATTGCAAATTGCACCCGGGGCAGGGAGGATCTGCCCAAATGCTGATTTGGAATTTTTATGCCATGTCAGACCACCCAATCATAATAAAAACAATGTCGTTTAGTTAAGAATGTTACTCTTATATCCTAATTTCCTAAATTAAAGACCCTCGTCGAACGCAATACCACTTTATTTTTCTTCTCCATCCCACAATACAAAACTTCTCCAATTCAGGTAAAGAAATATGGTGCGATTTATTTCTCTAATCAGGCGACTGACTGTTCTGGGATTCCTCAATAATTTCGAGCATCCAATTTCCTCGTCAACATGTTGGATTAATTCCAGAATCTCATCTTTTTAATGTTCTCTAGTTCACAATTCTCAACAATAGTAAATGGTTTCTCCAATCCCTCCCCCCTCACTCAATTTCATGAATAGTTTGATATTGGGCGTCAAATTTATTACAACTCTTTGGAAATTCTTTTGCAGATCACCAATTGATTGGCTCGGTTTGTATCAATTTTATAGTTGGCTTTCTAAATTTTTGTTAATGGTGTGTTAATTTACAAATCATTCTCCCTGCTTTACTGTCTTCTGTTAGGAAATGGACTATAAAATGTGATGTCAGTGGAGCAAGTTCAAGTCAGAAAACTTAACTATTAATATTCTTAAGTAAATGACAGCGTTTAATCATTATTTGGAGGACTTGTGTAGCATAAAAATATCAATTCAGAATCGGGCAGATTTTTCCTGCCCTTTGGGCGTGATTTGCAACAGTTGTGAAAGGTTGTGTTTTTATTTGCCAAATCTTAAAGGTTTGGACAAAATTGCAATTGGAGTAAAGGTCGATATTTTTCGTACAATTAACCCTTTTTTCTTTGATTGGAAAATGAACAAAAATCGTGGTACAAATGAGAAGTTGCTCGTCCATGCCAGATGAGATCACTTATTCCATTTATTCAATGGAATCACTTATTTCATTCTATATTCCATTTATTATTTCATGTATTGGATTCTCGTTAGGTGTCGTAATCAATGCCTAAATTTTCGCTCATTAGATAGGGTATAGTATTTTAATAGAAAATAAGTTATGAAATAAAGAGGAATATGGAATTTGGGTTGGGTCCATGTTGTGTTTGTTTTACATTTTTTAAATTGCAAGCTAGTTAAATAGTAGGTCCTCTTTAAAGTTAATTTTTTTTTTATTTATCTTTTTCACCAAAGTGATTATGTGACTCTTTTTAGAAGTAACTTAGATACATTCTACGATTTATCTTTTCTACCAAAATGATCATGCGATTTACTTTTCCATTAATCTCCAGAGTCTTCCCTCTTTTTATAAGTCAATTGAAAAACATCCTACGATTTATCTTCTCCACCAAAATGATCGTGCAATTTATTTTCTCCACCAATCTCCATGATCTTGCCTCTTATTTTATAACCCACTTGAAACACATATAACGATTTGTCTTCTCCACAAAAATGATCCTGCGATTTACTTTTTTCGCCAATTTCCAGGACCTTGCCTCTTTCAATAAGTCACTTGAAGTACATGATTTTTTTTTCCTCTATCAATCCTTAAGACAGGGATTCTAATGGTAATTTTTTTCCCTATCATAATACACTCGACTTTTAAACATTATTTTTCATCAATTAATATCTATTATCTCCTTTTCTTTCTTATCTCATATCTTCTCTTACATCTATCAGTACTCTTTTACACATATCATGACTACACACATCTTACACATCTTAATATCTTACATATTAATTTGACATGAAATTAAAATTTACCCTATAAAAACTCAAAACCAAACATATATCACTCTTCACTAGTTTTAAATATCATATAATTACAATAAAAAACATAGCCTAATATTCAATATCTTTTTCTTTTTATAACAATCTTCGTACTACGGATTTCTTTAGTATGTTATGATAATAAACTTCATCATCAAAAAATAAAAGAGTGCAATTACAATAAAATAGGTGACATACTAACAAAAACAAAAATACCAACTTAATCATGCAACATCAAAATGCATATTAATTTTTAAATTATCAATTAAACCTAATATGCATAATATTTATTTATTTGTATTTTAGATCATGTTATTTGCAAACAATTTACTGCTCGTCAACAAAATTATAAATTTATCTGAGTTTTAATTTAAAATTAAATTCTAAACGCAAATCAAATGATCAAGACAAGTTGATCGAAATGAGAAAAAAAAAATCAATAGAGATTATGCAGTACATGAAATTATATAAGTGAAAAAATAGAATTAAAAAAATAAAATAAAAAAGGCTTAACCATTCTATCATGAATTATTTAAATTGTTCATTGATGTCTCAATGCTTTTTTTTTTAAAGAAAAAAATAAAAATAAAAGCAAGGCCATACCAATTAATCACTACATAACATGTAACTTCATACTTCAAAAAACAAAAATTAAAATAAATTCATTCACAAAATATTCACATGGAGAAGATAACGATCTTCGTTGTGACGTTATTAGAATCTCCATCACCACATTAATTAACTAAAAAGAAGAAGAAAGAAAAAAACATATCTTCCTCGTACGGACAAAACAACTAATAAAAGAATCAAAATCCAAATTCCCACAATATAGTACTCATTAGAAAACGAAATTCACAGCCAATCATTATGCTTTATCAGAGTGAATGATTAATAAAAAATACTCCCTCATTCTCGGAGAAGATACACATTTTTTTTGCACGAAAATTAAGGAGTATAATAATTTAATATAAAGTGAAATCAAGTGTAGTAAGAGAAATAATATTTAATGTGTAATGAGTAGTTGTATTAGAGGTGATATGTGACTCCATGAGAATAGATTAACTATTTTTGTGTGAATCTCATGTATTAAAAAGGATATGTGTCAATTTTAGTGGGACAAATAAAAAAATGTGAACCCCGTACGGAGGGAGTAATTAATTAGCGGTCTCCCTCAGTAAGGACCTGTGAGATTAACGAAGATTCCCAATGGCTAACCATGCAGTTAAGCCGCAATTAGTTAGCATAATAATCACTGCGGTCGTTTAATCATGGTTAGGTGGCACGTCACCCTCCCTCCATCAAACCTGCATCGTACACGTGTCGACTAGCCGACGCGCCTTCAGTGTGAACCCTCACTATATCAACCTCAGCTCTACAACACTAATTCATCCCACTCTTCACCCACTTCAGATCCAATTATTGATTACTCACTGCTCCATTGTTTTCAATCAAAATTCAAAAGTTCTACTGAGTTTCTGGAGTTGCTAGCGCTTTAATTTCCTCAAAGCAATGTAATTCAGGGTTTTGTAGTTCAATTTTTTGAAGATGGGCGGTGGGTGGTACGATCCAATGGGGAGAAGGGTTCCGAGAAGGGTGTGGCTAGGGTTCCAAACGTCAATGGGATTACTGGTGGGTGGAAATCACACCTCCTCCAGGTTTTGTACCCGCTAAATTGTGAGTTTTAAGTTAGTCTGTTTGGCTTTCTGTTGAATTTACTCATAATCTGATCTTTAGCTTTTGAGTTAATTGCTGCTCTGTTATAGATCCGCTACTTTACTGTGCTTGAAAAGAGATATTTGATTTAAGATTTGAAAATGAATTTGAAGTTTTTCAAATGGCATTTGCTTACTGGGCCATCGATGAAGCGTGTGGTACTCAGAGCTTTTATGATTTTAATGGCTGTAATTGTGGTTATTTTGATGCAAATGGCCCATGAGGTTAGGGTTGTTGCCCCAATTACATCGAATGTCGATGATTGCCCCTGGGATTTGATCTCAAACCCTGAATTTAACCTCACCGGAATCCTGAATTCTGCTGAGGTTCCCCTTTTGGGGGCTTCTCCGGTGTTGTGCAAAGAAGGTGAAAACTTGATTAAGGTTGTTTTCAATGTGTTGATGGAGAAGAAGTTGTTGCAAGAGAATGCGAGATCTTTGTGTGTTGGGGAGAAGTCTGCTTCTGCAGTACTGGCATTGCGCCATTTAGGGTTCTTCCATGTGTTTGGAGTGGAGAGGCACCCTTTTTTCTTTCTTTTCAAGAGGAGGTTTGTGCACGAGCTCGATTTCGAGGATAACCATTTCGACTTTGTCTTCTCGGATGATCTTGATAGGGTCTCGGTCCCAGCACTTCTATTGCTGGAGATCGAGCGTGTGCTGCGTCCTGGTGGGACGGGCGCTGTGCTTGTTGGGTCCATCCCAGCTGCGTCGTTCTTGAAGAATTCGGACATTGTCCACGAGTGTGGCATTGGACCCTTTAAGCTGGTGGTGTTCAAGAAGAGGCTTGAAAGTTTTGCTTCCTTTGAGCAATTTCGACTTCCATCAAGCTGCCTTTCTTTCGAACAAAACAAACCATACATGAATTCCATCGAACCTCTGTCATGCCGGACGAAGCCGCATCTTTCTTACCTACCCAACTCGATGAACATTTCCTCAAGAAACAGATTGATTTATGTAAACATTGGTGCAGGGGAATACGCAAAGACGAGTCTAGCAGACATGTTCAACCCCTATTGTACGAACCACCATGCAGCTTTTGAGGTCTTCATAATTGATCACAGAACCTCTGTTCTTTCATCCTATGTAACGGATCCTGGTGTCAACATAATCTATCACCCTGCACTCAGTGGAAACGCTGCGCCTCCTGAGGTTACCTCCGATGAGTTCCTGAGCGCGCCTCTGGAGGACGAAAGCTTCGACTTTGTTCAGTGGTTCAAGGAAACAGTTTGTGGTGGAGATTTTGTAGTGATTATGATGAAAGCAAAGTTGGAGGAGCTGAACATTCTTGTTGAGCTGTTCAAGAGTGGAGCGATATGCAACGTGGACGAACTGTTCCTCCGTTGCTCGGATTGCTCGAATCTTTTGACAAGCCTGAGGAACAGCGGCTTATACGCCCACCAGTGGTCTGGAGATTAAAAAAGTGTCCAAATCCAGTTTATTATTGTTGTTTGTTTAATTTTATGCGATGTTGGAAAATAAAATGAGTAGAGGTGGTGGATTAACATAATCTATACACCATTTCTAGTCTCTGTGAACTCATTCTATTTCTATTGTGTTGAACGCAGT
This sequence comes from Pogostemon cablin, assembly GCA_023678885.1. Taxonomy (NCBI): domain Eukaryota; kingdom Viridiplantae; phylum Streptophyta; class Magnoliopsida; order Lamiales; family Lamiaceae; genus Pogostemon; species Pogostemon cablin. Next base: position 9,034,726 of record CM042965.1, read on the forward strand.
GTTATTTCCTCTGCTGGGTTGTGGAGGAAGGATTGTATTATCTTCTTTTTTATATAATTTTGATTTGAATTATGATGAACAATCTAAATTAGATTGTTTTATAAGCTTTAAATTTGAATGTTAAAAGGGACCCAAATTTGGGTGCTACATTTGTTTTGCTCTTCTAAATTTGTTTCACCTTGATTTATAAGGAAGCATTAATTTAACTGTAATAGGCTTGGCTTTGCGTTAGTAGGTTTGAGTTTGTTTAATAAATACTCTCACAAGCTTGGCCTATTAAATGTGATAGTTTTTTTTTTAAGGCTGAGCCTAACCTTTTTATTAAACACGCTTACTTGATATGAAACTAACAATTCAAAAGTATAAACTACTATTGCGTTTCAATTACAACAACATCTATAATTCATCAGATTAAGATTTAAATAAGCCTACTGTCAGCGAGAGAAAGGAAGTTGGAATTGTCATTTCCGAATGGGTGTCTCTCTTAAAGGCTAAATCCTAATGACTAATGTGATAGAATTTCAAAATAAAAATACTATATTTTTTTAGGTGGGATCTATTGTAGTATTAAAGGAAGCTGGAATTGTCATCTGGGAATTGAAAACGGGCGTCTCCCAATGGTAAAACCTTAATGACTAATAAAATATTTTTTGTAGGTGGGATCTATTAGTATTACTAATAAGTAGCCCTAACTGGAATTCGACCAACTAATGCTCTCCAAAAAAGCATTGCAGCAGCAAGTATATAATAAGCAATGATAATCAAGAAAGGGACATGATGGAAGGCACCCCCCAGAGTTTTGTGGCATTTACAGTATTTCGAATTATCCAGCATTAAGTAAGAATGACTGACAATTGAATCTAGAAAGGCAGCTGGTATAAAGTCACTAAAAAGATTGCACACTGGGAAAGAAAGCCTATTTTTTTCCTTTTTTTTGTATTTCTGTTCAACTCTTCAAAGCATCACAAAAGAGAGATACAATCAAGGGTTGATGTGTCTAGGTGTATCCAGTTAATCAATCACCAATCATGAACACAATGTGAAGAAGGTTACAAACCTAAAAGCTCTGAAACCAGAATAGGATTTCAGAATCTTATGCAACAAATGAAAGAGGATAATTAAAAAAAATAACAAATTTGGTTAATGGAAAGATGGGAATCAACCCTAACCAAGAATCTTTAGGTGCAGAAACCTCATCAGCAACCCATGACAGCGCAGTTGTAGACGAAAACACCAGCATGCTCTTTCACTCCAACGACTTCCCAATCCAAAGTTCCATTCTCGACCCATGATTTCGGGTTCCAAGAATTCAACACAATAGCTTCGCCTTCTGGGCCCCGTTGTCCACCCACAACATAAAGAGCATCTCCACAAGACTTGAAAGCAAGACCCCAACCGTTACAGGAATCAGCCCTAACTGGAATTCTTCCCAATTCTTCCCATGAATTCTTTTCCTTGTCATATTTCTTCACCATGTTTGATAGGTATTCAAGGGCGTAGAGTTGGTTGTCAACAACTGCAACAAGAGGAGGTGCTTGTGCAGCTCGATTGACATTAGGATACATGCTCTCGATTTTCCTCCACTTTCTTGTCTTGAGATCAAACTCTTCCGCACAAGTCAATGAATCGGTGGGGCTGGTCATACCACCAATCACATAAAATTTATCATCCATGAAAAACCCTGCACACAATCGACGAGGGGAATGCATGCTCGGCAACATTTCCCATTTACCTGTCGAAGAATCATAAAGCTCAGCGGATTTCAACACATTTCCATTCTGGTCACTTCCCCCAGCTACAATAGCAATTGATCCAAGTCTACCTGATGCGAAAAGACAACGAGGACGATTCATCCCATCACACTTGGACCAACCACGAGAAATTAAGCTATACTTCCAAATGGCAAATTCAAACAACTCACGTCCAAAAACCAGCAGCTCACTCCCCACTGCTAGCGACTCTTTATCAGCATGATTGAAACATTCATCACAGGGAATTGTTGGCAATCTCATCCATTTATTCCTGAAGGGATCGAACGCCTCCCATCCTTTTATTAGATCACAAACCATATATACCCAATGCTCCACAGTACCCAATTGCCTTCGTAACTCATATAAATACCCACTCTTAATAAGCTTATTAAACTTCACATTTAGGCAGGACAAAGAAGCATAATCTGATCTACTAGCTCGAGCAAGACACGTCAATGCAACATCATCGTGCAAACCAGGGAGAAAAGAATCACTTGATCCGAAAAGAAGGCCATCATCACCTATTCCTATTGATCTTATTTGAGTTTCTTCACCAGCAGTATGGGCTATATTCATCAGACTCCCACTAAAAGAAGAATTCCTAGATTTCTTCGACTTCTGAGCTTCACAATCCATGCTATACCTTTTCTAACCTCCAAACCAAGCAACTTAACAAATCGTTTCAAAACTAAATATCAATAAACTTTTCATAGTCTTTCGAATTTCCTTTGAACTTAAGCTCTAGATTACACACTCTTTCCAATCCCATATACTGCTTAAACTTCAGAGGAAAAGACCTTATTCATCATTCAATCCATCAACCAAGCCCACCAATTTAGCAAAGAGCCTATTAAAACAACATTTATTCAGACTCCTAAATTATCCATAACCCTCAATTTATACAACAAGGGGGAAAAAATAATCAATTCCTTAAAGATTCAAAATTTCGGGTGCACAAGCAATCCCCATCGTCTATCCAGCTTATCATTCTGTTTTAGTAAAATAATAATAATAATAATAAAACAAAATAATAACACACGCAACCAATCAGCTTATCAGAAGAAAAAAAAATTAATTCAAGAAGTAGCCATCGGTTCGGATCCAAACCATGCTTCATCAAATCTATCGCGATAAAGCCGCATCATCCCGGCAAATGAACATCACGGACGAGGGAATATTGGTCCGTTTCCCAGAAATGAGTGGCGTTCAATCAGAAATCGCGTCCACTAAGACGATTCAGGGCCGTCGAGGATTGCCGCCGGAGATTGCCGAGGAGCAGGGGAGGAGAGAGAGAGAGGGGCGGGAGGAGAGAGAGAGGAGCATTTTGGTTGTAATAAAGGGGAGGTTATTTGCAAAATTGGCCCCATAATTATAACTATTTATGGTTTTGCCGGTCAACTTTTTCCTTTCTTTTTCTTCCGCGGCCGTGTTATCCTTTTAGCTCATTCCAAAGTTTGCAAATATAAAATTCTCTCTCTTATTTATTTATTTTTTATTTTATTTTATTTTATTTTATTTTTTTTTATTAGTTTTTAAACTAAATATAAACCTTGTTAACTACATAGAAATTTTTTAATTTCTGCAGAAATAGTGTTAATAATCTTATTCAACACTACCAATTAAATGGAGTAACATTATATTCAATCGAAACAACATTGAAAATGAATTATCATAGCCTTTTTTTTTTTGTAATTTAATATTTTTAATATAAATTTAGAAAACTTTTAATGGATAGTGAGAGGATATGTTTGTTTTGGAATTTTATGTAGATTTATTTTTATTTTTAATCAATTAATTAATTAATATGGAATACCAAGATATAAGCATTAATCGTTTCGATTTAGATATATCAAGATTTCTAGATTCCAATTTATAAAACTTAAATCTATATTTTGTTGGGTTTTTTTAATCTAGATAAATCCCCAAAAATACAAGCCTACAAATTTTGATTCATTGAATTAAACAAAACGTGCACTGCAGACTAACTATGACCAAATGAAGGGGGAAAAATCATGTGAAACGTAAAACATTATTATTCACATTAGTAAAATGTTGACTATTATCTATTAAGATTTATAAAATGATGATTTACTATTTAAAGATGAATTAAATAACATTTAATTTGAATTCCTCTTTAAATATTTCATAATTCAATAATTTTTAAGTTACAAGCGAAGGGTCCTCAAATTTAAATTCTATCGCTACTACAGTCACGAGATTGATACTTTGGATGCAATTTCTTTCAAATGTAATAAATATTCGAAAAATAAAAGATGAGAAATTTAATAAAAAACAAGAAGGTGGGGAATTTAATAAGAAATAAATAATCAAATAATTAAATTAATACTTCCTACATTGATCATCATCAATGTTTACTATGCCAGATTATTTAAGAAAAAATATTTTATTAATCAACTTTGTGAATATTTTAAGTCTTTGTTAAATAATATGGAGTATAGTATTTTGGAGTTATTTGGAATTTTGGATTTAAGAGTGTTATTCATTTTCTTCACACGATCTTGCAGAATAAAACCTGATTCTTAAATTAATAAAAATTGATAGTGTTATAATAAATTATTTTATAAATTATTCGTTGTGTGAATAAAAAATAATATTATTTTCTATAAAAAGTGATAAAATTTATAAAAAAGATATCACATGAAATGATTTCATGCAAATGTTCAAATGAAAAAAATGTAAAAATTTTATAAATAGAAAAAACAATGTCTTATTTCGCCCTATAATGGAGAAATTATTTTTAGCACACAACACTCTGTCAAGTTTACATCAGACAAGCTTTTATTAAATTAAATTAATTGAAAATATAAGCTATAATAAATAAAAGTCAGGCCTGCTACAAGGTAAATATTTATTAAGGTACTAAATATGATCAACAGTGCAGAAACAGTGTATCCATGTGTCATAATGAAATATAGGCAGCTACTACCATCACATGATACCAAAGTTGGTGGCATTAAATTTGACTCACAAGGATTGCAACACTCTCTTAATGAAATTACCATTTAGCCCTCCACTTAATGTTTTCTTACCAATGGAGCTAGAATGTTTTGAAAATGTTCGAAATCGAGCTCAAACGAACTTTTATCCCATAGGTTCAAATCAAGTGTAGCAATTGGTCCCATTAGCACTCATGGTAACTGGACCATTGTCTTCCTATGAATGGATGCAACTTAAATTACTCAACCATCACTAAAACAAACAAGAAAGCAAGAGGACCAACCAACCCATCAAGGGGGACCATGTCCATCATCCCCTGCACCTAACCTTTTTAACTGCGTAACGCAGACCTGCAGAGTGTCCATATCCTGTTGAGAAATGCAACGGGACCTGCAGTCGAAGCCTTAGGTCTTTAGCAACGGGTTGATAATGGGGGTATAGACATCATCATGAACTGCTCTTCAGTCTTCAATATCAGGAACAAACCTCAGTGTATATAAAAAGTATACAAGTTCTAGAGAACAAAAACCATTAAATATAATTCTATCAAGGCTGTCCTATAAATCTTCGTATCTAAACAAGAGCTAATCAGTGTTCTGCGCTTAATCTGGGAGAGAAGGTTCTAGAACTAACTTCTGTACACAAAACAATGGCTAACCGGCATGATACTTATGTGTTGGCATCAGCTCCACTCCCCTCAGACAATGATCTTTGCGATGTGCTGCGCTTGCACCAACACAAGAACTCTGGTATTGGACCGTGTTCACCGATGACCCAGGGATGCTGCGCGACGTTCTCTAGAGTCATCCTTTGGCTTGGATCTGCACATTAAAATCAACAGCAAGAGTGAAAATGAGAATGGAAACTTGGAGCACCCTACAAGAACGAATAAAATAAACAATCAAATTCAGCCAGAGACCGACCTTTGCAAAGAAGACCCTCAAGTAGGTCTTTCGTGAGCAGGTTCATATCACCAGGAAGAGACAACGGGTTATTTACTATCTGAGAGACGCAACATTTTTAGTTAGAAACAATGAAATCAAATTCAGTTATCAAAATAAATATAGGAAGCATGTAGTCCACCATGTCATAGGTCTCCTGGAGAGTCTCTCCTAGAAATGGATACTTCCCTAGAAGAAAACAGTACAGAGTAACTCCAACGGCCCAAGTGTCAGCAGCTTTCCCATGATAGGTTACACCTAACATATTAGTTGCATGTTAAGTTGTTGCAATTGAGAAGATAAAACGTGTGCACTATCATGATGACATATAACAGACCTAAACAGCATTCTGGTGCAGTAAAAACAGGAGTTCCTGGAGAACGGCGAAGCTCATCATTATCATCCTATGCACAAAAGTGAAGCGATGATAAACTGTTATTAGTTCCTAAAGCCAGAGATACTCAGAGCAGCAGAGGACAAACAGAAGTCAACTGAAATAAACTGTCAAATGTACAAGGAATTATTCAAGCTTAGCCATCACAAACTAAATGGAGGTAGAGAGGCAAACTCATTTCCTTTAGCCCATCTTGAGAAATTGAAACAGTAATGTGAAGCTAACTTAAATCAAATTAATCCCCTTCAGCCTATTATCAGCAAATAAAATTTTGATGTGATATACGAGACGAGGGCCTCTGAGCCAACCAAACTGGCAAAGAAAGTATCATGACTAACTGTTAATGAGGTGGATACAGGATGGACACAGCCAAACTGTTAATTTTAAATTTATGTTTGATTTGGTATTTAGTTTGTTTTCTGAAATCAGATTCGGAAATTGGTAATTCTCATGAATAAAGACAGTGAGTTTGTTTTTAGATTTTAAGGTCAGGTCAATGCTTAAAAAGGTGGTGGTGTTGCATTAATAATTGATGTTTAGAGTGAATTGTGATTGTAATAATTAGATGATGAGATTTATAGGTACTTGCAGGGGCATACTTTTTAACACTGGAATTCAAAATCTCAAAACAGAAGTTATATTTTGAAAATCCAAATTTGGTTACTGAAAACTTGAAACAAACGTCCATTTGGGTCATGAGGATAAGTTGTAAAAGTAAATTAATTTATTATTTTAAGAAACACAAAAATAATAACACTTAGAGAACCACAGCATAAACAACTCAAAAGAGTTATATTAAGATGCCTGTAATCCCTGTATTGAAGTGATCCTTATTTTTAAATGACAACTTATATGCAATCATACACCTTATGAACTAAGCAAACTTATTCCATCCAGTTATACAAATAAGTTGAATACTACCAATATTAACATACTTTGCTGTCCTACAAGAGATAAGAACGCTTTATAAGCATGAAAACTCATTGAGTGCATTTCTACTTCAGCCTCTCACTCATGCAACACACACAATACTGAAACCAGTGGCATGTCTGTTAAGGAAGATCTCTAACCTCAGAAACCTGACTGACGCTGAAATCACCAATCTTGACAGTGCCAGAACCCGTAACTAATAAATTATCAGGTTTAATATCTCCGTGCACTATATTCTGACAAGACGCAGACAGTATCAATAACTTAAAACGTTAACAAAGAGAATGCAAGAAAAAGAATTTGGCAAGTCAAAGATTTAAGCATTAGCGTGTCATACATGAGCATGAAGATACATCAAACCAGAAACTACATCACGTAAGTACTTCCGTGCAGTATTTTCCCCTAGGCCACCTGGAGGTCCAGCACCCTCACAAACCCATTTGCCTTCAACATACTCAAGAACTGAAATAAAGTAGCCTTTGAGTCAACTTAAACAGCCAAAGTTGGATGTGGAAAGGAAAAGGAAAGGGATAGCATAGAATACCCATATAAAAATGATCTGTTGTTGGGTCGTCAATAACTTCCACTAGGTTCACTATGTTAGGATGACTTAACACTTTCATAATTAAAACCTGAAAACGTAAGAATACACAAGACAGAAAAAACAGTAAAGGAATTACTGAAAGCTTAAATTTACTGAAGCAACAGCTTTAAAATAACAAAAAGTGATGGAACATGAGCGAGTGAAATTAACTGATATAAAAGTAGTTAACAGTTGATTATCAAATAACTTGAGGAATGTCATAATGCAAAAAACACCAGATTGGACAATGCAGGAGTGCGGATGATCAACCAATTTCATCAGATAAATATAACTCTTATGTTCTGCATGTGATTTTGCAAGCAAAAGCTAATAAAGCACACTACATTAGAGGTGTAAGAAAAAAGAAAGAGAAAAGAAAAAGGAGTGCGCAGAGATGATGGAAAGAATCAATTCAAAACAAGATGATGAGAAAGAAGTATCAAATACCTCACGATAAACATCAGTCATAGCAGTTTCTGAAGGTGCAACTCGTAGCTTCAACAAATGAGATTTGTGAAAAGCCTGTCCAAAAATTGAGTGTATATGAAGTCATTAATCCTAATAAGCTTTATTATTACAGATGTTTTGAAATCTGAATAATGTATTATGCAACAGCTTACATTGTAATCTCATTTAAGGTATTTCTTGTACCTTGATATTAATAAAATATCTTTTCCCAAAAAAAAAAAGAAAGTATTAAGCAACAGCAATAAGTTTGATTTATTATGAGAAAGGTAAGACCAGTCGAAATGAAAAAGACAGTTTCGGTGTCATTAGCTGAGCATTTAACATATTGACATTTATATCACTGCTACTTGACTACTATTGTCAGTAGATCTAATCCAAATCCCAGGAGAACAATATTAACAAGATACTGTTTCAGAATTCATCAAAGTAAATACCAATGTGCTTGAGCAAGCAACCAAAGATGTTACCTTTATTGCATAATGGTTTCCATCTACACGGCTCCGGTAGAGAACCTAAACATAGTGAAAGAAACATGTTACATGTAAAATTCCATAGCCAAAAATATAATATCAACAGCAATATGCTCACCACTTTTCCATAGCTGCCAGCACCAATCTTACGTTCGCGGACATATTCATTAATAGTCTTGTTTCCACATTCATCCTGGAACACTAATAATCAATATAAATACAGTAGCACTTCTTTTATAGAAAGAACACCATTTTTTCTTGAGTAAAAATTATTTTCACATTGCCAACCACTTTTATCAACAAATAGACATGCCTTAATTTCCGTTACTAAAAATAGCATCAAATCAATTTCCCACCAAACAGTGCTGGCTCAGATCCTATAGTTTGTTCTTTAAGTTTAAAAGAAAATGTCCATATCGATATAATTTCTATCATACATGCCAACTACAACAATTTTCATACGATTACCAGCCTACGTTAATGACAAAATTTAACATCAATGGTTCTTTAGTTTGTATAAGAAGTCCATAACCATTCTAATTTCCTGATTAAGTTCTACTCCATTTACCATTTCTATAAGAGCAGGTGGTATATTTCAACACAAAGAAAGCTTGCAGACCAATGAAGTTCTATAAGCTTAAAAAAATAGCCAACAGTTATCACGTTTCAGAACTTCAGATTTGCATGTAATATGAACCAGTCCCCACTGACTTAGTTGTGAAGTTCCCTACCAGTGTTGAGATTAAAGTAAAACACATATGCCTTCTTCATACCTCAGAGCGTAGTAAAATGTTTGTCTCCTTAACAGGGAATTCCCTGCAAATGATTCCGTGTCGCAGACGGTACATCAAAATCTCTTCAGATCGCTTTGTAGGGCTTTGGAATTCATATTCATCCCTGATCCCCGTATCAGTCATATCATTATACATACCATCATCATCCTCATTCTCATCCTCATTCTCATTCTCATCCTCATCTTCCACATCATCATCTAACAATAACTCCTGAGAGACACGATTGTACATCCCCCTATAGGGTCTTGTTGCTTTCTTCTGCTTCCTCCCAAAATAGAAACCAAAACACTCACAGCAGCCCATTTCTATCTCAAACTCAATCAAATTCCTCTAAAAAAACTTACAATAACAAAACTTTCACCCAGAATCTTACAGCATCCAGGAACCTAATAAGCTCGATTGTAAAACCTGAAGAAACAGAAACCGGATATATCAAAACCATGTATGCAGATAAGAAGAAACCACCAAAAACCTTTTTGACTCTCAAAGTAAAGAATGGTGACCTTGGATTTTATATAGATCAAATTCAACAGAAACTAAAGACTTGAGCACACATATCAAATCAACTAAACCCTTCTGTAAGTTTCAAAATTTCCTATTTGAAGTAAATAAATGATAACCTTATTCCTTGCCAAAAGGAAATAGTGAAGAAGGGAGTCAGAGTGAACTATTCCAGAGGATGCCATTCAGAAAAATGAAAGAAGCAGTTAGTCGAACCGATCCCACTGCAATTCAAGACCAACATAGCCAAATCTTCACTCTAATTATTCCTATAAGTTGCCGGAGAATAAACTACAACAGGTTAAGCCCTCAGTTTCCAGCTCACTATTCCAACAGCACCTTGACCTTTAGCTCTACGAATAATGAAACAGAAAAAAAAACACAAAAATGAATACTGCATATTATCAAGATTAGAATTTCATAATTAAACAAATGAAATAAATAAATAAATAATCTCATATTGCCACCAGATTTGTTTTAATTTATGCTAAATTCAGGAAAAGACAAAAGAGTTGCGTCCAGAATAACAAGACATTGACTCGCGGAAAAATGACGTAATAAACACAACGAATTCCATCTGTATAAACCCGAAAGGGGATTGTTTCGTTTATATACCCACCTTTCGATTAATTCAAAGACGAGAACAAGAAAACCCTAGCCCTAATATCAACGGACAACCTGATTCTCGTCGACCCTTCAAAGAAATCGAATTGCAGATACAATTCCAACAGCAAAAATAAACTCAGATGTTATTATAGCTTAATGCATGAAAATTCAACTGATACAGAAAGGTAATGGGTAGCCAGAGAGATGTTCGGAGAGAATATATAGGATGGATGTAAGAAAACGAATTTTTGAAACGAGAAAAAGAAAATGGAAAAAGAATAAAGTAGTTGGGAAATGGCAATCTGTTACTCCTACATATAATATTCAACTATGGGAAAGTAATTGAATTATTATAAAACACAATGCATCGAGATTGAGGTGAGGAAGAAACGGTAGATTAGGGTTTGATTTTGGGGGGAGGGAATAAATCAAAATCAACTGCGGAGAAAAATTAGGTCAGATGTAGATTACGTGTTTGCTTGAGAAGGAAAACCGTTTCGTTTTCTTTTCAATCCATGTTTCACGTCATGACACTCCGTACCATCTTCCCAATCACCTCCAAACAGAGCTTTAGCAATTTCGATTTATTTAATTTATTTAATGGTGTAACAATTCTCCCGTTGAGTTAATTAAATGTAATAAAAGTCCATTACTAATTAGTGAAAATGTCTAAAAAAAATTGCGCAGCCAACATACTTTGCAAATCTATTCTACCCAATTTTTTTTTTTTTAGTTTTCAATTTTATTCAATCTCATTTTATAAAAAATTATAAATAAACAGAAAAAATAAGAATAATAATAAAGTGAATGGTATTAATGGAACAAAAGTAGACATTTTTAATTATTATTTTAAAATAAGTGGACAAAAAAGATGTCATGTTAGAAATTACAAAAGGACTTTTTTTATTGTGGCCTTACTATGCATCTCATTATCTCATCTCATTTGATTAAAAATTCAGTACTTTTTTAGCCGGTATTAGCTATACGATTAAAATTGTTCCTAATTTCACTATTTTGGAGTATTAATTATTTTCAATGATATAATTATGAGTTAAATATGTAGTTTGAACTTAAACTATGTTGTAGTGAAGTAGTATATCATTAGATGCTTTACGTGGTATAATAAAGTATGCTTATTAGGTGGTTAAATTATATTTATTGATAATTAAAGTTTGATTAAAATGAATTATATTATAATAATTATTATAAATGCATCATTTTTCGTAATTTAAAAACCATACACTAACTATTTATAAACATATTTATTTATATAAAAATCATAGTTTAACATGTTTCATAACTCATCTTACATATATTTTTTAATTTTTTTTTGGTATTGTAATGATAGTAAACATATTTTTAAGCTTATTAAAAAAATTATTTAATGCCAAAATTATTGCTTCAAATAAATTGATTAATTTGAAAACAATGCATCGCGACTCTTGGTAAAAAGAAAAAAGAACCGCGACTCTATAATTTTTCATTCAGCCCATTAAAATGGCCCACAATAAATGGGCCTGTCCAAGTAAGTAGATTGAGTCCAGTCCAGGGTCGCACTCCCAAACGGGCTGAAGAGAAGCAACCTTCCATTTCGTGAAGCACGCTCTGACACGATTCTTGATTTGGAATGGATTTGTTTGAAGTAACAACACTTTCATACGTTCTTCGCCTTTTTGTATTCTTTCTACTTCTCTCTGGCCGCCTCAAACAAATGGCAGTGGGCGTTCTTGCTTTACAGGGGTCTTTCAACGAACACATTGCAGGCATTCCAATTCCACCCGTTGCATCTTTCTATTGTTTTCTGATTTCTGCATGTATGAGATAAATGGTGAATTGCAGCGTTGAGAAGGCTGGGCGTGAAGGGGGTGGAGATAAGGAAGCCGGAGCAGCTCCACACCGTGGCGGCGCTCATCATCCCTGGCGGAGAAAGCACCACCATGGCCAAGCTTGCGGAATATCATAACCTCGTATGTCTTTCTTTCGATCTTCTTTTTAGTTCTTTCCACACAAAGGGTGCTCTTTAACTGTTGAGAAACTGCTATGATTGAAATAGGATCATGATATTCACAGCCCATAGAGAGTTTCATTCACATCCCCTCCATGGCTACTTATTGTCTATCTTATTGCAGAAGCTTCTACCTTCAACTCCTAACCTTAACTGATTGATAACTACTAATGTCTGTCTTATTGACTGAGTTCCTTACAGAAAATTGTGCTAACATTTCCGCACTAATATTGTTAAATTGAAATATAAAATTGATTGAAGCTTGAGGAGAGATGCAGAGTGGAGACTATATGCTAAGCAGAGTATCATCACCCAATTTTGTTAGCAACATGCCAACAACATTCATGTGATCCAACAATCAACTGCAGTGTACAATGAGCTGCTTATGATTTTATGCATATTAAATCGTATAATTTGACTAAAACATTTGCTTTCTGCTATCTTCCTTCGTCAAACAAATACGCCATTTCAATTACCTTTAAGTGCTAGACATAAGCCTCACTCCGGGATGAAGGTTTATGAGAACAAAATAATATTTTATTGCCTAGGATAACTATGAGTTTCAATGAAGATGATCATTTGGACACTAACTATATAAAAGATGCAATGGGATTCAGTTTCATATCTACTAGGTCATGCTTTTTGGAGCCTTTGGCCTTAGAAAGGATATTCCCTGTAGCCGCAGGCATGAGTGTGAGTAATTTGGTTCTGGAAGAGGATAAACATAGATAACATGCTAATTTCTTCACCTAGTGCCTGGAACATATAAAACCTCACACTCTTATAGTTGAAGAGTTTAATTATGCTGTAGTGGCTAAGGCACTTTATATCCAGTTCTAATGAATCCAAATGATGAGAGATTTTATATGCAAGTTTGGTTTATTTTTCTTTTAGATGACTGGAATCATTATAATAGATGAATTGGAAGTGTCTTGAAGAAAGATTTTTAAATTATCATGAAAAGATAAGATTACCTGGAGACTATCCAATAATACTGACTATAGGATTGAAACTCTTTTGGAAAGAGGTGTTGACTATGTCTCTCAAGATTTCTACAAACCTGAAAGAAACACCTAATAAGTTTGTTGTTGCTGTTGCCATTGTCCACGGGTTGCTTCTTCTTTAAGAATATGGGTTACTTTCCTCCATCAGCATTCAGTACAGTCCATTTCTTGGGGAATCTCTGCTTATTTTTTCTTTAATAGTTGCTCATGGTAGAGAGAAGAGCAAACAGTGTAGGACTGATTGACTCGAGGAACCACCTGCAAAATGAAAAGCTTTATTTTAAATGTAGAAACGTGGCTTGATATATTTGAATAAGAAGCATAAACTCAAGATTATGCCCTCTTATGAAAGAAGAGGATATCAAGATGCTTAACTATATTATTAGTGGCTGTACATGCAATATATTCATTCTATTTAGATCCTGTGACTTATTTTGGCTGGACTGAAGGTTTTTTAATTGCAATATGATGAACTATGTTCGTCCAGCACGCCCAAGATACTACTATCCATTTTAAATTCACTTAAAAGGAAACTATAGATTCCTACCACTGATTTTGATCCCTTTTTCAGTTTTCTTGATTTTTTAAAGTTATAATGGAACTTTAATGGTTTTCTTATGTTCTGGATCTTTATGTCATGTTAAGTATGTGTTACCAGTGGTGACATGCTTTGTGCTTAATTTTGTTACCGCCGCAGTTTCCTGCACTTCGGGAATTTGTAAATATGGGAAAACCAGTTTGGGGAACCTGTGCTGGCCTTATATTTTTGGCTGACAGAGCAACAGGTTGGTGTTTACTTTTATTGTAATTTCATTGGTTCAGAAATGTCTTTATTCTTTCTTCTTTATTTCACTTTTATCGTAATTTTATTGGTTCAGAAATGTCTGTTTTCTTTCTTCTTTTTTTACTTTTACCATTGATTAACTGGTTCAGAAATGTCTCGATTCTTTCTTTAAAATGGGCACTTTATCTTGTTTTCTATGGGATCCATGTGTCTGAAACTCCTTGAGATTGTGATTTTAGTTTTTATAATTGTATAAAACTTATTTATGAAAGAGATGCCTTACCATGCTATGGTTTTGAAATTTCAAATTTATGGCGTATCTCATTCAGGGCAGAAGACTGGTGGACAGGATCTTATTGGCGGCCTTAATTGTACAGTTCATCGAAACTTCTTCGGCAGTCAGGTATAGTATGAATGTCATTTTTCTTGATTCCACATGTGACTAAAAGGTTGTTTGATATGTATATATAAGCGTCTTATATCGTGTAAGATGTTCTTTTGGATTTTATTGGTTGGTAATCTAAAGATTTTTTTTTCTGTGGAAAAAATAAGTTTATAAGGTGTTGGACGTTAGTATTATATGGTGGAAACTACATTGTGTTAAGTTCCTCCTCTCCGAAAATAAATAAAGTGAAGTAGGAAATTTTGGCCATTTTCATTAGAGGCTGTAAAGTGCCATTGTCTTACCAGTTTCCTCTGGAACTCATAAGTCATTCTTAAGAAATACCCTTGGAATTATTATATTCTCCAAACATTTTACATGGTGCAGCCAAAAGCCCTCTGTCAAATGAAGGAAAAGAAGTACATTACTGCAATTCTCTGTAAGAGGATAATATACTCCAGTGCTGATAACATGGTGCTATATTTAAAGCACTTATGAATTGCATTTAGTTCTCGTACTTGAGAGTATTATGACAAGATTTTTCATTTCTCAGGGATATTTTAAATTACCGAACATGAGCATGCTTGACTAAATTTATATGCTCTCTGTTTTGAATTTATGTTTGGCGTTTAAGTCAACAGAGGTTTTGGTTTTAGAAAATCATTTTCTGAAATGGCTCTAAAAGTTGCCTTTGAATCTCAAGCATATGCGAGACTTAGTATGTCCGGTATCCAAATGAGAGTATCCATTGCTTTTGGAAATCATAAATTCTTTGGCTGCACCCCCTGGGGTGAGAGAAAAAAAATATAACAGATAATGACAAAAGGATACTTCTCCACAGTTTGGATGGCATATGAATGTCACGAATGCTGACGGTTCATATTTTTCACCTCAACTTTTTTTGACAATATTAGTGTTCTGAAATCATCAAAATGAACATCATCAGATTCAAAGCTTCGAGGCTGAGCTTTCCGTTCCTGATATAGTGGCCACAGAAGGTGGACCTCCAAGCTTTCGTGGTGTGTTCATCCGTGCTCCTGGAATCCTTGAAGTGGGTCCAGAAGTGCAAGTGCTGGCAGAAGTTCAGGTTCCATCCGGCAAAACCACCAAATCTGATCCTGCTGCTGAATGTTTTGAGGTCAATATTACCTATTTTCTAGCTGGCTTTTTCATTTTCGTGTGTTTATTTTCGCAATATGATCTTATCCTTTCGGTCACAGATATTCCTCATGCTATTCGTTTTGTATGAATTCACTTTGCCTTCTTCATTTTAAGAATATGGCCTGTTGCTTCCTACCTTGAATTGACTAAAATGTTTTTAATTTCTCCCCCTGATATTGCAGTTATAGATCCTATACTAGTCTTTAAATTACAAAATACATACTAATTATTATCTGTTAAGATTAACAGCTAAGTGTTTTGATTATAACATCAAATAACTTGTTCTTGCTCCAGGAAAGTGGTGATCGTGAAAACAAAGTGATCGTTGCTGTGAAGCAGGGAGCAATACTAGCAACTGCTTTTCATCCAGAATTGACTGCAGACACCCGATGGTCAGTTATGTGCTTGTTAACTGAAAGTTTTTAATACCCCACCCCACCTTTTTGCCTTTGCATACGTTGAGTTGCATACAATAATCCGGACGAATGTTGTGGTACAGGCACAGTTATTTCTTGAAGATGATGAGTGAGTGCAGCCAAGAATCATCAAGCAGCACTGCCTTAGCATTGTCGTCTGACAACCCACGCCACCCTGAGCCGCTAAAGTACGACCTCCCCATATTTCAACATTAATCATATATGATTATGGTGAGTGAATGCGCGGAAAATGGATAACTAGTAATCATAATATATACGTCTCTTTTTGGTGCTTATTGTTTGTGATGTTCAATCCATTGAAGATGGTTCTATGGAGCGGACAAAAATGGAAAATCTCTGTCGAAAACGGAGTAATTGTTTTCAAAGTGCACTCCCTTTGTACATACTACATGGATTTTCTAGTTTATGGTTCTTTGTTTTTCCAAATTATATAAGGGATATAGTTTTAATGGGTATAGCTATTTGTCACATTAATAGCTATCAAAACTTTTATGATTATTCCCATTCTTTGATCTTCACTTTTAGTTTATTTTCATTACAATTATGGATATTACAGGTAAATATGTTAAGCAAGCTTGTATTTCACTCCAAGTAGCTCTTTTGAGACCATCTTATAGCGAATTCAAACTTATATTTTAAATCATTTATTTCTAAAATAATTACATCACGTGTAAATTAACTTGATTATGAACGACAAATTCCAGTGCAAAAAATGACGAAGAATATGTGAAAGTGTAAAAAGCATTTAATGTTGATGAGCAGAGGATCCAACCGTGTTGAAGGCCCTAAGCAACCTAACTAACTTACATTTACGTTCCTTTATTCTCAAGATATTATAATTAAGCCTTTGAAAGAAAAAAAGAAAAAAAGGAAAAAGAAAAGTGGTTTATATTTTATAATTTTACTTTTATCTCAATTATTATCAAAGTGGCTTGTATCCGTTGACCCTAAAATTGCAATGTACAATAATCGGCATGTAACGTGTAACAGGAGATGTAATGCCTATTACTAAAAGAAAGAAAATAAACAAGTTGGTAAAGTCAACGTTAATGAAGCTTGAGAATGAAGATTAATAATTAAGCCTTTGAAAGAAAAAAAGAAAAAAGAAAAGTGGTTTATATTTTATAATTTTACTTTTATCTCAATTATTATCAAAGTGGCTTTTATCCGTTGACCCTAAAATTGCAACGTACAATAATCGGCATGTAACATCGAACGCGTGTAACAGGAGATGTAATGCCTATTACTATGATAAAAGAAAGAAAATAAACAAGTTGGTAAAGTCAACGTTAATGAAGCTTGAGAATGAAGATTATTTGCTCAACACAGCGGTGATGACTTGAACCCTACTAAAAGGCGCATGCAGCGGTTGCTCCAGAATGAATCAAACCCTGGTTTTGACCATCCTCCTCTCCTCTTTATATCATCTTCTCTTTGTGTGGTGTGATTCCACTTCCATGAGATTTTCATTGCATTGCTGATCGAATCAGAGAAAGAAAGGAGTCGTCATGGAATCCAGGAGGCTCTGCATTTTGCTGGCTCTCCTTTTCTTCTTCATTTCCATGGAGATCAATCTCATTCTCGCCCAAGGCAACGGAAATGGAAACGGAAACAATAACGGCGGAAGCAACAACGGCAACGGCAACGGAAATGGCAACAGCGGTGGCAACAACGGAAACAATAACGGCAATGGAAACACCGGCAGCAACAATGGGGACGGTAACGGCAACGGAAACACTGGCAGCAACAACGGGAACGGTAACGGTAATGGAAACGCTGGTAGCAACAATGGGAACGGTAACGGCAACGGCAACGCTGGCGGCAACAACGGGAACGGGAACGGAATCGGTAACGGCAAAAGTAGCGGAGATAACAGTGAGAGTAACGCGAAGCAGCAAAAGAGGCCTGCCGATGATGCTGCAACTACCAATTATGATTTACTATCAGTACTCCCAAGAACAGGGCAGGAAAGAGCATTCTGCAAAGCCAGGGGGAAGTGCCACTTTAAGACACTCACCTGCCCTCCCCAGTGCCCTCAGAGGAAGCCAAAGAACAACAAGAAGCAAAAGGGTTGCTTCATTAATTGCAGCAGCAGAAGCTGTGAAGCCACCTGCAAATGTAATTAACCTCACTCTCCATCTTCTTTATTTCTTACTATGCCTCAATCTCTAATCTGTGTGTGATCTGCAGGGAGAAAGCCTAAATGCAATGGATACGGCTCCTTATGCTACGATCCTCGTTTCGTGGGGGGCGATGGTGTCATGTTCTATTTCCATGGATCCAAGGAGAGTGATTTCGCCATCGTCTCTGACTACAACCTCCACATCAATGCTCATCTCATTGGGACAAGGCCACAGGGGAGGACCCGTGACTTTACATGGGTTCAAGCTCTGTCCATCATGTTCGACACCCACACCTTAGTGGTCGCAGCTAAGAAAGTTGAGAAGTGGGACAACGCTGCGGATGCACTTGTTGTGAAGTGGGACGGGGAGTCTGTCAGCATCCCGACAGATGAAGAGGCTGAATGGAGGATCAACACCGGAGAGAGAGGAGTGACAGTGGAGAGAACAGATGAAGTGAACACAGTGAGAGTTCATGTAACAGAGTTGGTGGAGATAGCCATAAGGGTGACCCCAATTGGAGAAGAAGAGAACAGAATCCATAAGTACGGGTTGGATACAGGGCGCGATGCGTTCGCCCACCTTGAGACACAGTTCACCTTCTTCAGTCTCTCGGATATGGTGGAAGGAGTGCTCGGGCAGACATATAGGCCGGGGTATGTGAGTCCGGTGAAGAGGGGGGTGGCTATGCCGGTGATGGGAGGCGAAGACAAGTACCAAACGCCCTCCCTATACTCACCTTCTTGCAAACTCTGCAGATTCAAAAGACCCTCCACCCTCCTCTCTGCAGCCTGACTTCACATTTCATCATGCATTCACATTTATTAATCAATAAATTACTTCCATTCTTGTATTCACCAATTGTAATAACTTTCTTGTACAATGATATATTGATGATTATATTAAATAAGAAAGAGAAAGAGAAGTGATGATTAAGCAGCTAAAATCACAATGTTAATGACAAATGATGATTTCACTTTATGATTGGGTGATTATTCTGTGAACAACTTTAGTTGATAGTATATGTATATATATACAGAGAGAGATACTATGTACAAGAAACTACAACAACTAAGGTTTTGGTAGTTCCTGCACAAGGGTCACCAAATGTGTTCACTGAAACTCCAATGCTGCAGCTTCTTGATCCCATGCAAGCCTGTAAAAATCATCATTAAAATGCATGCGAGAACACTGGTTTAGAATTTTGATGAACCATGAAGTAATCAGTAAAATCTTGCTGCTGCATCGACTGTGGGTCCAAGAGGAGTTCCAAAGCTAGCAAATTTTATCTTAGATATGACCTGATCTGGAGATGGGCAACCTAGGGACAAAGTCGGTCCTGCTTTTCTTCTTGTGTCTTAGTCCACATATCAACTGGAATTGGGTGAGAGCATATACTTAGCGTCTCGCGGTTAGCAAAAGCTATCTGTGTTGGGTCACCCCCAGCTTCCTCAAACAATACTAGGACATTTCCAGTTGGTTGCAGCCAAGAATGGGGAACATGATAGCTGAAAGGTTAAATTAATGAGAAATTCAGACAAGATAGTTAAACAAAAAAAATTCTCACAGCTGCTGAGATGGCTTTCCGCAGCTGAAAGTTCCCCTGTAATTGCAAGAGGTCTGTTTGGAGCAAGATTAGTTGGCCAATAACGCCCGATGCTCTCTCCGTTCATCCATGCTAGACCTTTCCCGTTAAGTCCAAGGTAATTGGGCTGCTTCCAGATGGAGCATCAAAGGTCGTCTAGATCACAACGACACATGCTTCATTCATTCATAATATGGAGTGGGTGCAGAGTTTTTTTTTTTAAGTGCACACACTAAATTTGGACGAAAAAGGCTAAAATGGACAAAAAATAATCAAAATTAAGAATTGTAAATGAAAAATGATTAAAGTTGGAATATACATACTTATAGAATCAAATTTGATATTTACTCTATAAATAACATACATTAGTTAAAGACTAAGAATTTTTAAAAAGGAAAAAATTTTAAATGGTAACTATGCATTAAATTACATTTTATTTGGCCACTTACATAAAAAATACTCCCTCCGTCCCATAGAAATTTACACACTTTCTTTTTTGGTTTGTCCCACTAAAGTTGACACATTTCCTTTTTAATACATTGATCCACACAAAAAACAATGAGTGTATATTAGGTGCACCCGGGTGTACCTTGCACCCATATTTGTATAACTTTTTATTCTATTTTGTATACATGTTATTCTCTTTTGTATACGTGTTTTGTAATATTTGTATACTTTTTTCACACTAAGTTTTTCATTAAAAAAATAAGCATTCATATGTGTATAACTTT
Organism: Pogostemon cablin; assembly: GCA_023678885.1. Lineage (NCBI taxonomy): Eukaryota > Viridiplantae > Streptophyta > Magnoliopsida > Lamiales > Lamiaceae > Pogostemon > Pogostemon cablin. Next base: position 9,055,331 of record CM042965.1, read on the forward strand.
TTATTCAATAGTGTATACATGTATTTTAATAATTGTACATTTTTTTACACTCAATTTTTTATTAAAAAAATTAATAATTAAATTATATACATTTTTACTCATAATTGTATATGTTTTTGCTTATATTTGTACGTGGGTGCACACGAAGCTTCGTGTGCACCCGGGTGCACACTATATTTAGCCAAAAACAATTAATCTATTCTCATGGCCCCACATATCACCTCTAATACAACTACCAACTACACATTAAATATTATTTCTCTCACTTCACTTTACTCAACTTTACATTAAATTATTATACTCCTTAATCTCCGTGCCCAAAAAAAATTATATCAACTTCTATGGGACGGAGGGAGTAATTTTTTTATAGTCACTATTAAGGGTTATTCCCAATTCACCTTCATAATTGTTAGAAAAAAGACAAAAATTATGGAATCATCATTATATTTTTGTTGACATCATTAAATGGCATTGGGTGGGACCACATTTAAAATTATAAAAACATCTCAGAAAATTGATTCTTCTATTCCGCCTAAGTTTCTTCGATTTGGCCTATACGATTTGTTTATTCAGCCTATATTTTTTTTCAGAAAAATTTTTCATACGGATAAAATTTTTCTTCTATTTGGCCTACATATCTTCTATTCGGTCCAAAATTTTGTTCTATTCGGGTTATATTTTTTTTCCAGAAAAAATAGATTTTCATACGGAAAATTTTTTCTTCTGTTCGGCCCAAATTTTTGTTCTATTCGACCTATATTTTTGTTCCATTCTGCCTATATTTTTTTTCTAAAATTAAATTTTCATACGGATAAAATTTTTCTTCTATTCGTTTTACATGCCTTCTTTCGGCCCAAATTTCTATTCTAATTTACCTATATTTTTGTTCTATTCGGTCTATATTTTTTCCTAGAAAATATTAGATTTTCATATGGATAAAATTATTCTTTTATTCGAACCAGAATTTTGTTCTATTCGTCCTATATATTTTTTTCAGAAAAAATTAGATTTTTATAAGGATAAAAATTTTCTTCTATTCAACCTACATGTCTTCTATTCGGCCCAAATTTTTATTCTATACGGCCTATATTTTTTTTTCCAGAAAAATTAGAAAAAATTTTCATACGGATAAAATTTTTCTTCTATTCGGCCTATATATGTTTTTCCCAGAAAAAAATCGTAGAATACATCTTTTTGCATTTTAATAAATAAATATATTCATGAGGCATATAAAATCAACAAATCAATGCATTAAGTCGACTGTAAAACAAATTATTGTACTTTGATATTTTTTGGTCAAAATGAGACCTCAAACATGTGATTAATGAGGCATTTTCAAGGGTATTTTGGTCACTTCCAAATAAAGTGGCTAGAATAAATTGTTTTTAAAATAGGTGGCCACTTAAAAATATTTTAAGTGGGAGTGGCTACTTATTATTTCAATATCAGATATTTTCTCTACGGAGTTTTTGTTGACTGAACTGTTCCTCCGCTGAATTTATACCGAATTATGTACTTTATTGATTTAATTAAGCATGTCTTAGCATTTTGGCATAAAATTCAGAGAATCTAGGTATATCTAATGTTCTCCCTTTTGAGTGAGTTTTCTGTTTCTTTTAATTTATTACTAATTTTATTTTATAGATTACTTACCAGCAGTTTTTGGTTCAATCATGAACTCTTGGTATTGTGTGGTTCATTGTACTCAGTGTGTGTTTTGAGCTTAAGAGAGAGAGAGAGAGTTACCTTACAAGGCAATGAACCTCTATATAAATCATGTATATATGCAGGTCCGGGATGATCCCATTGAATACATAAAAACGCTTCTGAACACGACTGGTGATGGAAGAATAAGCGTGTCAGCCATATGACACCGCCTGGATTGCTATGATTTAGGATGTGGAGGCCCCCCAGTTCCCATCGAGCCTGGAGTGGATTGCCAAGCATCAACTCCGGGATGGCCAAATCCCGATCTACACACCCCTAGTTATGTTATTCCTTTTTCACCTTAAAAAGGGATATATTTATCGATGCTCAAACTAAAATAATAAGTCAATGGGGTAATAGGTAGTTTCTTAAACTTAGTTAGGACAAAGCGAGAGGGGTATTGATAATTTACAGAAAATATTAGTTTGGTATTTGATCAAGGAAATCAAGAATATTCAACCTCTGCAACAGAAGTTGGTATTTGATTCAACATCATTTGCATGAGGTGTTGTGAGAGGGGTTGGAAGCTGCAGTTCGAGGGATTCCCACCCCGCTGACGAATAAGAATACACAACAAAATCTACGACACTATTCCAACAACCTGGTCGCACATTCTCCCTAGACATACATACCAATGAAATCACGTTGCAGAGTGATCATTCCTGGGCGTTCATGTACGGAGACATAATCGATGTGAATGGAGGATCAGCACCGGAGAGAGAGGAGTGACAGTAGAGGATGTGAACACAGTGAGAGTTCATGTGGTGGAGATTAGCATAATTGGAGAAGAAGAGAATAGAGTTCATAAGTAATAACAGTTCAGCTTCTTCAGCCTCTCTGGACGTATAGAACAGGGTATGTGAGTCCGGTTGAGAAAGGAATGGCCATGCCGGTGACGGGAGGCGAAGACAAGTACCAAACGCCCTCCCTATACTCACCTTCTTGCAAACTCTGTACTCCTCCCTGCAGTCTGACTTCACATTTCATCATGCATTCACATTTATTAATCAATATTCACCAATCTTGTACAATGATATATTGATGATTATATTAAATAAGAAAGAGCGGTGATGATTAAGCAGCTCAAATAATGAATAATTTCACTTTATACTAAGGGTGATTGATTATTCTGTGAACAACTTTAGTTGATAGCATTTGTATACAAAGATAGAGAGAGAGAGAGGCTATGTACAGGAAGCTTCAACAGCTAAGGTTTTGGTAGTTCCTGCACAAGGGTCACCAAATGTGTTCACTGAAACTCCAATGCTGCAGCTTCTTGATCCAATGCAAGCCTGTAAACCATCAAGAAAATGCAAGTGAGAACACCTGTTTAGAATTTTGATGAACCATGAAGCAACAGTAAAATCTACAGACCTTTTGGACGACGGAGAGGGCTCGTTTGCTGCTGCATCGACCGTGGCTGAAGCTTCCACAAGCTCCATGAGGAGTTCCAAAGCTAGCAAATTTTATCTTAGATATGACCTGATCTTGAGATGGGCAACCTAGGGACAGAGTCGGTCCTGCCTTCCTTCTTGTGTCTTCATCTTCAGTCCACATATCAACTGGAATTGGGTGAGATTCTGAAACCCGAGAGCATATACTTTGCGTCTCTCGGGTAGCAAAAGCTATCTGTGTTGGGTCACCCCCAGCTTCCTCAAACAATACTAGGACATTTCCAGTTGGTTGCAGCCAAGAACGGGGAACATGATAGCTGAAAGGTTAAAATTGATGATTAGTAGTGAGTAGTGACTAGTGAGAAATTCAGAAAGGATAGTTGAACAAATAAATTCTCACAGCTGCTGAGATGGCTTTCCGCAGTTCTTCTGGCATTTGCTTGGGCTGTAAGATCCCCTGTAATTGCAAGAGGTGGTGCAGCCACTGTTTGGAGCGAGATTAGTTGGCCAATAACGCCCGATGCTCTCTCCGTTTATCCATGCTTCACCTTTCCCCAGTCCATTTAAGTCCAAGGCAACTGGGCTGCTTCCAGATGGAGCATCAAATGTCGTCTAGATCACAAAGGAACATGCTTCATTCATTCATTCATGATATGGAGTGGGGAGTGTTTTTTTTGTTGGGGGAGTGGGGATAACCTTTACCTTGTACCAAACCAATGGTTGATTTTTTGGCAGACTAGGCTGTGATACCCAAAGTGAAGAAGCACCACTAGACAGGCCTAAGTAGTCTCCTTTCAGACCAATCTGCTCCAATGGATTCCCAATGAGCAAAAAAAAATAAAAATAAAGATGTAATATTACCAAATATTTGACAAACATTGAAAATAATAGTACTACATTTTACCAAATCAAGAAATCATGGTACAATTTTACAAATGAATCTGAAATAGGATAGATGATTTGGGTGAATTATCCAGTACACATTGCAATTTAAGAACACTAGTTTATGCTAGAAGATAAATATAAAGAAACTTGATGAAAGAAATAACCTGATATGTCCACTGCTGAGATGATAAATCAACAGTTGATCCATTCTTTAGGCCTTTCAACTGCACTGGACCAGTAACTCCTGCACCAAGCAAATCGAAGAATGCTCCATAGTTCTGGATTGAAAGAGCTTTGAGTCAGATAAAAACTATGATAAGAATTAAAACAAAAAATTCTATACGAGTGATTATACCTGTAATCCCACTGTTGAACTCAAGATATCAATCTTGTTTTTTCCAGGAACTAAGGTAACAGGAACATCTATTAAAACTTTACGGTTGCTATTTCTTCCTTTCCCACTCCCTGTACAGATTGTTATTCCATTGATTGAATTGCAGATTTTTTCCAGGAACTATGGCAACAAGAACATCTATTAATCTGGTTACCTGAAAGTTTTCCATTGATGAAAACATTAATTGAATGGCCTTGTGAATCCACGTAAAGTACTGTCTGAGATCCATCTTTAAGGAAAGGCTCATCCCCTACTATCTCAGGGCTGAACCCATAAGGAAAGTGTTAAAACTACTAATATTATCAATATATATTTCTTGTCACTTTTGCAAGCTTTATACCTTAGAGAATACCACAGATAGTCACTTTTGTCAGCAGTCGTATTTATTTGTTCGAGCAACCCAGGTTTTGTGAATGCACTATCGCTCGATATACCTACAGGTTCACTGATCCAACTCCAACCTGAAGCGAATGCATCAGTAGTTGTAGTGTCGTCTTTTGAAGGTTGACGGACAAATTGAGCAACAGTTGACACCGAGTTAATCTGTCATTTACAGATATATATTAGCTTCTGCAGAAAATCTTTCAGTAACTTGTACAGTACAAGTGGTTATTTTCAGTTGATTGAAAAATAAAACATTACTTTCAAACTGGATTGGATAAAATAAATGATCAAAAATTTATAATGAACTTTACATCTGCTAGACTTGACTTCTGGATAACTAAAGAAGGATTCATGAGTCATGACTGTTTAAATGTAATCAGTCATCTGATAACAAATCAAATAATAGAGATGATATTTATTGCTTATAGGCTAATTTAAGGCCCAAAAAACCCAAGCCAATGCCAGTTTAAATTACGTAAGAGTTAATAGACATCATGTTCACAATGTAAGGTTCAAAATGCATACTTTTGCTGTATTGAGAACCACACTCTTGCAGTCAGGTAAGATGCTGACAGACCAAGCAGGCAAATTATAGGAATTTCCATTGAAATTCACTGTTGCATCCGATTGTGTGCCAACATTTGCGAGAAAAGCAGCACATTTTCCTGATTGTGTTTTATAAACAGTTGCCTGAAGAGAAATCAAAACTAGTTAATGAATATTGCTAGAACTTAAATCTGATATACCGAACAAAAAGCTGGAGGTCTGTCTAATTTTCATTTTTTTTCAAGCTTTCAAGAGTCATATGAATGGTCTGGCTTTATACATTTAAGAATGAAAAATGCTACTGAAAAATAATGGCTTTATGAGAAATGCTCCACTGTGTTGTCCATTTGGGGTACATTCTAGGTAAAAACAGTAGTAATCATGATTTGTTGTCAGAACAAGTCATATGCTTGATAAAATTATGATGCCCTGCTTAACATGCTATGCTCCACTTATGATTTTAACCAAACAATAAACTTTAAAAACTTATGGCAACTGGCAAGTTTAATCATAGTTTCACTTTTTCATCAATTACAGCATGTGCATAACTTTAAACGTAGATGATGTTATTTATACCTCCAAATTTGAACCAAGAGATGTAGTTTTCGGATCAGTTTCCACCATTGCTTCTTCACAAAGTTTTATAGCCTTGTGTACGTCTTTCAAGTGGCCCCATTTCGGTTGTCTCACGAGGCCTAGAATAGTACAGTAAAGAAAGCTCTTGACGCCTCAGTGTTTTTCCGTTTCACATTAAACTTAGTAATCCATAATGGAAAATATGGTTCTATGAATTGATATCTGCCCCTCAAAAAAAACTGTGGTGCTGTAATCACTGATACTAAGCAAGGGAACCACATACCGTACTCATCAATTGGAGCATCATAATCATAGCTTGTAGTAATGAAAGGTCCACCAGCAGAGCGGCCAAAGTTAGTCCCACCATGATACTGTTAAAATACAACAAAATCCATGTGACTAGATCTTGAAGTTCTGGATGTGAAAATTGGAAAGAACTAAACTAACCAAGCTATATGAATTACCATGTAGTAATTCTGGAAGGTTCCCCCTAGCTGGTAAAAACGAGCCACAGCAAAAGCAAGATCTTCCGCAGGTCTGTATGGCACAGGATCACCAAATGAAGAGAACCTGATGTTTTATCAATGTCACAGAAACTCAAACTGTAAACCATCATGCAAGATAAACAAAGAAAGTTTGTAATGAAATTATGAGTCCGATGTTCTACCATCCACTCCAGTTCTCTGTCCAAATTTTTGGCGTGGTGTTAGCATTTGGAGTGAATTGATCGCAGTAAAACCCATTACAAGTGTTTATCTGCGTTATCCAACAGGATGATGTTAGCTCATTGAATTTGACTAATACGCTATGCATCAATTAGTTGCCAGCATTACCATTTATTGTTGAATTGAAAAGGTAACTAACTCACAATAGGCTTAGGAGCATCACTTTGCTGGCACATCACCCAGGGCACCCCTGTATCCAACGAGGTAGCCATTGCTGCAGCCCAATTTATATATGTTTTGGCAGCATTACCATAAGAATCATCGACATTGCCATACTCATTTTCTATCTGGTAAGGAGAAGAGAACACAAATCCTTGAGTTTTAGTCTAATTCAGCTATGAAGCTGCACTTCGTATTCAGAATTTATACGGATTTTTGCAAATTGAACCTGAGATAAGATTATGGGGCCGCCTTGGGATGCATACAGATTTTCTTGCTGCATCATATCAACAATCTTGGCCGTAAATCTCTTCATTTCAGCCTAAAAACAGCTCACACTTATTAATGTAGTATAAGTAGAGCCGGCCTATTTGCCACCTCTTAAGTATAAGATATAGCAATAACTAAGAATTACAACAAATAAGGACAACAATGGAAGTAAGAGAAGCACAAACACTCACCTTGAAGGGCTCATTATCAGTTCGTAGCTTAATTCCAGGTACAAAATGCAGCCAAATAGGAAACCCACTGTTCAAAATTTTGTGACCATCTCATATTAGCCACTATATAATCAGTACTGGCTCTATGATTGTAGAAAATGCTAAAATTTTCATAATATTCTCAAATAAACTTTTCAGGAAACTGCAATTTAATTTTTATTTTTTTAAGAAAAAGAAAATTAGTTTTACCCATAATTCCACTCAGCACAAACATAGGGACCGATTCGAAGATGGACAAACAAACCAGCTTCCTTAACCAGCTTGACAAATTTCACCAAATCATTTCGCCCTTCAAAATTATACTGCAAAATTTCCTTTCAACCGTCAGCATCATTTCCCCTTTTCTTCATATTGACTTTTCAGTAATTAAAAACTAATACATCTTAATTAAAGCCAGCATCAATGATTGAGATTTACTCGGAATCCTTAAATTCAATAATTTAATCCAAAAAGTTCAACATTTCACAACAAGAAACTGGAAAAGGTGGAAAGTGATCCTTCTTCCCCTTTTTAGTTACTTTTACTTTCCTCTTTCCTCCGAACAAACTAACCACTGAAGTTAAGGATAAAGAAAAACACAATTACAAAGAAATTAAATTAAACAAATATCACCTGCCCGCGAATTGGTTCATGCAAATTCCAGAACACGTAAGTTTCAATCACATCCAGTCCTCCGTCTTTCGACTTCTGTATCAAATCTGGCCACATCTGGTTCGACATCGAAACACAAAAAAATCCATTTCACATTTACATACAGAAAACTGTATCTATAAATTTTACGGAATTCAGTGCGCATCTGTGTGTGAGGAAAATAAAAGCGCGTGAGCAATATATACATATAAATATCTGTACGTATACTGACATCAGGAGTGCTGCGCGGATAATGAATGGACCCCGAGACGAGGACCCTTCTGTTGCCGTCGATGACCAGCGCGCGGTGATCGTACGTCACATTGGCGCCAAAGCAAAACGGCGTCGTAAATGCCAAAAACCAAAACAAGCCCAACCACACCGCCATTGCTCTCGATTAACAGAGCTTAATTATTCCTATTCAGATTGCGGGATTACGAATGCTTATAAACGAAAAAACAAAGGGCGGTTTCTCCTTCCTTGAAGCAGTTGGTTGTTCTCGCTTATGGAGTTGGCTTTCCTCCGCGAAGGGAAAACGAACAAAGGATATCCGTTTTGGGAAACTCTTTAGCTTGATTGAAAGCAGTTTTAGAGGCAGAAAGTCATGGAGAATACGACGGAGACGACACGTTTAGTCTTGTAGTCACGCGACGGTTTCGTCGTCGACGCTGTCGTTGGAGGCGAGGGTTAGCTGTGCGAGAGTGCAGCTGCCATGGCTATGGAGGAGTGTATTATATATATAATGTGGGAGAGAGTGATGGTGTTGGCTTTTATTGAGGGCAGCACTCTTAACTCTACCGTCAACCACTGCATATTCTTACTGTATTTCTCTCTCTCACATGCCATCTTATTTTTTCTCTCTCTTCTTTTTTTTAGGGGAAATTAATTATAATTTAATGATATGAAAAGCTCGAAACACGAATACGTGACACGACAATTGTGTCCATGGATTTTATCATTATGGTACGATCAATAATTAGTAAAGTAATTTAACAATGGTATTCCATTTTATATTTGATCGATCTTGTGAATCATATTGCTGATAATCCTTCTCTACTTTAAAATATAAGGAGGGTAATTATATTTTCAAATATTATAAATCTTAAATAAATATTCCCTATATTCATTCACAAGTGCTAAAGATGTGAATTAAATAGTATTATTATATTAATGGGTGTATCTCATATTTAGGTGTACTTCTTTGTTATGGATAAAGGTTCTCATTTACCATTTATTTTTTACGCGTAGAATAAGAAATATTTTTATTTTATGTGTAGTGGGTAGTAGTTGTATTAGTAGCGAGTGATGAGTTATATGTGGGGCTCTTCTACTAAAAGGAGAAACTATGGACCTTTGAATGACGTTCAATATAATAAAATTGGGATCTTTCGATGAAACAGATGAAATATTAATGATATATGTGAGTCTCATTTGTCTAACATGGGAAATGAAATCATTTTGAGCATCCAATACGGAAAAAAAATGAAACGCTTATAAGGTGAAGTAGAGATTATTAAAAGTATAAGAACATCTTCAGAAGTAATTGTATAAAGAGTATTTTGTGTAAAATGGAGAGTATTTAAATTTAGAGAGTCATATTTTTTATCCACTCCAACATTCTCTTTATATTTCAATTAATTTTTATCTTCACAATATTTATTTATTACTTTTTATTATATTATATTATCTCCTAATTTATTATATCATAGATGTGAATTAATTAATATTTTTAGTGGACATCTCAAGAAGTGCTGAAAGTAATGAAATAGTTAATGCAATTAATTTTAAAGAGGTGTTTTGGTTCTCTAAATTTGAAGAGTCAAATTCATTATGTAAAAAAATATGTTATTTTGAAGAAGCTCTCGAACATGAATTTTTATGTTTTACTCTTTAAATTTTAACTATTATTTATTTTAAAGAGCTTTAAGAGATGTTCTAATAGAATATAAATCACTGAAATTCGTATAAATAATTACTTGAACCCGGTTTCTAAGAAACTTTGCCTTGACATGAAAATCTGCAAATTATAAACTTTTATTCTTTTAAGGCAAAACAAATTTATTGATTGAATAAACTTTTATTACTACTCTTAGAAACACTTTTATAAACACGATTTACATAACTTAGTATATGAACTCGAGTTTTTTGGTCCCTATTCAAATCTTATATACCATATGTACTGATAGAGGTTTAAATTAAAATAGACAACAACGTTTACAGTAAACTCAATTCACATGAGACTAATTCATACTACTCTGACCATTTGAACAGTAATTGTTTCTTATTTGTATACTCCTTCCATCTCCTTGAAAAATGATGCTCCCTCCGTTCCTCACCAGGGGTCTCTTTTTCCATTTTGGTCGTCCCACCCAAAGGGTTCTCTTTCTTTTTTATATAAATGGGTCACACACTCACCCACTAATACAATTAAAACATGGGGTCCACACTCCTACTAATACAACTACCCACTACACATTAAATAATAATACTCCTTAATCTACGTGCAAAAAAATAAAATGCACCCTTGGTGCGGGACATAGGGAGTATTTTTTTTTTCATTTTGGATGTCTTAAGTAGGTCACTTTCCTTTTTTACACCTATGGAATTCACATACACCCACTAATACAATTAAAATATGAGACCTATACTCCCATTAATATATAATAATAATTCTAAATCGACTTGAAAAAAAAATCCCAGGTGAGACAAAAGGAGTATATGCATTAAAGAGTGTATTATTTTATGTCCAACTAATATGCAATAGTATTAATTAGTAGACAAAAACTTGTGTACAACCTCTAATTGGTACAACTTCCGGTACAACCTTCTTCCTTCATCTTCGGTGTGTGTTTTTCTTTTTCTTTTTTTTTTCTTTTTTTTATATTTAATTTTAGGTATATAATTGTAATTTTACCCTTGTGTTTGAGGTATAATTTATCCTTAGGGTTTAGGATATAATTGTAATTTTACCCTTGTGGTTTAGGGTTCAATTTATCCATAGGGTTTAGGGTATAATTGTAATTTTACTCTTGTGGTTTATGATATAATTTATCCCTAGGGTTTAGGGTATAATTGTAATTTTACCCTTGTGGTTTAAGGTATAATTTATTTCTAGGGTTTAGGGTATAATTATAATTTTATCAATAACATTAATAAAGAAAAAGAATTAATTAAAAAGGGTATGGACCAAATTGTATCAATTCAATTAGTAAAAATTGTTGTAATTAGTCTCTCTCTAATTAGTATATCTGTTTGAATTGTGGGACTGATTTCTTTTTGGGGGAATGTAGCTAAAATGAATACTTTACAAATGGATGTGGAGAGCATTACAATAGAATGTCAGTTATTTTAATCAATACCGAGACTTTATGTGGATTTATTATTGTTTAGATGTTTCCTAACTCAATTTGAAAAATCTATAAATAATATAATCTCTTCATCTATAATATAAATTTACTTTTATTATTCTACTGTTAGAGAAAAAATTTTGATAAATTTTATTGAATTTTGAGGATAATATAATATTTTTAGATAATGAATAAATTAACATATAAAATATATAGTGTGTTAGGAAGTAATGATAATTTTAAAATTAAAATGTACTTTTTAAGTTTTGGAATGAGATATTATTTTTTCTTTGAGTTACTCTCTTGTGAGACGTGTTTTTTGTGAGACGGGTTGACCCATTGTAGGCACTTGAATTTTATTGTCTATTAAAGGAAAATATATGGCAAATTAATGCAATAATTATCAATTAATTATTTATTTATTAAGGGATTTAAATAAATAAATTCCTAAAATAAATGAGTAAATAATTTATAATTGGGTAAGATCCAGTCAAATAAGTCTGACTTAAAGCCTAAGAAAGTGAAAGGCCCAAGCCCGCATAATTAGGTCAAAACAGACCAATCAGACTGTGAGTTATTTATGGGGCATCCTCATACTCCACCTATATAAGGAGCCCTCCTCCATTCATTCCAGACACATTCAAAGACCTGAAGACACAAACGCTCTGAAGAGATCAAGAACACGAGCAGTGCTCCCTTGAGATCTTCAAGCATCTTCAAGTCAAGAACGGCAAGCGATTCGGGATTAAGGTGCAGAGCCCCCCAAATCAAGCGTTCTTCATAAACTAAGTTCTTCGGTATTCTTCGCGCCAAGAACAGCATACGACCTGGGATAAAGGTGCTAAGCCCCCCAGATCGAGTGTTTCTTCGGATCAAGTACGTTTAATCCAAACAAATGCTCGACGCTTCTGGATTAACGTTATAAGTTCCCAAATCCGAGTTCGGACAAGCTTCAACTGAAGATCCGACTCAACACACACAGTCAACGCGGTCAACACACAAGTCAAGTCAAAGTCAAAGTCCAAATTGGTTCGAGAGAAGAATCAGATGATTGATAGAGATTGTTCCTAAATTTTCAAGTTCAATCCGTCTGGATTATTATTGTAAATCTTTTGTGTTAATTTCATTATAAATACAATATTTGTTGTTACACCCATTACTAAAGTATGCTTTTTTGTAGTTAAAGTATGTTTATTTGTAGTTATAGTATGTCAATAATAAATCATATTATAACACCATAAAATCATACTTTAATGCATAATTCATTATACTTTAAAAAACTTACTTTAACAATAATTAAACATACTTTATCAATATAATAAACACACTTTAACCGGTCTCACAAGCCGTCTCACAAAATTAAGGTGTCAAAACTTTGTCCTTTTCTTTTAAGTATGTGGAACTTATTTTGAGATGGACAAAAGAAAAAATAGTAAACTTCAAAGGTAACCGTGGTTATTCTATATAAAAAATAGTGATATATTTCTCTACAAAATCCAAACACATATTTGTTATATACTATATTTGAATTGGACTAAATTTTATAGTTTTTGGGTTAATTTAAATCTAGCTAATTGCACACATGCTAATTTTGTATAGTTTGAGCACAATCATACCTTTAAATAATTTAAAGCCAAACAATAAAACATTAAGTTTTAGAAGTAATGTATAACATAAATTGAATTTAAACAAGTATTTGTATTTTTTAGAGTATAATGATAATTATATTTCTCCTACATATTATTTATATGATAACAGAAATAATATTAGCGAATGGAATAAAATAAGATATGTGGCGTAAAATTTCAGCATAGTTCACTAATGTCGTCTACCCTTTGGCATTTGTGTTCAAACTTGATCACACCATTAAATTAAATTATTCACAAATTGAAGGCCCTCATCCATATGTAGGTCCCACTTTACTTACCATTCATAAAAAATTATTTTCGATTTCCTTGACTAATTACATTCTTAAATAAATTCTCTTAATTCGAGGCATAATTTGATTTGGTGGGATATTGAAGACAATAATACCATTTTATGAAAAGAATTTGGGGGAAATGAATAAAATTGATAAATTTTAACCTAGTTGATGAAAAGGAATGATCTCGCGTTAAATTATTTTATTAACAATTTATAACATAAAAAATATAATATTTTTAATGAAGATGTTAATATATTTATTAAAAATGATAACTTTTTAAAATACCTTAAAAAGCTGTCTAATACGATCTCTCACACACGTTGTCTTGTTAAAATAATTGTCCAATAAAGTTTTTCTATAATTCTTGTGAAATAACTTGCATGAAATAAGCAAAAAGTATTATCTAAGACAAATTTTCTTGTGAGACACTATTTACGTGAGACAGTTTGTGAGATGTGTTTTTATTATATATATAAATAATGAGTTGGTAATTGCAAAGTATGTCTATTTGTTAAATAAAGTATATTTAATGGTTATTAATGTATATTTTTTAAAGTATGTTGAATTATGCATTAAAGTATTATTTAAGCGTGTTATAATTGTAGGCACTTGAATTTTATTGCCTATTAAAGAAAAATATGTGGCAAATTAATGCAATAATTATCAATTAATTATTTATTTATTAAGGAATTTAAATAAATATATTCCTAAAATAAATGAGTAAATAATTGATAATTAGGCCAGATCCAGTCAAATAAGTCTGACTTAAAGCCTAAGCAAGTGAAAGGCCCAAGCCCACAGAATCAGGTCAAATCAGCCATAGACCAATCAAATTGCAAGTTATTTATGGGGCTTCCTCACCCTTCACCTATATAAGGAGCCCTCCTCAATTCATTCCAAACACACACTAAAATATCTTAAGACGTAGATACTTTTGAAGAGATCAAGAATACGAGCAATGCACCCTTGAGATCTTCAAGCATCTTCAAGTCAAGAACCGTCTCCAATCAGAGATCAAGGTGTCAAGCCCCTCCAATTCGGCGTTCTTCCAGCCAACCGCATGCGATCAGAGATCAAGGTGCTAAGCCCCTCCGATCCGGCGTTCTTCAAGTCAACAGCCTCCAATCAGAGATCAAAGTTCTACACCCCTCCGATCCAGCGTGGTCAGAAACAACACTCGACATGAGATCAAGGTGCTAAGCCCCTCAAGTTCGACGTTTCTTACAGTCAACGACTTTCTCCACAGAAAGCTCTCCAGTCAACGTTTAATCCGAACAAAGACTCAACGCCTCCGGATCAACGTTACAAGACTACACATCCGAGCTCGGACAAGCTTTATCTGAAGATCTGGCTCAACACACACGCTGTCAATACAGTTAGCATACACTCCAGTCAAAGAAGTCAAAGTCAACACACACAAGTCAAGTAAAGCCAAATTGGTTCGAGAGAAAAATCAGAGGATTAATTGAGATTGTAATCCGCTTACATCCTCTTTCAAATTAAATCTATCTAAAATTATCTTTGTACCCAATTTGTATTTATTTTATAATAAAAATAAAATTTTTTGTTATAAATTTTTGCACGCCCGGTGGGACAGTCTCTACCTCTCATCTCTTTTCTCAATAAGCTCGAAGATACAAAGTATGACTCTTTTTAGGATCTCGATAAAAAGGTCATCTACCTCAAAGCCTTTAGAGCTACAAGCTGTGAAGACGCAAGTTATGACTCCACTAAAAATTGCGATACGAAGGACTACTGCATCAAAGCCTCCAGAGTTGCAAACTGAAAAGGTTGAAGTCGTTACAAGAAGTATGTCTGAAGGCTCCTCAAAGACAAATCATATGGTGGGGATTACTCTCAATAAGCCATTGCATAGCGACAAAGATGGTGAAGATGACTCTATCTGCTCAACTCCTCGCTCCACGCCAAGCTCACCACCTGCCTCAACTGAAGATGCAGTGATGACGACAAGTGCTATGACCATTGAGGATCAACTCGCAAGTATGATAAAAGCAATTGAAGGACTCAACAAGCACATGGAAGTTCAAGACGTAAAGATTTCCGTATTTATAAAGAAAATAGATAATGCGGAGATAAGCCGTACAAATAAGAAACAAGTTGAGGATGAGCACGAGGAGAAAGACTCGACAAAACATCATTCACCTGAAGAAAAGCCAGCTGAGGATAAGATACAAGTTTCAATTGACGAAACGCTTCCTATCAACCAACTAAAGAATATCATGATTAATACGATAAAAGATAAGTTTGAAAGGAGCTCCAAATCTTCTTCAACCTACGCCAAGCCATATACAAAGAGGATTGACAACTTGAAGATGCCAGCTGACTACCAACCTCCCAGGTTCCAACAATTCGATGGCAAAGGCAACCCAAGACAACATGTGACACACTTCGTCGAGACATGCAATGATGTTGGGACCTACGGAGATCACATGGTGAGGCAATTTGTTCGATCTCTAAAAGAAAATGCCTTTGATTGGTACATCGACTTGGAAGCTAACTCCATCGACAGTTGGGGGCAAATGGAAAAGGTATTCCTAAAATGTTTCTATAGCACAAGAAGAACTGTTAGCATGATGAAACTAACAAATACTTGTCAAAGAGATGAAGAATATATCGTCGTTTACATCAACAGATGGAGGAGCCTAAGCCTCAACTGCAAAGAAAAACTATCAGAAACTTCAGCTATTGAAATGTGCATTCAAGGGATACAGTGGAATCTTCACTACATACTCCAAGGAATTCGGCCTAAAACTTTTGAAGAGCTGGGTACAAAAGCTCACGATATGGAGTTGAGTCTGACATCAAATGACATCGAATGACCCTCTAATCAAGACTCTTACGAGTTTGAAGATATGCTTTTAATGAGCTTGTGGAAGAGGAACCACAAACAAAGACTGCAGTTTCCTTAAAGATTCATAGAAATAAAATGGAAGCAAGAGAAAACAGCACATCCCAAGATTGGGGGCAATAAACTGTTGATAAATCAAAGTTAAAGCTCCTTAACATGAGCTAAAATTGTCTACATCACGCTCCCTGACACGAGCGAAAACTGTCTACATCACGCTCCTTGACATGAGCTAAAACTATTTACAAGTCATGCTCCTAGATACGAGCTTAAACTATCCAAAAAGCCTCAAGTCATGCTCCTTGATACGAGCCTAAACTATCTAACACAAATCAAATTCAAGGCTCCTCGATACGAGCAAAAACTATCCACACTATACTCCTTGATATGAGCATAAATTGTCCACATCAAATCATATCTTCTTGAGAAGAGACAAAACTCTCTACAAGTTCGATACTCCTTGATACGAGTATAAACTATCCACACATCAAATAAAATCTCCTTAGGAAGAGAATAAACTCTCTACACATAAAGCTCCTCGGCACGAGCGAAAACTATTCACACAATACTCATCTACACGAGTGAAAAATATCCACACAAGGCTCCTTGATACGAGTATAAAGTGTCTACAAGTCTAAATTCAAGACTCCTTGACACGAGTATAAACTGTCTACAAGTTCAAATTCAAGACTCATTGACACGAGTATAAACTGTCAGCAAATTCAAGTTCAACGCTCCATGACGTATGAGCCTAAACTACATGTTACTCCTGGCACGCATGCGTATAATTGTGTATGGCACCCCCATTCAAACCAAATCATGTTTCTTTAAACTACGTTATGACTTGATCCTCTTTAAAGAGGTTCGTAGGTAGCTTAACACTTCACTAAGTTCAGTCATAATTCAGGCTATTCATATCAAGTTGGTGAGACAAGCAATAAAATTCAATCATGTTGATCAAGAATGGATTACGCAATTTGTTCACTTCAACACAAAGGCGTCCGTGAACAAAATGCGAGGGGGCATTTGTAGGCACTTGAATTTTATTGCCTATTAAAGGAAAATATGTGGCAAATTAATGCAATAATTATCAATTAATTATTTATTTATTAAGGAATTTAAATAAATCTATTCCTAAAATAAATGAGTATATAATTGATAATTAGGCCAGATCCAGTCAAATAAGTCTGACTTAAAGCCTAAGCAAGTGAAAGGCCCAAACCCGTAGAATCAGGTCAAATCAGCCCTAGACCAATCAAATTGCGAGTTATTTATTGGGCTTCTTCACCCTTCACCTATATAAGGAGCCCTCCTTAATTCAATCCAAATACACATTAAAATATCTGAAGACGTAGACACTTCTGAAGAGATCAAGAATATGAGCAGTGCTCCCTTGAGATCTTCAAGCATCTTCATGTCAAGAACCGCCTCCGATCAGAGATCAAGGTGTCAAGCCCCTCTGATTCGGTGTTCTTCCAGCCAACCGCCTGCGATCAGAGATTAAGGTGCCAAGCCCCTCCGATCAGAGATCAAGGTTCTACACCCCTCCGATCCAGTGTGGTCAGAAACAACCTCGACCTGAGATCAAGGTGCTAAGCCCCTCAGATTCGACGTTTCTTACAGTCAATGACTTTCTCCACTGAAAGGTCTTCAGTCAACGTTTAATTCGAACAAAGGCTCAACGCCTCCGGATCAACGTTACAAGACTACACATCCGAGCTCGGACAAGCTTCATCTGAAGATCCGGCTCAACACACACGCTGTCAATACAGTCAGCATACACTCCAGTCAAAGAAGTCAAAGTCAACACACAAGTCAAGTAAAGCCAAATTGGTTCGAGAGAAGAATCAAATGATTAATTGAGATTATAACCCGTTTACATATCTTATAAATTAAATTCATCTTAAATTATCCTTGTACTCAATTTGTATTTATTTTATCGTAAATATAAAATTTGTTGTTACAATAATATAATTTATTATTGATATACTTTAACTACAAATAAGTATACTTTATCTCTAAATAAGCATACTTTAATAATGGATTGACTCGTCTCACACCTGTCTCACAAATAACCCGTCTCACAAGAGATTTTCTCATTATCTAATGGACAAAAATAATAATCTTTTAATTAAATGATTTAACGACATTTTGTAAATATATCATAGATGTAAACCCTATGGTCCCACTTTCAATCTACGTGCTCTATGTATTGGTAGGATGTTTAAATTAAAAGAGATTATAGGTTTATAAGAGTTTATGAAGTAAACTCGATTTATAAGAGACTAATTTAGGGTATTTAAAGCTTATAAATTAAATTAAGAGTATATATATGACTCGATTAAAGCTTATAAATTAAATTAAGAGTATTTAAATCATTTAGTATATTTTAATGATAACCACTAAATATGAAATATTTAAAAAAAATGTTAAAGCCATATTATGGGTATATAAAAATTTAGGGTGATTATAGCTGCACTTGGTGTACCATGTGCACCTCATATATTTTATTTGTGGTTAGAAAATGGATAGTGGGTGATTTTTTTTAAAATATAAATTTAATTATATTATTTTATTTAGTCGTTCAGATTAAATTAAAAATAAATCTAATAGTTAAAATCGTATATTGCACCAACCAAAAAATTTTACCCAAGTTTATTATTTTGTTTACGTATGTGTCGATTATGACATTGATGATTAATGATTATAAGCGTAATGGCGCCACTTTAACTGTCGGTGGAGTGGGAGGTACATATAAATTGGTATATCAACATTTGTTTAATTTTATGGAAGAGGCGTATGTAACACCATTTAGCAAAAGATTATATTTTATTAAAAAAAAATTGTTATATAAACAAGCAGGTATGAGAATTACTCAAAGGAAATTATAATGTTTCAAATACGAGATTAATATATTACTCCAAACTTTCAAATAAATAAATAAATTATGGAATGTTAAACTTAAACATTTATTTTGCAGTATAAATTATCAAATTAATATATATATATATATATATATATATATATATATATATATATATATATATATATATATATATATATATATATATATTCAATTAAAATAGGCAAAGACTTAAATTACTTTGTGAGACAAATTATTTATTTATTAAATAAATAAAATAAATTTTAAGAATCTTATTTGATTGATGCTCATTCATTTGAATTACTTTATGACATGACATGTTGAAATTTTATTTATTTATTTATTTAATAATTTTAATGAATCAAATACTTTACTTTCTAATTTATATAATCGTATTTATCCATTCATTTATTGAGTAATTATAATGGTATAGTACTTGATGGATAAATGGTGGTACCACGTCCACATTAAATAATGGAACCATAATAAGATAGGGAGTCGATTGATATTGCCACGTACATAATTAGTCAGGAACTATCACCTTCCAATTGGCGTGTTGTGTACAACAATGCATTGCTAGGCATAAGATAGGTTTGCTTTAGATTTTTGGATTATATTATCAATTCAATTCCAATCTCTTATCATTTCCTTTTCCTTTCTACATCATCTTATACTTCATTCATTCGGTTCATAAATAAATTAATTATTTTATTGATTTGAGTTATACTCTAAATAATTTTTTATACATATGCAATAATTATTGAACTTTAATTTTTTAAGTTCATAGATATTGTCGTACTGCTAATCAATTACCAAATTCTCCTCTCTAATCCTTCTTTTAATAAAGAGCTCTTTTTTTTTTTTTCTCTTCGGTTGATGTAGATGTTTTGTTTTCAAGCTTTCTTCATCTCTACATAAAATCACAAACTGCTAATTATCTTTTGATTGATCATCTTGATCTATAGTTGGAGCTTCAAATCCCAACAGGTGGAGTGGGTGTATCCAGAGCAGAATTACTGGTTTCGATTCCGAAAAATAATTAAGAATTGAAATCGAGTCGGTCCTAGGGCGGCTTCGGTTCCGATTTGGAACTGCAGTCCCGATTCCTTTAAAAACAATATTTTTCAGAAAAAAACAGCTTGAAATCGGAATCGACAATTCTGACTCCATGAAATGAGAAATCCAAATCGAATCAGAATATATTCGATTTCGATTTTATTTTGCCTGAATTCGAAACCTCCAATTTTGATTTCAGTTCAAATCATCAATCCCAGTTAAAATAAAAAAAATAAAATCCAGAGAATATATATATGATAAATAATATATTCCCTCCGTCCCGTTTCTATTTTGCGCGTTCCATTTCAATGTTTACGTTTTTCTTTTTGGAATATGAGACTCACCTAAAATAATTAATATATCATCCAACACTAATACACATACCCACTTTACATTAAATATTATATTTTTTCACCTACTATCTATTAAAATATTATAATTCTTAATTAACGTGAAAAAAGTAAAATAAATATTAAAACGGGTAACAATTTTTGTGGTAATCAGTAGTTTGATCATACGGTCAATGCTGCTCTTTTTTCAACATTTCTTTTGACTTTTGTCTTGCTCGTGATCGAATAATAGTACTGATTATTTTATAAAATAAGTTTCATGTGTAACCTATATCACCTTTTTTTTAAGGATACATTATGGACTATGGAGTATTTTTTTAAATTGTTAGTCGATCTCCAAAGTATGTTCCGTGCAATAAAATTTTGATACGATGTGGGGTAATTTTTTTATATTCAAAATAGATGATTTTTTCCGTTCAAAATGATAATGGTTTATTTTTATAAAGACTAATTTTTCCTTTATTAAAAATTAATTTTATAAAATCGGGTGCATGTTGAACTAGGTTCACATGATAGTCTTTTCCAAATACTCCGTTCATTTTCTTTTAGGCAAATAATTGTACTAGACCGGGATAACTTTCGTAGGAAGGATAAAGAGTAATACTATTTATAATAAAAAGTGATAAATAATGAATAAAAAGTTATAAGTATGTTGTGAATTATTTTATGAATAATTTATAATATAAATGATAAAGGAATAATATTTTAAAAGAAAATTAATAATATTTTTAATAAAAAAAGTGATAACTAATCTCTTGATACTCCTAGTCCTAGCTGCACCCAACCTTTTATTTTCTTCAAGTTATGTACTTATTTAATTTTACAAGAATAAAAGAGCGCATATATTATGGCATAGATTCTTTAAAATAAAATAATAATAATAATATTATTATTATAATAACTATAT
This sequence comes from Pogostemon cablin, assembly GCA_023678885.1. Lineage (NCBI taxonomy): Eukaryota > Viridiplantae > Streptophyta > Magnoliopsida > Lamiales > Lamiaceae > Pogostemon > Pogostemon cablin. The sequence goes on from CM042965.1 coordinate 9,076,565, forward strand.
ATATATATATATTTATTTATTTATTGAAGAAGAAGTGGGGGTGAGGAGAATAAATGCAGTTCAACAACTTATAGTTTCAACATTTATAGCAATATAAATATCTATGCTATTTGGATGCTGCACCATTCGTTATAAGATAATTCTCTATTTTATTTTTTATTATGAAAGAAATTACTTTAAAGGGATTGAACTACGAATGCATAAATGACTTTTAATTCAATCATGGTTGTAAAATAATTACTTTTCGAAAATGTACGTTATATTTTATGTATCAATTCCAGCAAAAATTATTTGGGAATTAATTAATAATAAAACAAAAATTAATGGGACTTACCAGATTTAATCCTAATTGAAGCTTGCATTAATAGATATATAAGATGTTCTTTTAATTAATAATTAAATTAAATAAAAGGAACATCCGAACATATAGTGAGTTGATAACCAAACATCCAATTTTTGAAGACGTAATGGGCTTCGTTCTAGTGGGTTAGTTATCTTCCACTAAAGATTTATTTTGTGGCTAATTTGGAAAAATAATTAAGAATATGTCATATATAGACATTAAACAAATAAATTATACATTTAATGGAGATGGCTTTATTCAAATGACGTATAATCAGTTTATCTTACACATAAAGGATAAGAAACTAATAAACTAATTTGATTAAAAAAATCAAGGAAAATGCTACATATATCAAAATATATATTTAAGAAAAAATTAGGTAAGATGGTATTATGATTTTTTTTAAAAATAATCTTTAATTATGATTTGATTATGCTTTTTTGGATGATACCGAATCGTGGCCCAATATAAAAAAATGGCCCAACTAAAAAGGGAGTCACTTTGCCCATTACGTGGCCCGGTAAATGGAAGCGGCTATACAATCTCAAAGAGTTTCAAGTTTTATCGACCCGACCCGAGCCATCACGGAATTGTGGACGCTAGCCAAAATTTTAAGTGGGGCTGCACTAAGGGTACTCAAAAAAAAAAAAAAAAAGTGAAATTAGTATTTTAATCTCACTCCTAAACTTAAACTCCATACCCCATTCCTAAATTTTAAATCAATATCCACTATTAAATTAATTAAAAAATAAATAAAATAATTACTTATTATTTAATTAGTTATCCTATGGACTCTGTGTATAGCTCTGGTGGGATCTTCACGGACAGAAAAAGATTGCAGTCCGTTTGATAATGATCGAGTTACATTGCTTCTTCGGCCCGAACTGAGGATATCCACTATTAAATTAATTAAAAAATAAATAAAATAACTACTTATTATTTAATTAGTTATCCTATGGACTCTATGTGTATAATGTACCTAAAAAATCACCCAATTTTTATTTCATCATATTAATTATTGCTTATTTATTTATTTATTTGCTTTTGTTTAACTCATAATTTTAGGTGTATTTGATGCCAATATCCAAATACATTAGTTCAACACTGAGAATTTCAAAACTTGGGAAATTACAACAACTATACACACCTAAAACACATTAACGCCCAATATTGCTAGAGGCCCATTATTGTTAAGGATCCTTACACAATTTACAATTTTTTATAGAGACTGGTTCAAAATACAAATTAATATTTGTATTAGGGGAGTGTGGGCGGAGATATTATTATTTCGTGGATGCACTTTACTTCTATTTTTATACCCAACGAAAACTATAATCAATATTAGTAAGATTCTTAAAAAGGTGATTTAACTAATCCAATTACTTTTGGCGTTAACTTTTCCGTTGATATGTCACTTTTATTAAATGCAATTTGGCAAGTGATCACATCCGATAGTTAATCGTATAAGATTAAACATAGGCATACGTACATTAGTTCGATTTTATATATTCTATCCTAATTAATTTATTCATTCTATCTAATTTAGAAAATTGAGATTGGATTCCCGCCCAAGAACCAAGGTTAGCAATATAAGTTTGTTAGAAAGGAAAGTAATAATACTCTCGCCGTCCAACAACATCAATGTATCCATTTGTTTTTTACGTGGATTAAGAAGTATTATTATTTTATGTGTAGTGGATAGTTATATTAGTAGAAGGTGTAAATTCCATATTTTATTTGTTTAGTGAAGGGTATGAGTCCCATATATCTAAAAAGAAAAATTAATAAATTAAGAATGAATGACCCAAAATAATAAAATGGATAGATTAAAAATGGACGAGGGAGTATTAGATATATAAGTGAAATGTTTGTAGCATTTAAATGGATGAATGAATAGTGAGGTGTTAGAAGTGATGATGAGTGAGAAGACTTAGTTGTAAAGAAATAGTTGGAAGCAAATAAAAGAGGGAAAAGGATGTACAAGTAAAAGCTAAGAAATGATAGATATGATCTCCACCCCCCAACATCCCACTCCCCCAACATCATAATTTTCCCTTCTTCCTTCATTCCCAAGCTAAACTCAATCTCTTTTTATAAAAAATAGTACAGTATAAACTAAATAATTATTATTAGACATGTTGATGCATTTTCAAACAAACAAGCTCTCTTGCAATCTAGTCCAAATATAGTTCATTAGTTAATATATAATGAAACTAGAACCGGATATGTTTATAAAACATTAAATTACTCCATATATTTCATGGATAAAACTATGAGTTCATATCAAGTATTACCCAATATACAAAACTATCTCATGTAATATTTTTGCGTGAGATGAACTCATGCATTCTCTCGTATGTACAAAGAACTAGTGCTCCTACATTTGAAGTGGAAGAAAAAACTTTTTTTTATTAAATGGTAAAGCATGTAATATATAATTATATATTAGGTGGTAATTAATTTTTCTTATAAAAATAAACTGCATTTAGATGTTAGTTGTTTTGTAGTGTTTTTTCAATTTTGAAAATACGTTAACTTTTATGTGACAAATTAAAAAGTGTGTCAATTAAACGTTTATACAATAGAGTGAACCAGTATAAATTTGAAAATTATATAGAATCGATATTTAATACTTATACTGTCCTAGATATTGTTATATTTATTGTTAGCATGAAATTAAGGAATATAGTAATATTTTATTATATAATAGATTGAGAAATATAATATTTTAATATATAATGTGTAGTTGTATTAGTATTGTATGGGATCTATACATATATAATCGATTAATTATTGTGTTTGAGTGTCATCTAATTGTGGTATGCTTAATTTATAAAATGTAAAGATATTTGTGTGTGTGTGGGGGGGGGGGGGGGGGGGGGGGGAAGGGTATATAGAATGCAAAAGAAGGCAATGTGATGATCATCACTTCATTGCTGCAGCCTCTCATTATATATTCCCAACTAAAAAAATTGCAACCTCTCACCAAATTGGACAAAAATCACATAAATATTTCAAACTACAAAAACACCACCTCACCAATCAATTTCTTCTCTCATAAAATCCCCCAATTTTTGCACCCACAATTCAACATTTCTTGGTGCTACAACGTTAATTTCCCAAATAACATTTTCTCTAATTACCCTTCTCCACACCATATACTAATCAAGAAAATCATTACAAAAAAATGGATCATCAAACCCTATTCTCCACACTAATCCCCGTCCTCCTCCTCCTCCTCCTCCACGGCGCCACCACCCTGGCCCAATCTCCGGCCCCGGCTCCTGCAGGGCCGACGAACATCACGAAGATCCTCGAAAAAGCCGGTCAGTTCACCACCCTGATCCGCCTCTACAAAATCACCCAAGTGGGAGATCAGATCAACACTCAGCTCAACAACTCCAACCAGGGACTCACCATCTTCGCCCCCACCGACAACGCCTTCGCCGCCCTCCCCGCCGGAACCCTAAACTCCCTCTCCGATCAGCAGAAGGTCTCCCTCGTGCAGTTCCACATTCTCCCCACCTTCCTCTCCACCACCCAGTTCCAAACCGTCAGCAACCCCGTCCGGACTCAGGCCGGCGACAGCGCCGGATCTTTCCCGTTGAACGTCACCACCGCAGGCAACCAGGTCAACATCTCCACCGGAGTCAACCAGGCCACGGTGGCCAACACCATATACACTGATAGCCAGCTGGCCGTGTACCAGGTGGACAAGGTGCTTCTTCCCCTGAGCATCTTCGGCACGCCGTCTCCCGCGGCGGCGCCCGAGGCGCCTAAGGACTCGAAGAAGAAGAAGGCGGCGGATAGCCCGGTGGCCGGAGGAGATTCTCCGGCGGATACGTCGGATGCGGTTGTAGGTTGCATGCATGGAGTTGTGGGAGTTGGATTAGCTGTTATCTTGGCAACGTTTTATTTGTGAAGAGAATTATTATGAGAAGAGAGGGAGATTTTTCCGCCATTTTTGTTTGATTTTTGTAATATTCATTTGATATCGTTATTGTATCTTTTTCCATGTTTGTGTATGTTGTTGTTCAAGATCATTTGTACCAATATTATTGTTGGGAGTATATTTTCAATCTTTAATTGGTGTCTGTAATTATGATTTATTACTCACGTTATAATTTGATATTTTTTTCTTTTTTCCGTTAAAAATCTAAACCTTTTTTTATTGCATAAAATTTTATCCATATCTTACTCCAACGTTCATTTAGTTGTAATAATTACTCTCTCGTTCCACATTTATTTGCACAATTTCTTTATAATTATCATTTGGGTTTCTCATTTCAATAGTTGCGTTTCACTTATTGTTAGATGAGTCAACACAAAACAATTAATACATCTTCATAGCCCATAACAATATTAATACAACTATCCACTATATACTAACTTAAAATACTATATTTCTTAATTTTCTATTGAAAAAAAACAAATGTAATCATTTTAGGAGATCAGAGTATATAACACTAAAATACCCCTACAACATAGTATATCGGACCGATTTTATTAGTCTGTGATGACGAGGAACAATTAAATTCCATGTATGACATACCTTTAAATTTATTAAAGTGGCTTATGATTGGTTGTTATGTGATAGCCCACGATAATGATGTGTAGGCTGTGAGGCCTGTCAATATAAAATCCCAAATTATCCAAATGTGGAGAAGCCCACAATCGGACATTACCAAATACTTGGTGGGCTTTAACATGTCAATTTCTTTCAGTGATCGGCCCACTAAAAGAAATGAATAATAATAAACTATAAATTAATGACGTCATGACCAGCATACAAACCGGAGACCTCTAGATTGGTTTATTAAATCATATTCCATCTCCGTCCATTTATATACGTAAGAACAATGTATTTTTGTGGGTACGTATAGTTTAAGATAAACTTGAACTACGTATAATACGTAGAATTAAAGTAAATAAAAAAAGATAAAACTTGAAAATGTTGATTATGAAATAGAAATGATGCGATTCCAAGCAGAATAGAAACACTTAATACTACAAAATATATTCCTGGCACGCCGCAACGTGTCCTAATTTCAAGCACTTCTCAATTTGAATGCCAAAATGTTGCTTCTGTATCTATCTACCATTATAAAATCATCAATTCAAGGAATAAAATAATATACTCCCCGTCCGCCTTTAAGGGTATCATTTGCTTTTTGCACGTGGATTAATGAGTATTATTATTTAATATGTAGTGAGTAGTTGTATTAGTGGAGGTGTGTGTCCCCTTTTTTAGTTGTATTAGTGGGTGTGTGTGAGTCTTATATGTATAAAAAAATGAAATGAAACCCTTAGGACGAACGCCCAAAATTGAAAAATGATACCCTTGAAAGCGGACGGGGGAGAGAGTATATAAAATGGTTTAATATACTTTAATAAAACCACATTAAATTTCATATATTTAACCTGTATTATGAAATTTAATTATTATAGTTAAATTATTTTAAATAAATTTACGATTTCATTCATGCCTCAAATAGAGAGTATTTTATCTTTCACAAAATCCGAATTAATTAATTTATAAAAGTCTTTCGGTCATGCCTAATTTGTAGTTAATTTACGACAATTACTTGTATACAACTTCCATTTTGGTATAATACCCAGTATAATAAAATTTTCTTCACCTTCAGTGTGTGTTTCCTTTTTTTTTATACTGTTGCTGTTACTGTTTTTTTTAATTATTTAATTTTAGGGATATAATTGCAATTTTACCCTTGTGGTTTAGGGTATAATTTATCCCTAGGGTTTAGAGTTTAAGATATAATTTTAATTTTATCCTTGTGGTTTACATATAATTTATCCCTAGGATTTAGGGTATAATAGTCATTTAAATAAAATAAATTTAAAAATAAAAAAAAAATATTAATGAGGAAGCATGAATTAATTAAGAATGGTGGGGTCCTCTCTTAATTTACATATTGAGGCAAAGATTTTGATGATTATAATGTGAATTGATATTCAATTGATAAAAAGTAATAATGGTGGTGTGAATTATATAATGAATAAATTATAAAATAAATATAAAGTGATAATATTTTTAAAAAAATGATAATATTTTTTTAAAAAAAATACTGATTTCACGGTAATACCATCTCACGAAGGTGGCCACTTAAAAAAAAATCTCTAAACCCTAAAAAAACTCCATATTTATAATGTTAACATATGTGTATATATTTTATTTATTTATTATATTATTTAAAATATTTTTAACGGCATAAAATATCAGACAAAAAGTACCATCTTATTTACATTCTTACCGAACGGCTACCAATATTTGCTTACTGGCGGCAATTGCAAACAAAGTACTAGAAGATTTTAAAGATTAAAATAAAAAATTTGAATTAGCATTTCTATTTTATTTATTTACTCCCTCCGTCCCAAGCTAAGAGAGTCATATTTCCATTTTGATCTTCCCATCCAAAGAGTCCCCTTTCCTTTTTTACACACATGGGACCCACACACACCCTCTAATTCAATTAAAATATGAGACACACACTCCCACTAATACAAATACCCACTACAAATTAAATAATAATACTCCTTAATCTACGTGCAAAAAAGCAAATGACCCTCTTACGCCGGGACGGAGAGAGTATTTATTGTTAGATACTCCCTCCGTCCCGCACCAAGGGTCTCTTTTTCCTATTTTGGTCGTCTCACCCAAAGGGTTCTCTTTCCTTTTTATACACTTGAGTCCCACACTCACCCACTAATACAATTAAAACATGGGGTCCACACTCCCACTAATACAGCTACCTACTACACATTAAATAATAATACTCCTTAATCAACGTGCAAAAAAGCAAAATGCACCCTTGATGCGGACGGAGGGAGTATGTGATGAGTTGTAAGTTGCATGTAGGACATGTCCAAATTTTAAAAGTAGTATTCATGCTAATTTTTGTACAATTAACTGATTAATTAATTAATTATGATATGTCTCATAGCTGCACGAGTGTGGATCATCTCTCGTACTTTACCTCAATTTTTTATCACTGTAGAACGCTATAGTGATTTTACTGTAGTGTGCTACAGTGAGAGGTCAATTTCCTCCGTAAATAGAGGATCTGGGTCCTAGCTGCACTCTCTCCAGAATGTCTCACGTCTCATCAAATGATTTAATCAATCAATACTATCTCCTTCTTTAAAACCTTCATGTTTTTTATTTTTTCTTTCAAATTCATGTTCACATTAAAAAATAAATAAATAAAATTATATAGTAATTTAATTTGCACTTTTGCAGTATAATTTAAATTTAAAATTAACATTTCCAGTTACCATTTTATTTAGGAGAAGAATCAATTTGGTCCTCCATCTTATCCTTCTAGATCAAATAGTCTCTTTTAAGTCTTTATTTTATTTTATTTATTCATCTTATAAGCCTATTTTCTTTTTAAAATTTGATCAATTGAGCCATTTATTTTTTATAAATGAAAATTTTGAACACCTCTATTATAGAAATCACTAATAGCATTATGATTTGTGTAAAACTAGAAAAGATAACGGTTCAATTTATTCAATTTAAAAAGAAAAATGCCTTAGATGAATTAAAAAAAATAAAAAAATTAGTGCCCATTTGATATAGAGGGATATAAGATAGAGGAGGAGTCGCCCACACTAAATCTCCCCCACAACGCCTGTCTGATAGCATGTGAAGGATAAAATTTCCTTTGCCCTTTTATTTATGGTTAAAATATATTAAATTACTTTAAAATTTTAGTAAATCGATATTTCATATGAAACAAAATAGGTTTTGAGAAGTGCTAAAATAAAGTAAAAGTAATATATTTACATTTTTTTTAGTTCATTCCAGTATGATTTGTGCACTTTCAAAATAAAAATAACTCACAATATTTTAAAATATCAACAATAGTACAAAATGACACGTATTACCTCCATCCTTGTATATACTAGGATAACATTTTCTTCTTCCTCTAATTATAGTGTGCACCTCATAGCACTTTAAGATAGGATGCACTATATATAAATATAATAAAAAAATATATACAATTATAAGTAATAATGCATATAATTTAATTGTTAGTTTTTTTAATGAAAAATTGAGTGTAAAAAATATACAATTATTAAAAAAACATGTATACACTATTAAATAAAAAGTTAATACACATATGGATGTTAGTTTTTTTAATGAAAAACTTAGTATGAAAAAATATATAATTATTACAAAACACATATACAAAATAGAATAAAAGTCATATACATATGGGTGCACCCAATATACACTATTTTTTTTCACGTCAGTTAATAATAGTAATTATTATGTGTTAATTGTTTCTTTTAAAAAATATTAGGGTCACTTACTATTAGCTACAAAAAAAAATGCATAATTGCTATTAACTACATGACTTAAAGCACTATTACTCATAACTACACAATTATGACTGTAGTACCATAAATACCCCTATATATTTGCACAATTGTTTTGCACAAATTGATTCTGCACAATTGTTTTGCACAATTTCGCCGGTCAACGGTGGTCAACGCCGGTCAACAACCGGTCATCGGTGGTCAACGGCCGGTCCCCTATATATTTGCACAATTGTTTTGCACAATTTGATTTTGCATAATTGTTTTGCACAATTTCGCCGGTCAACGCCGGGTCAATGGCCGGTCAACGGCCGATCCCCTATATATTTGCACAATTGTTTTGCACAATTTAATTTTGCATAATTGTTTTGCACAATTTCGCCGGTCAACGCCGGGTAACGGCCGGTCAACACCGGTCAACTCCGGTCAACGGCCAATCAACGCCGTTGACCGGCTGGTCAACGCAGGTCAACAACCGGTCAACTCCGGTGGGTGGGTGTGGGGTAGGGTTGTTGGTTTAAAAGTGTATTGAGTATAAGGTTATATTTGGTATTTTACTTTAATATTATGTAGTTGAGAGTAATTATTTAAATTCCATGTATCTAATAGTAATTTAGGTTAAAAATGTGTATCTAGGAGTAATAAACCCAAAATATTAATATGAATATCTATGAAATTGATGACTTAATAATGAAATAGATACTTGGTGGATGAGAAGAGTATTTTTCTACTATATTTAGTTAAACTCAATAATTTTACACACTTTATATCATTAATTTACTCAAAATACTGATTTTGATTTTACATCATCATCACAAAACAAAAAGAAAGTAATTTTTCAGTGTAAGATAAAAAGTGGACTAATGAAGTACAATTAAATAAATAGGGAACAAAATCATAAAAATCCCAATTCAAAATTCCACATGCATCATATGGCAGAGAGACCCAATAAATCACATGCACACAGTAACTATGTGGTCTGGTCCATATACATACATACATATATATATATATCAAAATTCAAAACCCTAGATATAAGCAAAAAAGAAGACATTAATACCCCAAAACTTTTTACACGCAGTAACAAGAATTTCTGACTTGTGATCGCCATTCGCCATGTCATCTTCTGTCACGTCTCTTCCAACATCCACTACCCCCCCCCCCCCACCCACCTCTGACAGTTCACAAGATCTCTTCTGTTTCTAGGCCTTGCAGCGGCTGCCCTTATGGAAATACTTTCCCTCTTTCCCACATTTTCTTTTCTTTTTTACTATCACTGATTAATTCCTGGTGTAATAGCTCATATCCATTTTTGAGGCAAACCTCACCAGCTCATTTTCTTGCAAGAATTGTCTGTTCTGTATCTGATCATTCCCCCCCACTCCCAGAAAATCTCTAGTGAGGCTGTTTTCGCCTTCCATTCTCTGTTTACTCGCATCTCCGACTAGCAATCCGTGATCATGGACGGCGGCGTTGGACGCCATTAGTCCGTTAATATCATTGTTGTTCCGGTTGAAGATGTTGTTGGGATTGAAGCTGAAATTACCGGCGGCGAAAATGGAAGAAGAATTGTTGCTTCTTGTTGACCCCATTTGAGCTGCTTTCTGCAGCAATGCAGTGGCAGACAATGGAGTAGTACTGGAATTAGTGTTTGTTTCTTGGTTGCTGCTGCTGTAATAAACTGAGCTTATGGCTTCTGATAAGCTTCCACCTTTGTTCTCTTCTTCCTCCTTTAAGACTAGCCTTGGAATGGATGACGACGAAGAACCCATGTTGTTAAACGACGCCGTATGGTCTTGTCCTCTACTGAACCACTGATTCTGTGAGGCAATTTGCACCAGGTCAGGCAGGCTGCAGGTTGTACTCGACGCTAGGAAGTTTGTACCACCTCCCAGATGAGGAGGAGTGTTTGCTGTGTCCAGCCACATTGGAAGCCTGGGTTTTTGTGGATCAAGATTGTTGATCCCTGTAGATTCCAATCCACCCATTTCTGGCCTGAAAATCCCTGGAAATGGAGGATTTGGAGATGGGTTTTGAAGATTGTTCATGATTAATTCATTTCTGAAGTTGAGATTTGGTGATGGAAGTGGAGTGAATCTTGCACTTTCTTCAGCTAGTGCATCACAGAAAGCTCTGTGTGTGATAAAGCTATCCTTTCTGCAGTTTTATGTAATTTAATTCAAATTAATGCATCTAGCTAGCTCTCAATAAATGAACAATTAAATTCATGTGTACATACCTGGAGAAGAGAGTGCCACAGTCACATTTATACTCTCTAGTTCCACAAATCTTGGTGTGGGCTTTCCAATCAGATTGAACAGCATATTTCTTGGAACACTTCTCACACTTCCATTTCTTCTCTCCATGTTTTCTGCTGAAATGTTTCTTGATACCTGTCAAATCCCCCAGTGCTCTAGAGGGGTCATGGTGGACACATGTTTTCTCAGGGCAAATGTACACCTTCTTCTTCACCTCCTTGTTGCTCCTTTGCTTCAGCTTCCATGGCAGATTGTGCCCTCTTCTGTGGAGCTGCAGATTCTGGTCTCTCTGAAAACCCTTGTTGCAGATTTCACAGATGAATCTGTTTGTTGCCATCAGAGACTTTGGAGACAGTGCTATCACCTCAGCATCTGGATCTGCACCACAATTAAATCAACTATTCATTTCAATTCAAACAAGAGAGAGAAAGTAGAGAGAGAGGAAGTGATCTGTTTTTCTTGCCTGGAGTTCCTGGGAGATTCCTTTTCCTCTTGGATGAATTGGAATTAGGGTTTTGAGTAGAGTTGGGATTAATGATAGGATCTTGGATGAACCTTCTAATGGCGGCTTCATCAGACATCATCGTGAATCGATCTGACGGAGGTGGAAAGGAAAACGGTGATTGACGATGGCGGTTGAGAAATAAACAAGGGATTTGCTGAAAATGGGTGTTGTTTAATTTAATCACAAGCAAAAGGGAGAATATTGATTTTAGTTTGAATGAGCAAAAAGAATACTATCAGCAGAAGAGGTTTTGGTTTGTTTGCATGTAATTTGTTTGAGTGTTAGCAGAGAGAATACAATCCGCCATGAATTCATGGAATAATTTCTCTCTCTTACTCTCTCTCTCTCCTTATCTTACACGGCAGCTCTGCTACTTCTTCTTAAGTCGGTCAGCCATAGACTCAGCTAGACCACTCTCTTTCTCTCTCTTCCCCTCCTTCTCTCTCTATATTTATATTATTTCTTTATTAGAGCTTCCTTTACCAGAATAATTATCTTCAGTTTAATTCATATAAAATGATTTACAGATAAGATGCCAAACATTCTATGGGAAATCACAATTAATTCCCATGTTAAAATATAATAATATGATTAATTTGCATTAAATTCTTATTTAAATTCTTGTAAAATACTACTATATCTGTTATATGCTGATTATTTTGTACAAATAATAATTAATTAATAGTGACAATGAAAACTAATTTGGGTGGATAATAATAAATAGGATTTATTAATTAGAGGAACGTGTATTTACAATATAATTATAAATAAATACATTAATCTAATATAATTATTGTGGGATACATAACGATATATTTTTTTCAACATTACCCTTGTTCACAACGTTTAATATTCAACGTTTATACAGAACAATAATTTCGTTGAACACTAATGTACACTACATCAAATAAAAACAGCAAATACGTATTTCTCTAATAGTAATAACCAATATCTCTCTCTTAAACCTCCAGCGAGTATTTTTTTTTTTTTTGAATGCACACCACTGTACAGATTTTGTAAGAAGGAATTTAGGGCACCGCTGGCTAATAAACAGGTAATGGTATGTACATTAAGCTTAGAATCTTTAGTTTGATCGAAAGACAATGTGGATAGAAATTCCAGGAGAGATTTGAGGAACTAACATTTCTTTTTGTCAATGTACACCGATGTACACTATTATTATACTTATCACTCGAGATTTTAGGAGAGAAAATTTTAGAAAAAACTATTTTCCTAATTTTCTCTGCGGTCACTTTCATTTATTCATCTCTCTAAATGCACGTTACTGTACAGATTTTGTAAGTAATTTAGGAAAAAATCATTTTCCTAATTCTCTCTTCGGTCACTTTCATTTATTCCTCTCTCTAAGCATGCCAATGTAAGATTTTATAAGAAAGAATTTAGGAATAAATCGTTTTACTAATTCTCTCTGCGTATACTTTCTATTATTTCTCTCTAAATGCGCGTCAATGTACAAATTAACATTTTATTCAATGACTCTATTTTCGACAATTATTTATCTCACCTAAATGTACACTGATATATATTCATATAAATAGTTTATTCATAGTTTATAAATTAATTTCTGTAGCGAATGTATGAATTAGTAATATCTAAATACGTTTTTTTACTTAATATTTATTGACCCTAATAAATATAAACAAGCTGTTTCAAGTTGAAAAGCTGTTTATATATTTATGACCGCATTTTTTTTAAATACTGAAATATGCAATAAAATCATAATGATTTAAAGAAGAAGAAGAAGAAAATGACCTTTAGAGTAGGAAAGATTATAAAAAAAAAAGTGAATTGGACAAAAATAAAAAATCAATTAATTAATAAAAGTAAAAAAAAAATGTGAATTGAAGATTGAATGTGCAAATGAGAAAAAAATCTAAACTAAATTGGAATACAAGAAGGTGAAAGAGGTGAAAGTAAAACCAATTAATTAAGTACATATTATTCCTAGAAAGATTAACTTGAGGAAAAAAAAACTACCAGACAAAATAAGCTCGTTAATTTTTATACGGACTAAGAATGCATATTTATTGGATTATAAATTAATAATTAGTCTTCTAATTTATTATTTATGATTAAATAAATAATAAAAATCATTAATAAATAAATTACAATTAACTTATACATTATGAAGGAGTAATTTTTGGCTGTTTAAAAAAAAAACTCCTAAGGAGAAAATGAATTTATTAAAAATCCGATAAAAAAAAGAAAAGGAAAATACGGGGGAATAATAATTACTCCATTTTGGATGAAAAGTGTAATTATGAAAGTGGGATTTAGAGTAGTTTTGTTGGGGGGGGTAGCGTAGGTTCAGGGTAGGGTTAAAAAATAGGTATATTCAAACTTTGGTATTCACAAAAAAGGTTAAAAAAGCTTTACAGCCATGGATTCGGTGAAATGATTACGCCATTATTGTTTTTAGCCCTTTCTGAAAATTCATTTAAATGTGAAATTTTTGAAACTTTAAATTTTCAAGAATTATTTATTTAATTTTTTAGATGTAAAATAAAAATAAAATTGTGAAATGGGTACTATTGGTAATATCATTAGTTGCCGTCCCGTGAACTGGGTTCAGTGGGAGAGTAGGTTGATGCTGAGGGGACCCACTACACTGTCATTTTCAGTTCTACTCTCACAAGATTTAAATCAAGTATTTCTGATTTTTAATAAATTGTGATGACATGGAGTAATTTCTCTTCTGTAATTTAACACCTATAAAGATGCAACACACAATTATGAAATCGATTTTACAGTGGAATTTCGGATACATTTCAATGTAATGGAAGGTTACTTTGCAATATAAATTTTTTTCTTATAAACAAAAGTAATATCACTGTTATTAATGAACTATTCGGGTGAGTTATTCACTGATTTTATACTCTATATTTTAAAAAATAACTCTCAGTATTTTAAAAAAATAATACTTTTGAAAAATGCACCTACAGTGAATTAATTGTGTATTATCACCTCTCATTCAAAATTAATTGGGCAAATTTAATTTCTCAAAATTTTTCATTTCATTTTTGTCAGAAGCTCTAATATTCAACTACAAGTATGTTAAGAGTTTGTCTTTTTTCCCCGATTCTGCAGATATATTTATTCAAAGTTAATTTTTAGTTATATTATATTTTACTTATGCTATGAATTACAAAAAGTGATCCTCATTTCGTTTAACTTTAATTTTACATTCACTATTTAATAAAAAGTCACTTTTAATTTATGTAAATTTGGGATTGAATTTGAATTACACGAAATTTAAAGAATTAATTATATATTTTTTCCACTGTATTAATATGCAATGAACTACAGGAAATTACACGTTAAGTATAAATTATCATGATGAACGATACATTAATATTCATTTTTAAGTGGTACTCCATTTATTGAATTTGAGTAAAATTTTAGTATAATAGAAATATGATTTTTTTAAAAAAAATTCAATATATATATTTTTTAAATTAGATTTTAAGGATTGTTTTTTTTTCTTACTTAATTTGCCCGATTATATGTATTTTTATTCTTTTATCATAAAAACTTAATTTTCAACAAAAAAAAAAATGTAATAAAAAATGTTACAATAATATTTGACAGCACAAACAATTTTTTTTTATTTAGATATAAACTACCAACACCCCTCGCGTTTGTCGCACCTATCAAATAAATCCTTTTATTTGAAAAATAATTAGCGAACACCTCATTAAAAAAATTCAATTAAAGACAAAAAATAATTTAAAAATAGGATAGGTGTAATTATAAACTATCCATTTGTAAACTAAAGATTAACTATTTAATTTGAAACTAATTTTAGAGTAAATCTAATGGAGTATAAATTAAGAAATATTATACTCGCTCTATCTCCTCTATGTGCATATACTTCATATTCCAAAGATATATATGAAAAAAGTTATATAGTTTTTGTTTATTTTATTAGCTATTTAGAGTAATTTAGTATTCTTAAATAATAAACAAATGAGTAAATATCAAAATTGGTCATGTAAGTATGATATATTCCAACTTTAGCCTTTTTTTATTTGCAATTCTCAATTTTGGTCATTTTTTATCCACTTTTAGTCTTTTTTGTCAAAAATTAATCATTTTTGTCCACTTTTAGTCATTTTTTGTCCAAATTTAGTCCTTTATGTTGAAAAAATTTCAAAAAATGGCCGAAAATGTATACATTTAGGATCAAAAGTGGATCAAATTTTAAAAAAATGACCAAAACTAGACCAAAAAGACTAAAATGAACAAAAAAGGACAAAAATTGAAAATTACAGAAAAAATGATTAAAGTTGGAAATCGTCATACTTATATAACTAATTTTGATATTTACCCAAAAACAAATGGATGAAAAGATAAATTGAGTGGCAAAGTATATGAAATTTAAAATTAAAGTTTAATATGAGGTAATAATATTATGATTTATGAGTTTCACTTCTTTTACGAAAAAGAAAAGTATGAATATAAGTGTTAGATAGATAAATAAGGGAGATTAATATTTAATTAAACCACTAACTATGAATATAAGTGTTAGATAGATAAATAAGAGAGATTAATGTTTAATTAAACCACTAACGAACTTTGAAGTATTTGGATAAATCTTTTAAAAGAAGTTATGAGATTTTTTACATTATTTTCATATATTATCTTTTATTTGAATAATTATATGATTGACGTGTGTAAAAAGGAAGAAAATTCAATTATTATTCATAAATTTCATACATTTCTTATAAAATATAATTTTTTCCTCTCTTAACTTCAATTCCAAACCATCTTATCATTCATTCAATAATGTGTGATAAAATGCTACACGAATTGTAAAAAGGTTGATAATTTACACTCTCTCTTACATCGTTTACAAGTCTTTCGTACCGGAGTCTTTTTAATTTATTACAAAAGGTAAATTCTAACTTTCTAGGGAATTATTAAAAAAAGATAAAAAGACAGGTTAATTAAAAATAGAGCTTTCAAATAGGAAGCATAAAAAAGGATAAAAAAGAATACGGAGATGAAAAAGAAGCATAAAAATAAATAGAAATAGTAATGATGTTTAGGGAAAGATAGAAGTTGATAAGAAAGACAACAGCCCTTCTACTCCCACGTGAGCCCCACACGTTTCTCCAAATATTCTTTTTTATTTTCTCTCTCCCCCTAATTCCCTTTCTCTCTCTAAAATGTATATGAAAATATAAAAAAGAATCTTTTCTTTAAGCAAACCAAGCTTTCATGGGGCCTTCTTGTTCTAAAAGATAGGTAAAAAATAATTATTTGTTTCATTCCCTCCCTCACATCTCAATACCTATCTTTTTTTTTTTAATTATTATTTTTAAATTAATTGGGCCACCAATTATATGGTTGGTTGTTTTGTTTTTTAATTCTACATGTTAATGAGTGGGTTTAGGGTTTGAGGTAACTAGGTCATTTTACCAATACATGCTGTGATTATTAAGAGATATATAACCTCTTTCCCAGTGACAATGTTAATATTCTATTGTGGTAGTATTTAGTAGATTTTTTTTTTTGACAGAGTATTTAGTAGATATTGAGTTAGTAATATTTTATGAATTTAAAACAAATTACTAAAGATATAAGAGAATTTGCATATTAATTGCACTTGAGAGTTAAGTAGATTTGATTTCCTTCTAGGTTCTTTAATTAAAAGCAAGTAACCGGTGAATCATAACTTAAATGGGGAATGAGTTATAATATTTGAGATACTCTCTTGTAAGACGGGTTATTTGTGAGACGGTCGACTCATCAGTAAAGTATATTTATTCCATAGATAAAGTATACTTATTTGTAATTAAAGTATATCAATAATAAATTGTATCATAACACGCTAAAATCATACTTTAATGCATAATACAGCATACTCTAGAAAATATACTTTAACAACAATTAAGCATACTTTATTTAAATAATTGACATACTTTAACACGCCTCACATAAGTAGCGTCTCACAAGAGACTTTGTCATAATATTTTATAAAATTAATAAAGAATTAAGATAATTGTATTGCTCATTCATTGTCTTTTCACATTTTAAAACCTTAATTTAATTTAATATAATTTTAATAAACCAAACATTCTAAAAGTGTATTTCTTGACATAATATTAATGATCTTGCCCGAGGTTGTAGGTTCGATTTTGGCCTCTTACTCTAAATAGATGCTCCATTAATATTTGTGTAATTGGTGCGTGCAAACCCAAATCATGTCATTTAATGCTTCACAATCCTTGATGACAAGATATATTATAATAAATGTAAAAAAAAATAAAAAAAATCATACACACAAAAAATTATAACAAATATTACGTAAATCGGGTTCACGGTGTAAATCTGTGTTCCCTCCTCCAATTTTATTATACACTCCGTTCATAAGAGATTAACTCAAAAATCATACTCCTATATGTGTATAATAGCTCGGTAATATAACATAATATACATTATACTATATTATATGACACTTTGGAAATATACAAGGTTGAGATAACATATTAACATGTTTATTTTTATAAGTTGTATATTCATATATATTTGATTATGATATGTTTCATCACTTGGAACACAAATTTTCCAAATACTACCGAATACTAACTCATTATTTTTTTATTGTGAAAAATGTTAGGAATTGACACTTCCTTAGAAATGGCAAATGGTTATATGATCATTAATTTTTTTAAAAAAAATAAATTCTAAGTGACAAAATATAGATAGGGTAATAAATGAATAAGGAAATGAAATGAGAAAAACATTAAAGTATTGAACAACTTTTGGCTGGAAGCTTTCGGATCTTCCTATTTTGAAAGACATGGATTCTTTCCCAACATTGACCAACGCACCCTATATATATTCCATCCTATGCAACATTTCCCCCCTTTTAACCACTCTATTCCCAAAAAAAAAAAAGTAAAAAAAAAAGTGATAAGTACAAATTCTACCATTAATATCTTTGTTGGCGAGTTAATTGGATTAAAGGTTATTAAGGATTAAATACTGTTTAATCACCAATTAATTGGTTGTTAAGAATGAGTAAAGATTTATTCAAAATTAAATGTGATGTACCGAATGCGACACAAGTATTATATCACGAGTTAGTCTCTTGTGAGACGGGTTATTGGTGAGACGGATGTGAGACGGGTCAACCCGTCACTAAAGTATGCTTATTTGTGGTTAAAGTGCGCTTATTTGTGGTTAAAGTATGTCGATAATAAATCAAATTATAACACACTAACATCATACTTTAATACATAATCCAACATACTTTAAAAAACATACATTAATAACCATTAAACATACTTTACTTAAATAATCGACATACTTTAACACGTCTCACAAACCGTCTCATGAAAGTAGCGTCTCACAAGAGACTTTGTCTTATATCACATTCATGTCATAATCTTTCATAAGACTAGTATTATTCCATGACAAATTGATATTCCGTGAGAATTTTGCATTTTGGTCCCGCATGACACACAACATCTTCAAAATAATTTCAATACTTTCACTTTTAGTCCCAAAAAATTATTTCTTTACAGACTTGATCACATAAAACTTCACCCTTGCATATTTAGTTCCATACAACTCCATTATTGATCCTAAAAATTTAGATTCATATTTTATTTTATTTTATTTATTTTTTTACTTATTTATTTTATTTATTTTTAATGTTACCAAATTATTATTAAATTCAAAAAAGACATGTTGAAAAAAAATAGAATAAAATAAAATATGAATATATAATTACACTATGTGGTTCTTTTATTTTATTTATTTATTTACTTATTTTTTTTATTTGACAATTAAATCTTTGCAAACTTGGTCCGATAAAACTCCAATCTTGCATATTTAGTCTTATACAGATGTATTATTGATCCAAAAATTTTAGATTCTTATTTTATTTTATTTATTTACTTACTTTTTTATTTTTTTTATTTTTAACGTTATCAAATTTTTATTATTTTCAAAAAAGACATGTTAATAATAATAATAATAATAATAATAAATAAATATAAAGTTATTGGTTATAAGAATTTAGATTCATATTTTATTTTATTTTTTATTTACTCATTTATTATTTTATTTAATGTTAGATTTTTATACTTTTTAAAACATGTTCAAAATAATAATAATAATAATAATAATAATAAGTATAAATATATAAAATAAAATAAAATAAAATATGAATTTAATTTCTTGGGACCAATAGTGTAATTAAATGAGACTAAATATGTTAGGTTGAACTCTTATGGGACCAAGTCTGCAAGAAAAAATCTTTTGGGACTAAAAGTGAAAATTTTGAGACTATTTTGAAGAGGTTATGTGTCCTTTGGGACCAAAAGTGCAATATTCTCGATATTCCATGTATTTGGGTGCACTGAATTAATATTCATGCACTCACATTTAGAAAAAACTCCTTTACAGTAACTGAATTTATTAATGAAATTCAATAGTGGGTAATTATCAATAGATTATCAATTAAAATTATAATTTTCTTTTAGCAATGGAATATTTATGGATTTATTATGATTTTTCCAATAGAATAAAATTTGTTGCTATTTATCAATTGATTACCAACAGAATTATTATAAATATTGGCTACGGAATTATTATAAATATTGACTACTGAATTATTAGCTATTACCAATAGAATTATTTATTAATGAAATTAAATTTTCGTAGCTAAAAATTTACAAATCACCATTTTACCAATAAAAAATTATCAACATGTTTCATTGTTAATCCTGTGGTAAACTAATTTAGTAATGAAAAGCAATATAACTATTATTCTCAAATATTCCAAGTCCATGGAGAGAGATGTGATCCGAGAATACAAACCAATCCCAATGAATTTAGTTTTTAGGAGAATGTCGTTTCTTAAGGTGAAGCTAGGAGATTGGGATTTGGGGCTACCAAGTGTCTCTGCATAAAAATTATAAGAGATTAAGGGGGTCAATAAAATATTCAATTAGTTAAAAACTATTATTTTTCAGTGATATATATTAGTTTTATGTAATTATGCTTATGTATTTTTTTATAATGCATTATTTTTTTGACAAATTTTCTTGTGAGGCACTATTTATATGAGACTCTTTGCGAGACGTGTTAAAATATGTCTATTATATAGATAAAGTATGTTGAATGGTTGTTAAAGTATATTTTGTAAAGTATGATAGATGATGAATTAAAATATGATTTTAGAATATTATAATATAATTAATTATTGACATACTTTAACTACAAATATTATAGGGAAAATAGATTTTTTCGTCCGTTAACTTTCACTCATTTTGAAATTACTCCATTAACTTTTCAATTTTGAAATTAGTCCGATAATTTTATAACAATTTTGAAATTAGTCAATTAACTTCATACAATTCAACATTTTGGTCCTTTGACCTGCTATGACAGGTCATTTGAATATTTTCACTCCAATTAATTTATATCATATTTTTATTTAACCAATTTTATCTCACTTTTCATTTTTTACTCCTGTATATCAAACAAATAATATTAATCTCAATACTAAAGTGGAGCAAATTTAACTAAATATTGAAGTAGTAATACAATTAAAATATGGGGTCCACATTTCCACTAATATAATTAAAATATGGGGTCCACACTCCCACTAATACAACTACCCACTACATATTAAATAACAATACTTCTTAATCAACGTGCACAAAAGCAAAATGCCCTCTTTTGGACGGAGGGAGTATAATATAAATTCTTAGTGGGGGCTATTTTTTTGTAAAATAGTATATATATATATATTACATATTTTTTATTTTTATCTTTTAGAATAACCTGCTAATGACCTGTTAAAACGGACGATTTTGTTGAACTTGGTAAACATGATGGACTATTTTCAAAATTTTCAAATATAATGGACGATTTTCAAAATTTTGCAAATATAATGGACGATTTTCAAAAAGTGAAAAACTTATGGACTAAATTCAAAATTGGACAAAGTCAACGGATGAAAAAAATCTATTTTCCCAATATTATAATATAATTAATTATTGACATACTTTAACTACAAATAAACATACTTTACCTCTAAGATAAACATACTTTAATAATGGGTCAACCCGTCTCACAACCGTCTCACAATAAACTCATCTCACAAGAGAATTTATCTATTTTTTTATATTCATATGTTCACTAAATAGTTAATGAAAAATTCATTAACAAACTGTTTACATTTTTGTTCATTAATACAATATTTTTATTAATAAATGTATAGATTTTAAATATAAGTACAAATGAGTATAGTAGGGTGTACAAAATATTTACCCTACTCTTAGAGTACGTTCCTGTTGGGCCCGTTGGGCTTCTGGCCCAAATGCCGGTCTTCATTCTCAAAGTATTGGGCCAAGTTTGTCTTGGTCCATAGCCTTACACTTGTGGCCTATTTGATCTCCCATTTGTGACCCTCTCGGTGAGAACGTGGATTTGAATTCTTTTGTGAGTTCAACGGGAATCTGAGCACTACGGAGTTCTTCCCTCGACCACCTTCTCCGGCGTAGACGACGAACACGGACGACGATGACGACCCTATCCGCCTAACAGTGGTATCAGAGTGGGTTTCGTCGTCCGTCTGTCTCCCGAAGCTGCTGATCGTCAGCCGCCGGTGGGAGATCGCCGCCGTCCGGCCGCCGCCGGATTTCCTCGCCGGAATCGCGACCTCCAGCAGCTGACCGAAGCAGCGCCGCTGCTAGGGCTCCGCCGCCGCCGCCGGGATCGAGATCAGACGCCGCGCCGCCCCCTCCCCCGTGCCGGAATCGCGATCTGCTCAGATCCGCCGCCACCGCGTCGCCGATCTGAAGGAGGAGATCGCTAGGGACGCGCCGCCGCTGCTGGATCTGCCCGCCGGAATCGCGCCTGCCGCCAGCACCGCGCAAGGGTTCCGTCGCGCTCAGAGGTCGCCGATCTGAGGTCGCCAGCACCGCCCTGCCGCCGCACGCTCAGATCGCGCCGCCGCTCAGCCGATCTGCTCGATTCGCGACCGCCGCTCCGCTAAGCAGCCGCTGGAATCGCGACCGGTGAGCACCAGCCGCTCGTCTTCAGCGTCGCCTCGCTGGGAACGCCGCCGCTCCAGACCGACGAGCCGCGATCAGATCCGAGGGTGCCGACCGCCGCAGACGCCGCCGCTCCTGACCGCGAGGAACGCGTCGAGGTCAGTTCAGCCACCGCCGATCTGCCGTCGCGCTCAGCCACCGCCGATCTGCACCGGAGACCGGAGACTGACGCCGCCGCTGACTGCCGCCGTCTCTGCCCGCCGGAGCTGCTGACCGTTGACCGCCGGAGTTGACCGCCGGAGCTAAGGTTCCGGTCAGATTGGAGTGTCCAATTTGAGGAAGGGAAGTGTCTCTCCTCTTCTCCTTTTATAGTGTTCCGAAAAATTTCAGATTTGTTTTGTTATTTTTCCGGATTGTTTTTTTCTGAAAATTTTTCAGATTGTGCCTTCACTAAACCCCAATGTTTCTCACTTTGTGTGTAGGTTGAAACTTGGAGTGGAGGCTGCCCCGTTCGTGTTTGGTACGTGAACAAGACTACGAGGGATCCGTCCCCGTTAAGTAACGGGCTGGTGGCTCGTAGCGGTGATACGGTGTTCTCGTCGGAGACACCGCTCTGGTGAAATAGCTTGAGCTTTTCTTATTTTATTTTCTTGTCTGATGCCCTGAGGCGGCTGGCCCTCTTATTTGCTCTTGTGTGATGCCCTGAGGCGGCTGGCCCTCTTATTACTGTTCTTGTTTGTTTCTTTTGTGAAACTGTTATCTTAGTCTTTCAATTTCCGCTACTGAAAATCTGTCCTTGTGTGTTATACTGCTCCGTTTCTCGCTTTGTGTGTGATTAGAGTAGTGTCAACCTGGTGTGTGTCAGATTGTTGCTCTGTAATTTCGTATTTTTTCCGTTCAAAGTGTGTTCTACTCAACTTTAAATACCCATGGCTTCGTATTCGTTTGGACAAGTACCGTTTGACGGTAAGCGAGACTTCAGTATCTGGAAACAGAAAATGAAGTGCATACTCGTCCAACAAAGGGTATTCAAAGCTGTAGATCACTCGTATGATAAGGATGATACACCTGCTAAAAAGGCTGAGATGAATGAGCTTGCTTTGTCTGCGATTATCTTGAATCTTTCTGATCCTGTGCTTAGAAAAGTTGGTGTGCATGAGTCTGCTAAAACTTTGTGGGATACGTTGGATAAGCTGTACACTGAAACATCTTTGCCTAGTAAAATGTTTCTTCTGGAAAAATTCTTTCGCTTTAAACTTGATTTAAACAAAGATGTTGAAGAAAATTTGGATGTGTTCACGAAGTTGATTCAAGATATTAAGCTAACTGGTGACAAGCATATTGATGAATACACTCCTATTGTGCTTTTAAATGCTATACCTGATTCTTACAGTGATGTCAAGTCTGCTATAAAGTATGGTCGTGATGACGTTACTCTTGATATTGTGGTGAATGCCTTAAAAAGCAAAGAGCATGATTTAAAACAAAATGGGGGTGTTAAGAATTCTGGGGAGGTTATGCATGTTAAGGGGAAACCTAACAATCGTAACAAGAACAAGAACAACAATAAGAACAAGGACAAAAATTCTGATGTGAAATCCCAGAATAATCAGAATGGGGACAAGAAAAAGAAGAAATGCTTTAATTGCCATGAAAGGGGACATTTTGTAAACAAGTGTCCTCATCCTAAGAGGAATAATTCTAATGATCATGCTAATGTTGCCTCTGCATCTGTGAATTATGGTGATGTGTTTGCTATTTCTGATAATTGTGTGAATTCTGTGCATTCATCTCTATGTGATAGTGAATGGCTTGTGGATTCCGGTTGCACATTTCATATGACACCTTTTAAACATCTTTTCTCTTCATATAAAAATGTTCCTCGTGGATCTGTGTCTATGGCTAATGAAAGAAGATGTGATGTGCTTGGTGTGGGTGACATTTGCTTGCGTTTTGAAGATGATTCTGTGTTCACTTTGAAAAACGTGCGACATGTGCCTGATTTGTGTAACAACTTGATTTCTTGTACTGCACTTGAAGATGAGGGTCTTGAGGGTAGATGGGGAAAGGGTTGCATGTCTATTGTGAAGGGTTCTGTGCTCGTCTTTAATGCTGAAAAAAGGAATAACCTGTATGTTTGTTGTGCTAAATCTGTTGTTATGTCTGCTAATGCTGTTAAAGAGGATAAAACAAATATTTGGCATGGTAGGTTAGGTCACATGAGTAGTAAAGGTCTTGAAATATTGCATAAAGCTGGTTCTTTTGGGAATGATAAGCTTACATGCATTCCTTTCTGTGATTCTTGTGTGCAAGGCAAACATGCGAAGGTGAAATTCCCTGTTTCCCCGTACCCTAAGACTTCTTCGTGTAGTGATATACTTGAGTACCTGCATGCTGATGTGTGGGGGCCTTCTAGTGAGCCAACTCAAGGTGGCAATGTGTATTTTCTGTCCATTATTGATGATTTTTCAAGAAAAGTGTGGGTAATTTTGCTTAAAAACAAATCTGATGTTTTTGAAAAGTTCAAAAATTGGAAAACTTTGATTGAAAATCAAATGGGTAAAAAGATTAAGTATCTTAAAACTGATAATGGATTGGAATTTTGCAATAATGCCATGGATGATTTATGTGTCAAATCTGGAATTGTGAGACACAAGTCTGCTCCTTACACTCCCCAACAGAATGGGGTTGCTGAGAGGATGAATAGGACTTTGTTAGAAAGGGTGAGGAGCATGTTGGTGTCTTCTGGACTTTCTAAAAAGTTTTGGGGTGAGGCGCTTATTACCGCATCATTTTTAATAAACAAATCCCCCTCTGTGCCTTTGAAGGGTAAGTGCCCTGACTATGTGTTCTTTGGTAAAAGTATTGATTATTCTGTGCTACGTGTATTTGGCTGTGCTGCGTTTGTGCGTCAGAAACATGACAAATTGGATCCTAGGAGTAGAAAATGTGTTTTTCTTGGTTATCCTGAGGGTGTTAAAGGTTATAGGCTGTAGGATATCTCTGAACCTGGTTTCAAAATCGTGATTAGTAGGGATGTGATCTTTAATGAATCTGAATTTCCTTGCTTATCTGCTCCTTTGCCTGATGTTGTGCCTTTACATGATCCTACCACTTCTTCGAGTGAGGTGGAGTTGTCTCCTGTGTTATCTGATGTTGAAAACTTGCCTGACACTGTTGTTGATCAAGAACTTGTTGCCAATGAACCTGTTATCAATGATGAAAATGCGCAGGATATTCCTGAAGATGATGACTATGTGTTGACTAGGGATAGACCTAGAAGGAATATTAGGCCACCTGCTAGGTATGATGATTTTCATATTGATACTCATGCTTGTAATGCGTTTGAAAGTGTTGATAATGAACCTAAGACCTATCAAGAAGCTTTAAAATCTGACGATTCTGTGAAATGGTTAAATGCTATGAAAGATGAAATGAAATCGTTGCATGTTAATCATACTTGGACTCTGGTTCCAAAACCTGCTCATTGCTCTGTTGTTGATTGCAAGTGGCTTTTCAAAGTGAAACATGAGCCTGAAAATGTTAGATTTAAAGCTAGATTGGTAGCAAAAGGTTTTACTCAAAAGGAAGGGGTTGATTATAATGAAATCTTTGCTCCTGTTGTTAAATTCACCACGATTCGTATAATGCTTGCATTAGTTGCTCACTTTGATTGGGAATTGAAGCAAATGGATGTAAAAACGGCTTTTCTTAATGGTGATTTGGACAAAAAGATTTTCATGAAACAACCTGAGGGTTTTGTGGACCCCAAAAATCCTGATCATGTATGTTATTTGAAGAAATCCTTGTATGGCTTGAAACAATCTCCTAGACAGTGGAATAAGAAGTTTGATCAATGCATGACATCGTTGAAGTTTAAGAGAAGCTTGCATGATAATTACCTTTACTTCAAGATTGATACTTCTGTTCCTGTTTTACTGCTCATATATGTGGATGATATGCTAATTGTTAGCCCTGATCTTGAGTATGTTGAGCTTGTTCAAAAGAGTCTATGTGATAATTTTGATATGAAAGATCTTGGAGATGCTAAAAGGATTCTTGGAATGAACATTGATAGAGATAGGAAGAACCATGTTCTATTGCTTAATCAGATTTCATATGTTGAAAAGATTTTGAGTAAATTCTCTATGATGTCTGCTAAAACTGTGAATGTGCCTCTTGCTGCTCACTTTGTGTTAAGTAAGGATCAGTCTCCAAAGACTGATTCTGAAATTGCTGAAATGGAAAAGGTTCCTTATTCCAATGCCATTGGGTCTGTTATGTATCTTATGGTTAGCACTAGACCAGATATTGCATATTCTGTTAGTTGCTTGAGTAGGTATATGGCTAATCCAGGTGCGCCTCATTGGGAGGCTTTGAAATGGCTCTTGAGATACCTCAAGGGCTCCATGGAGGTAAGTTTACGCTTTTCCAAATCTGCAAATGGTGTGAGCCTTGTTGGCTATGTTGATTCCAATTATGCAAATGATAAGGATAATAGGAAGTCTACAACTTCTTATGTGTTTACTTTATGTGGCTCTTGCATAAGTTGGAAGTCTCAGTTACAGCATGTGGTTGCTTTATCTACAACTGAATCTGAATACGTGGCTATTACTGATGCTTTAAAGGAAGCTATTTGGCTGCAAGGTCTTCTGAATGAAATAGGTTTTCTTGACAAATGTGCCACTGTGTTTTCTGATAGTATGTCTGCTATTCAGTTGTGTAAAAATCCTGTTTTCCATGATAGAACCAAGCATATAGATGTTAGGTATCATTTCATTCGTGATATTGTGGAAAAAGGTATTGTTAACCTGGAAAAGATTGCATCTGAGTTTAATCCTGCTGATATGGGTACTAAATGCTTATCTGTTGAAAAATTTAGGTCTTGCATGAGGACTTTAAATTTCGACTCTCTTGATTGAAGCATGTTGTATGCAGTTCTTTTCCGTGGATGTTGTGTCCACTCTTGAGCTTGTGTGCTCCGTTTATTTTGTCCTTGGGATATTTTAAACATTTTGTGACTATGTGTCCGTGATCTTTGCTTCGGCTTAGATTTGTGTATCTTTTGTGATACCTTGACTTTTGTGTCAAATTTCTGGATCTTGCATTTGACTTTGTGTCTTTTGTTTTGCAGGTGTCCGGGAAAAGTGCAATGATGAATTCCCATTTAGTTATACACAAGGGTAGATGATTTGGGCCAAGGTGGAGATTTGTTGGGCCCGTTGGGCTTCTGGCCCAAATGCCGGTCTTCATTCTCAAAGTATTGGGCCAAGTTTGTCTTGGCCTATAGCCTTACACTTGTGGCCTATTTGATCTCCCATTTGTGACCCTCTCGGTGAGAACGTGGATTTGAATTCTTTTGTGAGTTCAACGGGAATCTGAGCACTACGGAGTTCTTCCCTCGACCACCTTCTCCGGCGTAGACGACGAACACGGACGACGATGACGACCCTATCCGCCTAACAGTTCCGTTAAACTTGCCTCATCTTTGATTGTGTAATAACATTTTATATATTTTTATTAGTTATCACTTCTCACTAAATATATTATTATTTTATATTTATTTATAAACAATTGTTCATAATATAATTGTCATTATTTTTCAACATTTATCCCTTTATAATTTTATTTTTAAAGAAAAAAAATTAAATATTATTATAAGTACATACAAATAATATTAAAAACTCAAAAGTTATCAGAATTTACAAATTACATATCACTAATGATAATGAAGAAAGACTCCGTTTAGTTATAACACATTTTGCAATTGTTACACAAATATGATTTTATATTAAAATGTTATTTATTATTTTTTTATTATTAATTTATTACTTTTTTATTTTTATTTTTATTTTTACGACTGCTTCTCAGTTCTCTCACCCCACTAGCTAACAAACTCTGATCTTACTTGTGTTTTAAGTTTTATGACTAGCGTATTATAAACTATTAAAAACAAATTTCATTATGACTTAAACTCACCAAATAATGGATTTGGTGGATTTTGGGTCCCACATCACAGTTAATACTAATTAATGACAGTCTAAAAGTGCTTAGATTAGACTTTATTTTTATATAATGAATATACGTATTTAATAATCTACTTTTAATGAATTTGGATCATGTCTTTTTTGTGATTGAAATTTTTAGAAAATAAGTACAAAGATTTGTTAGTAGATTTAAATCCTCCCAATTTCTATCATGCTAATTTCTTGTTGTGAGAGTTGAGTAATCCTCAATCTTGTCAATTTTAAAAGATATATATGCACACAATGTGTGCTTCATTTTATATATATATATACACGAGGGAATACTCTGTGGAATAGGATCTAATTATAATTAGATTAAAAATAATAAATATAGTATAGAAAGACTATTATATCACACATCAATTAACATTAAACCTTAAAATTTAAAATATAGATTAACCTAAAGAATAAAATAATTTATGAACTATAAAATTGAAAATTTCAGTTATATTATTCCCTCCATCTCATAATATTATTTGCTTTTTCTTCAAAGGAGAGATGAACGATATTATGGTAGTATAAGATCAACTACTGAATTTTAAAAACTTAAAAGATAAGTAAAATAATATATAATCAAGACATCATTATTAATAAAATTACTTCTATATAAATTATAATGTTTTCATACAACTATTTTTCTTATTATATAATATATAGTATATTGTGTATTTAGACCGACAAGAAATCGACAGTAAATAAATGGTGAGATCCATTTGGTATGTTTGTTAGTAAGAAAATGAGATTTATAAGTTGGGCCATTCCCATTTAGGTGTACGGGCCTTAAAAAAACCGTTAAGAAATAGTATTTGAAAGTCTTAAATTAATGACGCTCATTGAAGGCCCACTTCCTAGCTTCCCCTACACGACAAAAAAACAATGCATTATCGATATAACACTTTATTCTTTTTATTTTTTTATTTAGAAAAAATTACAGACACGCGTCAGAAACTGATTGGAATTTAATAAATCATTGAGTTGTCCGAACGGGTGCGATAATCCTAATCTTATAATTGCACAATATATATTTATTTTTTCACGTGAATTAAAAAGTATTATTATTTAATATGTAGTAAATAGTTTTTATTAATAAGGTGTGTGAGACCCATATATTAAATTTATTAATAATGTGTGTAAATCTCATGTCATTAAGAAAAAAAATTTATACTTTTGGTGTGAATTCTCAAAATAACAAAATGTATTAAATTTCAGGATGGAGGGAGTATTCAAATCACTCTTACTATATAAAAAATTATTCATGAGATGCATTAATTTTTTTTAAATAAAAAATATTATTCTTTAAATTCTGATATGTTATATTTTTATGAGTGATTTTTTTATTTAAAAAATAATAATTTATATATCTAAAAATAATTTTTCATGTATTAAAAAAAAGTGATTATAAAAAATCAGGCTGGTGAACCGATTTACAAATTCTACAAATCATTTATTTTTACACTTGTTAGTTTAACGTATTTAAATAACTTTATTTTCAATAATTAATGGAAAAAAAACTATACACTAGTAATAAACTCATCCTTTAGTACTGTCTTGTACAGACTTTTTATAAGATAATCTAAAATAACCCAATTGAGATGAAGTAAATGTATATTTTAATCTTTCACTGTAACAACATGCTAAGTTTTAATAATAGAAACACATTATAATTTAACTTTTAACAAATTAAATTATATGTAACAACAAAATTTTGTATTTATTAAAAAAATATATAAATAAATTATAAGTATAATTCAAAATTGATTGAATTTGAAAATTGTTGAAAACAGATTTGATTTAACTAGAGTAGATTTTCTTCAAATCTTGGAGCTGAATTTTCAATTGTAACTTGTCTGAATTTGGATTGGAAATTTTATAATTTTTTGTGGAGGCATAAAGCAATTATTCCATAATGTGTTGTGGCTAATCCTTGATCAATTAAGATAATTCTTTCATTTTGAATGTTAGAAGGGTTAGACTTTCATGTTTGGAGTGTTCTCTCTCACACGTATAATTTATGATCAATAAAGTTCTCTTTCTCACTTAGTGGATGTAGGAATTTCATATTCGAACTACTTCCGTTTTGTTTTCTTTCTTTTTCATTCACAATATTAGTTCAATAACTATTCTTTATTTTAATGTGACTTATGTAGCATATTTGATGTAACACCTCGTAGATTTTTATTGTGATTTAATGAATAGATATTTATTATTTTACATTTTAAAATTTAAGATAGGAGATATGATTGTAAGCAATTAAAATTTACGGTCCAATCACATAGCGACACGTGGATTTTATTGATTAAATATTAATTTATTTTGGAATTTAAATAAATTAATTCCTAAAGTAAATTAATAAATAATTTGAGCCCAACAAATTAAATGGACTTAAATTAAAATGAGGCTTGATCCAAGTCAATCAAGCCCAAGTCAAATGAGGCCTGACCCAAGTCAATCAAGCCCAAGTCAAATGGGGTCTGACCCAAGTCAATCAAACCCAAGTCAAATAAAGTCTGACCCAAGTCAAACAAGCCCAGACAAATTAAATCAGGCCCAAATCAGATAGGCCCAATTATGGTTCAGTCAGGCTGAAGCCCAAGCCCGCTAAGTGAGGCCCAAAGGTGGCCTAGACCTCCTTTTTCACCTATAAAAAGGGGTCTCCACCATTCATTTGAACACACACAGAGACACACAGAGACACACGGACACAGAGACAGACAGACATTCAAGTACTCGAAGACGACGCACTTGAAGAGATCGAGAACACGAGTAAAGCTCCCTCCAGATCTTCAAGCGAAGAACAAGCGAAGAACGATCTTCAAATCTTCAAAGCTTCAAGCGAAGAACGTTCGAGGATCTTCAAGCCTTCAAGCGATCTTCAAAGCGTCTTCAAATCTTCAAAGCTTCAAGCGAAGAACGTTCGAGGATCTTCAAGCCTTCAAGCGATCGTCAAAGCGTCTTCAAATCTTCAAAGCTTCAAGTCTTCAAGCTCAAGATCTTCAAGTCTTCAAGCCTCCAAAGCTTCAAGTTCAAGATCGTCAAAGCGTCTTCAAGTCTTCAAGCCTCTAAAGCTTCAAGCTCAAGATCTTCAAGTCTTCAAGCCTCTAAAGCTTCAAGTTCAAGATCTTCAACAAAGCTTCAAGCCTTCAAGCCTCTAAAGCTTCAAGTCTCAAAGCATCTTCAAGCTTCAAATCAAGAACAGCTACTAATCCTGGATCAAGGCTCCAAGTCCCCCAGATCAAGTGTTCTTCGTAGAAAGCTCTCAGTCAACGTTTAATCCGAACAAAGGTTCAACGCCTCCAGGTCAACGTTCAAGACTACACACTCGAGCTCGGACAAGCTTCGTTTGAAGATCCGACTCAACACACAAGTCAAGTCAACACAAGCTGTCAACACAGTCAGCATACACTTCGTCAAAGAAGCCAAAGTCAAGAATCACAAGTCAAGAATCACAAGTCAAGTCAAAGTCAAGTCAAAGCCAAATTGGTTCGAGAGAAGAATCAGAGGATTGATTGAGATTATAACCCGCTTACATCTTCTTCAAATTACATCCATCAAGAAATTATCTTTGTACTCAATATTGTATTTATTTTATTATAAATACAAAATTTGTTGTTACAAATTTTGGCACGCCCAGTGGGACGGTCTCTACCTCTCATCTCTTCTCTCTACAAGCTCGAAGATACAAAGCATGACTCCTCTCAGGATTGCAATAAGAAGACCTTCTACCTTGAAGCATTCAGAGCTGCAAACTGGAGAGATTCAAAAGATAACTCCACTCAAGATTGCTATACGGAGGCCTGCTGCATCAAAGCCTCCAGAGTTGCAAACTGAAAAGGTTGGAGTCGTTACAAAAAATATTCCCGAAGGCTCCGTAGAGACAAACCATATGGTGGGGATTACTCTCAACAAGCCATTGTACGGAGACAAGAGTGGTGAAAATGTTTCTACTTGCTCAACTTCTCGCTCTACGCCAAGCTCATCATCTACCTCAACTGAAGCTGCAGTGATGACGACAAGTGCTATGACTATCGAGGATCAACTTGCAAATATGATGAGAGCCATTGAAGGACTCAACAAGCACATGGAAGCTCAAGACGTAAAAATCTCCATACTTATGAAGAAAATGGAGAATGTGGAGACAAGTCATGCAAATGAGAAACAAGTTGGGGATGAGCACGAGAAAGAAGACTCAGTGAAACACCATCCTCTTGAAAATAAGCCAGTTGAAGAAAAAATACAAATTTCAACTGACAAAATGCTTCCTGTGAACCAACTGAAGAACATCGTTTTAGAAACGATAAAAGACAAGTTTGAAGGAAGCTCAAAATCCCTTGTTGCCTACAAGAAGCCATATACAAAGAGAATTGACAACTTGAGGATGCCAGCTGACTATCAACCTCCCAATTTTCAACAATTTGACGGCAAAGGCAACCCAAGACAACATGTGGCGCATTTCGTCGAGACATGCAATGATGCTGGGACCTACGGAGATCACATGGTGAAACAGTTTGTTCGCTCTCTTAAAGGAAATGCGTTTGATTGGTATATCAACTTAGAAGCCAACTCCATCGACAGTTGGGGGCAAATGGAAGAAGTGTTCCTCAACCGCTTCTACAGCACACGAAGAACTGTTAGCATGATGGAGCTAACAAATACTTGTCAAAGTGATGAAGAATATGTCATCGACTACATCAACAGATGGAGGAGCCTCAGCCTCAATTGCAAAGAGAAGCTGTCAGTGGCTTCAGCTATTGAAATGTGCATTCAAGGGATGCCATGGAATCTTCACTACATACTTCAAGGAATTCAGCCAAAGACTTTTGAAGAGTTGGCTACAAGAGCTCACGACATGGAGTTGAGCTTGATATCAAATGATATTGAATGGCCATCTATTCAAGACTCCTACGAGTTTGAGGACATGCCTTCTGATGAGCTCGTGGAAGACGAACCACAAACAAAGACTGCAGTTTCCATAAAAATTCATAGAAATGAAGTGGAAGTAAGAGAAAACAGTGCATCCCAGGATTGGGGGCAATGAACTGTGGACAAATCAAACACAAAGCTCCTTGACACGAGCAAAAACTGTCCACATTACGCTCCTTGATACGAGCTTAAACTATCTAAAAATCCACAAGCAAAGCTCCTTGACACGAGCAAAAACTGTCCACATTACGCTCCTTGATACGAGCTTAAACTATCTAAAAATCCACAAGCAAAGCTCCTTGACACGAGCAAAAAACTGTCCACATTACGCTCCTTGATACGAGCTTAAACTATCTAAAAATCCACAAGCAAAGCTCCTTGATATGAGCTAAAACTGTCCACATGATACTCTTTGATATGAGTTTAAACTATCTAACACAAATAATACACAATACTCCTCGACACGAGAGAAAACTGTCCACACAATACTCCTTGATACGAGTTTAAACTATCTGACACAAATAATGCAAGGCTCCTTGACACGAGTATAAACTGTCTACAAGTTCAAATTCAAAGACTCATTGACATGAGTATTAGTTGTCAGCAAATTCAAACACCACGCTCCGTGACGCATGAGCCTAAACTGCATGTTACTCCTGGCCCGCATGAGTATAAACTGTGCACGGCAACCCCCAAATCAAAATCATGTCTCTTTGAACTACGTAATGACTTGATCCTCTGCAAAGGGATACGTTGGCAGCTTAGTAGCTCACTAAGTTCAGTCATGATTCAAGTTATTCTTATCAAGCTTGTGAGAGAAATAAAGAGTTGAAGCATACATGCCATAAATAAAGTGCAAGGAAAAGAAACAGAAGTGTCATCTCAAGAAAGAGTGGCGATGTTGATACTGCTCTGTCGATTCCATCTCAAAAGATGTAAGAGTGGCGATGTTGATACTGCTCTGTCGATTCCATCTCAAAAGATGAAAGAGTGGCGAGGTTGATACTGCTCTGTCGATTCCATCTCAAAAGATGTAAGAGTGGCGATGTTGATACTGCTCTGTCGATTCCATCTGAATGAAGAATAGCGATGTTGATGTTGCTCTGATAATTTCATCCAAAGAAAAATGGCAGGCCGATATTGTTCCCCACGGATAGCTACTCATCCACTTTGTGGAAGCAAAAATGGTGTATTGTTAGACAAATCTGCAAAAAGAAAAAGGTACAAATTAATTTAAATTTATGAATTTAATTAATTAAAGGACCCAAAATAAATTTATGGGACCAATTAATTATTAAATTCTAAATTTTAAATTAAACACATGAGGGAAAGAGCCTGAAATATGTAAAGTAAGCAACTAAATTCGTTCATGTTTGGAAGCACGAATAAAAAATAGTTGAAGCATAAAAGCCCAAAGGCTATGGATCATGAGTTTGATACAAGCCCAATTTATATAAAAGCCCAAATTAGAAATTAACTTTTACATTGGCTTATAGCATTGGAATTGTTTTTTTTTGAAAGCCCAAATTTAATTAAATGGGTTAAAGTGGTCAAAATTGGCTTGTAGAAGCCAAACTTGAAGGTAATTTAATCAATTCCTGCCACATGTGAATTCTCTTCAAGTGCACACACGTGAACTCCTCCTGCAGAATCAGTCATCTTTCTCTCCCTTTGATCATCGCTATTTTCACCTAGATTTTGTGTAATTTTGTGTGTGTTTTCGTCTTTTTATTTCGTATTTTTTGTATCTTTTTGTATTGTATTTTGGAATTGATGATGATGATTTTCATGTCTTTGAATAGGTGATTATGAGGATAAATGGTGATAAAAAGCATGAAGAAAGGAGAAAGTTGAAGAAAATGAAGAATTAGTCAAAATGCATAAAAACACGCTCGTGTTTTTATGCAGTGCCCGTGTTTTTCTGCAGGTGCAAAAACTTACAGAAAGCTGAAAAATTGCAAGAAAACACGGGCAGATGCAGGAAAACACGCCCGTGTTTTCTTGCACTTGGCCTAAAATCGCGTTTTACACCTTTGTGCGATTTCCAAGTGTGTAGAGGGGGTATAAATACCCCCAATATCACCACTTGAAGGCAGATTTTCGAGGTTGGGAGTTGCCACACACACATCACACACATTTTTCTTCATTTTTCACCATCTTCTCCATCCATTCTTCATCCATCCATCTACACTTAATCCTCTCCATCAAATCCACCATCCAAGTGATCAAGGAAGCAAGGGGGAGTGAAGATTACAAGAAGAAGAAGAAGAAGAAACTCCATTGAAGGACTTCAAAGGGGGAATCTAATTCTAATTTTTGTGAACTTCTTTATAGTTTTGTCATGGGATTTGTATATACAATGGTCTATGTTGTTTTCTCTATGACTATGATAAGCTAATCTCCTTTGTGAGATTAGCTCCATGATTGGTGTTGGATAATTTAGTTTTTATGCAAATTGATTTTAATCTTGAATGGGCTTTGTGTTATTTCTATCATTGATTGTCAATTGCTTGATGTATATGATTGATTTGTGTGATTAATTGTTATGGGCATGTGATTAGGTTGGTAAATCAATTACATGTTTAGGATAGTTCATTGAATCATTTCATCATACACTTCATGTGCATTAATTTAGAATGAGATAGGTATATCCTTCTAAATTTGGGAACCCTTTGATAGAACATTTGATTAGCTTAATCGAGAGATTAGTTGATTAGATGAGGAGACCTAAGCTATTAGTGAATTCATAGTACCTTAAAAGGGAATATTGCCTATGATTTAGTACCTAATTAGGGAACTCGTAGAGTAATTAGTACCTAGTAGGAGGTGTTCGCTATGGTATCGATCTTAAGTGCTTTTGGGAGCCTTATTGAGGGCCTACATCCTATCCATCTTGGTAGAGAGTTTAGGTGGAATTAGTGATCGCTCCTATGCTATGTCCATGATAGATTATA
Organism: Pogostemon cablin; assembly: GCA_023678885.1. Lineage (NCBI taxonomy): Eukaryota > Viridiplantae > Streptophyta > Magnoliopsida > Lamiales > Lamiaceae > Pogostemon > Pogostemon cablin. The sequence goes on from CM042965.1 coordinate 9,112,950, forward strand.
ATCAATTGCATGATTACTTTGTTATCCATGTCATGATTGTTGCTAATCTCATCCTTGCATCATTTGGAACCCCTTTTATCTTTGCTTTTATCTTATTTCTTGCATTAGTTTAAGTGCATTCATTTGCACGCTTATCCTCCGTCCCTTTCCATCGTCCTTATAAAATCACGATAAACTTGAGATCGCTTAAACTCTAGTACCTTCCTCCCTGTGGTTCGATAAATTCTTTAATTGGTCATCCCGACTATAACGACCAATCAAATGGCGCCGTTGCCGGGGAGGTAACGGTTGCTAGTAGTTTAATGAAGGATTGTTTAGAGTGGTCTTAATAAGGACATTTATTTTTATTTTTGCATCTTATATTTGCTTTGGAAAATTTTGTTCTAATTTTTCTTTCTCTTATAGGTGCATACCTTGAGAAGGAAGAAGAAAAAGAACAAGCAAAAAAGATGAGCTACATGGATATTCTTCGAGATATGGTGAATAGAAGTGCTCATCCCACTATGAACACACAAGGAAAATTTCAAGGATTTCAAATGCCATATTGTGATGCTAATTTGCAACCGGATTATGGAGCACAAGTTCCGAATATGCAATTCCAACAACAAAGTTATGAGAATTTTGGAGCTCCTCATCAAATGTGTCAACAAGTATACCCTCAAGGTGTGGAAGATGTTTTTGAAGGAAATTTTTCTCGACATCAAGAAGGAAATCAACCACAACTATGGGGAGATTTTCAAGACTCCAACACCTCCTATTCCACCCAAAATGACCACATAGCGATGCTTGGAGATAAGTTGTTTGAAATGGTTATGGATCGCTTAGAAGAGGGGAGGAAGTCTAATCAAGCGTGGATTGATAGAATTGGAAACTTGTGTGAAATGATGACGAATACGATGATAGCATTCAATGCTAAGTTGAATTCATTGGAGCACCAAGTAAGTCAAATCATGTCCACCGTGGAAAGACTTCAAGAAGAGAACAACAAGCCTTCTACCTCCAGAACAAAGAATGAATGCATGGTCGTGAAGAATAGAAAAGAGACTAGTTTGGGGGTCGATGAGGTTATGAAGGAAAAGAGAGAAAGAGTGCCTAAGTGGGTGAAAGCCAAAGAATTGAAAGAAGAGTTGAAGGGGGAATTCGATAGATTTGTCGAATCTCTTGAAGTGATGGTTGAGAAAGTAAAACATCAAAATCGAGAAGAGATTCATGCCCTTACGGAAAAAATGAAGCCTCTGGAAACTAAGATCATGAATTCTACTCCCCACAAGCCAAAACCCTCTCATTCTATTGAAATTTCAAATTCTCTTAAGAACTTTCATGATTTTATTGATAAAAATTTGTTTGGTGATTGTAGGAAAAAGGTTGCAAGAGGGCATCCACACTTGTCAATGCCCAAATTCTTACCGGGGGATGTGGTTGAAGTTCAAAATTCACATAAAGCCCCATGGAAAAAGTGGAACAAGTGGAAAGGGCCATTCCTTGTGAAGAACGCCTTCGGAGAACAATTGCTTGAGTTATTTAACAAGAAGGGAAATGTTCTTGTGGTTGAACGGGAGAGCACAAGGCACTACTTCAAGAAGAAACCTATGATAGTGCCTAAGGACTATTCAAGACCACCATAAGCTAAAGACTATCGTCCGGCTTGAAGACGTTAAACTTAGCGCTAGATGGGAGGCAACCCATCATTATCTTTAATGCTTTATTTAGTGCTTTAAATAAGGATGATGGATTTGATTTTTGGTGTTTTGGTTTGATTTTTTTTTGTGATTGTTGGTGTTTTGTGTAGAAATTATGTTGTGCTTGGTGTGGATGTGGAGTATATTGGATCACGAGAAGAGCTACGAGGGATGCGTCAAAGGGAGTACCTATTATTTGGCTCAAACTTAATTCTAGCCTTAGCTAAAAAAATAAGTTTGGGGGGTTGAATTATTATGCTCTCGTAGTTCTCATTTTATGAACATTTGCACCGGCGCACATAGTTTCCTTGTATCTTATGTCTTTTGTCTTGTGTTTTTATATTTTTGTGATGTTCTTATTTTCTTGTGTTGTGAGTCATTTTCTTGAATATGAGTGATGATGTATTGTTTGTGATAAGTGATGGCGAATTATGTTAAGGATCTCTACTAGTTAAAATTGTGACATATTCTATTTAACTTGTTTAATTTTGAGATAGATTGATGTGTAATAAGTTCCTCATGGTCCGAGCAAAAGCTTGTGAGCATTTGAGCCTCAACCGTGCAGGCATGGTTGTTTCTTCATGAGTGAATTGATTGATCCTTGATAAGCTAGAACTTGCTAGTGGACTACGGGAATGAACCCGATTGGTGGAGGTTAGTGATATGATTTTAGGCCATCCTTGTACTTTAAAGTCATTGCCATATATTTCCTTACCTTATACATCATCCCTAGTTAGCCACTTTGAGCCTTTAAGCTTATTTCTTGTGAACTAAGCACATTACAAGCCATGATTACCCACTTAAGCCTTATATATACCTTTTGTGTGGGTGATTGAGGAGATGGTGGTCTACACGGTTTGATGTGAGAATTGTGCAAGAGAAAGAGGAAAATGGTAAACACGCAAGAAAATGATGAAAAGAGCTCAAGCAAATATACATGCTACTTCAAAGCAAGAAAAAGGAGCAAAATCAACAACAATATGCTCATGCAAGCAAAAAGTCAAAAGGATGAAAGCATGAAATCAAAAGAAGCTCAAGAAACACAAGGAATGATAATGATAAGTGCTTATGTTTAGAAAAGAAAAGAAAGGAAGATAGAAATGTGAAGAAGTTGAAGAAGTTGATCATCTCTTCGATTACTTACACTCGATGAGTCACTCTTACCCAAATTCTCCCTACCTTTACCAAAAAGCATACCATTACATCCAAACATAAAGTCCTATTTGATCACTAATTGAAGCTATGGTGGTTTGTGAATGTAGTCCACGAGTAAGCCTATGGCGCATCGGGCCAATCAATTGATGAGTGTTGATTTACCTTATGTTGATAGAGTGTTGAGTGCATTTTGATATCCGATGTGAGGCTTGGATCGGAAGGGACTATATTACTCTTTAATCTCTTTGAATTAAACTTGTTAATTTTTCATGTTATGAGTTTAATGTTATAGGGTGACTTGATATGATTTGTAGTCCTTATTGCTTATGATATGTTATTGCTTATGTTCGTTAGGTCTTTTTCTAGGTGAAAATTTCTCCTCTTGTTTTATCATTTTCGTTGCTCGGGGACGAGCAACACTTTAAGTTTGGGGGGTTGATCATCGCTATTTTCACCTAGATTTTGTGTAATTTTGTGTGTGTTTTCGTCTTTTTATTTCGTATTTTTTGTATCTTTTTGTATTGTATTTTGGAATTGATGATGATGATTTTCATGTCTTTGAATAGGTGATTATGAGGATAAATGGTGATAAAAAGCATGAAGAAAGGAGAAAGTTGAAGAAAATGAAGAATTAGTCAAAATGCATAAAAACACGCTCGTGTTTTTATGCAGTGCCCGTGTTTTTCTGCAGGTGCAAAAACTTACAGAAAGCTGAAAAATTGCAAGAAAACACGGGCAGATGCAGGAAAACACGCCCGTGTTTTCTTGCACTTGGCCTAAAATCGCGTTTTACACCTTTGTGCGATTTCCAAGTGTGTAGAGGGGGTATAAATACCCCCAATATCACCACTTGAAGGCAGATTTTCGAGGTTGGGAGTTGCCACACACACATCACACACATTTTTCTTCATTTTTCACCATCTTCTCCATCCATTCTTCATCCATCCATCTACACTTAATCCTCTCCATCAAATCCACCATCCAAGTGATCAAGGAAGCAAGGGGGAGTGAAGATTACAAGAAGAAGAAGAAGAAGAAACTCCATTGAAGGACTTCAAAGGGGGAATCTAATTCTAATTTTTGTGAACTTCTTTATAGTTTTGTCATGGGATTTGTATATACAATGGTCTATGTTGTTTTCTCTATGACTATGATAAGCTAATCTCCTTTGTGAGATTAGCTCCATGATTGGTGTTGGATAATTTAGTTTTTATGCAAATTGATTTTAATCTTGAATGGGCTTTGTGTTATTTCTATCATTGATTGTCAATTGCTTGATGTATATGATTGATTTGTGTGATTAATTGTTATGGGCATGTGATTAGGTTGGTAAATCAATTACATGTTTAGGATAGTTCATTGAATCATTTCATCATACACTTCATGTGCATTAATTTAGAATGAGATAGGTATATCCTTCTAAATTTGGGAACCCTTTGATAGAACATTTGATTAGCTTAATCGAGAGATTAGTTGATTAGATGAGGAGACCTAAGCTATTAGTGAATTCATAGTACCTTAAAAGGGAATATTGCCTATGATTTAGTACCTAATTAGGGAACTCGTAGAGTAATTAGTACCTAGTAGGAGGTGTTCGCTATGGTATCGATCTTAAGTGCTTTTGGGAGCCTTATTGAGGGCCTACATCCTATCCATCTTGGTAGAGAGTTTAGGTGGAATTAGTGATCGCTCCTATGCTATGTCCATGATAGATTATAATCAATTGCATGATTACTTTGTTATCCATGTCATGATTGTTGCTAATCTCATCCTTGCATCATTTGGAACCCCTTTTATCTTTGCTTTTATCTTATTTCTTGCATTAGTTTAAGTGCATTCATTTGCACGCTTATCCTCCGTCCCTTTCCATCGTCCTTATAAAATCACGATAAACTTGAGATCGCTTAAACTCTAGTACCTTCCTCCCTGTGGTTCGATAAATTCTTTAATTGGTCATCCCGACTATAACGACCAATCACCCTTCAAATGAGATTTCTCCCAAAATTGAAAAAAAACTTGAAGCGACCTTCTCTGCCGGAATCACTATCTCTGTTGGCCGCTCGCCGGAATCAGCCGCCCGTCGTGACCATCCTCCAGTGGATGGCTTCGTCGGCTCAGCCACTTGTTGTTGCCACCTCGGCCGCTCCCCACAGCTCATCGACGCATCCGCCGCACACATCTCCATTAGATAGGGCGAACTCCACTCACCATCCCTCAGTTGTCGCCACCACCGGGATCGTGAAGCCGCCGCGCCTTCACTGCCGATCACCACCGCCGCAACGCCACGCAGAGTCGCTGAAGCCGTCCCAGTTTCTGCGTCCTCCAGTGCGTGGCCGTCTCCCGGAATCCGTTCAGCCACCACTTCACTGTCGGGAGGCATTACTTGTTGCCGCCGCTTAACCGCAGCCACACGGCCTCACCGAGTCGTCGTCACCTTGCTGCCGGAAGCACGAACTCATCACCATCCAAAGCCGAAAATCTCATGCCGCCACTGGAGCCGCCGCGTTCCGAACACCAAGCTGCCATTCAATCGCGCCCGTTGCCTCGCCGACAAACAGTAGATATCTTTCACCGCGATCTCGCACAAGGCCTTCAGATCTGCCGTCAATTGGAGCCATCGTATTCTCGCTGTCGGAGACACGAACCCACCACCAACGTCCACTGGATCCGTCATGAGCTGCCGTTGCTCGAAGCACCACCACCTGCCCGTCAATTCTTGTCGCCGGAGACAAGCGCTGCAACTAGTAACCACCGTTGCATGAAGCTGTCGCCGAGGCATCGCCGTTCGTCGCTGGTTCCTCGGAGATGCCGCCGCAAGAGTTGATCCAGGTGCAGGCCAGCCACTCCTCCACGTGAGTCCACCATGACAGCAGATCCTCTTGCCGGAGTTTCTTCCCCACGTTGACTCCATAGTCACACCTCTAGTGGCCATCGTCGTCGCGACCCCGGTCGCCGGCTTGTTGCTCCTGCTCCAATGCTGCTGCCCCACGACCGATCATCAGCCGCCAAGTTTCGCCCTTGATCTGCCGCTGCAAGAGACCATTGCCACCCATCGTTCAGTCACCGGAATCGCCGCCTTCCACTCATGCAGCCGAGAAGAGCTACCGACCTCCGCTTGCTTCGCGCTCCTCCAGAAACCCTGTGTACACATCTAGCCGCTCGGAACTCGCTTCTCGTGCCGGTTCTTTCGGATCGAATCATCGCAGCTAGCGAGACACCATCTTCAGCCAGGAATTTCACCATTGTCGTGCCACCAGTTTTCCGCCAATCACTGGAGTCTCGACGCTGCCTTTGCTAATAGCAGGTGAACTCGAGCCCTTTGCCGAACCACCGCCGGTCATGCCCAGTCTGCTGAAAGCTTTTACTCACATCCGCCTGGAGAAACGCCTTCATCAACACTATTGGGAGATGTGATGCATACAACGTCTTTTAAATCGTTGAACTCAGGGCTCTCTTTCAAAATCAAAACAGGAAGATGCAAACATACCTCGTTGGTATTTTGTTGTGAAATTCCTTGATAAAATAAAAGAAAAGAGCAATGAAAGGGTAAAGCAATTCATAGAAAGCTATTCTATGCAAAAAAAAATGTTATTCGAGATATAATAGACAGCATGCTCTATTGTGATTCCTATATAAAGGCAGATTAAAGGAAAAAAAAAATAAAGGGAGGACTTACATGATGATCGATTTCACTCTTTGGGTGGTTTGCTCTGGCTTATGGATCTCAGAAGAAATCTGCAGGGACAGAGAGAATGCCTGAATGCATTAGATAAAGTGTTAAAAAAAAAAGAAAAAAAAAAGGAGAAGTCAGAACTATAAATGTCTTATAGTAGGTTGATGAAGAAATCAAAGGCACGGGTCCTTCTTATATAATGAAGAGTCTGCAGCAAGTTCTGGAAGTTATGTGCATGATTGAAATCTTCCAGATTTCTTTTACCATAGACAAAATTGATTGATTTGAAAAGGATTTGCAAAATCATCCTAGTAAACAGGAAATAAATCCATTCCATATTTCCTTGGCTCTAAAATCCTGAAATTGAGCAGGGAAGAAAGTGATGTGGGCTTGAGAAAAAAAAAAAAGTTGGGCCTAAGAAAATAAATTGGGCCACTTGAAAAAAATTGGGCCAATGATGATAAAAAAAAAAAAATTATTACTTTGACAAAATAATTTCTCAAGCCCAAGATTACAAGTATAAAAGAAAAGAAGGAAGTTTTTGCGATTCTTTCACAACAAGACATGGCGTCCGTGAAAGAAATCGCAAGGGGGCATTTGTAAGCAATTAAAATTTACGGTCCAATCACATAGCGACACGTGGATTTTATTGATTAAATATTAATTTATTTTGGAATTTAAATAAATTAATTCCTAAAGTAAATTAATAAATAATTTGAGCCCAACAAATTAAATGGACTTAAATTAAAATGAGGCTTGATCCAAGTCAATCAAGCCCAAGTCAAATGAGGCCTGACCCAAGTCAATCAAGCCCAAGTCAAATGGGGTCTGACCCAAGTCAATCAAACCCAAGTCAAATAAAGTCTGACCCAAGTCAAACAAGCCCAGACAAATTAAATCAGGCCCAAATCAGATAGGCCCAATTATGGTTTAGTCAGGCTGAAGCCCAAGCCCGCTAAGTGAGGCCCAAAGGTGGCCTAGACCTCCTTTTTCACCTATAAAAAGGGGTCTCCACCATTCATTTGAACACACACAGAGACACAGAGACACACAGAGACACACGGACACAGAGACAGACAGACATTCAAGTACTCGAAGACGACGCACTTGAAGAGATCGAGAACACGAGTAAAGCTCCCTCCAGATCTTCAAGCGAAGAACAAGCGAAGAACGATCTTCAAATCTTCAAAGCTTCAAGCGAAGAACGTTCGAGGATCTTCAAGCCTTCAAGCGATCTTCAAAGCGTCTTCAAATCTTCAAAGCTTCAAGCGAAGAACGTTCGAGGATCTTCAAGCCTTCAAGCGATCGTCAAAGCGTCTTCAAATCTTCAAAGCTTCAAGTCTTCAAGCTCAAGATCTTCAAGTCTTCAAGCCTCCAAAGCTTCAAGTTCAAGATCGTCAAAGCGTCTTCAAGTCTTCAAGCCTCTAAAGCTTCAAGCTCAAGATCTTCAAGTCTTCAAGCCTCTAAAGCTTCAAGTTCAAGATCTTCAACAAAGCTTCAAGCCTTCAAGCCTCTAAAGCTTCAAGTCTCAAAGCATCTTCAAGCTTCAAATCAAGAACAGCTACTAATCCTGGATCAAGGCTCCAAGTCCCCCAGATCAAGTGTTCTTCGTAGAAAGCTCTCAGTCAACGTTTAATCCGAACAAAGGTTCAACGCCTCCAGGTCAACGTTCAAGACTACACACTCGAGCTCGGACAAGCTTCGTTTGAAGATCCGACTCAACACACAAGTCAAGTCAACACAAGCTGTCAACACAGTCAGCATACACTTCGTCAAAGAAGCCAAAGTCAAGAATCACAAGTCAAGAATCACAAGTCAAGTCAAAGTCAAGTCAAAGCCAAATTGGTTCGAGAGAAGAATCAGAGGATTGATTGAGATTATAACCCGCTTACATCTTCTTCAAATTACATCCATCAAGAAATTATCTTTGTACTCAATATTGTATTTATTTTATTATAAATACAAAATTTGTTGTTACAATGATTATTATTTATTAAATAATTATTGTTATCGAGTTTTGAAAAGAAAATAGTCAGACGACATTTTCTCTTATCCGTAAAATTCAAATTTACTGCTTCCCATCAATTCTCTCCACACGTCAACACAGATTATCCTTTTCAGTTCTGCGATTTCTTCCAAATATAAAGTTCTGTAATTCTTTTCCTTCCATACAAAATACGCAAATTCTATTACATATTATTCATCGCCCATTCATCCGACATGATTTGATTCATTTCCTGGGTTATGTGGGTAAGGCGTCTTTGCAGTTCTTTTCTCGAGTGTCAGATTACATATATTTAGTGATATTAAATTGATTGAATAATATTTTTGATATAAGCTTCCTGTGAGTGAAGACGGAGATCTATTTTATACTCTGTTTTTGTTGGATCGAATGTGGGGTTTACATATTTACATTTAAATGTTATGTGATGAATTTGATGTTTTGCGATGTGTATGACGTGAAACGATATGAAAATTTACTATGGTGTGTATGACATGAAACGATATGAAAATTTACTATATTCTATAATATGTAATAAATGTTACAGTGCATTTAAGCATGCATCGCGGGGACGACGGTCCTATATGAGGTCCTCCTCACCGTGCACAGACAAGCTACACGACTTGTTATATAATACATGATATAGGATACATGTTTACCAAATTCACAAGTTATACGGTTGTATAATTTCAAGTGAATTAAATGATATTTAAGTGTGATATATGTTTCTCCACTGAGGGGTTGTAGTGCTCACCCCTTTCCCATGATTTCAGGTTGAATGGAGAGGCGTGGTGGTGGTGTGGTGGAACTGTTGTGAAGCAATATTAACTAAGTATTTAAAATGTTTAAATTATGTATTTGAGTTGAAAATTGATGTCATGAACTTCTGTAGGCATATTGTCGTGTCGTATATGTGTAATAGTTTAGGAAATTTTATGTATTTGAACTGGATGTGTTTATCGTCAAACTGCTAAGTTGATGATAGGATAATAAATGTTGAAATACTAATATTTTATAAAAATTAAGTATTAAGAAACTATTATTTATTGGTCTTACGTGTTTTTAAGTAAAAGTTTAGGAGATTGAAATTTCGGATTGTTACATTTGATCTGGTATTTTTGGTGAAAATCCACGACATTTCAAATTAAACATGATGCTTCTCGTGATAAATGTTATTGAACTTAGAAGAACATCGTTGATTCAACAAAGAACATCCAAACAAAGGAATTCAGAACTTTAATCTCTATGAAGAATAACATTAATCTTAACTTGAAGAAGTCATATTGGAAGGATTTAGCATTGATCCGTATCGAATACCTTGACTTTAATCGCTTATTCAAAAGAGCTTGAATAAATAAATAAATAAATAAACTCAGACAAAATATTAAAAAGAAAAAAAATTAAACACTATTTTAAAATCTATTTTCTAGAATTTGAAGAAAACTTCCATTCATGTTGAAAAGTGAACGACTGAAGAGCCTAGGTAGGTGGAGGAAAAAATGGAATATTATGAAATTCTTGTTTGTATGCATGTCTATAGAAATGGGTTTTATGTGATGGATAAATAATAATATTTTAATAAAGAGTGATATCAAGTAATGAAAAGCAATAAATATCTGATTAAAGAAAAATGATGCTCCCTAAAAAAAATTCACATTTTTTTCATATAAATTAAGAAATATGTTACTTTTAGTGATATTTTGATATTTTTTTTGTAATTAATAAATGATGATAAAGTATGTTAATTGTGTAACATGTATTAGATAGGGATTATATTTTTGTAAATTATTGTACGAGAGAGGTTCGTTGTTTTGACTTTTTTATTTTTTTATCATTTTAGAATTAATGTGAAAACGAATGTGGAAAATATAAAAGCTTTTACGGGATGGGTAGTGACATTTCAATGGAAACATCCTTAATGAAAATTAATAATTAATCAAGAGAAAAATGTAAAACGTTTTCAGCGGCAGATGGTCCCATGATATTACTTAGCTTTGGGAGACATAGATCATCAAATCTTGATGAAAAAGGGGATCTTCCTAGATTCTCCAAAACTAATGGGCAAATAAGGTTAAGGCTTAAAATGCAATAACCATTCGGCAGCAAATTATGGGTTTCCATACTAAATGACATGATTCCATGCATAAAACGACGTCGTATCTACACAAACTCCATGCAAGCTCGGGGATAACTATGAGCATCATTTTCTACAATAAAGAATTACGTCGATAAAAAAAATAGTAGTAATTAGCATTTTCCATGGTTATATATAATGACGGTGACCTAATTTGATTAACATACTCTAATTAATATGTCGGTATCAATCTTGAACCAGTCGCATTCACTGTCTTAATACAAAAAGACTCATTGGAGAGACTCGTTTATTAAATGAATAACAAAAAGATTTTATTATGTTAAATATGTTTGTGGCTCAAATTATGAATTTTACATTATTTTTAAATGGTTAATGAGGTGGATTTAAATGTTTAAATGACATAGTTGACATGACAGTTTTATAGGTCCATATTCATTCTCGCTTGTCACGTTGGATTATGCTGCCGGAAAGCTCAAAATTGAAGAGTCATGTGCGCGACACGTGCAAAATTCCGGTGAAAAATTCATTTTCGGCCATTTTGAGATCAAAATCGACCGATGTCTGGAGTTTCAGTACTAAATTGAAAATGATATACTTTTTGGGACAGAATAAAAAATACTCAATTTTTAAGGGATCAAAAGTGAATTTAACTCGATTTTCTAGTGCCGTATCATTTTTTGTATCACTAGATTTCTGTTCAACCAATGTTATAACATGAGAGATAATACACCAATAGTAACACAGAAAATCCGAACAAGTTTGATATACATTTTAAAGAAAGAATGAAAGTCCAACCGAATGAAGTTTATAAACTTCACTAGCTATGGCAGACCATGTTTTGCTTGTGAGAAAATCCATTCACACCATCAAAACAAGCTGCGGAGAGTAGGTCTAAGTCGCTTGTCTAAGATCCGAAGAGTTGGTACCCGACTCACTCTAGTAGAGAAATTTGTGATGCTCGTTGGGATTCCAAAACGAGACGTAACATCGAAACTTATGCAAGTAATCTGTCTTTATAGGGTGAATGTTCTAGAAACATGAGGGTGAAGAGATGGTTTAAATAGCAGGAGGGGAGTGTGGTACAAAGTTACACTGTTTGCCTAAAAATGAGGCATTTGGAGAATAGCATGCAGTACCCCCCAGGAATGAGATTCCATCCCTCAGATGAGGAATTAATCTCTTACTACCTTCAAAGGAAACTCAAGTCACTTCCATTGCCATCCAATGTCATCACTGATATTCATCTCTATAGTTACAATCCTTGGGATCTCCCTAGTCCGTTCTTCGTCTTCTCTTCCCTCCCTCGATTCTTGATTTTTTCATGTCTTTACATGCTATGATGCTGATACTATGTGTCGTGTGAATAACTACTGCAGGGAAAACATTGTTTGGACAAGATGAATGGTACTTCTTCACACCTAGGGACAGAAAGTACCCAAAAGGAGGGAGACCTAACAGAACCACTGCATCGGGGTACTGGAAAGCTACTGGAACCGACAAGCCGATCATCAGTTCGTGTGGATCAAGACAAATTGGGGTGAAAAAGGGACTTGTGTTCTATAAAGGTAAACCGCCAAATGGGCACAAGATGGACTGGAAAATGACTGAGTACAGACTCCCCGACACGTCTCGCCCATCCACACCTAAGGGGTCCATGAGAGTAAGTAGCTTTTTTCCTGTTTTCTCAAATTGATCACAAAAACTCTATTCGTGTGTGGTGAAACAGATGTCGGTGTTGATTCAGTTGGATAATTGGGTACTGTGTCGTATTCGACAAAAAGGCAACATGTCAAAGAATGAACAGGAAGACGATCCCAAGGTGTCTTCTGGATGTAGCAGAAATGAGTTAGCAGATAATCATCTGCAATCCAGTGAGCATCAACGGAGAGTGTCGATGCTCTTAGGAGACATTCCTGGTTACGTTACCGTTCCTACGACTGGTGGGAACAGCAACACAACATTCTCACATGATGAGAAGATCAGATCAGAGACACAGAATATATTGACAACTGATCAGGACAACTTTTATTTTTTCTACAGTTCACCATGCACCGCAGCCAACAATGACAACCTATGTTAATTGTAGGCTACAACTGTCAAATAAAGCAATAATTGTGATTGAATATGAACTCGAATCTAAATTCTAAAGTATTTTGTTTCATTTCATGTATCTTCTAGTCTAGTAATGAAAACTCTGTTTGTTCATCAATTTTCTCTATAATTTTTACATCCAAAGCAATTTATTACAGGGTCATGTAATTTTGTTGAATAATAGAGCTTGAAGCTCATCTCCTGGAATGCGCTCGAAAGGCAGTCTTACACTAGATTTTGCCAGATATAAAATGTTAAATAAACAAGAACTTTTCATCGAGGGATAAAGTTTATAATCAGGAGAATCAAAGCTCAAGAAAATAAATCATTTGCCTGCTAGATCGAGGATAATAGAAGTTTACACGTGACAAAGTTTAGCGGGAGATATTGAAACCGGTAATGCACGGAGTCCTCTGAATCGTTCATCTCAATATACTGCATTTGAGTTTAATGCCACTCAATTAGTACAAGAATTTAGAGTTGAAAAGTAAGAGCTTTAGAGAACTCACTTGTATAAATAGGATGCAATTCCCAGAATGATGCAGAGCAGAATGATATCTATAATGAAATTCCTAGTGGATCTCACCTGCAACCAATTTATTTAAGATAGAAACGTGTTAGTTTGATAACAAATTCCTTTGTGATGCGATGTAATGATAGACTGATCAAAATCATATGTATTTTATAAAATCATCCACCAGTGTCTTTCTAAATCCATGTGAAATGACAAAACAGTCTATGCAGTATGTAAAAGTAGCATTACCTGTAAAATTGTTTCCTTGAGTCTAACATTCGTACGCCTGAGATCACTCGATGCCTTATCCACCTGAAAGATGCCAAGCAGAATATCAAGCACAAAAACATGTAGTAGTAAGTAGTATACTGTCAGAGCAGACGTCCAAACCTTCGTATCCATTTCATCCATCAATGGGACCTGCCTATCCAGTTCCTGGATCAAGAAAGGAATAAAGGTTTAATTAAAGAACAAGTTGGGCTCAAATGTGGAAACAGAAGTAGTACTGCATTAACCAAACCTCATTCATATCCTTTGCCAAATTCTTTAATGTACCCAAACCCTCAGATATGATCTCCAAACCTTCATTCTGCATCACATAATTGGAAAAAAAATATTCTAAGAAATCATGCATGTTACAAGATTGCATTACATATGGAGAAACTACAAGCCTGCTTCAGTTTCCGCATCTCATACTCCTGCCTAAATTGACTGGATTCTTCTGTTTCTTTAAAATAATCATCGTCCACATGCCCATCTGATGTAGATTCATTCATAAGAAAGTTACAGATGGCGAAAAATATAGGCTATAAACCAATCAAAAGCTGAATTTATGCAACATCAACAATCACCAGAATCAAACTTTATGTTCTTATGAGAAGATGAAGCTCCCCACTGTGAGGGTGCACTTGAAGTGCCTTCAGGTATTGCTTGAATTCTGTCTGGAAGTGCAAGAACCAGGTCAGTTCTAGCTTCTTGTTCTTCTTTGGTGAGGCCTTTCACCTGTTGGTAGTGCAGATCATCGTCAAAATATTAATATCAACACCTGTTATCTAACTCTTACAATAGTTATTATAGTTTAATGCTATTTTGCATAAGAAGAAAAAGGTGACTGAAATTGAGAATGACAAATAGACGCTGTAAGAAATCTGCAGTTGGAAGTAAATATTTGACTATGCTGTCCATTAGCTTTGTGTTTTTAAATAAATGTTCAAGAATAAGCCAATTTCTTGCTCTAAGTTTCCTAGGTCAATAAACTTCTTGTTAGCTAACCTGATATACAAATTTTGAATTTACCGTGGCCTTTCTTGTTACCTTCAAGAACTAGGAAAGTGCTGAATATACTTGTGGGGACTTTGTATGACCCACACTAAAGCGTATGCATTCAAGAGAAAGAAAAACAAACCAACCGAACTGGTTCCATCCTAAATCGAAATGGTGATAGGTGAAATGATTCACTAGTTCTCCTTTCTCAAATAATTCGGCATTTACTTTACACATGTGACATCTAGCTAGCTTCCAATCCATTAAGAATCGTAGTGTCTAAGCTTAATAATACTTTACCTCACATAAAGCATATACGATCATAAATTAAACTAACACATCTTATAATCCTATGTTAAATCACCATGCATTTACCATTCAGTGTGTTAATTACGAATTCATTGACTTCCTTTTTCTTTTTCTACATTAAGAGGTACAGAATTTCATTAATTGTTGTAACAATTGGAGAAGCTGGCGACAAAATTGACACATATATCACATATGCCAAAAAAAAAAAAAAAAAAAAAAAAAAAAAGAAGAAAAGATGTTTTAATAATAAGAACACTTAACGAACCTTTTTCTGAGCAAGTTTGCGCAACTTAGGCACCTCATCCATAAGCCTGGCCTTGATGCGCCGCACCTCCGCATTCAAAGCCACCACCGTCGCCCTGTTTGTCTCCATTGCAGCCGCCTCCGATTTCTGGAGACAACGGAAAACCAACATTGGTCAATTACTGCTACAACTTTGAAAAAAAAAATCGATTGGCTCTTAAACAAAATACCTAGAAATTCGCAAAACAAAAAAATTTATAAACAGAGACCTGGATAGCGAAATCAATTTGGGAGTCAACGGAAGAGTATAGTTGAGTAAAGGCATCGTCGGAGGAGGCGTTGCCCGACCGGACATCGTATTTATCATACTTCTTGCAAATGGCGTCCACCCTGAACAGAATATCGATCACGCTCATTTTTGCTGTGTTCGAGAAGATGAATAAGGGTTTGGAATTGTGGTTGGCCGATTATTTTCAGGAGAAATTGAGAATGAAAATGTCGGCGATTTTCTCTCTCTTCTCTATCCGCCATTCTTCTCTTTCCTCGTTGATCTTTTGGTGGAGGGAGGAAGGGGTTTGCCGCTAAAGGCGCATATGAATGCCGCTCGTTCACCAATGCGCGCCATCATCAATTTATTTCACAATTAATATTAAATAAATAATTTTGAATTATTTTCTATTTTATTTACTCCATTTAATAATGTAATCATATGTTATGGCCCAAAAGCCAAGATAGGCCCAATTACAGCGGGCTTTGCACCAAGTCCATTTACCCCAATAACCGCAGGAATGTTTTTTTAGTACAAATGTAACAATTTACTTGAAATGTTAACCATCAAATTTTGGAACAAATTTTATTTTATTATTATTAATTAAGAGCTTGCAAAATTTTAAAAATATCACGTTAGGATATTTTTTTTTAATGATAATCATATAAAACTGACAATGGAATATTTGTATAGTTTTTTATGAGTTAAAAGTGTACAATTCAATCATAAAATATTTCAAAAATTTTTAATTAAAATAACCTTCTCATATTTTAAATTTATTATAAATTGGTCTATCAATTTATATAGCAAGTTTATTAAAAAATAATTAAAAAAATATTAAAAGAAATTTTCTAATCCAATCTTTACTAATTTGAGACGCAAAATGATTATTAACTTATTGAATTTTGAATTTGAAACTGTAGATAAGAAGCTCACGAAAACAGAAATCAATTTGAAATAGACTTTAAGAGTTGGTGAATAACATGATATATGAGGTGAGTTGAGTCATCATTAAAATATATACTTCCTTTTTGTTCGCTCATTTATTTATTTTTTTCCATTTTGCTAGACTCAAAGAGTTGGTGAATAACACAAATTACGTTTCAAAGAGTCTTTTCTTTTTTTTTTACACGCATGAGACTCACACACCCACTAATACTATTAAAATATGGGGCTTACACTCTCATTAGAACAATTACCTATTACACATTAAATAACAGTAATATTTCTTAATGAGCGTGCAAAAAAACATATACACCTAAATAATAGTAATATTTCTTAATGAGCGTGCAAAAAAACATATACCCCTCATTCGACGAAGAAAGTATATTAGGAGTATATAAATAAAGTACACTTATTGGTAATTAAAATATGTTTGTAATGAATTATATTATAACTGTTAATGTATCATACATTATTCTTTAATAAGATTATAAATGTTTTCAAAAAACATATTTTATAACTGATATAACAATCATACTTTAACACGTCTTACAATGTCACATAAATACCAACCCACAAAGACTTTGTCTAAGAGTTATTATCGAAAAAAATTAATTTGTGGCATATAAATATACATTATATAAAAGAAAATTTAAACGATAGATAAGAAGAGCGTAAATTATTGTAGGTTCAAATGATTAAATTCTTCTAAAATCTACTTATAATAAAACTATATATTAATGTTGCTGTTTAATTTTAACAAAACGAAGTGAATGTTGTCGTTTGAAAAAAAAAAGTATAAATGCTCAATTAAAAAATAAAAGCCATAAATGTTTCATTTCACAAAAATAGGCTCTCACTTGAAGTGTGTTATTTTATCCACCTCATAAAACTTTATTGGGACCCTCTTTTCTCTCATATGTTAATTTCATAATTAATTAATCTCTGCCTAATACAGATACATAATAATGCGAATGTGAGAGAAAAAGTTAGATACAACGGATTAGGACTAAAATTTCTCTTCATTTGGTGTGACATTCTGTGGTCTCCACTTCCACAACCACTAACATTTATCGATAGTGACCAAAAGTGGTTCTGATAAGCACATTATAAAAATCATTGGTTACCAAAGAATAAAGTCATTTGCACTAACAACATAGTTTCTTTTGCTCTCGAGATATTACAGCATCAATATACATACAGCAGATGTAACAATGTTCTATATTGACAGAAATTTAATGGGGCTTATAATAGAATAATCAAAGAAAAATATATCCAGATTTTCTCAAGTAAAAATAGAAACAAAAACTATAGGTAACAGTGAATGTCCAACCTTTTACCTTTCACTACAGATGATTCTTACATCATGAAGATGTGCAGATTTCAACAATGATAGAGAGGATCAGTTCTCGAATGATTCTCCAGCCATGTACTGTTTGCGCACCATTTTTCCGTATTCTGCAATTTATAAGAAAATGAGGTGATGGTATACAGTTTATCGTGTTGAGGCTGCGACACCGCAAATCGTGGCAGTGGAACTACGAACCGATTATAGAGGCAAAAGAGGATGAATGGAAAATTTACAGACCTTCCTGGTTCTTCCACAGTAAAGCAGCAGAAGTGTTGAGAGGGCTCTCTGTATTTGGTTCTGCATATGCAACAATAAACACAACACCAACAATATAGCTATTAATCCACATCTAGTTGGCAGAGATGAGAAAGAGGGATTCTTGAAATTTGATCTTGAATAGATGATGATCACACCAACAACAGTGAAACAATTCTGACCTCCCAGTAAACTCTGAATAGACAAAAGAATTGTCCTGCAATCATATGCTGAGGACCACTTATCCTGATAAAGGAAATTAATGGTAAGAGTGTCGAACAACCAATGCCCAGTAGCATATACACATCTACGAATAGATATATGGCTGTTACCTGAAGGATGTCCAAACAAATATTTCCAAATTGGTCGACATTTGGATGGAAGCACATAGTCTCAAACTTTACTTGGGGAGGTTTAAAAGGATAATCAAGTGGAAAGCGCAGCGAGATTTTGTAGGGCAGATCCTCATACATAGTTCCTTTACCACCCTTGATAGTGCCAATCCAGTTAAATATGCTCTCCCCTTGGGGAAAAGCAGATACTCCCAGATCCTCACCAGTCATCTGCGCAAACAAGTTACACCATATAGATCATAATCACTATCTGCACATTATAAGAACATTGCTACACCACTGGAAGGTGAGGTGAACCTTAGATTGAAATAGTTTAAATTAACTACAGTTACCACCAAATATAGCTTATTCATTAATGGAATCTACAACCACCCACCACCCTCTAAAATGCAATTGTCTCACTAGTTTTCTTCGCCAAAAACAAAATTTTTCCTTAGTAAACCATAAAAATCAGCAAATATGCTAACATCACCAGTGAAACTCTTTCGGAAGTGAAGAGCTAGCACATCATTTTCCTAAAAGCTGGCACAATGCCAGTATCAAATAGCCGAATAATGTAGTTCTACAAGCTCTATGAAGGAGTTTTGCAATATCTTCTTTAAACGTAATTTCTGCAAATTGAAGGTTAAACGCTACTAATTTATTTCTTTGATATTGGAGGCGGTTCAATTCTCCAAGTATCAAACATGTGGAAAATCCTATTTTAAATTGATCACAATCATGTACTAACAGGTAAGGAGAATGTGACCAATGCTCAAAAACAATTAACAGAAAGTTGTGCAACATAATCTTTTCCTCAAATAATTAGGAGCACAATTTCTAATCAGTAAAATCCAATGAACATATCACTCTAAGCAATACCAAACTTCTTCGTCTGATTAAGGCACACATACCATGAGAGACATGAGCTCCTTCTGCAACCTGCAAAACACATTCAAATCAAAGCCTAAGGCAACAGTTATTGATAAACACTACTCCGATTCACAATAAACAACAAGGTAATAAAAGGAGAATCGAAATTGCATGCCTTTGGGTAACAGAATTGGTATCGACAGGATTAGGAGAGGGTTTGAGTTGCTAGGGCGAAGGGGCGGGCGGAGATTGGTGACGTGATTGAACATCATCCTCATCTCGAACCTCCATCATCGTAGCTTGAAATTCTCAGATCTCGAAAAAGTGGGTGCGGTTGATGAGTAATTCGCTGAGGATCAAATCTCAATCGCCACGCAATTATTAGCAGAGCAGAGCAGAGTAGAGAAAGGAGAAAGAAAGGGAAGAGATAGGAAGAGAGAGCGATTGAAAGGAAACAAAATATATGATGGATTCGGCATATTACACAAAAGTCTTATCAATTCTGAAATTCGTTGCACGACTGTTTAAAGGGGGACCGCATCACTGGCTATCTAACAATTTGCTTTTATTAAAAAAAAAAAAATTCGGTTAAAAAAAAAGAAAGTGCATTTCATTGAACCCGGTATAGAGAATATCAAAAAAGAATACAATCAAAATTTATAGAATGGAGAAAAGAAAATTACAATTTCACACCATATACATGCTATAGGATTAACATTTAACAAGCCAATAGTTAAAGGAGAAATCAAGAAAACTATATTTACGAACTGGAATAGTCTAAGTTCATTCACAATTTTAGGAACATAAATCTTCTCATTTTTTAGAATCATTGCATTTCGATACTTCCAAATCATTCATATTGTTCCAAGCCAAATATATACCACATCTTTTTTACTCTTCTTCCCATTAAAAATATTACTAAAGACGGTGAAGATACCTAAGTGTAAGGCAATTTGAATATCAAGCCATGCTAAGCAATACATCCATATTTGGTAAGAAATATAGCATTAAAAAAAATGCTTCTCAGCCTTTCAACAAAAAGCACAACTTGTATTATCATTAGGTCTGGAAATTTTATGTTTTTTTTTTCAGATTTGATTTGGTAGGTAGACGTTTTCATACAAGAGTCTCCAAGCATGGGCGATGACTTATAGTGATGCAAAATTCTTCCAGATTAATTTAAAACCAATGTCTTTCGATCTCTGCATTTCTTATTGAGTTTTGGCTGTCTAAAAGGAGAAGAATGTACACTATAAAAAAATTATTTTTTAACAATGGAATATTCCGTTGGTAAAAGCCTTAATTTCATTGTTAAATTAGTTTACCAACGGATTAGCAATGAAATCTGTTGGTAAAGTGATGATTGGTAAATTTTTATTAATGATTCCCTTGGTAATCCGTTGGTAATTACAAACGGATTTAATTCCATTGGTAATCAATTGTTAATAATTCTGTTGACAATTTATATCAACGGATTGAATTTCGTTGGTAAAATAGGGAATAAATTCATTGGTCTTCCGTTGCTAAGAGAAAAAAATATCATTTTTGTTGTTAATTCATTAGTAATTACCAACGGATTGAATTTCGTTGGTAAATTTCATTGTTAAAAAATAATTTTTTTGTTGTGATATGCCTCCTTGGTTGAATATTTTCCATCCGAAGAAAGTTTCAACCTCCATGAATCATCCCAAGTCTTATTTTACTTATAACTTGTTAATCAAATTAGTTGGAGAAAAAGAATTTGATCAAAATAATAAAATTGATACTTTATCGGTGTACGGAAAGAGTAATAAGAAAAATGCACAATTTGTATTAGGATAGACTTAATAAAATACGTACATTTTAATGGAAAATAGTACTTTCTTAATTTGATTACATTTTATCATCTTGTACGTTCCTTAAACAAATTATTTTTCCATTTTGATAAATCATTGTCTACAATACTAACATAATTATAGTGCACATCAAATAATATTTTTTTTAGGGCGACCCTATTGCCACCCGAAAGATAATTGAGGGTAACTGGCGAATAAACCCGAAAGATAATTGAGAGTAAATCAAAGTGTAAAGTTGAAGTTTGAGTGACTATAAACCGGCGAAATTGAAACTGGGTGCAATAGGTGTAGAAGGTAAGTGAAATTTATATAATTTGATTAAATCAAATTAGATTTAAGAATGAATTATTAAATAAATACAAATTTTGAATTAAAAGCGAAAGCCTAAAGTTGTATATATAATTAGTAGTAAATTTCAGTGATAAGAATAAAATGAATAAATGGGAGAAATAGTTTAAAATGTACTAAACCTCGATATAGCCAAAATTTATATTCCTTTATAAAAATATATTATGTATGTCATGAGACATTACATTGTTAAATTTAAATAGGATATGTATAGCCATCCATGGAATTATCTGGATAGAATTACTCAGAAGGAAAGATGAAAAATTAAATTTGAAAGACACAATTAGAAAGAGTATTTGATTACAACTACCAGCACCAAACAAATTTATTTAAGACTGCATTATCATGTATCCTAAACAAAAGGGGACACGTGGCATGAATCCAACGGCTTTGCAGCGCAGGATCAGGATCCGACCTTAAAGCGGTAGAACTTCCCGATGACGTGAAGAGCGGTGACGAATCCAATGAAGCAGAGGCTCATGATGAGGACGACGGTCGGACTGATCTTCAGCCCGGGCGAGTCGTCTGTGTAGAATCGGAGCATATTGCCACCGGAAGCACCACCGCTGACGGCGGAGGTGTTGGAGGCGGAAGAGGTGCCTCCCAGCCTCCTCCGACGCATCCCAGCGGTGGCGGCTGCGGAGCCACGCGGCGCCATGGTGCCGGGGCGAGAGGTGGAGGAAGTGGCGGAAGCAGTGGCCTGCGATTGGGAGGATCCACGCGCCATGGGATCGGAGGGGGAAGAAATTGGGATGTTTATTTGGGGGTTGATTTGTTTTCAACGAAAACTGAACACGGTTCTCTCAATTATTACCTATTTTATGTCATTCTCATTTCTTTATACAATACTCCTATTTCAACTCTATTAATATACACATCATTCATTGTTTATCGTTGGATTTATCCAATCACTAATGTACCCCTTTATGTTGAAGGACTTACAAGTTTACCTCAGTATATAAAAAAAAAAAAAAAATTTCCTTAGAGAATGATTTTGGTGTGTCGAACTATTATAGAAGTTCATGTCTAGGTGAAGGTGAAGGATATATATATATATATATATCCTCCCTCCGTCCAAAAAAATATTGTACACCTCTTTTCGGTACGAAAATTAAGAAAGTGATAACTTTTAGGGGTATTATAGTATTTTTTTATAATAAATAAAAAATAAAGTATGTTAGGTGTGTTAGGTAAGGATGATTTTTTTTGTAAATAAAGTGTATGGAGAAGGTGATTATATTTGATTTTTTGCTTTTTAAGAAATGTTAAAATATTTGTGGGACAACCCAATATGAAAAGTGTGCAATCTTTTTGGGACGGAATATATATATATATATAAAGACAAAGAAGTAAATTTTACCATACAATTCAATATGAAATAATAAAATTCTCGTACATATAAAAAGAAAAAAAGAAAAAGAAAATTTATCTTGGAGAATAATTTTGATGTTTTAGGAATGAATGATCAATTTTGATGCGCTATGAATGAACAATGGAAAAGACTTATTTAGAGGTGAAGAAATGAAATATTAAAAAATATATAAAGTAATAATTACGTTAGAGATATGATAATTAAAAATAATTATGGCAAAACTTGTGTGTGCACGGGAACACATCTGTGTCTTTAGAATTTATGTTAAATTGTAAGTAATATAATTCCTCCGTCTCATTTGAATGTTTGCATTTGTTTTTTGCACGTTGATTTAAGAGTATGATATTTTAATAGACAATGGGACGGAGGGAGTATATCACTATCGTTCCCACATTCAACACTACTATACCTACACACTTTACATTAAATATTATGAGTATATATTTTCATTCACTATCTATTAAAATTCTATACCCCTTAATCAACGTACAAAAAGCAAACGTAAATATTAAAATGGGGCAGAGTGAGTACTCTTTAGTATAAAGATGTGTACCCTCTATTTTGTGAAGAAAAATAAATAATATTAATGAAGAGTGTATACTCTTTAGAACAAAATGATGTATCCTTATTAATTAAAGTGTATACCCTTTAAAAGAAAATAATGTGCTATCACCCATAATACTAAATTGTAAAGTTTCGCTCAAATGCACACAAGCCTCCCTCAATAATTAATCAAATTAAAGCTATCATGACCTTATTATTAATTAATGAAAATTGAAAATAATAACTAAAATAAAATTTTCATATGTAAAATAAAAATACAATGATATTATTATTAAATAAATGGGAAAAGGGTCAATTTAGACCCTAAACTTATTTCAAAGGATTAAATTGGCCCCTAATCTATTTTTTTTTCATTCAAACACCTCATTTATTTTTTTGGATCAAATCACCCACTTTATTTAAAGGAAAAGGGTCAAATGCACCCTTATTTTTATTTCAATGAATCAATAAAGTCCCTAATCTATTTTTGGTACATTAAAACTTTTTAAAAGATCAAATTCAACCCTCATTTTGTAATAATTAATCAAATAAACCTCTATCTCCTATAAATTAAACATAAAAATACTCCATGCTCGTTTATGGTGAACTTTCGATTTATTTATTTATTTATTTATTTTTTAAGTCTCTTCACTTTTCTTCTTATGTATAATAATATATCCTAAAGCAATGCAGTACTGTTCTTTATTTGTTTTCTTTTTTACTATTTTGGATTTTTTTAAATTTTAGTTATTTAATATATGTACGTATATTTAGAATAGAAAATATTATATATAAAAAAATAATACTTCATAAATAATTTATATAGCAATAAAATTAGATAATATTTTTAATAAAAATGATACATGATCATGGAAATATGATATTCGTTTAATTAAATTATTTAATGAATAATACATACATAACATATCAAAAACTGATACTCCCTCCGTTCCCCAAAGTATTTTACACTTTTCTTTTTCATCCGTCCCTCAAAGTATTTCACACTTTATTTTTACTAAATTTGGTTGAAAATACATTATACTAATACTTACTTTTTACCCACATCTCAATATAATACTTACTTTTTCTCATCTTCCAATAACTTTATACACCTTTTTCACATCTCCCAACAACTTTACACACATTTTTCATTAATTCAACTAAAATATATATTCTCTTTCTTACTTTATACATAAAAATACAAAATTTTCTTAAACTCCGCGCACAATAATACGTGAAATATTTTCCAGGACGGAGGGAATAATATTTATAATTAAAAATACTATAATCAAGAAAAGTGATAATGGTCAACTGAACTATTTTATACATTAACTAATTATTTAACAAATAAAAAATAATAACATTTTAAATAAAAAATTATAATTGATAAAAGAAAAGTGAAATCATTTATTTAAATTCTTTTATTAATAATTCGTATGACAGGTTATAAGTAATAATATTTTTAATAAAAAATAATACATACTAATAAATAAAATTGATAATAATTTGATTACAATTATTTATAAAATAATTTGAATAACACTTATTTTAAATAAAAATGTCCGTGATCAAGACAAGTGATAATCATCATCAACGGATGTATTTCAAGCTTGAAAAATTTATGGGAGCATATGCAAGAATAATAATATTTTTTTAAAAAAAATAATGCACTCGACATCTACCGAATTGTAATATTTCATAAAATAAAATAAAACAATTAAGTTGAATTACTTTAATTATCATTGAATAATTACCTTACATTTCAATTAAAAAAGTTTAAATAATAATTTTTACCTGCATTTATTACTATAATATATACGAAATAATTAAACTGTAAATTTTCTTTCGTTTGTTTTTACCAAATATTTTTTTGCAAAAGTTCTCTTGTGTATGCTTTTTGAAAATAAGGGTCAGATTTAATTAAAAAAAAAATAGCAGAAGTGTTTTTGTATTAATAAAGAAATTAATGAGGGGTTTATTTGATTAAGAAAAATAAAATAAGGGGTTACATGACCCTTTAATCTTTAATATTTTAAATAAATGGGTGATTTGATCCAATTTAAATAGATAAGGTGCTTAAATAACCAAAAGAATAGATTACGGTCCAATTTGATTCTTTGAAAAAAGGTTAGGGTTGTTTACGTTAGAATATATGTTATGAATCTGAAATAGGATTAGGTGATTTGGG
Source organism: Pogostemon cablin (assembly GCA_023678885.1). Lineage (NCBI taxonomy): Eukaryota > Viridiplantae > Streptophyta > Magnoliopsida > Lamiales > Lamiaceae > Pogostemon > Pogostemon cablin. The sequence goes on from CM042965.1 coordinate 9,138,281, forward strand.
TCAGTACGGGAGAGAGAGACGACACCGTTTTTATAGCAAAGGGAAAGAAGAATGAGGTGGTGATGAAGGCTTTGTTTATGCTAAGGAGAGTAGGGCAAGAGATGGCAATGAAGGTGGGAATAGATAAACATAGTGAGATTGCCATAATGATGTTATTACTTTGATGTATCTGTTTGCAAAGGCTAGTACTAGTAGTGATATTTCCAGTTGTTACATGAATATTCCTTAAATTTCTTATAAGTGGAGTTCCAAAGCTGATATTTCCAGTTGGTTGCAGCCGAGAACAGGGATGATCTGGCTTAAGAATGGTTAATGAGAAATGAACCCAATGTGTTATCCATTTGGGATACATTCTAGTTCATCAATCACAGCATGTGCACAATTGTTAGTGATCTTAACAATTTTAGACTTCAGAGATGTATGTAGAAGCATTCAGAATTATACACATTTTTGCAAATTGAGATGCATATAGAAGACAGAGAGTAGATGTTTACCGAATTAAGGTTGAAGAGAGTAGCCTTGAGGTCGTCATCTCAGAGACTGTGGAGCCGAGTTTGTCTTCGGCGGCCTGAACGTGAGAGAGAGGTATAGTCATCATCGAACATATGCTTAATCATTTGCGATTCCAGCGCCACCGCCTCGTCCACCTCGAAAAACGTACCGTCGGAGCTAATCTTCTTACCGGCGGCGTTCTCGTCGGAAGACGACATCGCTCTCGGATTTGCTGAGCGAATTTGAAAAAACGAAAGCAGAGAGAGAGAGAGAGAGAGAGAGATTTGGGGTTTCTAATTGCAGAGAAAATAATTTGGGTGCTGCTTCCGCTATGAACATATCACATTTTATTTCCCGCCGAATCATCCATGGACTTCTCTGCTCATCACCCTTCTCGCGTGCAACGTCCTTTCAAATATATTTTTTATTTTTTCTATTAATTTTATTTACTTTAGCTATTACTATTATATATACTAGCATTTTAGGATAATAAAATAATACTCCATAAAATATTCTAGAAATAAGTAAAAATTAAAGTATGATTTTTGAGATTATTGAATAAGATGATAGTTTTTTTTTTGGGAAAATAGATTTTTTGGTTTGCTAACTTTGTCCAATTTTGAATTTAGTACATAAGTTTTTCACTTTTTGAAAATCGTCCATTATATTTGAAAATTTTGAAAATCGTCTATCATGTTTACCAAGTTCAACAAAATCGTCCATTTCAACAGGTCATTAGTAGGTTATTCTAAAAAATAAAAATAAAAAATATGTAAAATATATATATATATATACTATTTTAAAAAAATAGTCTCCACTAAGAATTTATATTATACTTTCTCCGTCCGCCCAAAAGAGGGCATTTTGCTTTTGTGCACGTTGATTAAGAAGTATTGTTATTTAATGTGTAGTGTGTAGTTGTAATAGTTGGAGTGTGGATCCCATATTTTAATTGTATTAGTGGGTGCGTGGATCTCATGTGTGTAAAAAAGGAAGTGACCCTCTTTGGAACAGATGACCAAAATGGAAAAAATACCCTCTTTCGAGCGGACGGAGGAAGTATCAATATTTAGTCAAATTTGCTCCACTTTAGTAATGAAATTAATATTGTTTGTTTGGTATACGGAAGTGAAAAATGAAAAGTGAGATAAAATTAGTTAAATAAAAATATGATATTGATTAATTGGGGTGAAAATATTCAAATGACCTGCCATAGCAAGTCAAAGGACCAAAATGTTGAATTTTATGAAGTTAATGGACTAATTTCAAAATTGTTATAAAATTAACGGACTAATTTCGAAATTAAAAAAGTTAATGGACTAATTTCAAAATGAATGAAAATTTGCGGACGAAAAAATCTATTTTCCCTTTTTTTTATTTAAAGGTGTGAAGGATGGTATGAGATGGACGAAAAAAACTAACGGTAATGTGTGCAAATGGAATACTACATTAATTTTTATATAATTAAAAATAAATAAATTATATATATATATATATAATATACTAAATAACAAATTAATTTTAACGACACATCGTCACCATAATTAATCTCGATTATTTTAATTATTATTTAAGATTTAATATAGATAAATACATATATTTATTTTAATATTTGAATATGATATTATCATACAAAATTAATTATTACTATTTTATTTGTAGTGGGCGGTTGTATTAGTGAGGGTGTATGTTTAGCTTGAAAACTTGTTAAATTTTAGAGTCGTGTTCGTGTGATTTTTGTGTTTTTTTATAATACTATTTTTAGTATTTTATTCTTTATTTTGTGTTATTTTATTTTTAGAAAAAATGTGTGAATCATATTATTTTCATATAAGAATGAGGTATTTTGAACTAAAAAGAGAAAAGGAGGAAATGAGAATCAAAATTGGATAAAAAATATATTATAGTCCACTTGGATTTGAAATAAAAGATTTTTTTGTTTGGAATTTCAGTAAAATAAGCTCAAAAATGGATGCACAATTTAAAAAAAAAAACCATTAGAAGAAACGAGGCTCGATTCGAACTTAAAACGAGCAAAAATGGGCAAAAACAAAAACGTTGCACGGATTGAAAATTTTCAGACAAAAGTGGCGGTCCAACCACTTTATTTTGGCCCAAGAGCGGCCCATGACACACTAAATAGGGACCAAGTTGGTTGATTTTCATAATGGATAAAATATATATCTATATCTATATCTATATTATATATAAAAGCATACGTGGTCAATCCCTTTTTCCTGCTCAAACTTTTAGTCTCTTCAAAATATTTTTATCTCTTCTCAATTTCTCTTCCTCCCAATATCTCTTCTCAATTTCTCCCCCTCCAAATTTATGAAATTTTCCTAATTTATTTTGTTTTTTATTTGGTAATAATTATTTATTCATTTATTTCATGTGATATATTTTCAACAAATAACGATTGTGAAATTAAAGATCTTAAATATGCAAATATAACTATTATAATGGAACTAAGAGAATAAATATGTATGAGGTTTTATCTTGTGATGGTATGTATATTTAGTTTAGTTATTTATATATGTAATGCATTAAATAATTTTTTTTTGAATCGACGTTTTTCATGTATAATAAATTAATGTAATTATAAAAAACTAATAATTTTAAAAATTTTATTAATATTTATATTTCATTACATAATCATATGTTATAAATAATTTCAAATAATGTCTTAATTATTTAACCTTATTTTCAAATACAACTCAAATTTTCCGAATAATTAATAACTCAAATTGAAATAAATTTAAACATCGATCCTTATTCGTTTTACATGTTAATAAATTAATGTATTTATAAAAAAGCAATAATTTTAATTTTTATTAATATTTATATTTCATTACGTAATCATATCTTATAGAAAATTTCAAATAATATCTTAATTACTTAATCTTATTTTCAAATACCACCCAAATTTTCCGAATAATTAATAACTCAAATTTCAACTTGTTAATTTTTTGATTAAAAAAAAGTATATAAAAATAAAATGCATACTAAAAATAATAGTGAGATATTGAGGAAAAATTGAAGAGAAAATGGAAAGAAGTGAGAAATTGAATAGAAGTTTGACCAAAAAATTTGAGCAGGAAAAAGAGGGTTGACTTTAGGTGGTTATATATATATATATATTATTTATTATTAAAAAAAATCTATATTTATATAATTTTATTTTTTAAAATATGTGCACGTTTTAAAATGCTTGTTTATTAAAAAGAGCGGCCACTGATGCAATTGAATTGAGAATTTGAAGCATTTTGATTGACTAGTAAAACACCTGCGCGTGCAAAAAAAATATTATGTATAAATTATTGTATAAATAATAATAATAATAATAAATATAATAAAAAAAGGTCTTGTGAGACGGTTATGTGAGAATAGTTAAATTGCTTATTGTTATATTAATAAAGTATGTTTATTGATAGTTTTTTTTAAGTATGACCAATGTTATATAAATATGATTTTAAGTTGTTGGAACTTGTAGATTTTATTGGGGGAGATTAAAAAAAAATTGGGTATGATTTTCCTAAGAAGAAAGAGTTATTGAAATGATTTGATGTTCAAAAATAAAATGATGGATTATAAAAACATAATAAAGTATTACAGAGTTAGAGATTAGATAATATCTACTATCATCATAATTCTCAACTCCACCTTCGTAGAGCAAAATTTACAAATTTTGTCATACTCCAATTTATGCGGATAAATTTTACGCGCTATCAACTACTCCAATCTATGCAAGTATATGAATTTATTTATATCGAAATATTTAATATGTAGATGTAATTTATTAGTGATGTGTGCTTCAAATCAATATGATAAGTCGAAACTAATAATCATGGGAGATAAGTCAGTAGAACTTCTGCTATGCTATTTTGCAATTATAAATGAATGAATATATTAGTCTTTCATATCCCAATTTCTCTACTATTTTGATAATGATCATAACTTTTGTAATTCATTTGATTAGTAACTGTTTGTGGTTATAGATGCAAGAGGTTGAAAACCGAAGATAATGATGTGGATACTTCATCTATCACTTTCATATATTATTATTTCTCACAAATATGGGAATTCTTTTAAGTATATTTCTCCACCTATATAATTTTCGAGTACTCCTGTAAGTGAAGAGATACACGGGTCATGAATTCTTATTTACAAATAATATGAATGACATTTAAAAGTAAATATGGGGCATGTGAATAACAAAAGGGTCTTAAAAAATACAGAATATATAAAGCATCATAATTTAGCTTGTAATGTTATTACTAAATTTAGTAATAAAAAAAGACAAAAGATTATTATGTAGTGGGAGGTTGAAACGTTTCTTTTGCTTGTTGTGTATTTCCAAAAATTTTAAAATTCAAATAACGCAAATGCAAACTGCCGGTATTAATCTGTTTTGTTTTTTAGTTTAAAAAACAAAAATTAGATAAAACATGAGTTGTGTTGCTGCAGAGTGTTCCCATTACCCTAAATTCTCTCCTCTCACACTTATAATTATTTAATTAAAAAATTCACTTTTTACTTTTATGCTTTTCTACAAAATATGGGGATTTTAAGTGTTCTTCAACCTATGTTAAACAGTTAAAGTATACATCCAAAATATACACGGTTGATCCACCTATGTTAAAATATACCTCCAAAATATACACTCTTAATTTCCGGCACTCCTATATGTGAAGAGATAGGGAGCATGAATTCTCATTTCGAATAATATGAATGGCATTTGCAAGGAAAATTTCGTGCATGACTGAATAAGAAAAGGGTCTTAAAGAACTCAAAATAAATAAAGCATCCTCGTATTATTACGAAATTTAACTGTTGCAAAAAACTAAATTTATATACCTGCAAAAAAACAACTCCAACTGTGGAGTTTATATTTCAAAAAAAAAAGAAGAAAGAACGATAAAACACTCTAAGCAGCCCAACGAATATAAGAGAAATAAAGTTGTAAATAGGGAAAAGGGAGGTTAAGAGAGACCTCCATTGAAACAATAAAGCAAGAGAGTATAAAGCGAGTACACTGTGCTGTCCAAATTAGATTGTTAAATCTGTTGACTTGGATAGTCCTCTAGAAATGAGACTAACTTGACATAGTTTTACTGCCATAACTACATTGATTATTATAAGCAAGTATCTCAAACACAACTAAGCATCATTTCATACTGACAATATGCAAGCAAGTAATGTTTGATTCTGGTATTCGAATTAAATTTAGTTACCATCCCAAAATACAGTAACAAAGAAATGCTTACCATCAAGCTTAAGAAACTCTGAACTAAGAAAGGGACATCCTGCCTTGCGCGGGCATTCAACTTCATAATGCCCCTGAAATGTAAATTATTGGAGTGAATACTTAATACAAATACAGACTAAGGTTATTTAATAGGGTGGCAGTGCAGAAATGGTGGAGCTACATACCAAAGCTAGCAACAAAATCAGATCATCAACCACCCAACATGGCTACAGATTGCTTTGTTAAGAATTTATCAATTAGATCAACTTTTAGAAACAAATCTCCTCCCTAAGCTCAAATTTGTGATGCACCTGTTGGTCATGATCAATATCATTAGATTAGAAATGAGCTACACAAAATTACAACCATTTTTAAAAATAAATGAGCTACACAACTCTGCCATAGGACTAATGTCCTTTTTTACTTAGAGCCTCTCTTGTAGATTCGTCTCAAGTGTGCTTCCATAGTTTTCTCAAGTACTGCTGTTTACTGCACCGATGGATCAGTTCCCCTCATTATTAACAGTTTTTTTTTTTTTTTTACAGTAGCATAGAAAAATATTTACATAATAAGTATGAAAATCAGATGGTCATGTAATCTTACAAACCATAAAACCACGTGTTGTAACTTGTAAGAGTGAAGGCACTTGCTAACCAATTTTCAGATAGTGCTCATAAAACATACAAAGAAGAAGAATGCAATAAAAAGAAAAACTTGTTATTCAAATTAAAGCAAGAAGAAGAGTTAAATTTAGCACTGAGGAATTTTGCAAGAAAGCTAGTAAGCGAAGATAAGATTATTATCGATACCTTAATTAATCCTACAGACTTTTGGGGTCCACTTTCCATTATCTGCATTTCAAGGAGAGATAAAGTTAGTTAAGGAGAAAGAGATGGAAATATTGGTGAAACGTTTAATTGCTGACCCCAGGCGGCTGCAAGCTTAAGTTAATGAGGCCCTATTTCAGAAAAAAAAAAAAATAGGGGATTTTTGTTAAAGACTGGTGAAAAAACCTGAACATTAGTATCCGGATGAACAGTGACTTGGAGGAGATCGAATGGCTTTTTTCTGTAACTCTCCTTTCATATAGTTAAGGAAGCAAATGAGTTGAAAATTGAGCGCTAGATGTAGTTCTTGTGTTCTATTCATATAACCAAGGGATCTTTTAGCTTCTTTGTCATTACATGTCGACAAATCTGGAGAAATTCTATGCATTTCAAAATATCCAATTTGTTTCTGAACGTAATCTAATTGGTTTAAATTCTAGAGTATGAGCGAGCATATGTAAAATTCTTAATTATCCATTGTGAAATAGCCTTACTTTTGTAAGATTATTGATACATTTAAAATATCATTTTATTCTCTAATTATGTATATTATCATTTCACTAAAACAATAATTAATTATAAATAACCTCCATTACTTTAGGGGGAAATATATCATAAGACAGACAATCAATGTGTTTAAGCGTTTCTGGAGCAAGTTAAGGAAGCAAATCTCAAGGCATTTTTGGGGGAAGATAAGGAAGCAAATGGCATGTAAATTGACAAGTAGATTTAATCATTGTGTTCTAGTCATATTTCCTGTTATCCGTAAGATATTTGAGATTATATTCACAATCTTATAAGTTTATATGAATGAACGTGCATAATTATAGATGTACATAATTATATTCACAATCTTATAAGTTTATATTTGTATGTGAGAGTAATTATTTTAAATCAATGTATCTTATAGTAATTAGGGTACAAAGTGTATACTTATTAGTAATTATTTCTAAAAGGAATTAATTATTAAAATTTTGAAAAAAAAATTGGAGGCATCGCCAAATCAAAGTTAAAATCTCATTTCTTATACATCTTCTTATTATAAATTAATAAAATTAAGAGTAATAATAAAAAAATTATAAATAATATAATATAACTAAATAATATAAATAAATATATTAAATAAGACATGCGCATGAAATAATTAATAATTAAAAAATTAAGACATTTTTTTGAAATCTACTCAAAATTAAACTCTGTTTTTGTATTGTTTATATAAAAAAAAAGTAGTATGTAATTCAACATAATAATAATAATAAAAAAAAACCTCTCAAAGGTAAATCAAAAATAAAAATAAACATTGAAAAATTTACTATTTTACATAAAACTAATAAAATTCTCACATGTAAAATATAAAGAGAGATAATTTAAAATATATAGTAAAAAAAATCTTATATATAAAATTAAAAAAAAAAATTTCACCTTTGAGAATGATTTTGGTGTGTCGGGAATTAATGGCTATAGAATTTTAGAGGTGAAGGAGAAACTTGCAAATTAAAAAAAAAAAATCACACATGTAAACATTAAAAGAAAATTTGTAAATTTTGGAATATGTAAATTAAAAATAAAACTATGGTATATAAAAATAATAAAACTCTCATGTACATAAAAAATGTATATATTGCCTTAAAAGAATGATTTTGATGGGTTGGGAATGAGACTATAAATTAATGATTAATAGCTAACACTATATCATAAAAATAACAAATTAATTAATTTAAAGTAACAATAAAATATAGAATTATGGTTTTTTTCCATAAATGTTAGTAATTAGTTTACCAATCACTCATTTTTTTCCTTTTCCAAATCTTCTTATAACTTTTTTAATTGGTTCCCAATAAGAATTAAACCTGAAGTTTCCAACAAAAATTGAATAATGAAGAGTTAGTAAAGAATTATGGTTGGCTTCATCTCTAACTTACACTTTAAATGTAAATCTATAATGCTCTCCACGCAATTAGCTTTTCACATATACTTTACATGCAAGTTTAATGTTAATAATATCTCGTTTATTTAGGTATAGGGAGTTAATTTTGGTGCAGCCAATCTATATTTAAAAGTGAATACGTAATGTATTGTTTTTTCATATTCATATATTTAAAGTACTAAGCTAAAATTTACTTATTAAATTGTATAAAGATAGTAGTTATAAGTGTATATATTTTTATTAATAAGTATATAAGTTTTAAATGTGGATGTACATTATATTAGATGAGTTAAATATTTGTTTGGTCCCGTAACTTTTTTTCTTTTTAATTTTAGTCCCAAAAAAGATATTTGTTTATAATTAGTCCCATAACTTTCATTTTTCTTTAATTTTGGTCCAATTTTCGCCGAATTTGCCACCTGTTTCCGAAATTGGCAAGTGATGCTGACATGACGAGTCCAACCAGCCAAATATTGATGAAGCTTAAGAAGAAGAAGAAGGATAACACCAAAAATTGCAAAATGTTTATGTATGGGGTGACTATAAACGTTTTTGCAATCTTTGGTGTTGTCTTCATTCTTCTTCTTAAGTTTCATCAATCTTTGGTTGGTTGAGAAATAATTGGACTAGCCACGTCAGCATCGCTCGTCGGTTTCCGGCAACAAGTGGCAAATCCGATAAAAATTGGACCAAAATTAAAGAAAAATGAAAGTTATGGGACTAATTATAAACAAATATCTTTTTTGGGACTAAAATTAAAAAGAAAAAAATTACGGGACCAAGCAAATATTTAACTCATATTAGATCATTTAAAAAATAATTTTTTTATTCATCTTTTATGCACCGTGTGCATTAGGTGTTCAAAGGTATAATATTTTGCTTTGAAAAGTATACATTTTAATTAATAAATATACTTTTTTTATTAAAATATGAAGAAGTATTAATGTTTTCACTAATTTTTTTTTACCAAAAAGTTAAAGTATAAATTTTTATTAAAAAGTATAACCTACAATATTAAAGCATACTAAAGCGTATAAAATTGAATTTGGGCGCATGGATATAAATCATGCATTTGGATGCACAAAAGAAGACTTTGCCTCTCTTTTTTTTTTATTAATTTGCTGAATTTTAAGAGTAATATGATTTTTTTATTAATAATAAATAAAAATAGATTTTGTGAGTTCGGAAGAGTAGTATTTTGAAAATATGATAAGTAATATATTTAGAGGTTATTTATTTTTAAAAAATTATTTTTATTTGTTTTGGTAAAATATATAATTGCGCAAATGAGGTAAAAAAAAAATTATAACCAGACATTTATATTGTGAGTTAAAAAGAATCATCTTATTGATTGGAACACAATTTGTTGTCCGTATATATAATTCTATTTTTAGCACATAATTTAGAAAATTATAAAACATGAGAAACAAATGAATATATCTCAACACAATAGTGAATATTTTCTATAAATATGATGATTAATTAAGTAATTCTACACTATTTCATGTAATAATTGACATTTAATTTCTATAATTAGGTAGACTTTGTGAAATTTACTCCTTGGTATTTCCATCATATGTTAATTAATTATACGATCAAAAGCAATAGAAACCTAATTGCCTAGCTATTTTGGCAGATTGTTTTGATCAAGTAATGCACATTTACATTCCATTTTGATTTACACAAATTGTGTTGACTCTTATCTTTGATCACATTAAAAAGTCCTATACTTCAAATTAAATACTCGTATCATACCCGAGGCGTCCCATCAAATGAAAAATCACTCTTCACCACACTCATATCAATCTCGTGATGATCCCTTGCGGGTAGCGGGACCACTTGGGATGAGCTGGACTCGTGTCGAAGCTCCAGCTCATCGCCAAATTCGGTGTTTTGGTGGAACGGGGAAAATCCATCGCCATGGTTGTGGAAACTAGTGGGGGAGGGCGACCCCTCCGCCACCCAATGCTCCACGTCGTAGTTGAATTTATGTGGGGATGTCTGAGGACTGTCCATTTCGCTGCGGTAGTGGCGGAGGAGGTGAACCGGAGACATACCGTGGGACGGGGTGGCGGGGCGGCTCGACATCGGGGTGGTCGGGGTAGAGTTTTGCTTGCTCTGCTTAATGTGTTTCTTGGCTGTATGGTGCCAGTTTCTTAAGGCTGTTGCCACTCTATCATTGAATATGGTTGGCTTCATGCTTGTTCCCATCTGCCCAAATATTCATGTGCTTACAAAAACTTAGTCTTAAATATAATGCTTCTAACTTTACCAAAAAAAATTATTCTTTTAACTAATTTTAGTGAATTTGGAATGTAACGTAGATAATAGATACTTTAAAATATGTTACATGTTACGTATTGTGATATTTTTTAAAATTAAGAAGTATTTTAAGGTTATGAAATCGATGTTTTTATTATTATTTGATGATGTAAAGTTTATTATGAGGGTGTAAGAATATTCATTTAAAATTTATATTAAATGAATTGAAAATTAGCATTCTGATTAATTCTAATTTTGATCTCGCATTATATAAAGAGTCCTAAAATATGAATTTTGGTCTTATTTATTAAAGTTATAAAGAGTCTTGAATAGTAAAAATAAAAATAACAAAATAAACTTTTATTAGATACTCACAAAATTTTGCATGATTATGTATTACCTGTGTTACCAAGGCATAAAGTGGCAAAGTGACGTAACTGCAAAGGATTTGTATGAGAACCCTGGAATAAATAAATAAATAAAATAAATTATATATAATGAATATATTTGTTAGAATAAAATAATTACAAACACCAATAAATAGTAATTAATTAAAATGAGACTCACCCCATTGACATTCTGATCACGATATCTTCCACATGTTCATGGAAACAAGATCTCAACCCGAATTCATACTGTCATGCCAAAATCAAATTTGTCAGAATTTTATGTAGTAATTCTTTTAATTACAATTATTATTGCAATAAAGAGCATTTTTAATATTTAACAGTAAGTCATACCCAACTCCAGGCAAAGAAAGCCAACTGAAATGCGTTCTGCAACCATGAAATTAAACAAGATTATAAATATCAGCAATTATTCAATTTTGGCAAATATTTGCATAAATTCGAGTGTATGGTCATTATTTCAGCATAAACTTGTGTGTGACATTCTATTTCATTAAAATTTATAATATAATAAAAAATGATAATAATTTAAAAGAAAATTGATAACATATTTAATAAAAAGTGATAATTAATTACAAAAGTATAAAATGGTATCACTATAAGAACGGTGTCAACTCTCATTATTTGAGCAAAGACTTGTGTGAGACTGTCTTAAGTACGTAAGGATTTAGAGATGTATAAAAAGTGATAATAAATTAATAAAAAGTGATAATACTATTTTATAAACAATTTATAATATAAATAAATAATGATAACATTTTTATAGCGAAAATAATAATGTTGAAAATACCTGAAAAAGTACGAAATTGATGAGATAGAGAATTAATCTGGGTTGATTGAACCAGAAAAGATCATCTCCAGGCTGAACCACTGGAACGCCCTTCACAACCTCTCCCCTCTCTATAATCCTCAGCCCCATTTTCGTAATTATCACTTGTAGCTTTGTCCCCACCAGCAATATTATCTGAAAACAATTAATTCCCATTTTATTATTTCTCACCAATAAATAAATAATAAATTGTCTAAATTACAATGTCTACTCCAAAAAGTCAACTTATGTATGATATTTGACTTACCACCAATGGAATGAATGGCAGCCAAAAATACGAATACCAGCCTGTCCACATGATCAATATCCTTAAGTCAAATAATGATCTAAAATATGATATATAAATGGATGTCATTGAAATATGGAGTTAATTTAAAATATAAATAGTGTCGTAAATTTTTTTTTATTCTAAAAATTCCATATATTTATATTTGTTCCAAACCTTCTTAGGAGATATATAAGACTAAATTAGTTCTTTTAAATTCTCATCAAAATACTCTTTTCATTTAAAACGTCCAATTTTATTAAATTTCATGAGATGAGGCTGAATCAGTTATGGGAAGGAATTGGTACATAAAAAAATATTATTTTGAGATGAAATCGGAACAAAATTGAAAGGTTTAGAACGAAAATGAATTTTCTAACTATTTTGAATTTTTTCGCATAAAATAAAAGGATATAAGATGGTGTAAATTATAAACTCTGAATAAATTCGTGTGAAATCATTTCATGGTTAGTAAAAAATGATACTTAATTCATGAAAAATGTAATTGAACTTTTCATATTCGAATAACAGATAAACAGTAATAATATTTTACTGAAAATTAAAGTAATATTTTATCAAGAAAAAATGAAATAATCTAATGTGGAACTTGCTCCACTATTTTATATGAATTATGTTAATATATTGTTTTTTTCCAAACCCTGTTTTTATCGTAAAATTGTTGTTATATATATACTTATATATCGTATCACAAATTCAAAATTTTATATGAAGTGTAGACTCACCATGGGTATTGAAAAGTAGGAACACCACAGCAAAAAACCAGATGGGTGGACTGAAAATTTAAAAGACATGTTAAGGGGTGACAAAAAAAAAAATTATTGAAAAAAATTAATTAATTGGAAATAAAAAACTGAATTTTAAAATTAATTAATACATGTATAAAATTAATTAAAAAGAAGCGTATAATACAAACCTAATTCCAACCACCACTTTGAAATCTTCTTCAAGTGACCTCTTTATATACTTCTGGAAATCAAAGCTGGCATGGCTTTGTGGTGCCAAGTGTGCCTAATTCATTCATTTAACATAATTAATATAAGTATAGATAAATAATAATTTTCAAAATTAATTTTATGGGGATTAATTAGTATTTCATTACCGTAATAAATCCATGACGTAGAGTCAAATAATCGACTTTTGGGACCGACCTCACAAATTGTCTAAAAAAGCAAACCTGAAAATGACAAAACCAACATTAAATTCTGATATTACATCCAACTAAATAATTAAGTCATATTTTAATCATTTCTACATTTTAAGTTAAACAATGCATCCATCAGAACCAAAATTTTCGTATGATCTTATCGAGATAGTATATATGTAAAACATCATTATCTAATTTTTTTATTATATAAAAAGAAATATAATATATGCATTGATGCTTTGTATGCCCTCTTTTTTTATATGTTAGTAATTAGTAATTGTTATTTTTCGGTTATAAGTACTACAGACTCTTTTTTAGAAATTCAAATTAATATTTTAAAAAAGTAATATTAAAAAATTTAACCCTAATGGCATGAAAGTAGCATGATATAAATGTTTATAAATTAATATTTAACCGTTAATTTAAATAAATAAATAAATAAATAAGTTTGTATGGATCCGAATGACGTGGCCGTAGAAATAATAATATTCCTAATAAAATTAGAGCATAGATTAATGAAATATTCTTGCGAGATTAATGGCAATTAAGAATTCCATTAGCATTTATTTATTATATAATCATTGTTTTAAATTGACTTAAAGATTCTAATCTTTGTCCGATCCTACCTGGCGCAATTATAACCTACATATTCACATTCCTTATAAAATTAGTTTACTATACCACCTAAGCATATTATTTATTTGAACCTCAAATCAAATATAATTAATTAAAAAAATTCAATATAATATCCAAAGTAAATTAACTCGTCAAGTTTATTATTGTGAGAGTACATATCAGTGATCTTAGTTGAAGTAAAACGTATATAGTAGAAAATGTCAACTCTATTTTAATCTTGAAGATTGTGAGTATATGAAGAAGTCGTATTACCTAATTAATTAATAGGGTGATCATGACAATATCCAAGTCATTATCAAATTTGGGAGATAAAAATGGGTTTATTAATCATATTCTTAGTTTAGTTTAGTTTAGATCTTGATTACATAAAAATAACATTAATTCAATACCACCCTCCGTCACATTGACTATTTCATACTAACTTAGATGAAATTAGTATAATTTGATGAGCTTTGATGTTTTCATCATTTCCTTACATCTGATCTCAGGCGCATTCACTTAACATAGTATCACAATTCAAATTGTAAAGAAATTTTTTCCATCACCTACGTTATTAGGGTTTGAAATGTACTGATGAGTCACACTCAGTAAGAAGAGATTTAACCAAATCATTACACTTATGAGATTTATGTTAATTTAGAACTTGAAATTTATTCTCTATCCGAAGTGTGAAACAAAAATTGCAATATATCACATAAATGGTAACTTTTTATAGTTAATTGAAAAAAGAAAAGCACATATGTAATAATTTTTTTTTTTTAAAAGTGTTTGGGAAAATAATTAAATGTTTATTGTAGATAGTACGTAGGAGTATATAATAAGAGAAAAAAAGAAATTGAAATAGGTAGGTAGACTTACAATCCAAAGTAAAAGTGGGGTTTTGCTCCAAAAGCTCAAGTGCCTCCTCCCAAATGATGTTTCTCTTGCAAACCTGAATCTCTCTGGATCTGCATCCCATTATCAAATCGATTTTATGTACATTGTCATTTTTAAACATATAAAGAACGATTTTATATATATAATATTGAAATAAGATACTAATTAAGTGAATATGGCAATTAGCAAAAAGTGAATGGATACACATATATACATACCGTGTGAGAATTGGTATTCAGTTGATCTTGTTTCTTTTTCCCATATTTTCCACTTTCTCATCTATAACCAAACAACCATAACCAATCATAATTAAATTATAATCTAATCAACTAGAAAACAAAATTCTAACACACACACATATGATCATTTGCAATGAATATATAGTAATTCTTAACTAAATGATTTACTCCCTCCGTCCCGGAAAAGTTTGCGCCCCTCTTTTTGGCACGGAAATTAAGAAAGTGATGAGTTTTAGGGGTATAATGGTACTTTTTTGTAATAAATAAATGATAAAGTATGTTAAGTAGAGATGATTTTTTTTGTAAATAAAGTGTATGACGAAGGGTAATTGTTTTTTACTTTTTGCTTTTTTTGAAATGTGCAAACTTTTGTGGGCAGCCCAAAATGTAAAATGTGTCATGCAAAAGGTGAAAGGTGACGGAGGGGTTAATATATATTATAGATTTAAATGCATGATACCTTAGCAGTTCCCAAAGCCAAGGTAGTGATACAGTAGAGTACATGAGTAACTGCCAAAACAAATATGAATATGTGAAGCTGATGAATCCCATCTGCTGAAATAAACGCTACCTTCCCCTGCAACAAATTAATTCATTTTCCCTTACGTCTTATGTTTTTTAAACCAAATACAAATATATGAACTAGCTAACTAGATAGGTCTTGCCTTGGCTAGGCATTTGTCAGTTCCGGCGGCAGCCAAGATACGGCGGTCGTCCATGAGGAGTTTCCGACGATTGTCCTCTCCAAACTTCTCCGCCGGATACTTGGCTTTCTCTGCTTTCTTGGTGCATGGGTGCCACGTGGCTGCCACCTTTTCCGATATGCATATATCTGTTATCGGACCTTGTCCTACTGTCAGCAGCAACGATATAAACCCCAGCAGCATCAACTCTTTTTTTTTTTTTTCCCAAAAATAAAAAATAAAAAATCATTACTTCAAATCCAAAAAAATACTACTCAAATTTGTTGTTTCAAATATTATTCACCTGATTTAACCTTTTCCAGAGCTTCATACAGTGCTCTTTTATGCTTCGATTTCAACCACTGCAAGTATTTCACCAGTTTTAATAAACCCCCACCCCCGCACATACATAAACATGCTACACACATATATAAGTATACCTTTGCAATTAAATGGATAATATACTCAATGACGATGGAAATGGCAACAAGAACAAAGCACACAACGGCGACGGCCCACGTCGGCGTTTGCTCCAGAGTCCGTCCTCCGCCGCCTCCGGCCATCTCCAAACACCTACTTCCCTCACTTCCTAATTATTA
Source organism: Pogostemon cablin (assembly GCA_023678885.1). Taxonomy (NCBI): domain Eukaryota; kingdom Viridiplantae; phylum Streptophyta; class Magnoliopsida; order Lamiales; family Lamiaceae; genus Pogostemon; species Pogostemon cablin. The sequence continues at coordinate 9,154,736 of CM042965.1, forward strand.
CTCTCTCTCTCTCTCTCTCGATCTCGATCAAGAAAGGCACTGTAATTAATTTGCTTGGGTGAGAGAGGGAGGGTTTCAAGCAGATTAAACTGACCAATAAGAACAGCACTTCCAACTGCAAGTGTAATAAATTAATTAAGTGGAGTGGATCACAAGTGTTATGTCAGAATTAAGTGGGTGTATGGGAGTGTGTGGGGGTGGGTATATATAGGACCAGTCTGGAATAAGATAACGGAAACAGGGGCATAATAGGGAATTCATTCAGGGGATAAATTGCAAGACTTTGACTACACATACGCGTGAAATGAGGGATGAGAATTTGGTTGACTTGATCAAACTATTCTGAAAATTGTGTTCCTGATTGATATATTTCACTAATTTCTCAATACTTTAATTTTGATATCTCATAATTCTTCAGTTACACTCTTTAGTTAACCCCATTATAATTGGTTGAATCATATCATTGTGGACACAAGCTGCTAGTCTTCACTATAAGTTCTCCTCACTTGGGATTTAGTTTAAACAAAATTTTGTAGAAAATTAAAATAAAAAAGTAGAAAGAGTTTTAAAGGATAAAAAGATCTAGAGTTCTCAAATTTTCAAGCAAGGAAAAATGTACTTATCAGTCCTTGGCAAGTTTTAGAGAAATAAAAATCCTAAGTCATCACAAAAATATGGAGTACAATGTTGGATATATTTTCTGAAATTTAAAATTAAAATCATCATATAATTTATACTTTATTTTAAATAGTCTTAGAAAACTTAAATTGCAAATTTTGAAAGAAATATGAACTAAAATCATCCTATGGTTGTGATGTTTGCTTGTTGTAAGGTGTAGCATCCCTTGTGCACTTGTAATATTTTCCTTAATTGAGTAAAAAATTTTGCTTGATCAAAAAAAAATTAAGCAATTTTAAAACATGTGTGATCAAATATTAGAGTTTATTTTGTTTTTTTTGGGGCCGTTACAAATGTAGTAAAAGTTGTGGGATAATTTCAACTTTAATTCGAATTATTAAAGGATTTGTCTCTTGTGTCTCCAGGTGCACAAGGTATGTAAGAGTACAATATTTTGTTCTAAATGGTATTTGCTTTAATTCATAAGAATACAACATTTTATTCTAAAGAGTATATATCTTTCATTAAATTTTTTTAAAAATAAAAGTATACGTACTTATACGAAAAGGTATGCTTAATACTGAAGGGTGTTTGGGTGCATGGTTTCAGAACACACGTGTTAACCATTATTTTTATTCAACCAATAGTATATGTTTATTACGTCCCTAATTATCTAATATTGGTTAACATTATCCAACTGCATCAATGCTACAAATACACCTTAATAAAATGCCCGCATGGGCAGCTCAACTGGTCAAGCAAGGGGACAGCTTGTACAATGACCAAGGATCGAATCCCATCCGCAGCGTGGGAGCAACCTCTTAATTAAGGGGGCTCCTTGTGTGGTGGGTTAAAAGGTCTAACCCTTGTTGGTCGGTTGAGTTACCATAATTAACCTCCTTCACATGCTGTCGGGCCGGCGTGCGGGGGCTCCTGGGGGTGGGCGAACCACCTTTATGTACAATGTACACCTTAATAAAATTCATGAATGATTTATAAGCGAGTAATACTCACAATTTAATTACTTCCTATTCCGATAATATTAGTCTTGAGCACAATAAATATAGGCAAAGAGTTGTGTGAAACCGTCTCACATAAGAGCTTACATGAGACGGTCAAAAAGTGGTTATATTAAAAAGTGATATAAAATTAATAAAAAGTGATAATATTTTATAGCGGAAGTAATAACGTTTTATATATAACAATGTGATAACTAATTTAAAAAGTGTAAAATTATCTCACGTGAAACCTATTCACGCAAGAACTCTATATATATATATATATATATATATATATATATATATATATATATATATATATATATATATATTTATGAAAATGTACAAATATTAATATGTTATAGGGAATGAGAGAATATTTGATAAAGAGTTGTTTAACTATATATATTGTGAGGGTTTGCAAGCGAGCACTCAAAGTCAACATCTAAAACTCCTTTTTCCGTGGATTGATTCTCAGCCGTTGATTTGTGCTTTTGCGAAATGAAATTTATTTATTTATTTATTTGTTTGTTTATTTTATTCTTCGATATTATTGAATCGTCAGTACTGGTTCATCATTCTATCAGCATTTCCATCGCATTTTAATATAATATTTATTTCAACGAAATGAGTAATAGTGAGATAAATACAATTTGATTAAGTCAATTCTTTATAAATGTTGATGTCACAAATTTATTTATTCATTTATTTTATGTAGCACATGAATTGTTAGATAACCGTGAGTCGTGTTACATAAAAATTCAATCGATTGGTGGCTGATAATATTAACCAATAAGCATTTCCTAATTATCGATTAATTTAAAGTAAATAATTACCTATTCATATATATAATAATATTTCAAAATATTAAGAAATTTCGTTTTCTTTAATCCGAACTATAACCGACCAGTACTTATATGTAAGCTTTATTTAATTTTTTTCGTTTGTCTAAATATTTATGTTAAAAAAAAAATGGACATCAAAACTTCAAAACTGAACCTATTTTTTTTTTCAACTAACCTAACTTATTTTATAATATATCATATTAATATCAAATTATTTAAAAGTTAGTCAAAGTAAAATTAATTTTCTTAATATTCATGAAAGGATGGAGAGAGTAATTTATTTTGTGATCTCACATCCTTAATCCATCTTAACCATAATTAGTAATTATAAGACTTTTGTCTTATTTTCGACAGGGTAATTATCAGAAAATTTAATACTCCATGCACATTTATAAATTCAATTGAATTAAGAAATCTCCATATGTGTATGTTTGATTGAGTGTTATTATCAGAAAATGAAATACTCCATGCTCATTTATATGTCAAATTGAATTTCTTAAGAAACCCTAATACTCCTTAGTTTAAATGTAAAATTGAGTGCCAAAAATCTCCAAATTAAGAAAGAAATTAAAAACAATTTTTTATGTTAATTTAATTTAATTAATTAATGTAACCACTGAAATCATCCAATGGAAATATCATTAATTATTAGTACACGCGTCTTTCCGGCGTGCTTTCCTTGAATATCAACAGAAAAATACACCGTTTATCTATTTGTCGAACCTCATAAGTCAACTGTAGCCAAGATGGAGAAAAATGAAAAAGAAAAAAATTAATTAATTAATTATAAGTAATTATATATCTATTTCAGGCAATTTTTTTAGATATTCATATTTACGTTTTAGGTATTTGCCCCCAGATATAGCCTATATAGAAAGGGTGTCTTTTTGTGTTCAACATTTTGTTCGTCCAAATGATGAAGAGAGAGAGTTTACTTATTGGGTCAAAAAAAGAAAGAAAAGAGGAATTGAAAACTGCGAGGTGGGACCCATCAGTTTCAATCCTGTGTGGGTCCCAAATAATTGGGCCGTTCTACAAAGGGGTAGGTACCTGTATAAAATAATTTGGAAGATAACAGACTAATTCTATATGATACGAAAAGATTTGGATATGTAATCATATTTATTAAAATTTCATTAATTTTTTATTTTACCAAGTTTACCGATTCAACGAGAAACCAAAAATTTTAAATGAAATGCATGATGCACGTCTCTAAATCATCTCATGCAAAAACTTACTAATGAAAAAAAGAGATGGTAGCATGAGGTGGTGCATAGGCTATTACACTTTACAATGTGAAATTTATTGTTTAGATTATTCTTGCGCTATATTTTTTTTTGGGAGAGTCATATTTATTATTCCCTTCGTGCTACACTTATCTTCACACTTTCTGTTTTCGTTCGTCAAACACTTATCTTCACCACCCAAAAAAAGAAACTTCACATTAACCAACAACCTCAAAAGTTATCATAATTTTAAAAATATCACTCCCACCCAACACACATAACATACTTTATAATATATTTATTACCTAAAAATACTACAATACCCCCTAAAAAGTTAATAAAGTTAGTCAAAAAGTAATTTTTCTTAAACTATGTTTCTATCGTAACAGTGCAGATAAGTATGTGAGCACTACTAAAAAAAGGCCCATCACTACACTATTTTTAATACACTTTATTTAAAATGTCTTTATAGCTAATCTTTTAATATATTAATTCTAATACTACATTATTATAATATCTATTAATGTGTTACCCAATAAATGTATTAATAGAATATTATTAACTACATTATTATAATATCTATTAATACACTATCTAACCAATGTATTAATATAACTTTATTAATACATTACTCAAGGTGTATTAATATTTTTTATTTATTTATTTATAATTAATAAAACTTTATTTCATAATAATATGTTTAAATGCTTAATTAAATAAAAATTGTTATTATTAAATTAATTTATTAATTAATAATTATTTAAGTATAGTTTAAACTATTATGTAATGACATATAAGAATGTATTAATAGCTTGTGACCTATTACTATATTGGAATAGAAGATATTTTATAGAAATGTCATATTAAGTTAAATGTATTATTAATTGTTATTACATGACACTTATAAATGTCATTATATCCTATTTTCTAGTAGTGGAGGGAGGGAGTATATAGAAAGAGCAATTATTCTTTTTACTACTCTCACCGTACAGTTTAAAAAGTTCTTTTTGCTTTTTTACGTAGGATAAACTATAAAGAGTATTAAAGAATATATGATACTTTTTAAAGCACAAGAGAGGAGTATTAAAGAATAACTGTTTTATATATATATAAAAGTATCATTTTATTATGTTAAAAGTATCGTTTTATTATGTTAAAAAGTAAAATTTTAATATAAAAACCCGTGTGCAACCGACCTCACACAAGTATTTTCGATAAAAAAAAAATATATATTGTTAAGAAGCTTTTTAAGTAAATTAGTATTTCAATCATAAATATTTGGTTATATGTAAGAATCATAATATTTGATTCTCGTTTATTCAAAATATAGCATACATATATTTATATATACTCTTCGATCTATGATACATTGAGTTGATTTTTTTGCATTATTTTAAATTTTTGAAGGAGTTGAAAATACTTTTTTTTTTAAATATATACATATAAAAGACCCTAGGTATATTGGATTGAAGTTAATTAACGTGGGTTTTGAATTTTTCAGTGTGAATATTTTACTTATTCCTGTAATAGTATATTAGTCGACCATGTGTGATTGTGTGTGATCCATCATTCTTCGATTAATGCTAATTATATACATTCACCCACTTCGTAAATCTGTACATGTCTCTGTTATAAAAATTATTATATCATTAATTATGTAGTGAATCTTTATTTCTCTGAAGTCAATGACTCAATATAGTACGTAAATTAGTTACTTACGTTTATTGTTATTGTTATATTAATTTAAAAAATTAGCCCATAATTTTGTCATATAGTATATCTATTTCGACCAATGCAATTCTGACAACACGCTGTCAAATAAAACAAGAAAATTAATTTATTTAGTTTATGCTTGACTCACTATTCTGACTTGTAAATTAAATTAGTTATATGATTCCTGAGAGACAACTGTAGTTTTCATAATCCTAATTCTGTTATTATAAAATGACATCCTAATTCTTTATATTCATGATTGACGAATCTTGCTGACTAGGTAAAACTACTTTATATAAAATATAAATCATACTGCCTCCGTATCTCTCCATGAGTTTACGCTCTTCTCCTGCAGGAGGATTAAGAAAAATAATATTCTCTCCGTCCGATTCTAAGGTATCCATTTGCTTTTCGCACGTGGATTAAGGAGTATTATTATTATATATAAAGTGGGTAATTGTATTAGAGGGAAGTGATAAGTCATATTGTGTATTTTTTTACTATATAGGGAAAATGAACACCTTTAAAGCAGATGTCAAAATAGTAAAATGGATACCTTAAAAGTGGACGGAGGGAGTATTAATCTACCTCATTTCTTTTTATGAGTTTGTGCTCTTCTTTCGCATAGATTAAAAAAATAATATTATTAATTTTTAGAAGTATTATTATATTTTTTGATAATAAATAAAATGATAAAATATGTTAAATGTATCATGTACAAATAGTTTTTTTTCTATTAAAATAAAATGGTGATTGTTTTGTTTCTTATTTTTTAAGAAAAATGTAAAATTTTGTGGGACTTAAAATAAAAAGTGTGTAAACTATTTAGAGACGGAAGGTGTAATTAAAAAAAATTCAGTTAAAAAAAAGGGAATAAAGAAAATATCAACTGTCCATATGAGATAAATCATTAAAATTTTGTGAGAAGTATAAAAATAATTGAAAAATGTGAAAGAATAATATATATATATATATATATATATATATATATATATATATATATATATATATATATATATGAAATGGCTTCTCATAGGATTAAATAATTGAAATATGAGGAAAGATTAAAATGAATGCGGAAAAAAATATAAATAATTCAAATTCAAAAATTTTAATCACGGGTGGGCAAAGCATGCACTTGAACCAATTAAACTATTGTAAACTTGCCACTTCAATTTAATAGTACTGCTATCGTCCCGAACTTAAATTCAACTACATGGTAGATTTGGAGTTTAAAAAAAGTTATTTTTTTACCAACTTTATTGACTTTTTAAGAGTATTATGATGTTTTTAGGTAATAAATAAATTATAAAGTATGTAATGTGTGTTAGGTGAGAGTAGAGCCGGCAAAAATAGCCCGGCCCGACGGGCCGACCCATAGCCCGCCATAAGTAGGCTGGGTTGGGCCATTAAAAAGTAGGCCCGAAAAGAACCGGGCCGTTTTGGCCCGGCCCATCAAGCCCGATGGGCCAAATGGCCCGGCCCGCCTTTGGCCCATTTTTTATGGGCTTTTTTGGCCCGATCATTTTATTTATATTTAATTTAATATTTAATTATAAATTATTTGTAATATTTGATTTATAAATTATATTTAAATTACTTAATGTTAAATATATAAAATAACTTTCTAAAATAGTTATAATCTTCAAATTATATATATATTTTCTATTTTACTTGGATATTTTGATTACTATATTGATAGAAATAAAGTTAAGGCGAAGAAAAAATATATATATATATATATATATATATATATATATATATATATATATATATATATATTTAATATTGTTGAAATTTGTTAAAGTTAGATTCAAATTCCATTATATCATAATGTAATAAGTTGGATGCTAATAATATAATTTTAATCACATAATAATCGTGATTACTAATGTTAAATAGTTGCAATCCCGTTATTTAACAACTCTTAATTATACATTCAACCACTAATAATCAATTCTAATTTATTTGATTTAAAAATAATAATAATTAACTTGAATAGATTATTTACCGTTAATATCTAATTATAAATTTGAGAATAATATTCAATATTGACTAATATAATTATTATAGGTATTAAAGTAGTTAAATTTTAAATTATTTTTAAATAAAAAATTTAAAAATAAATGAATATTAATGGGCCAAAATGGCCCGGTGGCCCGGTATGGGCTAGGTTGAACCACAAAAAATAAGGCCCGCCAAGAATCGGTCCAAGCCCTGCCCGGCCCGTAAATGTGACTTGGCCCGGTGGCTCGATACTGGGCCGGACCGGCCCATTTGCCGGCTCTAGGTGAGAGTGATATTTTTGAAATTAAGATAACTTTTGAGGTTGTTGGTTGATATGAAATTTCCTTTTTTGGGTGGTGAACGTAAGTGTGGAACGGATGTAAATGGAAAGTGTGAACATAAGTGTGGGACGGATGAAGTAATAAACATTTTTTCATGGGCCCAAATGCCACCAATGACTGAATCCCTATAATTAGTTTAATATACTATTTAAATGAATATATCGGTATTCTACTCAATATCATCTCTATTTAAAACTTCTAACTATGAATTTATTTTTATTTACATCATTACTAAAACCAAAGAAACTTAAAAGAAAATAAAAAAATAATACATATAATAAAATTGGTACTACGTAAGATACTCTCACCATTATTTATTAGTTTGTACCAGAGTGTAATTATAAATACTGAAATTTCTTGGCTAATATTATGAACTCTTGAGATATTAATATATTTTTTTTAGTAATAAATAAAGTAAAAATTTTGTTATTGACAAAGTATTTCTTTTAAGTGCACATAATTAATTATGTGTATTTTAATGGTTAGGCTTATTATACCCTTTTATGGTTAAATAATATACTATTTAGGGTAGACTATATATATATATATTGATATAATTATTTTTTTCAACTTAAGAATATAGTACATAGGTATACATGCACCTAGATTCGAAAGAGATCAAATTTTTGTTATTTATATTAGGTGATGATAATTTTAGATTAAAGCTTATTTTGAGATTATAGGAATAAAGTGATAATTCTATTTTTGGTTGGTGAAGTTTTAATTCGTTATGAAACGTGCAAAGCTTATTGCAAAAGCTTATAAAACATATATAAAAGAATTGAGTTTAACAATACCGATGCACTTGTGATATCGGTGTACTCGAACAATTTTAATTGTTAGATCAATATTTAATTTAATCACACAAGAATTTTTATTTATTTTTTTTAGAACAGTGGGAAAAACTAGTTAGCTTACATTTATTAATAGAACTATAAATAGCAAAGAGATCATTAATGAAGTAATAATGGGAATTGAAAAGTTGGATTCAAATTATTTAACGCGTAGATATGAGGTGCATTATATATATATCCACTTAAACAAGTTGAATTCTCTGTTACATTTTCGGTATTTCATTGGTGTTTCACAATATAAAAAAACTATACCCTACAAATGACCATTAAACCCTTGGGGCAAGTATTGAACTTTTGGCATTGATTATAACACGTGGTAATTATTTAATTAGTGGAATAAGAGATGAAACACCATTGTGGAACAGGTGATCCCATTTGCCACTAAAATGCTAGTTTTATCAATTTAATTAATCAATTTTCACATTTAGTTGACTTTGACTTGACAACTACATCATTGAAAAACTAAAATACAAATGCGACAAGAAGAAAATGTTGTTTAACCTTACAAACCAAGGGGTGTTTGGTATTTTGAAGAGGAATGGGCAAGGAATGGGTATTAGTTTGGGAAGGATTGCAATAAAACTCATTCATCTCCTTTTGAGAAGAATGGTTTATTCATAAGATTCATTTCATTCCTTAAATTGTAACCTCTTTCTCTAAATGTGTTTTACGTATTTTTGTGAGAGGAGTTAAAAAAAAAGGTTTGTTTTTTGAAATATTCTTAATTCAAAGTTTGAAAAATGATTAAATAATAAATTTGGACCTAAATTATTTTTCTATCGATTAGGGACATGGATTATATAAAAACTATCAATTCAGAGAATAATTTATCACATATTGTCTCCTATTTTATCAAGTTAAAGCCTGAATTTTGGCCATGAATTGATAGTTTTGTATAAGTAAAAAAATAATTCAGACCCTGAATTGATAGTGAATTCATTTTTCAGACATTGAATCGATAAACCTTTTTTTTAATTATAAAGTAAGGAAGAGAAAAATATTTTAATTAATTTAATGAAAAATATATATAAAATTGTTGGAATATTTGAAAAAAGAGTAAATCTCTTATGAGACGGGTTATTTGTGAGACGGACGTGAGATGGGTTGACCCATCACTAAAGTATATTTATTGTATAGATAAAGTATGCTTACATGTGGTTAAAGTATGTCAATATAAATTATGTTATAACACACTAAAATCATACTTTAATGCATGATTCAACATACTTTAGAAAACATACTTTAAAAACTATTAAACATATTTTATCTAAATAATAGATAGACTTTAACACGTCTCACAAACCGGCTTATGTAAATAACGTCTCACAAGTGACTTTGTCTTGAAAAAATGAGTATGTTAAAATGTGTATAAAAAATGGATTTTTTTAGAGACACTCTCTTATGAGACGAGTTATTTGACTCATTACTAAAGTATGTTTATTGTATAAGTAAAATATACTTATTTATAGTTAAAATTTGGGGTTATTCTAGATTTAAAGGCTAAATGTATGGGTAGTGGGTGGTTTTTTTATTTTAATTTTTAATTATTTAAATTGGTTAATGGTAGAGATTAAAGTAAAGTTTAATCTAATGACTGAGATCGTCCAGGTGTACCGGTGCCACAAGTGCACTGCAGTCGAACTCTAAAATTTGTTAATAATAAATCATATTATAACACGCTAAAATCATACTTTAACGCATAATTAAGCATACTCTAAAAACATACTTTAACAACCATTAAACATATTTTATCTATACAATAAGTATACTTTATTGATGAGTCGACTCATCTCACAAATAATTCGTCCCACAAGAGACTTTGTCCTTTTTTTTTAATAATATACTCTTTTACCTCTTTTTTTTTAATTTAATGTAAAAATGGGTATTAAATCGTTAAACCATCCAACCAATAAAAATCCACCTAAGATCTTATAATTTTAAGTTTTAATTTAAAATTAAGGGTAATTATAGAATGCATCGATTGCACTTAGAGTTTATAGGCATAAATTAAGGGTTAGTGAGGTAGTTATTTATTTTTTTTTATTATTTTATTTTATTTAATGATTAAAATTAAATTAAAACTTAATCTAACGATTATGATATGTATGTATAGGTGCATCGGTGCACAGGTGTATAGCAGTTAAAGTCTAAAATTAATTGTCAAACTGTATAACTATGTAATTTTGTGAACACCCTCTATTTTTTTAAAAATGAATTGTTGTTACAGGGCCCAAGTTATAATGGGCCCGTAGAAAGCATGGCCCAATAGGAGCGTGCGTAGTGCGTACAAAAGAACCTGTTCCCGCTCCCTCCCAATTTCAAACCACTCTCTCTTTCTTTTTCTAACTTCTCTTTCTTAAATCCATATAACAATTAACAAACAGTTATTCCAATTCCTACGCTCCATTTTCATCATTTTCTGCTCTTCTTCCAATGGAACTCCATCCCACTCCCTTTCCAGGTCAAATCTTTACTTATTTTGCTTATATAATGTTTGATCAATTGTATGGATAATAGTTGGCAGAATCGTTTCTGAAAATCTCGTGAATTACTGCAGTTAGATCTCAATATATGAAGCCCAAACCCGCCAAGAAAATCTCGGATCCCCCGAAACCCAATTCCAAGGATGGATCGCTCCTTCTAAGGTGGGAAAACCGTCCGTCCACAAAGTGTTTGATTTTATGCCTGAATGAATCGATGATAAAAGGGCTCCTTTTTGGTTCGTTTCAGGGAAAAAAGAGTGTTTGGGACCGCTTGGAACAGCAACATTACTACAAAACCGATCAAGGGGAAACCCTCATCAGTACGGCTGAAAAAGGATACAAAACCACCACCGTCGACAACTCAGCCACCCATCGCAGAGGCAAAAAGCTCGTCGGGGAAAATTCCCGTGATGCCAAAGAAGAAGAAAAGCGTGTGCTTCCAAGAAACCGACGTTGAAGTAAGTGGAAAGATTGCAGATGGTGGAAATTCTACGGAGCCTCAAACGCCTGTTAGAACGCCCGCTGTTCAGGCCAAGACGAGGGTTGCTACGCCTTATCACAGTGCGGAGAGATGCAGCAAATGTAGGTTTGATAAGCTTGAGACGTCTGCTTATTGGCTGTCTCAAATCAAATTGGCGGAATCCGTGGGCAAACACTCTGTTTCTGCTGCCTTCTTTGGATTAGCTTTGGAGTGCAAAGCAGAGGTACAACTCTTTTAAGTATCAGCTTTCTTTCAAGTAATCTGATGATATCTTCACTTACAATTTTACATGTTGTTTAGCCCATACACAATGTCCGAATCGAAGTTAAGAAATATTTGTCTAGACACGAGAACTTAAGTGCAGAAGAAGAGTGGAAAAAACTTAGTGTTGGTTATGGACTGATGAAAGACAAAAGGCGGGTGGACACGAACGAAAATGAGGTAGAAGAGAATGATCGCAACGACAAGGATTTGATGAATAAAATTGCTCAAGATTACAAGTCTTCTCAATGAAGCTTATTTGATCATCTATTAAGGATTCTGAATTTTATTTTACTTTTTGTGCATTTTGGCCAGCTTTCAATATTAAGTTTGCCAAGAATGAAATTACAAGTTGTGTGCATACTGGTAGATATTACAACCTGAAACTTGGCTGTCTTATTTCTTGAATTCTGTTTTTATGGATTTCAGGAATCAGTTGATATTAACAAACTGGGCTTAGATTACTTTGTTAATTTGGAATGCAAGTTTTTTTGTTTGATTTTGAACTACTCCATTCTGACAATTTGTTCACATGTACTCATACGCCTTATTTTAAAAATATTATTTTATTATTTTTTTTTTTTTTTGCCAATGTAGTTTTTTTTTTAAGTTTAAAAAAGTAAATGTGAATTATGTTATGTATTCTGTAATATTTTTTAAAGTAAAATATATTAGCCAAAAACTTTGTGAGACTGCCACAAAATGACTCACATTGTTTAGAAGTGGTAGTTTTTATAATAAAAAAAAAAGAAAACAAATAATTAGTGAAAATGATAATAATTAAGTATAATTCGACTTGATGGGAGAATATGATTCAAAAAGTAGTACTATATGCAGCAAATGTAGGTTTGACAAGCTTGAGACGTCTGCTTATTGGCTGTCTCAAATCAAATTGGTGGAATCCGTGGGCAAACACTCTGTTTCTGCTGCCTTCTTTGGATTAGCTTTGGAGTGCAAAGTAAAGAGAATAATAATGAAAGAAAGGATGATTAAAAGTCAAAAACTGTGGGGAGAAAAAAGCAAGCAGACGAGAAATCAAACAGCTGCTAAAATGGAAATACAAGTTGACATATTCTATTGGCATGCTATAGGTAAAAAGAATAATGATTTCTAATCAACCTATTACAATCAATCGATGTGGGATATATGTACAAATAATACATATTACTCTTAATACGCCCCCTCAAGATGGAGGTTGATTAAGAACACCAATCTTGGACATGAGCAGAAGCAATTTTTGTCGTGAAAGAGGTTTAGTGAGGGCATCTGCCAACTGATCTGCAGAGGCCATATGAGACACCCGTAGAAAATTATCTTTGACCAAATCTCGAATAAAATGATAATCAATAGCGGTGTGCTTCATACGGGAGTGGAAGACCGGGTTTGAGCACAAATAAGTAGCCCCAACTTTGTCACAATATATTGATATAAGGTAGGAGGCTCTGATATGGAAATTCATAATTCAGTGAGCAATGAACGCGTCCATTGTATCTCAGCAGCAGCAGAAGCTAAGGCCCTGTACTCAGCTTCAGTAGAAGAACGGAAAATAGTGCGCTGCTTCCTGGAGCGCCAGAATATGGGGTTTGACACAAGAAAAAGAATATAGGCCTCTGTAGAGGCACGATCATCACAATCGCCAGCCCAATCAGCATCAGTGAAACCATGAAGAGACAACGGAGAATTACGGCGAAGATGTAAGGCAAAGTGACAAGTGCCTTTGAGATATCGAAGGAGCCGCTTAACGACACCCCAGTGATTGAGAGTCGGAGCATGCATGTACTGTGAGAGTTTGTTAACTGCAAAACTAATATCAGGCCGTGTGAGGGAGAGATACTGCAAATCCCCAAGAACCTGTCGATAGAGAGTCCCATCAGAAGGAGGAGAACCATCATGTAATGAAAGTTTAGTTCCTGGAGGAAGTGGAGTTTGCACAGGTTTTGCATCAAGCATATTATGGCGTGCAAGAAGATCTGTGATATACTTGCGTTGAGACAAGTAACAGGACGTGGAACTTCGTAAGACTTCAATACCAAGAAAATAAGATAGATTTCCTAGATCCTTTACAGAAAATATGGTTGCTAGAGCCTCGACAACCTTGTCGAGAAACGAAGTATGATTTCCAGTGAGAATCAGATCGTCAACATACACTAGAAAGTAAGCCATGATGCCATTTTTATCATATACAAATAGCGACTCATCCGACTTGGTGCAGACAAAGCCAATAGATATAAGGAACTGACGCAGGGAAGAGTACTAGTGCAAGGGGCTTGCTTTAATCCATAGATAGACTTTCGCAAATTGCAGACAAAATCTGGAGTAGAGGTACTAGCAAACCAGGGCGGTTGAGCCATGTATACTTCATCTGAAAGTGCGCCATGTAGGAAGGCATTGTTGACATCAATTTGTCGGAGAGGCCAATTTCTCGACACAGCAATGCTGAGAACAACCCTTATTGTTGCTAGCTTAACAACCGGACTGAAGGTCTCAGAGAAATCAATACCAGGACGTTGATGAAAGCCTTTCACAACAAGACGAGCTTTGAATTTTTCAACCGTACCGTCAGGATTCCTTTTAATTCGAAAAATCCACTTACATCCAACCACATTCTGACCAGGAGAATGAGGAACAAGTTCCCATGTTCCATTCCGAATAAGAGCATTGATCTCAGATGACATAGCCTCACGCCACTTTGGGTGAGAGAGAGCCTGCGAGACAGAAGTAGGTTCAAAGGTATCCAAAGTAACAGAAGAGAAGCAGTACCTGGGATTTGGTTTAATGATGTTATTTCAAAAACGAGTAGTCCTGAGGAGGCATGAAATCTGGCGCAGGAGTAGTCGCAGGGGGCAATGGAGCAACAGGAGAATCAGACGTCGAGTTTGAAGGCATAGTAAGTGTGACCAGTGGTGGAGTAGGGATCAAATCATCAACCTGGGTAGTGTGAGGTGTAGACACAGATATCATGGGGGGCAGTGGAGTTGAGAAAGAGTTGGCAAAGGGAAATATATGTTCAAAAAACTCAACATGACGAGAGGTGTATATTTTTTTATTTATGGTGTCAAAACACAGATATGCACTCTGATTGAGGGAATAGCCAAGAAACACACAAGGTATGGATCGTGGAGAGAGTTTATGGGTAGTATAAGGGTGTAACCATGGAAAACACTGGCACCCAAATACTCGAAGCTTGGTGAGATTAGGAGCTATGCAAAAGAGTTTCTCATATGAAGATAATCGACCAAGATTTTCCTTAGGTTGACGATTGATCAGATAGATGGCAGTAGATATAGCATAGGGCCAAAAAGAGAGAGGAATAGAGGCATGATGAAGAAGAGCTAAACTCGTATCAACAATATGTCTATGACGTCGTTCTGAGAAACCATTATGTTCAGGAGTGTGGGGAGGAGTGGTAAGATGAGTGATGCCATGACTAGCAAGATAAGGACGTAGCGCTAAGTATTCTCCACCATTGTCAGAGTAGAGAGTGATTATTTTAGATTTCAAATAATTCTCAACTAGCGCTTTAAATGCAATAAATGTAGGCAACATATCAGATTTTCTTTTAAGAGGATAAAGTCAAATATATTTAGAGAAATAGTCCACAAAAATAACATAGTAACAAAAGCCATCACATGAAAAAATCGGAGATGTCCAAAACATCCGAAAAAATTATTTGAAGTGGAGCAGTAGAGGATAATGAGGAATCAGTGAATTGCTGTTTATGACTCTTACTACACTTGCATGACTCACAACTAATAGCAACAGACTTATTAGAAGATGAGAATATACTGTAAAATTTTATCTGACGGATGGCCAAGACGAGCATGCCAAATTGGATGTGGTTGACGGGAAGCAATAAGACTAGCAGGTCGAGGGTGGAGCTGACTTGGCCACACATACAGCCCATTAACCCGAGGTCCGCAGAGAAGGATGCCCCCGTGCGACATTCCTGCACCTGAAAACCAAAAGAAGAAAATAGAACACGAACATTATTTTGGAGGCATAACTGAGAGACAGAGAGAAGGTTTTTGGACATTGTGGGATCAAAGAGAGCGTTAAGAAAATTGAGATTAGGAAAGTGTGGAAACTGCAGGCTCCTAGTATGAGTTATGTTCAAAAGGTTACCATCACCGATCACTACATTGTCCGAGCCTTCAAATGGAGCATGAAAAGAGAGATTGGCTAGGTCGGTTGTGATATGATGTGTGGCACCGGAGTGAAGAATCCAGTCAGTCTGTGGAGGGACAACAAAAACAGCATGAATGGCCTGTGACACCACAATATTGGCACCGACCCTGGTATCCAGTCCGAGTGGTAGGACCTGATTGAGAAGTTGATCGAGCAAACGTCGGTGCAGGAGGACGAGAAGTGTTGAATCGCTGGTTGCTAACCTTGGCCGCCGAAGATTATTGGCGGCGGGAAGAGTTGATGGCTGGAAAAGCAGTGGTTGGAACTACCGCTGCAGGTGAGCGAGAAGCTATTTGGAGGACTCTCGCGCCATAATAGCATGACTGAGTTCTTTGTAAGAATCGTCAAGCCCATGTAATACTTTAATGACCATGTCTTCCTGATCAGTGGTGACGCCAAGCAGAGACAATTCATCAACAACGCTCATAATTTCAAGCATAAAATCGGTAACAGATTTATCGCCTTTGACGGGGCTGACGATTTTGTTCTTGAGGGTGAGAATACGCCCACGAGATGATTTGTCGTAGATGGTGGATAGAGTGTTCCACGCATCACGAGAGGTTTTGGCTGCTGCAATGAGGGAGATTAGATTGGGTGAGATAGATCCAATCATTGGATTGACAAGGGTTGAATCGCCACTGGTAATGGTGGCAGACGGTTTTGGATATGACCCATCCAGGAATTTGAAGAGATCATATCCACCGAGGAGAGTCTTGATTTGGAAACTCCATGCAACAAAATTGTTGGGCATGAGTTTGAGCAGGGGCGGATCCAGAAAATTATATTTGGGGGTACGACATACTCCGTCCATCCGTAAGGTATCCATTTACTTTTTTCACGTGAATTAAAAAGTATTATTATTTTATATAAAGTGGGTAATTGTATTAATAATGATTGGTTGGTATGTTACTAAAAAGAGAAAATGTAAACCTTAAGAATGGACGATCAAAATGGAAAAATGAGCGGATGGAGGGAGTATAATTTTAAAAATATTATTTAATATTCAAAATTTTACAATAAATAAATCAAAATTTAAAAATCATAATTCTGTTGACACCGTCGATTTTAAAAATAACAACAATAATAATTTAAGACATTATTATTATAAATTTAAAAAATATAATAGTGAATTGAGTGTAAATTTGTGTTGCAGTTAATAGTTTAAGGGTACAAACGAATAAGTAAATGTGAATAATTTCATAAAACATAAATATTAATATGTTGTGTGTATATATACATAAGTAAAGCAATAAAGAAGCGTATTACTGCAAGATTTAAAATAAATAAATAAGCTATAAAATAAAAGAGTGATATAATATTAAGATAACAAGAAAAACAATGAAATAATAATAAGAGTTTGGAATATATAAATAAAAAAAGGGAAAATCAAAGTACAGAAATGAGCTTAACATGAATTGAACTCATGACCTCTTGTCAAGAAAACAAGCATCTTACCACCATACTAAATCCAGCATACGTTGATTATACCTAATATATATAAGTATATATTTTCATTTTGGGGGTACAGCTGTACCCCCATGTACCAGGCTGTATCCGCCTCTGTTTGAGAGGGATTTGGGTTTATGTGTTGAAGGCAGCTAGGGCTGGTTGAGAGGCGTCAGAGGTCTGACTGGAAGAGGCGACAACATTGTCGGTGGACATGATTTGCAGGCGGCACAAGGGAGGGTGTGGAAAAGAGGGGGAGGACAGCAGGATTTGGGTTGGAGGATCACAAAGGAAAGGGGTTTAGCCAAATAAGGCTCTATATACCATAAAGAGAATAATAATGAAAGAAAGGATGATTAAAAGTCAAAAATTATGGGGAGATTATTTTATTATTATTATTATTTTATTTTATTATTTTTTTGCCAATGTAGTTTTTTTTTTAGTTTAAAAAAGTAAATGTGAATTATGTTATGTATTCTGTAATATTTTTTAAAATAAAATATATTAGCCAAAAACTTTGTGAGACTTTCCCACAAAATGACTCACGTTGTTTAGAGGTGGTAGTTTTTATAATTAAAAAAAAAAAGATAAATAATTAGTGAAAAGCGATAATAATGAATTATAATTCGATTTGATGGGAGAAATATGATTCTAAAAGTAGTACTATATCTACTCCCTCACTCTAAGGTAAATGGTATATTTTGCTATTTTAATTTTTTCTAAAATAAGGTATACTCCATAGTATTTTCTCTTGTTTTTGAGTTTTGCTCCAAAGTATACATGTGTAATTTTGACAGAAATATGATTCAAAAAGTAGTACTATATCTACTCCCTCACTCTAAGGTAAATGGTATATTTTGCTATTTTAATTTTTTCTAAAATAAGGTATACTCTATACTCCATAGTATTTTCTCTTGTTTTTGTGTTTTGCTCCAAAGTATACATGTGTAATTTTGACAATAGAAAACCACGAAAAATAATTATTACTTTCTTCTCATCGTTTACATTTTTTTATAATAAATGACCCAAACAAAACATTTAATATATCTTTATGGGATCCACATAATACTAATATAATTATCCACTATATATTAAAATATTATATCTCTCACCTTAATACACATTAAAATACTATATTCATCAATCTTTATAAAAAAAGCAAATACAAACTTTCAGACGGACGAAGGGAGTAATATTTTTATAGGGTCTACACACAATATTAATACAGTTACTCACTAAATATTAAAATATTATATCTTATAATTTAATATACATTAAAATAAAATATCATACTATATTTCTTAGTTTATGTAAAAAAAAAAAGCATATAACTTACATTGGGAGGAAGGGAGTATATTAATTATTTTCTTATTGAGAAAATAGGAGTAAATTTTGTATATAAGATAAAAGTAGCAATTTTCAACATAACATGATATGATGTGATAATTATATGTTAGTGTTTCGCTCATCGTGTTCGTATTATTGTTATGTAAACTCGATAAAAACACAAATATTTCATGTCGTGTAAACCCATTAAATACTATTAATATCCATTAACTTGTAAATATCTCACTATATATTGTATCGGTAAACATGACTTAATTGAAAGAATGACGCGCCCTATTTGCACCCACCATTATACTACATATACCCATTTATATTCACACACTAAAATTACATATATATACACATGTAAAAGACTAAAATACCATTAATTTAATAAATCCACATATCCACTTTATTCATCCTTTCGAACTAAAACACATACACCCACCATAAAAAAGAAAAAGAGAGGAAGAAAGGGAAAAGAAACACACGCCCACATGAAAAAGGAGAAAGAAGAAAAAAGAGAAAAAGAATACTCCCTCCGTCCCGTCCTTATGGTTACGTTTGCTTTTTGCATGGGGATTAATAAATATAATATTTTAATGCGTATTGAGGTGAGAGAAATAATAATTTAATGTAAAGTGGATAGGTGTATTAGTGGGATGTGTGGGCCCATGGAGAGAGAAATAATTAATTTGTATGGGTTTCATATGCTAAAAAGGAAAATGTAACCATTAGAATGAGACGTCCAAAATAGAAATATGTAACCATTAGGATGGGACGAAGGGAGTAAGAGAAAGAGGAGAAGAAGTTCATTCCTTCCAATTATTTTTTTAAATTCTAGGGTTCTAGTTTTAGGGTTCAAATTAAGCCAAATAAGTTGTGTTTTGTTTAGGAAAGGTTGTGGGTAGCATGATTGTTCATTTTGTTAAGAAAATAGAATTGGACAGTGAGTGTCGGAAAAAAGACGATTACATATGTTCGACCCTGATGTGGCGTGAATTCGAGGTTTTTTCGGCCGGCGATGGATGAATTTTATGGATATGTTCAACCAGTCTTGGTCGAACACAATGCAAATTTTTGGCCGGGACCGATCGAGCAAAATGTAAATTTTCGGCCATGACTGGTCAACAGTTTGCATTTCATCGGCCCTGATTGGTCGAACAGCCTGATGTCGAGGAAAAACAACATTTTAATCAGTATAAATGCAAATATACATATTTTTAGGTTATTCGGTGCATTTTCTCTCGACATTACGTCCGTTTGAGCAAATGAGATGATTTATAGGGTGTGAGAAAAATTAGGGTTCTTCACAATAATGTTGGAGAAGGGGTTGGTGGATATTTTGATTTGGAATAAAGTGTGGGGGATTTTAATGTGAAGATGAGGGTGTGTATATTTTTGATTTGGTGAAGTATTAGTGTGAATTGTGAGGTGTGTGTATATATCATTTGTGCATAGCATTGTAAGTGTGGTATATGAGTTTTAGGGGTATTTTAGTAATTTAATATATAAATTTATTATTTAAAAAATGAAACGGGTGTATGATAGAAAAATGGTGTGTGCGAATAACCGCGGCCTTGAAAGAATTCTGACCTTAATACATGCAAGAGGGGTCCATGAGTCATGCATGCAGCAATGGGACACATATAAAAGAGTACGACGAAGGCGGGGGAGGAATGAAGCTTAAACATCAACATAACAGAGGTGACAATTATGGTTCGATTAAAGCATATAAAACACCTCACCAACACTCTCTCATCGTATTCAAAACTCAGATTATATGAAGTAGTGATGCTAAGTCTCTGTCATGCATCTTTCCCAATCCACTCACATACATTTTGCTAACTCTTTACTTTCTCTCTCATGTCAATCTTATATCATATCTACTTCTCTCTTTTTCCATATAAACATGGGACAATGCTACATACCTCAGTTTATTAAACCTTTACTCTTCTTCTCAATTCCTAAGTTTCCCAATTTTCTTCATTATTTATTTAGATACCAATGTTTATAAATTTCACATTTTAACTTACTTTGATTGATTTTTTTTTAAATCTTTTTCTAACAAGTAAAATGTACTTATTCAAATTAGGGACCGCTTGGTTCGAATTCTTCAATCGAAATGACAATGAGTATTATTGAGGAGCTCAATCATAATAGAATGGAAAGTGATTGAAGGTTGGGGAATGATTATTGAATCAATGAGAGTGATTAGGGAATTTTTATTCTCATTAGATAAAATAAGCATCAATAATGAGAATCAATACATCTCCATTCCCATTAACTCTATCATACACCCCCAACTAAGCATCCACTTAATGTATTGATTCTCATTCTCTATACTAGGTAAGAGGCGATGAAAATTCAAATTTTCTAATCATTCTTATTCATTCAAGACTAGTTGACCCCTTCAATTAACTCAACTCTTATTAACATTATCTTCGTTATCATTATCTTTCCAAAAATTGAAACGAAAGTTCCATTAGTAAAATTTTGTTGTAAAATTTTGTTGTAAAATTTGTAAAATACACACATGAATATGATGGTAAAGAGTTAAAAGAAGTGGTTCCTTAAGGCACATTTAACGATTTACCTCCTTCATCAATTCTCATATAAGGAACGATGGGCCCCTAAAAGTGGGTACAACATTTTTTTAAAGGAGTGATCCTTACTCTAGAATTGGAATTGCGTGGTGGGTCCAAAGGAACAGCGAAAAAGGCGCAGGTCACTGCTTAACACCATTCCACGCCACCTCCGATTTTATTTTGGAAGTGATTTTTCTTATAGGATAAGTATGAATAATAATATTCCTTCGGTCCCGGCATACATCTTCATTTATTTTTTATGCGTGAATTAATAAATATTATTATTTTATACATAGTGGATAGTTGTAATAGTAGTGAGTGGTAGATATATGTGGGTCCCTTTTTTAATAGGAGAAAATAAAGACCTTTGAATGAGACACCCAATATATTAAAATAGGGACCTTTCAGTGGGACGAAATGAGTACTATCAAATTTATCTTTACTAAGGGAATTTAAAAAAAAATATTTTTTGACTTACTTATTTTAGGATAGTATGGTATTTTTTAGTAATAAATAAATGATAAAATATATGTTTTAAAAATATGATAGTAAATTTGAAATTAAAGTATGTTAGAGAAATACTAGTTGATTATTCTTTCCTTTTATGAAAACATGAAGTTGAATTTGGGACAAACCAAAATAAAAAGTGTGAATTTGAATTAAGAACTAACCAAAATGAAAAATATAAAGTTAAAGTTGGGACGGAGAGAGTAACATTAAATTTAGGATAAGTAGGATCTAGTAAATCCAACAAATAACGTTAATCTAATTTTAAAAGTTCAAGTAAAATAAATTTTAAATTTTTATCAAATTAAATTGGAAAATTAGAGATGATGTGTGTGAGAGAAAGATAGAGTAAGAGTGATTTGCGTGAGAAAATAAAATGTGATACATGAGATAAATTTTGTTAAATCCCAACTAAAAATAAGAAATGTATTAAATCCTAATTGTACATTACTAATTCAAAACAAACAAACTCTAAATTAATGAATTATTATTATATGATGATGATCTCGTATCCTATGAATTCGTATCTTGTACTTCCTCCGGCCACTTGAAAGGTAACCATTTGTTGTTTGCACGTGGATAATTTTAAGGTATTTATTTACTTTTTGCACGTAGATTAAGGAGTATTATTATTATAGGTAAAGTGTATAATTGTATTAGAGGGAAATGGTGGGTCATATTGTGTACTTTCTTTACTAAATAGATGAAATTAATACCTTTGAAGCGGATGCCAGAAATAGTGAAACGAGTACTTGTAAATGGCCGGAGGTAGTATTATTTTTTATTAAAACGGCATGCATGACATTTTTATTTAGTTATCTCTAAATAAATTTAAACCATTTTGTATGTTTCAAATCCGTACAAATAAAATATCTAGAGCACTCCAAATTCACAATTACTCCATACCTTAAACTCTTATGATAATGTAATAAAAGTATAAAGTATTTAAAACTCGAAATCGATTATAAAATACGTAAAAGAATAGATATTTTACACTGTAATTAACTCTCCCCCCTAAACGTTGTTCACCTTAAACTGTATTGTAATATATTAAGATTTTTTTTTTTACTTAATTGATTTTTATATTATACCACATCATTACTTCATTAAGTATTTTGTTAACGCTAATTTTCATCATTTTCCTTGGAGCAAGAATAAAAAGTAGGTGAATTTTAAACAACTTCATTAAGTATTTTTGTTAATTAACACTCATTTTTATCATTTTCTTTGGAACAAGTATAAAAAGTAAGTGAAAATTTTATAGGATGGTAAAGATGCTAACAATGTACTCCCTCCGTATAAGAGGGTCATTTTACCATTTTGGTCGTCCCACTCAAAGAGTTCTATTTTCTTTTTTGGACACATGGACCCACTCACACCCACTAATACAATTAAAACATGGGGACTCCACACCCATTAATACAACTAATCACTACACATTAAATAATAATACTCCTTAATCCACGTATCCAAAAGTAATTGAGACTCTTAAGTTAGGACGAGGAATTATTATATGGAGTAGTATAATTAAGAGGATTTTCTTGTGGACCCCTCTACTATTCATGTTCCTGCTTTAAAGTCATTACCTTTATACAAATCTTGGCAACAATTTGACCTTTCCTCCAACCTAAATAACAACTTCAATTTGTGGGGGCAACAAAATTCTTTCAACAAACCACTTGATTAATCTCCAATGTGTTTTGCCTCTTTTCTTTTCTAGTGTCTGCTTTCATTTCTTTTCTTTTTTTCTGGTATGATAATCTAACTAATGCTTAAGTGATTGAGTTGGTGAAACAATTTTGGTTAAAATTCATGGAAATTGATCTGAACCATGCAGTTGGGCATAAGAATGCATGTGTTGAGGTTGAGGGGGGAGAATGTGAGAAGAGGGAAGGTGGTAGTAGTGGTAATTGCTGTTTATCTGGTGCAACTTCATTTGGCTCTTCCAATGGTTGTTCCTCCCCTTGTTCAGTGTTGGCTACATGAGCTGTCCATATGGAGCTATGGCATGCCTGTGCTGGACCTCTGTCCAATCTGCCCAAAAAAGGAGATTAGGTGGTCTATTTCCCTCAAGGCCACTTACAACAGCTTAATTCTTCTAGGTTTTCTTCTCTCGACCATCCCACTTTTGATCTCCCTCCACAGATTCTTTGCAGGGTTCTTGATGTTCACCTACTTGTGAGTTCCTTTCATTATTTTTTATTTTGAATATCTCATGTGGAGTGCTTTTTCTTCCTCCAAGAATCAAGAATGTATGCTATTATTGCTTTATTATGAGTGAACGGTTCCCTTTTTATGGTTCCTTTTTCATGGGGTTTTCAGCTTTAGTTTGCATTATATTTTGAAACAGGCTGACAAGGAAAACGTCGACGTTTACACTCAGCTAACTCTACTCCCTCAGCCTCAGGTACTATTTTTTAATTATTCATATAATTATTGAAGATTTTGAGGGTTGATTGGTGAAAAAAAATGGTGAAGAATTGTTATATTGGAGTGTAATGTGTTGTTTTTATCAATTCCCAGTCTTCATTATACTATGTGGCTGCAATCCTAGTTGTTTAAGACTGCATTGTTAAGATATCATGTGTTTGGGAAGTTTGTCTTTAGTGATAAAAGGGTATTTTTTTCTAGTTTGTAATGATGATGAGCATGTATGTAGAATGTAGGTGTGAGGGTAGATGGAAAAGAGAAGGAAAATGTGGGAGTCGAAGGCGATGGGAACGGAGAAGCTCTTGTGAAGTCGTCTACACACATGTTCTGCAAAACCCTCACTGCTTCTGATACAAGCACCCATGGTGGATTTTCCGTCCCTCATGGAGCTGCTGAAGATTGCTTCCCCCCACTGGTTTGATACCATTCCATTTGGACTTGGTCAGTTTTGTGCTCTAGATTTTAGACATGTTTTCATTTCGGTGTTGCATTTTGTAGAACTATATAGAACTGAGGCCCTCACAGGAACTCATAGCCACTGACTTGCATGGAGTGGAATGGAAATTCAAACACATTTACAGAGTTAATTGTTCAACTTCTTTAAGGTTCGTTTCGGTTGAGGATTCGGAAGAGTGGATGTCGAATCTTCTTAGATCAGAGTGGATTTCAAATTCATATGTTCCTCTCAAAACTAGAGTGATGGTTTTCAAATTCACCCTACAAAATAAAGGTTTAGATTGTTGATATACTTAACATTTAGTTCTAAACTTACAGGACAGCCGAGACGGCATTTGCTCACTACAGGATGGAGTATGTTTGTCAGCCAAAAAAATCTTGCATCCAGGGATGCTGTTCTGTTTCTGAGGTACACATTTATTTAAAGTTCAAGTTTGACAAGTGGGCATTCATGTCTAACTCTAAATGTACTGTTTACAGATTAATAATGAAATAACATATTATTTCCAAATATCACCTGCTAGAAGATTGTATAGTAGTGAATATCATCCATTCTGTGACATGTAGTACAAAGTTTTGAATAATTAGTAGCATTCCATTGCCAGGGGTGAAGCGGGAGACTTACGATTAGGAATTCGGAGAGCTGCTCGTTCTAGCAATGGCCTCCCGGATTCAATCATCACAAATCAGAATTCTTATCCCAATATCCTCCTTCCTATTGTAAATGCATTATCTAGCAATGGCACGTTTAACATTATCTATAATCCAAGGTAAAACTAGAGCTCTCTTGCTGGTTCATGATATGAAACTATTGGCTTGGAGTTACATATTTTAGAACACAATGTTGTAGGGCAAACGAGCCTGATTTTGTCGTCCCCTACCAAAAATACTTGCAGTGTATTGCCTGTCCAACACCTGTGGGAATGAGATTCAAAATGCAATTCGACTTTGATGATTCGCCAGAGAGAAGGTCGATGTCAGATGGCCTAACTCAAAATGGAGATGCCTAATGGTACATGCTACTCCCTATATTTTAATCTCAATGCATCATCCAACACTTGTGCGTTATACTATCTTGAGCGTGTACTTGGCTGTTGTCACACTTTCATTACATGCTTGTAGGTTCGTTGGGATGACACGAGTAATCACTAAGAACGGGTTTCTCCATGGGCCATCCAAAACTCCCCTCGAACGAAGAGACTCAGGCCGAGTCTAGAGCCATCTCCCCATAGCAGCCCCATCTCCGGTACGTATAGCTCCATCTTATCATGTTTTCTTGTGGGGGTTAGAGATCAAATCCTCAAATTTCTTTGATGTTTCTTCAACTAGGAGGTAATCCACTTTTGGATTTTGGGAAGTATGTGAGATCCTCTAAGGTCTTGCAAGGTCAAGAAAATATAAGTTTCAGAATGCTACATTCAGTGGTGTCGAATCGGATGGATACGATGAATGATGGTGAGTGTGTGAGAAATCAGGGTGAATGCAACTGGTTTCCTTCAAAGGTCTTGCAAGGTCAAGAAATTTGCTTATTTAGGTCTCTACCTGGAAAAACTGGTCGGAATCTTCACGACTGGTCGAAGTCCATTCGTGGTTGCAACGTTTACGACCCCTCTGAATTTTCAACCCACAGATTCTACCCTCTAGCTTCTGAAGAGCTAGGAACTTGCCATTTCCAATCAATGCCATTGGACAATGCCCTCCGATGCTATCCAAGTTCTCCGATTCTCATACAAGAAGTCATGCGGCTACAATAGATGGTTTATCAACTCATCGTGCAGCTGCAGAGAAGACGTCTGCCCCGATGAGTGCATTGAGTAACAAAAATAACTTGGAGAAGGTCCCCATCTGCAAACTATTCGGATTTTTATTGAGTGAAGATCCTGCTATCCTTGATACACAGGGTGAGACTAAGAGATCCTGAACCAAGGCAGCTCTATTCGGAGCCTAATTATGCTACAGTCGATACTCTTAACTCGCGTCTATAGGTTCACAATCAAGGCTGCTTGCTAGGTAAAGCCATTGATCTGTCAAGATTGTGTGGATACGATGATCTGCTAACCGAACTAGAAAGATTGTTCAGCATGGATCGTGTTCTACACGATCCTAAGTATGGTTGGTGTGTGTATTAGTGATGGTGCGGATAACATGGTAGTAGTAACCATGGAAGTAACTGTGTTCTTCCCTTGCCTCCTTTGTGCTGCTATTTTTTATTTGTACTCATGACTCTTGTATCTAATCTAAAATGCTTCTTTTCTTGCAATTTTATCTTCTTTTTACATTTGATCTTTCTTTCTTTTTTCCTGCATTTTAGAGTATTTTGTAACTAAAGATGCACAATTATTCACTGTAAATCTAGTGAATTGCTGCTTGATTAGAGAGGATCTTAGTGTTATGTAAGTGGAAATCATAGTGATATAAAAGGCTACATATCACATTCTATCAGTTCAGATTTTAGTTACAGCTTCACTTACTGTTCCTTGAACAGTTCCCGCCCAATTATCATTCTTCGAATCTCGCTCGTTCCAGCTCCAATCTCGTATAGTTTAGCATCCCGTAGAAGACGCCCTGTCGGATACTCGTTTACATAACCATTGCCACCAAGGCATTGAATCGCCTGAAACGAAACCAAAATCCTCTTCACTGGTTTTGCAAGAAAAATGAGTTTATCCTTCTTCAGAAATTGATTTATGTATACCTGAAGAGCAACTTGTGTTGCTCTTTCAGCTGCACAAAGTATAACGCCAGCACAGTCCTGGAGAACAATAACGTATTCAGAACTCGATAAATTATGTCTCAACTTCAAATGATTAGTCAGCAAAGACGAGATATGATATTAAGCACACCTTTGGATTAACCTTCCCACTGTCGCATTCCCTAGCAACTGAGTATACGTACGACCTGAGATGAGAAGAAATATTTCAGTATCGATGGCTAACGCATCTATCTCCCTCAAAGTTTGGCCAAAATTCCAAATGAACCTACTTCATGGATATAACAACCAAACCCTTGGACCTGTCAAATCTTTCATAATCCAACCTCCCTAAGCAGAAGATGGGGAGTATCATCTTAAAGGAAGTACTAATAGTTCACACCTATCAATAAAAATATGATTCTTATGTTTCACCTTGAAGACTGTAGTGAAGTATACATATCAGCAATCTTTCCCTGCATTTAGTAAATATAAAGTTATGGATGGTTTGAAAGAAGCAGGAGGTGACATTATGCTTTATTACAACATTGTCTTAACCTGTATAAATTGGAATTCTCCTATTGGTCGGCCAAATTGTTCTCGTTGTTTTACGTAGGGAAGAACAACGTCAAGACATGCTTGCATGATTCCTAGAGGTCCCGCTGCCAAAACGAGCCTCTCCAGGTCCAACCCCGACATCATCACATAAACTCCTGATGAGTATGTTGCATCATAAGATTATTGAGCAAACACAACAAACTAAGTCTTAATCCCATTATGTGGTGTCAGCTGTATGCACCATACTTCTAAATTTTAAACTTTCCGAATCAAAAATAAACCAGCATGGTTAAAAACTTAATTCCTGAACATACTATGCCATCAATGGAATGTGAAAACAAATCAAATCAATTTATGTCATCAACAAAATCTTGCCATTTTATACGTTTGCTTCTTATACAGGTCAAAGGAAGAACAGAAGAATTAGAATGCAAATGTAATGTGATTGAAAGTCTCTTAACCCTTAATGTGGAGATTTCTTTTCTTGCCGTTGCATTAGGATGAAAGTTTTATTCATCAATTCATTTAAATGAAAAGGCAAGCCAATTTTATCTTCCGAGTCTGTACCATAAACATATGGCACGGCGTAGGGAGTTTGGTGTCATAAAATATTAGTTTATAACCAAAGTGACAGAAACTCAAATACCTTTCCCTTCCTGACCAAGAATATTTTCTTCAGGAACAAAGCAATTTTCAAACACGAGCTCGCATCTGCAATTGTTTTGATACATTCATAATCAGGGCATTCCTCCCTAGTAAAAGAACAACTCAATTCCAAAGCAGGATCAATCATGCTTACGTATCACTTCCACGCATCCCAAGTTTGTCAAGTTTTTGGGCTGTGCTAAATCTGCAGCGCATTGAGAAAAGGACACGCTTGGTCAAAGATTGCTACATGTAAATCGAGATTTCTACATGTATCGCATAATGATCATTCTCTGTATACAGAGAACAAAACGTGTTAATTAGTTGCTTTAAATATAGTTTTTAAAAAAAACACTTGTTTCAATTTCTATATGGCTCCATTAACTTTTTCTCAATAAAAACATCCAAAATATGACATTTCCACAAGCATATAAATTAGAATACCCAGGCATATCCTTCTCTATGATAAAAGCTGTAATTCCTTTTGAGTGAGCTGCCATATCTGTTTTTGCGTAGACAACCTGATTAAATCTAAGTAATGAGAATTTATAGATATTGAAGGTTATAATTAATGTCTACTGAGTGGACGAACATTTGCATTGGTAAATCATAAATGAGGATTGTGATGTGGCTTACAAGTGTCTGGGCAACAGGACCATTAGTGCACCACATCTTGTTCCCATTGAGAATGTAGCCACCACTAGCACGATCAGCTCTGCATTTCATGCTAACGACATCCGATCCAGCTAAGTAGTTCAAAGTCAATTAAGCAAGTCAAAATGCACAGACCACATAATGTCAAGAACCAGATAAGTTCAAATGAATTACCATTAGGTTCACTCATTGCAAGAGCTCCTACATGCTCCCCACTTATTAGCTTCATCAGAACAATGTTAGGAACAGAAGTTAGCTACATTCTACACAATGCATATATGCCCTACAAGACAGGATATGTATTATATAATGGAAATGGGGATAGGATCAAGAAAAGGCAAGAAGAAAACAAACAGGACTAGCAGAATTTAACTTCACCAAATTAATCCTCTGAACTATCTACAGCATCACACCATGGTCCAAACTCATATGCATTAATTTTTACATAGATAAGTTATCATACTTAGAAAAAGAAATCAATTTTTACACTGTTTATTAAGTTAAAAACAATTAACTTCATTATTCTAGTTGTTATCCTCCATTTAATAAGTAATGCGTGTTACTCAAGAAAAATGTTATTAAACAAGAGTTCCAGTAAGATGTAGGTAAAACCTTTGGCAAATACTTTTCCTTCTGAGCAGTTGTTCCATTCCGCACCTTCAAATAGAAAAAATTTACAAGCTTAAGCGGTATATAATTGATCAACAGGTAAATCATACTTGAGGTAAAGTAATTACCAATTGATTGATGCATAGGTTAGAATGAGCACCGTATGAAAGACCAACCGCCCCTGAAGCCCTGCTAATTTCTTCCATAGCTATACAGTGGTATAAATAGCCAAGGCCAAGGCCTCCATATTCCTCTGTCGAGTTAAAAAGGATGTTGTTTTGTCAAGATACATTACAAGTTTGAACATCCAGAAACAGAAGAATATTTCAATGTAGATATTAAAAGACAGAAAAACATAAAATGTAGAATATTTTAGTTAGTGGCAACCCAATCCAAAAGGAGTTCTTTTATAGCAAGCTACCAACAAATGAAAATTAAATAAACAAAATTACAGGGAAGAAATATAAATCAGATATACCAATTCTCTTTACTCATTAAACTTGTAATCAAAATTGGTGTTGTTAGATAGTCAAAGAAACATGAAATAACTTAGCAAAACGTGAAAGAGGTAATGAGATCGAAGACTTATGTACACCAGATAGAGACTGCATCATTTCCGCAACTTAAGATATCAAATTCCATTTCCATTTCCAATAACACCTTTTGCAGAAACCAAGATACAGAACCTCAGCAGACCAATTAAATCTTAAAAACCAAGTATATTGTAAATACATCTGACATCCTTGGGTCTCCCAAGAAGGATCTAATCCTGAACTTATAAAGGATGCCAAAATTTGAATGGACACAAACTGAGTACAAAGAGAAGGGTGATGTTTCAAATTTGCTATCAAAGACAATGCAGAGAAAAAATTCCTCAGAATTTTTAGATGTTATTGATAAATAAATCTGTTGCATGTGCATTTGCAGTCAATCCTGATTGCAGACTGACTGAAGCCTAGATTTTAGCTTAAGCTCTCAAGTCCATTTGCAATATATTAGGGTAGGACCTTCAATGTAGTAGCTCATATCCAAGCTTTCCTCATTCTGCATCCATCATAAACTCTATAAAAACAGTGTACCCCACCATTGTGGGCCCCCACCACCCCTGCCCTTGGAATGATTGAGTTAAATGCAGGATGTGCCACAAGTGAGTAATTTCTATATAAAAAAGATTATGAAAAGTGAACTAAGATAAGCAAAGAAGTTGATATTGTTATTTGTTCTATAATGAGTGTGAGTCTAATGGTCCAAGCACACTTTAACAAGCTTAATAAAATAGCCTTCATAGGCCCTCAAAGAAAAAGTAATAAGGGCAATACTCTGTCCTTATCAACAGAAAGTTTGGTTCCCCTATCACACAGTCTGATTTTCTAGCCATAATCCATCAGGCTGCTTCTAACTTAATATTTAGTCTAACGAACTGGAACAAATTGACAAAATATGAGTACGAACTTTAACACAACATGAAATTCTTAACCAAAACTTTTTTAAGTGAACTACAATTTTTCTTCCAAAGTGAGCAACAGAAAGTAAATCTAAAGAAATTTGTATGTGATAGGATGTACCTGGGGAAGTGATCCCATGGAGATTAAAATCTCCCATCAATTTCCACAGATTAACATCCTAAAAAGGTAAAGGTGACAGAGTCAATGCTTAATTGGCTACCACTGCATAAAACATTTAAGAAAAGCAAGTGCAGCCTATAACCTTTGGAAAATAATTTGATCTGTCTATTTCTGAGGCATGAGGTTCAATGTTATCTTGAGCAAATTGAGCTACACTTTCTTTAAACTGTTAACATGTAAAAAATAGAAGAGTTCGTAAACAGCACAAAAGATTAAAAAAGCGTTAGCAAACAACACAAAAGATTAAAAAAAAAACGTTAGCAAACAGTGATTTCTGATTGATAAGGTATCTACTGGAAATTTTGCAGAGAAATGCAAAAAAAGAAAATAAAACCCTCCATAACAGTCATTTGCAGTGTGGATGGAATAGTAAGTAAGCACATTGTGAATACTTATCTCCATTACCGTTTATTAACTTCAATTTACCTTGATGCAACAATAGTAATTATGAAGATGGATGTGAGATAGTGCAATAGCTGTGCTTATTCATCATAATAAACCTCCAATACCTCCCCCCACCCCCAACCCCATTGACACAAGATCACAAAAAGGAACTCTATGTGATATTAGATGGAACCAAGCATATAGAACTGTAGGTAAGAGTAAAGAAATTCAGATCAAGCTTAAATAACTTGATATAAAACTTTAGACCCAAATATTGATCAGAGACGTGATCCAGGAAATGCAACTCCAAGTGATGTTTATATGTAATGATAAATGATGTAACTTCTGATCACAACAAATTTTTGCCACCATATCAAAGTTGCTACCTTTCTGATAAGGGGGGAAAAAATATTCATAAGTTTCAACCTTGATTTAATACTAATCAATATATAATTTGATACACAATACTTGCAGCAACATAAACAACTAAAATCCCTATTTTAATCTTACTAAAACTCGATAACCCAATAAGAAAAACTCAGAAAATCAAACCCGTTGGAACTTCAAGCCACGAATCATATATACAAGAAAAACAATCGAACACCACAACGAACAGTAATGTTTTTCCCTCCTAAACAACTGAAATTAGAACACATCAAACTAGGCCATGCGCTTATGTATACATTATGGAGTACATAGATATGAAGGTGATAGCATATAGTTTCAGGAGAACCTGTTCCTGGGTATCATCGAAGAGGAGGGATGTGGAGAAAGCAGCAGCTTGATGGGGTTTTCGTCGGAATAACGAAGAATTCAGGGACCTCACTGCAAACAGCTTCTGCATCTTGCACTGAATTTTTTTTCCCTCACCAGAAAATGGAGAGAGCAGAAGGCTTGGGAAGAATATAACTACAGAAGTTGATATCGTACAAGTTTCTGACTATAATTGCATTGATTACCGCGGCTACGCAGGAATTCATCCAAAAGTATATTTTTATTTATATTTTCTCGTCTTTTTGGATAATGCTTCCAACTAGTGATGAGGTGTGTGCGCAAATCTGTTTGATGTATGCAGAACTCTACCTGTCCCAAAATTGATGGCATACTTTTCATATTTATCGTCTCAAAATTGATTGTACCTTTTAAAAATAGCAAAAACAAATTACCAATTTATCTTCCACTTTTTAAACATTTATAAAAATGCATGGACAATTTTAAATATAAACCAAAATGCATGGACAATTTTACCCCTCAAAGTTGAGTTGAAAAATCAATAAAATAATTTGGAATGAATTTCAAAGGTATTTTTGCCAAATACTAAAGGAATGGACTTAATGTTGGGGTTTTTTTCTTGACATTAACCCTAAAAAAAATTAGAGATATTAAAACTTAGTAATTTTTGGCTAAAACTTGTATGTTATGGAACACATGGCAAGAGAGGGAATAGAGCCTTTTGAGGCACCTTAGCTCATTATGAAATGTATTCCTATTACTATTATCCTTCACTACTCGGCTTCAGCCGATCCTTCCATTGCCTCGTCTCCATTTACTGTCCGAACAAGGTCAAGCATATTAGATGAGATTTTAGCCTGGCAGATTAGCCCGCTATTCCTGACTTTCAGAAGGAATAGAGTGAGGCAAGGCCAGAAATTGGAACACATTAATTCCGCTAGCGGACAGAAAGAAAGCAAGAATGGAAAAAACATGAATTCGGCACGAAGTTCCAAGTCAATGGCATCTCTCTCTTCTAAAGTCAATCAAATAATAGACCACCCTCCCTCACTTCCCAATTTTGCAATACAGCGTATCTTTTATTTTTTGGAAAAAAAATTATCAAATATTTATATTACTCATATTTCATTATCTTTTCAATTAAAAAAGAGTGGGACAATTGTGAATCCGGGCGCACAGAGCACATTCTGTGTGTCTTTGCAATTTTCATGTCCCTTTTCAATTTAAATTCCCTAGCAATACATAGGTTTAAATATGATTGAAGGGGAGAGGGTTGTGTTCACATAGGGGCGCACGGAGCACATTCTGTGCGCCTTTGCAATTTTCATGCTCCTTTTCAATTTAAATTCCCTAGCAATACATATATTTAAATAGGATTGAAGGGGAGAGGATTATGTTCACATGGGGACACGGAGTATCCCTCTTTGTCTCTAAGGGCGCAGAAACTTTTGCCAATAAAAAAATATACTCTTATTCATTAAAGTGTATATCCTTTATAAAAAAAATACTGAAACACAAGATACCCCCTCTAATTTTTTTTCCCTAATAAACTCGACTAAATAAGAATGTAAAACATCAATCAAATCAAATTTGATGAGAGTATCATTTATTTAGAAGAAGAGGTATATTTCACCTATCAGAGAATACAAATTTACGTACTAAAATGTAAGTTAGGTAAAATTAGGGTTCACCCTATGTTAGATTCACACACACCAATTGGGTTCATGGTAAACTTGTGGTCCCCTATATATTAGTAGGGTATTTAAATTAAGGTGGATTACAAAACTTAAAAGAATTTATGATGTAAATTCAGTTGAGTAACTCATTCACACAATGTTTATCATTTTGAAAAGTTTGTCTTCAATTCAATTTTTACATTTTCTATTTTCATCCAAATTCAATTCATATTCACACCCTTTAAAAAAAAGACAAATTATCCTATGCATCGGAGTGCATTGTACACCCACTTTAAAAAATTTATATACTTATAGATAAAAACATACTACACTAATAAATAAAATATGTATACAATTTGTTAGCGATTTTTCTATAAGTTTTTTTAATGAAAACTTAATGTAAAAAAAATGTACAATTATTAAGAAACATATTATTGAATAAAAGTTATACACATATTGATGCACGTGTGCACCCAAGTGCACAGTATATCAACTCTAAAAAGAAACAAAAACAAAATCATTAATTTTATACCCTTACAATTTAAATTTAAATTTGTCATCAATATCTTATACATCTAACATACTTTACAATTTATAGCAACCCAAGACATAGCGCAAGTAGAAGAGAGGAGTGTGAAAAACCTTCCAACTGAGCTCGCAGCCCTAGGATGAGAGTTTGAGACAAAAATGCAGTAACAGTATCACGCAAGTATTTTATTTCATTAACAAAAACATATACTCTCTTTGTCCCGAGTTAACTTTTCTGTTTGTTTTTTATACATAGATAAAAGATAATACTTTAATGTGTAGTGAGGTAAGAAAAATAATATTTAAATGTGAAGTGAGTAATTGTATTAATGTTGTGTGTGGGTCTTATATGGAATAATTAATTGTTTTGTATGAGCCCAACTTGACAAAAAAGAAAATATAAATCTTTAACGTGGGACGAATCAAAATGGAAAATGTAAATCTTAATGCGGGATGGAGGAAGTATATATTATTGAATAAAATTATTAGGTACCCAAGAGCACGGGAAATCAACTAAAAATATTAAATTATTATAATTTATATTTGATCTTTTCTTTTATTAAAAATAATCATTTTTTATCATTGTTATAAATTGTTCATCTATTTTCATATTCAATGGAGTCTTATAACTTTTAATTTATGATCAGTTATTGTTAGATGGAGGACATACTTTAACCACTGTTATATAAAATGCATATAAAAAACATGCTACATGCTTGGTGATTAAATGCACATTAATTACATTTAATTTAATGAATATCCAAGACGTCTTGCATTAATTTGCGCATCAATTACATTTAAATGCACAGCTATGGACCTATGGTTTCACGGTAAAATCATCTTTTAGAGTTTTTAATTAGTTATTTTTTTTATTACACTTTATCATTTCCTTTTGTAAATATTGTCAATATACTAAAATGCTAATAAAATTATTTACTATACTATTATTATTTTTCATTTCATCAGTTAAATATCATTATTTTATTAAAATATTATAATTTTTTATCGTTTAACAAAAGTCGTGAGATAATCTTACACAAATCTTTTACTATATTTAATTGATTAAATAATCAAGATCAATCTCAAATAATTAAATTTGTGAGACGGTGTCACACAAAAGTGTCTCTATCCAACTATACAATATTCTATTTGTCTCGCAATTAATGTTACATTAACTATTTGCATAGATTAAGAAAAATAATATTTTAATGTGTAGTGGGTTAATAAGTATAATATTTTAATAAGTAGTGACTAATTGTATTAGTATTATTGGAAACATGAAGATATATTAATTGTTCTATGTATCTCACTTACTAAAAATAATAATTGTGACACATTCTAATTAACAAAAGATAATAATATTTGCGGGGGAGAGAGTAATTGTAACCTTATTTATAATAAGACATATTATAACTCATAAAAGTGAAATAATAATAACGCAAGTAATGAGTTTAAAAAATATACACACTACTTAATAACTTCAGTAGTCTGTGAAAAGGGGGGGGGGGGGAGGGGAGACCCCTATTTTTTAAAAATTATATTAATAAATTTTATAATAAAAATATAACTATATTTATATATATATATATATATATATATATATATATATATATATAAATAAATAAATAAAGAAAAAAATCATTAAAAAATTAGAAAATGAAAAATAATTTACCTTTAAATCTATGATATATTAACAATTGTGAAATGAATAGTATTAAAAAGAATTCATAAAATGGAGAATTAAGGATTAGAATGTGAATTTAAGTATTTTAAATTACTAATTTTGCATTAATAAAAAAATATTAACATGGTGTCTTAAGAATTACCCTACAACATTAATCTTATACCCTAATATACCCTAAACCCCTATACCCTAAGCCACAAATCTTAAAACCTCCACCCACCCACTTGCCGCCGCCCTTGCCGCCGCCTGCGACTGGCGGCTGCCGCTGTGCCGTCACCCTGCTGCCGCCACCAGTCGCCGCCGTCAGCCGCCACCGCCTGGTGGTAGAGGTAGAGTAGATTGGGGGTGTTGGTGGGTAGGGTGTGTAGGGGGTGTACCACTACCTGTTAGATTAATAAATTACAATGAGGGGGCAATAGCATCCCAAAAGTATAAATTTGGTAAAAATGATAATTAAATTAGATAATCGTCAGTATTAATTATTCTCTCTTCATATTTTGGGTATTTTTAGCTATTGACGCATTAAAATATGAGATTCATACTTTCACTAATACAACTACCCACTTGTTGAGAGTGAAATTTCACGTATTTTAGGTCTCACATTATACCGTTTTTATAGAACGTGGCCATGATTTTGTGTAGAATGGCGTGGTTTTCATATCTTGCATACTACTAAGGTGTTTTGTTGACTTTTGAAGGGTAAAACATGATCAAAAGTTCAAATTAGTTGGAATGAAGAGTGAAAGAGTTAAGAAAAGCTGAAAAATACACGTCCACATTGCATAATTTTTTTTGTATTCGTATAGAAGTCCAAATTGATCATATGATACATAGATGGAAAGGCACGGAAGAGAGAATCATTTTGGCATAAGAATCACTCAAATCGGAATTTGGATAAGGAAGTTATGCTCAAAATCGTGAGGTCGCGCAGCTGCCGACAGGAATTTTCGAAATTTTCCAAAAATTAGTCATCTTTCTTAATTCTTGGAGCACAATTAATTTTCTTATCTCATTCCCTTCTCATATATATATATATATATATATATCACATCATTATTCATAAGAGACACTACCTCCACAAGGGGATCACCCTCCATCCATCATCTACCATCATCCACATCCATCCCATCATACATCCACACCAAAGGAGATTCAAGGGTTATTCAAGAGGGAGATCAGTTAATCGAAGAGACGGAGAAGGAAAGCGGAATAACGCCAATACTAGGGTTTTTCTATTTCTTTCTTTTATTTTCGATTGTCAAGACTTCTGGTATGATTTTGATAGCCATGGAAGTTACTTTTAACTCCATGGGCTAATTTTGTTTACAATTTTAAGGTTTGAAGGATAAATTTAATTGATTTGGAGACATATACCAATTTTGTGAATTCATGCACTTGATGTTCTGATTTTACTTATTTTATTTAGACTGGCTTTTCTGCTTCGTAACGTCTTCATAATAATTTCATGACATCCGCTATAATACTTGATTTATTATGTTAGCTTGTGTGTGTTCATGATTGGTATTGTCTATCTGTTAGGGATTAAGGCAGTTCCGCTATAAACACTTTAATTCCATGAACTGATAAATCATATACTTGAATTATTTAGTGGAACAATGCAATTAGACATTTAAGTAGAAAGTGAATAAAGCCTTGTAATACTTTCAGAAAATATCTTGTTAGTCAAACTTGTCATCCGGAGGTATTGTTGTTTGCGTTGATTGGTATCTAGGAAGGAAGTTTGGTAATATTCACGCACCTTAGGGTTAAAACCAGATTATACCGTTAGTTTTGAATCGGATCATATCCGGTGAAAAACAGGGTTATGTGGTGTATTTTCATAGAATCTGCATGAATGAACAATTGGAAGTTTAGGAATTCAAATTAACTAATCTATACCGGATTACCTTAGAACTGTTGATTCTCTTTTGAATTAATCTTAAATCTTTCTTTTGTAATTTTATTTTATTAGTTATTTAATTTTCAGTATTTAGATATTGAATTACAACATCTTGGAAATTGATTACTTGTTCTGATTAAGTTAGTGATTTTAGAAGTAGATAATTAGTTGTCCTTGGGTTCGATAATTAAACTTGGTCACTTGCCACTATAATTGATATCCTTCACACTTGGGGATTTAATTGAAGTGCGTAAAAAACGCCTATCACCACTACACATTAAATAATGCTCCCTCCGTCCATCCTCAATGTATCCATTTACTTTTTGAATGTAAATTAAAGAGTATTATTATTTTATGTGACATAAGTAGTTGTATTAGTGGAGGGTGTGAGTCCCATATTTTATTTATATTAATGAAAGGTGTGGGTATAATCCAAAAAGGAAAATGGATAATTAAGGATGGACGATCCAAAAAGGTAAAATGGATAGATTGACAATGGACGGAGAGAGTAATATTTATTGATTCACGTGCAAAAAGCAAAATACTCGGGTGGGACGAAGGGAATACTTCCTCCGTCTCATTATAAAGTATCAATTTCCTTTTTGGTTGATGTGTCCCACCATTATTATATT
Source organism: Pogostemon cablin (assembly GCA_023678885.1). Lineage (NCBI taxonomy): Eukaryota > Viridiplantae > Streptophyta > Magnoliopsida > Lamiales > Lamiaceae > Pogostemon > Pogostemon cablin. The sequence continues at coordinate 9,193,817 of CM042965.1, forward strand.
CAACACACTACACGTGAAACACATACTCAATACTAATAAAACTCTCAACTACACATTAAAATATTATATTTTTCAACTCACCACACATTAAATTATTATACTCACTCCGTCCCATTAAAGTTGGTATAATTTTTTGGGCACGAAGATTAAGAAATATAATAATTTAATGTAAAGTGAAGTGAGAGAAATAATATTTAATGTGTAGTGGGTAGTTATATTAGAGGTGATATGTAGGGCCCATGAGAGTAGATTAATTATTTTTATGTGAGTCTCATGTATTAAAAAGGAAATGTTTCAACTTTAGTGGGACAAATCAAAAAGGAAAGTGTGTCAACTTCTATGGGATGGAGGGAGTACTTCTTAATCCACACACAAAAAGTAAACAAATACATATCGAGATGGGGGAATATGTTTTAATAATGGTTCGATCCATTTCTATTTCCTTTTGGTTGATGTGTCCCACCATTATTATATTCAACACATTACACGTGAACACATATTCAATGTTAATATAATTATCAACTACACATTAAAATATTATATTTTTTAACCCGCCACACATTAAATTATTATACTTTTTAATCCACACACAAAAAATAAACAAATACATATCGAGATGGGGGAATATGTTTTAATAATGGTTCGATCCATTTCTCTTCTAACCGATGTGGAACTTTGGTTGACACCCAACCAATATTTATCCGTCCAGGGAGCCGGACTCACTCAATCCAATAGTAGAGAGTTCATCCCTCATTTATAAATTCATCGACATCCCCACTTCTAACCGATGTGGTGAGACTTTGGTTGACACCCAACCATATATATATATATATATTGGAGGGGAAGATGAAAAGACATTCCAACTGAGCTTAGTTGCTGCAGGGTGGGGATTCGAATCCTGCCTTTGGCATGAATTTGGCCCCTTGCAAGCACAAGTTTAACAGTGAACCCTCTCTATAAGCCACTTAAGGCACATTCTGCGATTTACCTCCTCCACCAATCCTCAGGGGCAGGGGCGGTGAGGGCCCTAATGGTGGGGTACACCATCATATATATATATATATATATATATATATATATATATATATATATATATATATTTTTTTTTTTTAGGAAATGAAGATTGGGTGGGATGGAAAAGGACACCAATCTTTTTATGAAAAGGAAATATCGAAAGCATAAACGCTGTCCCATATTAATGGGCCTGCCTAAACTTCAATAAAGGCCCAATAACGGAATGAGGGACTATTAAGCAAATCACTGCGTTGTCTTCTTCATCAAACTCCCGAAACCCTTCAACCCGAACCCGATTATGACCCATTTCTCTCCTGATTACTCCTCGCAATCTTGCCTCATTCTATCGGGTCGGCGTTTTCTGAACTTAATTTGTGACGTCGAGATTTGAAGCTGAATTGCAATCTTTTCTGAACTTCAGTTTATTTAAGGTATAATTCGTTTTTTTGTTTTTCTTTTCTGGCGTGAAGAAAGATGGGTTTCAACTGTCAAGCCTTAGGTCTGTTGCTTTGAAGATTGCTGAGAATAGAATAGGGAGTGTATCTTTTTAGGTTTCCTTATTTGGGTGCATTATTAGTTCAAGAATGATTATGTATTTTCCGAATGCTGATTGGTTTGATTGCGTGGGATTCATTCGTTAAGCGTGTTATTTGTCAAAGCTCATCTCTGTGTGATTGTGTAGTTTGAATTTACTGTTTTTTGAATTGGAAATATGGTTCTGCAATGTATAGCATGGCGGTGGTACAGCTAATACGGTCATGAATGGTGGAGTTTGAACAACACACTTTGAAATATGTTGCGAAAGGAAATTAATGATAGAGAAAAGAAGTTTAACAGAGAAGAGGAGGAGGAAGATGATGTGGATGACAGGGGTCTTGAAGCTTGGGAACGGGCTTATGCAGATGAGAGATCATGGGAGTCTCTGCAAGAGGATGAATCCGGGCTTCTCCGCCCTATTGACAACAAAACTCTTTACCATGCTCAATATAGGAAGCGTCTTCGGACAACAACAGCTACTCGAATTCAAAAAGGACTAATTCGCTATTTATACATTGTCATTGATCTTTCTCGGGTACGTGCACTCACAGTAGCGCATGTATTTAAGTAGTTGCCTATTAATGTGGTTCTTGAATTGCATTTAGTGATACAATACAAATGGCAGCCAAAATTTAGTTCTTGGGCACTGGTTTCTTGTGAAGAAAGATTTTTCTCTTGTTTTTTAATTCATGTGGATATATAAATCATTTAACTGGCTGTTTGTTGTTTAGAGTTATAGGGTTGCATTTATTTGAAAATAAGACTTTTGAGGACTCCACTCTATTTCTCCTTGAAATGATACTCTATAATTACGAGTGAAATCATTGCATTGACTGTGTAACACAACTTGAATTAGGATAGTTGCTATTGGGCAAGAAGCCCGAGAGCGCATGGCTCTCTAAGGTTTGAATGAATTTTAATAGTTTCCCTTGATACATCTATTGCAATTACTGAAGTGTGTGTGCGGAGGATAATTTGAGAAGCTCATTTTCTATTGTTTTTCACAAAATTCATGCGAGCGACTTCCACTATAATAGTTGTAGATACTTAGTTGTGGCTGTGAAGTCCTGTTACATGAGAACGTTAATGCTATTTTATAAATTTCTGGATATATATATATATATATATATATATATATATATATATATATAGAGAGAGAGAGAGAGAGAGAGAGAGAGAGAGTAACATTGGATTATCTTGTGGAGCCAATTCTCTCTTTCTCTGTATAAGACATTGTCTAATAGCATCATATAGTTGGGCAGCAATTCGGGCTTAGTTAAAGGTTTTTGTTTTTATTCGATTCCATAGCTATAAGCTTACGAGTGTCGTGCTATCTCACATTTAGGCAGCAGGAGAGACAGATTATAAACCTAGCCGAATGGTGGTTGTTGCCCGGCAAGTGGAGGCTTTCATCAGGGAGTTCTTTGATCAAAATCCCTTGAGTCAAATTGGATTAGTGTCATTGAAAGATGGGGTTGCACATTGCCTAACAGATCTTGGTGGAAGTCCTGAGTCGCATATCAAAGCTTTGATGGGTAAATTGACAAACTCAGGTGACGCATCCCTCCAAAATGGCTTGGATCTCGTGCAGAGCCTCCTTAATCAAATTCCAACCTATGGTCACCGTGAAGTTCTGATATTGTATTCCGCACTCAGTACTTGTGACCCGGGTGATATTATGGAAACAATCCAAAAATGCAAGGCTTCTAAGATCAGGTGTTCAATCATTGGTCTCTCTGCTGAGCTTTACATTTGCAAATATCTTAGTCAGGAAACTGGTGGAACATACTCCATAGCTTTAGATGAGGTGAGCTTTTTTTAACTATGCATAATTTACATGTTAGAAGTAGATGTAGGAAGCTGTTTTTTCTATTAAAAATATCATGTTGAATACTTTTCTCATTGACATGAAGGAAGAACAAAACTCTTAAAAGGATAATTTGCGAATAATGTTCACAGGTAAACCATTCTGCAATTTTTTCTATGGCAGTTTCACTTGAAAGAATTGGTCATTGAGCATGCACCTCCACCTCCAGCCATAGCAGAATTTGCAGTTGCAAATTTGATTAAGATGGGTTTTCCTCAAAGAGCGGCAGAAGGTGTGATTTCAATCTGTTCTTGTCATAAAGAGGCTAAGGTTGGTGGCGGCTACACATGCCCGAGATGCAAGGCGCGCATATGTGACTTGCCGACAGAATGCCAAATATGCGGCCTGACCCTTGTGTCTTCACCCCATTTGGCAAGATCCTATCACCACTTATTTCCTATTACTCCATTTGATGATGTTTCACCATCGGTTTCAAATGATCCACGCTATCTTCCAAAAAATTGCTTCGGTTGCCAGCAAAGTCTTTTGAATCCAGGCAAGTCCTCATTACCAAAAAGCTCAATTTCTGTTCAATAATTATCTATATTGAAGAATTTTGTGGATTAATCTGTTCACTTTCCTTAATTTTCCCTTTGAACTAATTACTTGGAATTGCCAATGCATTACACTCATTCCCTCCCTCCGGTCTTCTTTTGGTGATGCAGGAAATGTTCCAGCTTCTTGTGTTTCTTGTCCAAAATGCAAGCAACATTTCTGCCTTGATTGTGATATCTATATTCATGAGAGCTTGCATAATTGCCCTGGTTGTGAGAGCTTCCGTCATTCTAAATCTGCGGCTAGTGTGAATGAATAACTGCAGCTGCATTTTGCTGCTAAAGATCTTGCACCAGACAGACTCTGGAAGCAGTTTTTCATCTGATTGATAGTCGAGCATGAACACGCAAAAAACGATGATGTTGGGGTATGACACCCTGGGTAATGGTGTCATAAATTTTGATCTTCGCTGAAGCACCATTTGCCATGATTCATTTTTTCAGAGATGAGCACTTACAGCAACATTTATATAAATATACTTTTCAGAAAGTTTTATCATCTTTCCTTCTAATCTGAATAATGATTCTCCATTTTCTACATCCCTTGAAATATAAGGTGATTATGAGTGCATCATGAGTTTATATAGTAAGTTAGGCTATAAAAGTATTTATGATATTTTATAATTTAATCCAACGATATATTATTTGATTTAAAATCTGACAGTTTAATTTTTACTGGTGCATCGTAACCTAATTATACACTTGTAAATATAAAATACTCTAAAATATAACAAGGAGATCTAATTTGACAAAAAAGATGCCTTGTATAGGACATTTTTTAATTTCAATTCATTAATGAGGATACAACATTAAATGTAAAAACAGTTTATTTTCATATGCTCTTGTAAATTGTAATACTAAAATATAACAAGGAGATCTAATACGACAATAAAGATTCCTTGTATAGGACATTTTTCAATCTCAATTCATTCATGAGGATATAACATTAAATGTAAACAGTTTAGTTTCATTGTTAGTATTTACACACATGCTCCTTGGTATAACCACAATTCAGACAACCCCGTTGAGAACAAGATCACCTACAACAGCCAAAACGAAGATTGAGCAATGTAGCATACAAATGCATACAAATACCTGGATAATTACAGGAGAGAAATAATATTACATGTATAAATTTAACAATGAGATATACAGGCTACACACATTAAACTAAACCTTCCTCCCTACAACTAGAGCCAAAACTACTCAAATTTGTTTCCATTTTCTTTATAGTAATGCAACTGTCAAGATGAAAATTTGGCAGCATAATACATTGGACTGAAGACGCCACCTATCTCACAGAGATCCTTGATCAGATCTTGTAATATACTGATTCAGGAGAAGCGACTTTGAAAATTAAAGCTGTTATCAGAGCTCACCAACCAAAAGGGAACTCCTGTGTGAAATTCAGCTTTCTTTAATTGGCCATACATGCCAGATTAACAGACAGCAAGAGAATCCCTTATCATTCTTGTCTGTCATCTTCTAAACTTCTGATTAATCTTAAAAGAAAGATGATGCTTTCAGGTAGTCATAAACGGGTTCATTCTGAGTCGGAATCAATGGACAGATATAATCTTGGTCTCACAGAACGCCTTTGGCGAGGAAATGTGAAAGGACTATCTGATCTATCCCTACTTGGGTTGCCAGATCCATTGTCATCCATTCCAAGCAACAATGAGGCTGTTCATAACAACATTGAAAAAGAAAAATGAAAAACAAAAAAAACATAAGCATCACAATATTCTTGTAAACAAAACATTATGTTGAATTACATACTTCTTTTTTGTCCGAGTGATGGTGTGGGTGGGTGGCTTTGTTCACACTTACCATTCTCATCCAAATTAGCATCCCTTGATTGCACTTGTCCTGAATTCAGACCACTTCCAGCTGCAGATTCACCTTGGTTCACCCCAACTCCATCTCCAAGCCTGAGAGATATCCAATCCTCTGTATGATTATGAATACCATTTGAAACCTCCTGATGCTCTCGTAAATCAGATTGCCCCACCAATGCATCAGATGGTTTTGTAGGCAAAAATATTTGAAGTGAAGGATCATTACCACTAAATGCCAGGGGATTATCTACTAAGCCATCGTTTTCATTAGAAAGATGAGCAGCAGAACCAGGGACCAAGGCAGCAGATCCCATAGCAGTTTCTGCAGTTAATGTATAACCATTAACAGACGGCGTACAATTAAGAGGACCATGCTGCATTTCAACTAAAGCTTCAGAAACATCCAAATCAGAACTAAATAACTGAAACCCTGGACCTCCCTGACTAGTAGAAGGCAGTGACCACATATTCCCGAAGTCATCATCATTCGCTCCGTAGAGACCAAGGGAAGGATTTTCAAAATAAGGAATTCCATGCTGAGCAGATGGAAATTGGACTTCATCATCAGGTCCAAGATTCTTGTGATTGGTTCCAGAGGACATTAGTGGTACAATTTCATCATCGGAATCACTGAGAACTATTACTTCAGCATCCACATTTGACGTAGGATTTATTCTATCATTAAATATGCGTGCTCCATCAAGGTTCGTGGGGATGGAATCATATTCAAAGCCATTAATTGCAGTAAAATCAAGAGTTCCACCACCATCCTGATTAACACTAGCATCCTCACAATCTCTGCCACTTTCAGTAGCACTGCTGCTCATGGGAATTATATTTTGGACATTGTTCTCAAAATTGTCTTCAAATCTATTTGCAGACAAGATCCCCTGCATATCATTTGGTTTGTTAATCTCCCAGCAACCTTTTTGGTTTTTTTTAATTCCTAGTTTAAGACCCATATGACTATCTGAATCAACTTCTTGTTTAGGCTCCAGTTTTGGTTTTAGTTCAGCCTCTGCAGGCGTAGAGATGGTACCATCAGGCAAGTGCCATAGCCCGAGCTCCCCAAGACCCCTACGATCACTTTCTGACTTGGCACGCCAGGAGCCATCAGGTTTCACCTCAATCTCTGACACATCTTCTGCACAATTTTGCATCTGTAGAAGACAGTTGAGGAATCACCAAACAAATTTCAAGAGCGAGATGGAACATCCGACCTTGAGATAATGAATACGGTACCTTAGATGTGATTAGATTGAAATAGGGATCTACAATGATTTTCTCTAAAGAATAGTTCTTCAGACAAATAGGGCATTGCCACTACATCCACAAACGGCAGCCAGAAACATGAGTCAGGAGGTGACCAAGGATACATCACAATAAAGTTCGTTAATTAACTGGAAGTACATCTTTTTATTAGAAACCACAAACTCTATCTATGAGCATACAAGAAATACATAAACATTCAAAAGCAAAGTAAAAAAAATAAAGCTTCATATTTACTTGCCTTCCTTGACCCACAATAAAGTTCGTTAATTGACTGGAAGTACATCTTTTTATTAGAAACCACAAACTTTATCTATGAGCATACAAGAAATACATAAACATTCAAAAGCAAAGTAAAAAAAATAAAGCTTCATATTTACTTGCCTTCCTTGACCGTTGATTCATTTCCACAAATACTCGAAGGTCAAAGCACCCCATGTGTATGCAGGGCTTAAATCTCCCAGCCACCTTCATTCTTAAACCACTCATCTGAAGCATGCATGGATAAGTTTTCAGTTGCAAAAGTCAATCAGGGAAAGAACCAAACAGCAGAAATTTTAGTTTATATTTATATATATATATATATATATATATATATATATATATATATATATATATATATATAGGCTAAAGCATAATAATATTACACGACCATCTGATGAAACCCACCCATCCAATAGGTAATGTATTACTTGGATAAACAATATGGGAAATTAGAAATTCACTGACTGATCTTAAGGATTTCAATCATTATCAATACACTCCAACATGATGTGCCACTAATTTGAATAGAAATATACACAGGAATCATCACTAATTTATATAAAAACACAATTTGCTGGATATATGTTTTCACAGTAGAATTCGAAACCGAGCAATATTCTATGAATGGCTTAAATTTTTTCAAACTAATGTGTTAAATAATAAAATTACTTTTCCAGTGGTACAGCTGGATGAATGTGAACAAAAAGTAACTACAAAGCCTTTTAAGAAATATTCCAGCAAAAATACAAGCATAAACAAAGTGACACATGCACACAAATTCACTGGGAACAGAAACTTGATTCTTCTTTAGAAGATTCACAAGGTGAAAATTGGAACTAGGACATACCGAATGAATTCAAACAACTTAACACCAGAAACTCAAATATTTTACTAGAACAATAGCACCAACAAATAGATCATTCACCTTCTCTAAGACTCATATATCAAGTGACATCTAAAAAAATGTGAGAAATGTGTGGAAGTTTAATTTGAAAGAGGGCATCGGTAGATAACAGTAAATCTTAACAAGTCATTAAGAATTGCGTGAGATAGGCAAAGGCATAAAGCCACAAGGAAGATCTGTCATGACAGTGATTACTTTATATGTCTACCTCAGGAATGTTTGGTAAATCTAAAGGGAAGATTCATAAAAAAATTTAAACAACATATACGAACCCTGTAAAGATTTCAATTTTAGAAAAGAATCCATAACTGCTAATAGAGCAGAATCAATAGAAAGTTGTTTGGTTCGATGTGGGAGTGGGGGGAATGATTTCAAAAACGAACTAAGAAAATTCACTGATACATAGTCTGATCCAAGCAACAGCCAACAGGCATAGAATGTAAAGCCTACTTATCTCCAACAGACAAGTGTAGATGTTCACGTTAAGGCAAGGCTCAGCAGCAGCATTTGGTGCCAGATAATTAAACAATTAAATGCACAATTTACTTTCTAAATATTAGTATATTGGTACTATGCAAAATGTACCTGAGATTTTGAAGAGTCAATAATTTCCTTTATATTCGTAAACAGTACCCAAATATAGAAAGACTGCAAAAGCTACAATTACTTACAGGACAGCGAAGATTGACCGGAATGAAATCAGCAACAACTTCAATATCACTGTCGCTATCAGCATTTTCCGTGGCAGCCCCACCACCAACACATCTACGAACACGATTCAATGCATCCTCAAAACACTCACCATCTGCCTCATCAGGTATTAAATTGAGAACCTAGAAAAAAAATGTGCCAAGTATCATTGTATCCTTGCTAATCAAAAAATAAGAGTAGAATTTACAAAACCTTCTACAAATTCCTAATCTCACAGTCGAGAGCAATGTATACCATTTTCCCCATATACGGATATACCCTCACAGTCACAGGGACAAATCCAAGGACAAGCTAGTGCACAATACATAAAGAAGAATAAAAACCTCTTTAAACCATATTAGAACAGTTCAATAGAATCCATACATCCAGATCATTGCCTCCACCCTCCACCCCATAAACACACGCACACGTGCCCACACAGAAAAATATTATAATAAATAAATAATAATAATAGTAATAATACAAAAATGATTATAAACATACGACGGATAATAACTAATTCCTGAAAGCAGCGCTCAGCATATTTATGTGGCATAAAATAAAAAGGTTGCCTGAGAATGCCAGAAAGGTATTGATAATGCCAAATAAGCAAGTCATACTAATAAAGAAAGCACCATATCTACTTCATGACTTGTTGACTAATCATAATGAGCATGTTCATAAAGTACATAAATTAAAGAATTACTCTAGAGTTAGCTCAACCTGTTGCACAGTGCGCTTCTTTACAATTCTTACTCCCACACAGAATGTACGAGAATCACATCCTCCTACAGAGATCTTATTAATTCCATCTCTGGTCCATGGTGTAATCTGACAAAGAAACGAATGATAGACTGAAAAAATCAACAATAAATAAGCTAAGTACACAGAATTCATGATCTCCCCCTTCTCACCAGAGTTTAAAGGGGGTAGCACTAAAGGTAAAAAGGACAAATAAAGAATGAATAAAAAGTTAAGAATATGGAGAATTATGAAAGCAGGTGAACAGCTTTAAGATGAACTGCTCACATATAAGGAAATTAACCACTTATTCCCATATCATTTAGCATGCTTCATGTTTTAAGATGCCTTATAAAATGACCACCTAGCTTACAGGAGTCCTCATTTAATTTGGGAGATGACCTCGAGTGGAGTGGAGTGAAGTGAAGTGGAGAAAAAAAAAAGACCCATTCTAATATTTGGCAAGCATGTGACAAATCTTGGTAGTAAAATTAAACTTGAAAAGCATCAACTAAAATTTTGCAACAAAAGTTATGTCAAGTTACCTTTTATTTCGCAAAATTATAGAGGGGATTTTGCACCCAAAAATATGCCATTGCAGACAAAGACAACTTTTTAAGTATCTATGTTCCAAAAGGAGCATTACAGAAATGAAACAAGTAGACACATGCCATACGTATAATATAGACATGCTTCCCTTAAAACTAGGTAAATCTATTATAAAATCCAAATTATAACAACAGAGACAACATAAAGTTCTTAGGAAAATGCTACAGATATTTTGAGCGAAGAAAGACAAACTCACAGCAGGTCCATCATCTCGGCCATTTGCTCCCAGCAACTGAGAACCTGGTCTATTTATTGCCCTCACTGGTACACCTGTTGAATCAGAATTTTAAAATGTTTTATAGAATGGATAGTGAATCAAATAGAGTGAAGTTGAAGCAAGCACAAAAGGCTACATATCTACATGGAAGGGAAAGCCAAAAATACAAAACGAAAAAAGGGATTACAGAGTTTGATTGAACTTTAAATTGGTTAGGCAGTTCCTGGACAAATCATGATCTGTGTGCTATTAATTCTACAGAATCAATATGCATTCTGGTTTTAAACACAACGCAACTAGTCATGATAAAATATGCATCAAGCCCGAAGAAATATTATGCGATTTGGTTTTTTTAAATTTTTTTTTAAAAATCACGCATATTAAAATATTTTATAAGCAATAAACAATTCCATCTCGACACATAGTTGTGTAAAGGCATAGTTCATTGCTGTTATGTGACTTCATCTCCATGAGGCATGAGGTCACATGCACAGTTTAATACAGACCAGGCACCAGATTTCGATTAACATTAGATCTACATGCAATCTTGGGGGAAGTAATACCATTAATCTGTAGATCAGCATATTGCGGCCACTGCATCCTAAATGTGACCTTATCATTAAGAAGCATGCACCATGCCTAATCATCAATACAACAGCTGTAAGTAATAAGCATTGAAGCAATCAAAAAGACTGACTCTGAAACATATAATTTCTGCCATCACATGGCATTGCACCCAACCTGAGCATCATATTCTTGTTTTGACAATAAATCCCTGTCTGACCTTGAGAGTTGAAATGTTTTCTCAATGCTCTGACTAGGATTTGATCTGGAAAAAACGCAAATAAGAATCTAATACACCAATTAGCAAATAATGTGAAATGTGCAAGAACAAATCTAAAATAAAATAAAACTAGAACAATAAGTTATATGCAACAACAAAACATAGCTGTGAGAAAGAATGCTAGTAGATCCTCAGGTTCAATAAGTAAATAACTTCAAAAACATTATTGTTTTCAATGCACCAGCATCATCAAGATGAGGAAAAATGTCACAGCATATGCTTACCCGTCAGTAGGAGCATTTGCTATATTCAACTTCACAGGGTAAAGAGGATGTGAAACCGTCACCCAGAAGCTGAAATTAAAAAAATAAAGAAAAAATAATCAACGTAATTTCATGCATTCAAAAGATATCTGAATTTGCAATCCAACCACAGAAGATTCAGTGGTAGATTGGGCCACATAAGGCACCATTGGGCACCAAAATCTCGCTTCTAAACAGTTTCACACAGAATAGCAGACTAAAATAATTCATAGAAACCTCAAGCTCAATAAAGTCGACATAAAATTTCTGACAATCACAAAATAAAGCAAACTCTTGCTCAGTTGGGATTATTCCACCAACATAATGTGCACAAATAGATGAATGAGCTCCTGCTTATTTGAGATATCTTTTTTAAACAGAATAAATAAACAGCACAATGCATTCAAAAGTCCCTAAACTATGGTGATTGTTGTAATAAATCCTTATTCTATACCTTCAAGCACTGAATAATCTATGCAACTCTTAAACCAAAGAGTTGTAATGCACCTAAACAATATCAGATATCTACTACGTTTCCACTTTTTAAAAGATCAGATCTTCAAGGAGCAATCGTGAGAAAAGAGAAGTGCTTATCTAAAGAAAAGAATATTAGGCAAGTCATAGAACAGAAACTTAATGAGTAATTACAACAAAAGCCAAAGAAAAGAAGTGACAGTTTTTCTTAAGGATTATAACAAGAAGGAAACATAATCATGAGATGAGCCTATAAATATCTGACTTACTAAATTAACATAATGAATCAGCAAAACAAGAACAATCGGCGTCATAAGGTACAATTAAATTCTTAAAAATCACAGATACATAAACAAATCATATTTGGTGATGACAGTAAACTGAGAAGGGACATGGCCACTTACGGATCAGCCCGATTGAGTCTGCAAATCTCACAGTAAAAGATATCCGGAGGATTTGGTAAGACACCTTCCATTGGTTTCTCAGGAATGAGCACACATGCCATATGCTGCCATATATTACAGCTAGGGTCTTCACACTGCACCAAATTATCGAATTGGTTGACAGTGTAGATGTAGACTTGCATCAACAATAACATGTTTAGATCCAGTAAGCAGATCTTTCATGCCATGAATAAATAACATGCACCAATATTCACCTGCTTAAAATTTCATAAGAAAAATAAAAATTACCTTGATCATTGAATCCGTTGGTAGTGAGCTTCCACAGAGGCAGCGTATCTTTTCCATCTGGTAGGAATCTTCAGTTTCCTCTTTAGATTTAGCATTTGTATTATCTGAAACAGCTTGTGATCTTGAAGCTAATTCAGCTGACCCAGAAACCTGCATCTTTCTGAAAATAGCACCAAGAGATCTCATGTAAGAATATTCCTCCAAGTACTCTCAGGATAATCCATTTATCAACAGATCTGCATAACTTTGTCCAGTACAAAGGTACCATAGTTTAAGAACAGTGATGTGCATACCAAAATGAATGTAAGGACATGTGAATTAAAAAAGTGCATCATATGAAATGGAGGCAACACAAAATACTGTAATCACTATTCCACATGCCCAAGAATAGTGCACAAAATAGAAAAGAACACCTGTAAGTATCATCAACAAGCTTTGCCACTCCCTCCTTACCAACGCCATTTTTCTTGGGCCACATTCCTGAGACTTCAGAAAAGGAATGTTAGTGACACCTCTGCATGGCATGTCGTTGAACATTATTGAGTATCCATACAGTCAGCGGTCACATGATTCAAACAAACTGGGGAGCTTTAAACTACCTCATATTTACTTCACAGCCATAAAAGGAAGAGGTATGAGATTTTTTGTCTGTAAATGGATTATTTGTGCACTATTCAACTCAATCAGTCACTTCAGAAATTCATATGATCAGATAAAGAAACCTTTCTTTTACAATCAACGTAAAGTATTATAAACTTTAGTCAACTCATTAAGAAATCAAGAAAAAGAATCCACTATTTTCCACTCTATCTTGCCTCCTTTTTTAAAAAAGAACTAATCTGAGGCATTATTTCACTTATACACTACACAAATCTGGTCAAATTTGTCAGAAACATTAGTGAATCAAAACAAAACAAAGTCCTACATGCCAGGAGTAGAAAATAAAATGAGCTACAGTGTTAAGCACACTTAAACTCAATTATCCAAACTGCAAGTGAGAAAGATAAATACAAATGATCATATCATAAAAATAGTATGCATCTAATCTTTGCAAAAATATTATTTGAACTTTCACAAATAGCAGGATGAAAAATAAAATTAATAATTCACATCCTAGTTAAACAGAAATTCTTACATTATTGAAAACCAAGTAATTACAGGATCACATTGTTTTTACCTCGTTCATCAGAGAGAGTGGCCAATATCCGATCTACAAGGTCCTGTGCATGAACAGTGCAAACAAACCATTAATTTGTTTTGTTTCACATAACATGCCCAAGAACTGACTAAAATTAAACAATCAGATAATAGAGACATAAATTAAACTATTAAATATATATATCCAGTCCAACAAAATAGGAAAAAAGATTGAAGAAGTCAATCTGAAATAAGAGAAAAAAGCAACAGTGTTTTCAATTCTCAATTTGCTATAATTATAAAAATGTGCCAAAATTCTGAAAAATTACCTGCTTCTTTCCCTGCTTTGAAAGTCCTAGCTGGGTAAGGATATCCTTAAGCTCCTTTATTCGAAAATATGCTAATTTATCCTGCAAGAAATACAGATGTCAAGGTTTTTTTTCTAAAAGTCGAGAAACAAAAATACATGAGATAGGTCATACAGAAACCTAATCCATACAAATATACAAAAGACTAGAAAACAAAACCCAAGCAAACCATGATGAGTATGAAGATTATAGCTAAGGCAGAAAGACCAAACAGATCATACAACTGACTGATGAGTGATGAATTGATATTATTCTCAAAATTAATGAAAAGGGTCAGATGAGGAAAATCTCATTGCATGGTGAATCTAAAGCTGGGAATAAGTGTTTACAGTATCCTTTAAATTACGAAAGTACTCCAAACATTTTTCACCACATTTTCCCTTCGCTGTCAGAGGGAACAAGAACCTTTTGTTTAATCAAAGCAAACAAGACTAAACAAGAAAAGAAAACTACTGACCCTGCGAAGAAGAAATTATTACTCTTATATTATAACTTTTTAGTCCTAAGCAGTCAGCACCTCATAACATGCCAATAGGTCACAACACCACAGGTATTCTACCTTCAAATCAGTTAGAAAAGTAGATCTGCATCTAAAACCAAAGTCTTTTACTCCAAACAACTATATTTGCAAAAGATAAGCAAATAATCTATAATTACAACAGTTATGGTAGGAAATAAGACTCCATTATCAAATATCAGTGTGTAACATCAAAAATACCAGCTTTTATTTCTTAAAATTTGGATTCAATAAATTGGAAGAGAAAATGTTATCCAAAACCCATAGCTCTTACATTGGTTAAACGCTAAAAGGAACATCTTGCCTTTTCCAGAATAAATGATAGAAAAACAATCAACAATATCCTATTTCACTCTATATGTGACACAGATACAGGAAAGGTAGAAGAGAACATCACATAGCTGGCACCAATATGGAAATGGAGAGCAGACTAATGCTTTGAGTGTGCAAGTAGCACCCCATAAACTTCAATTAGGAGGGAGATGGCAAGGATGTGGAAATGAATAACCGACCATTGAATTGGAAGTAAGATTATTTATCATATTTAAAATTCTCTTTAACTAGGAGGGGCTAAGAGTTCTGTTTGTCAAAGGTGTACACATTAGATATCAGCCTTTACTTGTATTAATAGATATTCATCAGGAAATTCCAAGTTGTTTCGATTTTGTCACCCGTACAGCAATACGTACACCTACTTTCAAAAATACTTGCACATAAGTCCACACATTGAGACACTCAAATCAATTGCTTGAAATGAAAAATATCGAATCTTTCCTTGTCTAAATCTACTTCTATTTTTTTTACAATATCCAATCCAACATAAGGGTATCATACTTTTTTGCTATACTAATAGAATAAACATCAGAATTAGGTGATGGCCATCAGAAACCAAATATGAACATTTGTGTATCAGCTAAACTTTTGCTTCCAGGTCGATGGGGTAAAAGTCAGCCAGAGAGCAGGGCTACTCTGCATTCGCGGAGACAAAAATAAAAAGGAATTTCCTGCAACTGAATCATTAATAAGAATGCTAAGAAAGAGATTTATTTGCCTTTGCATGTTCGGTAGCATGGGCCCATGGGTGCAAAATTGCACCCAACTCAGAATCCAAACTAAAACAATGAACATGACAGAAATTTTCGGTGCCAAAGATCAGAGCCCTTACTTGCACTAGGATCCTTTGGTGAACATCTCATTACAAATACATTCACAGGATATTTTCAAATATAAGCTAAACAGAGGAAAATTAGGAGGCCAATTTATATATGCATATTTCATTATTTTGTATTCTTGATTCTGTCTTGGATTAGCCTAAAGACCAACTGCAACAGATACATTCAAGATCACATTCCGTTGCATCTTTGATTAAATTTAGCAGTTACTTTTAATTCTTTTTTAAGTTGATGTCACTATTTTTTTATTACATGTCCAAGTAATTTTAACAGCCCCCCTGAATGTAAGAGAAGGTTTTAGCCTTTAATTTTTTTGAATTGTTATTTTGCATGGAATGCGAACTATTCTTATCAACAGTATATTTCTTTGCGAACGTGCATGGAGCGTGATTCTGTTATAATTTATTTTAATATACATATATCATTTCATCCATATACTCGCTCTTAAATTCTTAGCTATGCCTATGCATGTTGTAAACTCAAGAGTCAAGAAAGAGTAGAGGTATACGATGTTTTTGGAGACAACTGTTTCATCTCTAAGGACTTAATTGAGGGATCAAATAACCCACGCACACACACACACATAATGATCAGAAATATATATTCTAACCATGCACAAAAGACTGCCCAGGAACAGACATTAAATAGACAAAAATATCTTCTTACAGTAGTCAATGGAAGCAACAAATACCTATTACATTTATCCTTCCTTGAGGTGCCTTATCAGAAGGTCCTAAAGAGGATTCAGAAGGTGCCAAAGAGGGATTAGTAAATAAGCTGCGTAACTGAAATTACATGTGAACCAACCAATGATTAAATATAGCAGGCCAAAGTCATGCTTAAATCGTTCCAGCTCGACCAATGATGCCCATGGTAAACAGTTTAAAAGGCCAACATACGTCACACAATGTCTAGACCAACTACCTCATGCACAATTTGATATCCATCAATGTCAATTTCTACGTCAGCAAGCAATTCATGATGGTACAATCAATAGGTGCGATTTAACTTATAAAGCAAACTATTTTTCTGATCAGAAAATCCGCACATTCATATTTATCTGCAGTAACACTGGCATCATCTTAGAGAACTGATCAATCACTAACATATTCGAAAGCATCACCCAGATATACAGTGAGGAGCAGATTCAAATGAACACAATCTCTTAAAAACAAAGGGAAAACAACAGCCTCAATGAAAAACCAACTTGTCAAAACTCCAAAAATTATGAATTTACCTTGCAACTAGCCACCAAGTCCATCCTCTTAAGACCGTAAAAAATACTCTTAGCCACGGGAGAGCCAGCAGGATCAGCAAATGATCAAAAAAAAAATTCCAGTCAACTGTTCACTCAACCCTCCCAATTTTAACGACTGGTGATCCAATGAAAACAAGAATTGCCATCAAAATTCAAGAAACCCACATAATAAAGCTCAATCAGAAATCGAAGCAAAATTATAAAAAATATATATACATGTATATATATAGAGAGAGAGAGATAGAAAACGCTTACAGTGATAAAAACAAGTAAAATCGACAAAAATTTAATCAGCAATATCAAGGAAAGCGCGAAAAATGACGTTTTAGCGGCAAAAGCAATTAGGGTTTAGGGAGAGACAGAAACCAAAACGGTGAGCTGCTCCTCCGCGGTGTTTTTCTCTCTCACACACAGACTCACACTACATCAATGGTATGAAATGTGCGTCTTCATTTGACCCCAACAACCAGCCGGAGAGTGAAGCAACCAAAATCCCGGACGTATCGTCGGTTTACACAATCCGGTTAATCCCTGCAATCACGTCCGGGTTTGGATCACCTGCATTCGCTCCACGTGTCAACGCATTTTGCCCTAACTATTTTATTCTATTTACTGCATCTCTCTGGTCAATGGTCATACACACCTCTTTTTTTTTTATTTTTTTTTAACCTCTTTTTTTTTTTTGATCTAGAAAACAAATCCCATATGTTTGTGTATGTATTACTAATTTATTATTACTAGTAACATTACCTCACAAAAGAGAAAAAATATAAAAGGTCTTAAAAGAAAATATTTAGAAGTAAAAAACATTAGCACAAATTAAAGCAAATTAAATTAATTTTGTTATTATTACTTTAATTTGAAATCAATTCATATAATTCAAATTGAAAATTCAATTCTAGACCTCAAAATGTAATTTCATAAAACTAACATCACGCAAAATAGTAAGTCAAACATGAAATATCTACGTCACGAATTAATCATACAATCACCCCAAGTTCCCAACTGACAAATTAGACTAGAATGTGGAATGTATCTATATTTATTCTCTTCCTCAAATTAGATTTATATTTACTGTAAACATATACGGGATTTTTTAAAAAAATAATCACTTTTAATTTGATTTAATATCATAATTTAATTGTTGTATCAACAAAAAGCTAGTTCATCATAGCAAACTGCAAAGTGTTCAGTTTATCTGTGTGCGTATTTACAATTGAGCATGAGTACTATTTTATTTTTATGTTTAGAATTTGTCATTTATCCTTTAAAATGTATAGTATGTTAGATTTAATTATTAATTTATTATGTACATATTAAATTAAAAGTTAATCTTGAATTAGGGATATGATCAACCCTGGTGAATTTTTCTTATTTATGGATAGAAAATACAATTATATTCTTATTAAACTTTATATGATATGACATGAACAATTAAAGTGTCTTGTGAGAAATAATATGCTTTAAATTAACCATTTCAAATATATAAAGATGTAAAAATTACTATTTTATTCATGTAATTTATATATTTTTTTTAAATAATTAACTATTAGGTATCTATCTTCGTCATCTTGTCGGAACGTCGGTCTTCGTCGTCGCCGGAGAAGATGGTCGAGGGAGGCTGAACTTACAGGTGCTCAGAATCCCGTTCAAACTCACACAAGAATTTGAAATCCACATTCTACCCGTTAGGGTCACAAATGGGGGATAATATGGAATGGAGTGTAAGGCTATGAGTCATATTCTAATTAATTAGAATAGGCTCAATACTTAGAGACAGAAGACCATCATTTGGGCCAAATGCCCAACGGGTCCAATATCAACTATTATATTCTCTAATTAGGATTATCATAATTAAATAATCGATTTAAATGTCTACTGCGTGAAATACTCCGTCTTTTTATATTTATAAATTGTTAATGCAAATAGTAAATTTATTATCGGATTTAGTTATTAGAACTTAATTTTTGTTTTTCAGATTACTTATTAGAACTCAATTTTAAAACAAACTCTAAGATGCGAATACCTAAATTAGGCATATATTAAAATTCAACAAGAGCTATTCCAGCTAACCAAAAACATCAACACACCTTTTCTTTTATTTCTATAATAATACATTTCAGTAAAAATTTTAATGCATTTTGTAATATTTTATTGTACCGTTGTACGACCATATTTACTACCTTAAAGTATGCCTTCTAGCGTGTGAATTCATAATCAAAGGGGTTGTAACAAATCGGTATTAGAGCAGATTTAATGCTCATTCTTCTATTGCAGAACCAAAGTAGTTATAGTGGATGAAAATTGATTTATAGTAGGCCATTAAAATTAGGACAATTTGAGGGGGTAAATAACGTAAGCCAACAATCTACACAAGAAGATTCGACTAGTGGACATAATGGACACTTAATTTGTTGGAAATAATTTTGGATTCTTAATACAGATTTGACGTCAGATAATAGCTTCACTATAATAATCGTACACGTGCAGTAATAAACCCATCGTCTTAAATATAAAAGTACAGGCCCATTTTTCTATTAAAATGAGTGGGCTGAGGCCTTGTTTGAATACATGTTGGGCCATAGTAAAACTATGATTCACTTGTATAGGTCAAAAAAATATCCCAATTTGCAACTTCTGATCCTTTTGCCATGTAATAACCATATGAGCAGAATACAGCACAAAATTGAAATCTCCAAAAAAAAAGAACAGAATGCAGAAATAACACCAAACAGAATCAGGAGGTGAAGAAAAAACTCAGTTTATAGACTCATAAAAAAAGGAAATAGCAACAAAAATCTCGAGCCGCCCTGCACAAGGTGGAGCACCTCAAAACATGATACAGAAATACAAATATGAAAGTTAAGATGAAGACTCATTGCAGCGTGTTCCGCCACCTCCTGTCCAGAACCCAATTCTGGGATAGACCATCATCCGACGAACGACACCACAAGAAAAACAGAAGACACGACGACAAGGGTTCGCATAACAAAACAAAGGTTTTAACATAGCTAGGTTTGTATAGATTCCAGGATCCTGGAGCAGATACGAGAACCTGCACAATTCACTTGGCACCCTTCTTGGCAGCAGCCTTGGTAACCTTGGCACCAGTGGGGTCTTTCTTCTCAACGCTCTTGATCACACCAACAGCAACTGTCTGACGCATGTCACGAACAGCAAAACGACCAAGGGGTGGGTACTCAGAGAAAGTTTCCACAACCATGGGCTTGGTGGGAACCATCTTTACCATGCCTGCATCACCATTCTTCAAGAACTTTGGCTCCTTCTCCAGCTCCTTACCAGAACGCCTGTCGATCTTGGTCACCAGCTCCGCAAACTTAACAGCAATGTGGGATGTGTGGCAGTCCAGCACTGGAGCATATCCATTTCCAATCTGGCCGGGATGGTTCATGATGATAACCTGAGAGGTGAAGTTAGCAGCTTCCTTGGCAGGATCGTCCTTGGAGTTGGAGGCAACATAACCACGCTTGAGATCCTTGACAGCAACATTCTTCACATTGAAACCGACATTGTCACCAGGAAGGGCCTCTTGCAAGGCCTCGTGGTGCATCTCCACGGACTTAACTTCAGTCGTCAGACCAGAGGGGGCAAATGTCACAACCATGTTGGGCTTGAGGACACCAGTCTCCACACGACCCACAGGCACAGTTCCAATACCACCAATCTTGTAAACATCCTGAAGTGGGAGACGGAGTGGCTTGTCCGAAGGCCTCTTGGGCTCGGAAATCTGGTCAAGAGCGTCGAGGAGGGTTGGTCCCTTGTACCAGTCCAAGTTAGTGGACCTCTCAATCATGTTGTCTCCCTCAAAACCAGAGATGGGCACAAAGGGTACCTTCTCCGGGTTGTATCCAACCTTCTTGAGGTAGGAAGACACTTCCTTCACGATTTCATCATACCTAGCCTTGGAGTACTTTGGTGTGGTGGCATCCATCTGCATGACATGGGTATGGATATATCAGATGCAAGATAACAAACAACAGGACTGTTAATATATAAGTCAAAATGCAATCGGGGTTAAACCTTGTTACAGCAACAAATCATCTGCTTGACTCCAAGAGTGAAAGCAAGCAAAGCATGCTCACGAGTCTGACCATCCTTGGAAATACCAGCTTCAAAACCACCAGTGGTGGAGTCAATGATGAGAACAGCACAGTCAGCCTGAGAAGTTCCAGTAATCATGTTCTTGATAAAGTCGCGATGTCCAGGGGCATCAATGACCGTGCAGTAGTACTTGGTGGTCTCAAACTTCCACAAGGCAATATCGATGGTGATACCACGCTCACGCTCAGCCTTGAGCTTGTCGAGAACCCAAGCATACTTGAATGACCTTTTGTTCATCTCAGCAGCCTCCTTCTCAAACCTTTCAATCACACGCTTGTCAATACCACCAAGCTTGTAGATCAAGTGGCCAGTGGTCGTTGACTTCCCAGAGTCGACATGGCCAATAACCACAATGTTGATGTGAGTCTTCTCTTTACCCATGATGAACTTCAGAAAGATTACTGCAGGATAGAACAAGGTTTTCAATAATATTGAAATTGAAACAAAAAGGCCGTCATAACATGTGAAGCAAGTCCAGCTTTGTGACAAAATCTGTTGAGAAAGAACAGCACATAAACCAAATAACAAAGATTCAATTGCACTGATAATCAACAATTGAGAGTTTCTAGCTCGTGTCTTTAAACAGAATCTCCCATAAATACACATAATCTGCTTAGAAAATACATTAATCGAAAAGGATAAACAGGACAGTGAACCAGCACAACACACATCACGCACAACTGGATCTAAGGTTAACATATCATATTCCATTCCTAAACAGATACATACATTTTCGAAAATACAATTGTAAACCCTTTTTACATCAAAAACTAGTATTCCCATAATCAGAGAGCAACATAATTCAGATCTAAGTTACATCATACGAACAGAATTCCCAAAAAATATAACCAATAAATCAGTAATTCGAACACACAAGCTCAGCAAAATTGGCGAACAACTACCAATCAATCAAAACCCAAACAAATTCGAAGCAATACATCGCAAAAAACAAGTTTTAATAACAGAATTAACGGAGAAAAGACATGAAACCAAAGGGAATCGGAACAGAGACTGACCTTAGAGACAAACGTATCCCGCCGGCACTGTCCAGAGAGAATTCGAGGCGTACCGAATGGGAGGAGAAACAAGGGGAAGGCCAGTGAGAGATTAAGTAATGTGATTATAATTTAGGGTTTTTCTTGGACCGTAGATTGAACAAGATCTCACGGTTAAGAAGCGAAGTTGTGATTAGGGTTTTTCTTGGACCGTAGATCTAAAGAGATCTGACGGACAGAAATAGAGATGCCAAGGTGGGAATCACAGTGCGGAACACGATGCCCTGCGGCCATTATTACCCAATCATCTTTGTCTCTTTATTGTATTTTACTATTCTGGATCACCGTAAAAGATTCTCCCACCATCCCAAAATACCTAGAAAATTTTCTTTTTTATTTCTCCCAAAATTATTCCTACATTATTAAAGGAGCTCTTTCATGCGAAATATCTTTAATATTCTCTTATCCCATT
Organism: Pogostemon cablin; assembly: GCA_023678885.1. Classification (NCBI taxonomy): domain Eukaryota; kingdom Viridiplantae; phylum Streptophyta; class Magnoliopsida; order Lamiales; family Lamiaceae; genus Pogostemon; species Pogostemon cablin. The sequence goes on from CM042965.1 coordinate 9,216,614, forward strand.
ATTAGGAGTTACATTTAGTATATTCGTTTTGGTTTTAAGTTAATTTAATAAATCAGTAAATAGTGTTATTTTAATATGTTATGTTATATTTGTTTTGGGTTTAGGTAGGATAAGTTTAAAATTAGGACAAAGTCTCTTGTGAGACGCTACAAGAACTACTTTAGCTACTTAAAAGGTAGAACTGTTTTATGTGAGACTGTTTGTAAAACGTGTTAAAGTATGTTTATTATTTAGATAAAGTATGTTTAATGATTGTTAAATTATGTCTTCTAAAGTATGTTGAATTATGCATTAAAGTATAATTTTAGCATGTTATGATTCGATTTATTATTGACATATTTTAACTACAAATAAGCATACTTTATCTATTAAATAATCATACTTTATTGATGATTCGACCCATCTCACAAATAAGTTAAAAGGGGTATATAGTCAAACCTTTTTGCCCTCTATAAATCATCCCAAATCCAAACCTCAATTCAAGTACAACCTTAAAAGATTAAAGAATTGTGGACTGTTGCCCAATTTGATTTTGAGACATACAAAAATGTCTACTTTGACTAAATATAAGTAAAAATGTCCACTTTTGATATGACTTTACTGATATATCTCTACTACGTGTCAGCTTTTTGAAATTCCTAACTTTAATTTTCGGATGACGATACATTCTGATGTTTTTTTAACAAATGACCGAGTGAGTTTTAAATTAAAGAAATGACTTCAACTACTCAGACTCTTTTCTATCCATTATTAAACTACTCAATCTTCAGTTCTCATGCAAAATTATTGAACTGCTCGGTCTTCAATTCACATGCAGAATTATTCAACTACTTGATCTTTCCTATTTACTTTCAATTCTCACGTGCACTCGGTCTTTCATTTTTCTTTCAATTCTCATGAAGAAGTACGATTTTTCCTATTTTCTTTCTCACGTAGGAGTACTCGGTCTCAATCTTTCAATTTTTTTTGCTAATTATTAAATTAATACTTTTCATCAATTTTTTTCTATTTTTAACTTTTTACCATGAATTTCCGGATATTAAATTCAAAATGATATACTTTAAATATGTCTAAAATATTATAAACAATTCTGTAATATATGCATATATATTTATATATTTTGAAAAATTAATATTGATAGAATATAATAAATTTATCTTTCTAAATATTTCAAATATTAAAATTTTAATTAAAGTTGATAATTAATTTAATTTTAATAAATTAACTAAATGATATGAATTATATTAAAAAAATTAACTTAAAATCAAAGATTTATAGAAATAAATATTGTATATTATAAAAATGGACATAAATTAATATCCATATAAAATTATTAAATGAATATTAATATTTAATTTGACAAAAATTATAATATTGAATTAATATTAATATGTAATATCCAAATTAACATTTAAATATTAAATTATACTAATAAAGTTTAATGGAATAAAATATTTTATCCATGTAATTACTAAATCAATTAAAAAGAAAAAAAGAAAAAAATAATCAAACAATTTTAATTTAGACATAAGACCTAGTGGGGTGAGTTTTAAATTGAAGAAATAACTACTCATTTTTAATATTTATTATGATTTAATATTTAAATATTTATATTGGAGAGTAATAAAAATCCTAAAAAATATATTTAATCAATCTTTTGCTTATTTTATTACAACAGAAATTTAATTAATCTTTTGTTTAATTAATATTTTGCTTATTTTATTACAGCAGAAATATAAACTTAGTGACTGAGTCCGAGTTTGACATACATATTTTATTATAACAGAAATATAAACTTAGTGACCGAGTCCGATCACTGAGTTCGAGTTTGACCCTTCAAGACCGTAAGACAAGTGATTTATATTCTTAAAATCCGAATTCACAAAAAAAAAAGACCTAGTGAATATGTGTTCTGCAGTCATGCTTTCTTCACATCAAATCAAGGGTATCAAAGTCTTTTTCCTTTAAAAGTGGACATTTTTGCTTTTTTTTTACTGCACCGGGAATTTTTTAATATCGTTTTGAATGTCAAAAAGGGATTTTTGACAGTGGGCACTGTGTCCGAAGATAAAACTAGTACTCCTCACTTCCGGTTTTTATACTTTCTTTAATTCGCCACAAACGGACATATTGGCGCAAGTCAGCATTTAGAAAAAAAAGGAATTTAAAAAACAAAAATATAAGAACAATCAATAAGACAGATCTGCAGGCAATTAAAATTTATTGCCTAATAAAATAAATGCAAAGGAAAATATATGAAATGTTGATTAAATATTTATTTATTAAAGAATTTAAATAAATTAATTCTTGAAATAAATAAATAAATAATTGATAATTAATATAATTATTTGAGCCCAAATTCAAGTCAAGTTGGCTCAATTCAAGCCAAGTGGGCTCAATTCAACTCAAGTGGGCTCAATTCAAGTCAAGTGGGCTCGATTCAAATCAAGATGGCCTGACCCAAATCAATAAACCCAAGAAATAAATCATGTGAGCCTGACCCAAATCAATAAGTCCAGAAAATAAATCATGCGGGCCTGATTCAAATCAACAAGCCCAACAAATCAAGTCTAGCAGGCCTAATTGAATTAATTAGGCCCAGGTTAAATCCTACGGGTTTAATTAAATTAAATAGGCCCGTATCCAGTCCAGCAGGCTTAAAGCCCAACATATCTTTTGAAGGAGAAAATATCTCTCAAGTGGTTATTTTCTCTACCTATAAATAAGGACCTTCAGTCCTCATTCCATTCATTCTGAAAATCCTGAAAGCCTGGAAAGCTCTGAAGGAACTTGGAATCTCTGCGAAGATCAAAGTCATTCTTCGAAGATCAATCTAGAAACATCATTCAATCTGAGATCAAGGTGCGGAGCCCCTCAGATTCATCGTTTCTTCAAGTCAAGTTCATCCAGCAATATTCGTGAAGTCAACGGTGTTCTACCAAATTGAACGGCGTTCTTCACAGTAAATCTTCAAGTCAACGGTTGATCCAAACAAAGGCTCGATGTCTCTGGATAAACGTTTTTAAAGCTTCAAGTCAAATCCGAGCTCGGACAAGCTTCATCCGAAGATCCAGCTCCGAAAGTTGATAGAGTCAAGAAGTCAACTCAATAGAGGAATCAGAGGATAGCTAGAGACTGTCTACTCATATCTCAAGTTCAATCCATCTTGGATTTTCGTTGTAATTCTTTTGTGTTTATTTTATTATAAATACAATATTTGTTGTTACAAATTTTGGCACGCTCGGTAGGACAGTTTCTACCTCTCATCTCCTCTTCACATAAGCAAAGTAAAATGACTCCACTAAGAGTCAAAGTCAACAGATCAGCTTCCGTCTCCAAGTTTTTGGAACTACAAGTTGAAGACATTAATGTTACGACCAGAAGCATGTCAAAGATGGCACGATCTGAAGCCTCTTCAGAGATAAATTCTTCAGTTGGAGTTACCTCTGGAGTAATACCATATGATGATAAAGATGAGGAAAACGACTAAGCTAGCTCAACACCTATACTTGGAGAAAGCTCATCGTTTGATTCATCCATAGCCTCGACGATGGCAACAAACACTTCGTCTGTCGAAGAGCAGCTGGCAAGCTTAACTGAATCCGTTGCTGCACTTGCCAAACAGAACCAAGAACAAAGTACTTTGATTTTCAAACTGATGGAGAAAATGACTGGTGCTGAAACTAGCCATGCAAACGAAAAGCAAGATGAAGATGCTGAAAATGAAGTAAATAACTCCGCGAAATGCCAGTTGACGGGGAAGAGGGTGATTGAAGAAGAATTGAACATTTCCCATGATGGAATGGTTCCTATCAGCCAACTAAAAAGTATTATACTTGGGACAATGAAGGACCAATTTGAAGAGAGCTCCAAACCTTCATTCATGTATGCTAAACCTTTTACTAGAAGGATTGACAACTTGAAGATGCCATCGAACTATCAACCCCCTAAGTTCCAACAGTTTGATGGGAAAGGTAATCCAAGGCAACATATAGCACATTTCATTGAAACATGCAATGATGCTGGAACTGACGGAGATCATATGGTGAGACAATTTGTTCGTTCTCTAAAGGGAAATGCTTTTGAATGGTACACCGACCTGGAGGCTGATTCTATAGACAGTTGGGATCAGATGGAATATCAATTCCTTAATCGCTTCTATAGCACTAGGAGAACGGTTAGCATGATAGAGTTGACTAACACTCGTCAGTTAAAAGAATAGCCAGTAATTGAGTACATTAATCGATGGAGAAATTTGAGCCTAAATTGTAAAGATCGATTGTCTGAAGTTTCTGGCATTGAGATGTGCATAGCAGGAATGCAATGGAGCCTTCGTTATATACTTCAAGGGATTAAGCCTAAAACCTTTGAAGATTTAGCCACAAGAGCTCATGACATGGAGCTAAGCATGGGGATAAGTGGAGTGGTTAAACCACTGATTCCCGGATCCTACAAGTATAAAGAAAAGCAAGAGGCCAGGAAAGGGGGCAAACCCTACAACAAATCTTCTGAAAAGGAGTCCATGGCAACAAATGCACCAACTGTCAAGTTTCGAATGAATGAGAACGAAAAGGAAGATAAAGTGAGGAGTGATCCCCAAGAAAGGGGGCAAAGAAGATTGACCTTGAAAGAGATGCAAGAAAGGAAGTACCCATTCCTTGATTCAGATGTCCCAGGCATATTTGATGATCTATTCAAAGATAAACTTATCGAGCTTCCTGAAATGAAGCGACCAGAAGAGGCGGGACAAACTGACAATCCGAAATATTGCAAGTATCATAGACTGGTGGGTCATTCTATTAAAGATTGCTTTGTCTTTAAAGACAAAGTTATGCGATTGGTTGAGCAAGGGAAGATCTTTCTAGATGAAGACGCAACTGCGAACTCTATTTCTGCAGGCGGTGATTCTTCATGTCATATGGCAAGCGAAGCTCAGCTACTTAAGGGTGAATCTGGGAATGAAAGTGAGACCCATGTTATAAAAATAACCTTCACAGAGGAAGACTTACTGCTCGGTTCACAACTTCATAACCGACCTTTATTCGTAACTGGTTATACTCAAGAGCAAAGAGTTAATCGAATATTGATTGATGGAGGTTCAGCTGTCAATATCTTGCCCCTATTCACGCTTAAGAAGTTAGGAATTCCTACCAACGAGCTCGGCAGTAGTCGATTGACAATTCATGGGTTCAATCAAGAAGGCCAGAGAACACTTGGTACAACGGTCTTGGACTTAATGATAGATGAGATGGTCTCAACAGTTCTGTTTCATGTCATTGATGCTAAAACATCATATAACATGCTCTTGGGGCGCCCATGGTTGCACGAAAATGGAGTAATTCCTTCTAAGCTACATCAATGCTTCAAATACTGCGATGGAGGTAACATAAAAAAGGTGCTTGGCGATGAAAGGCCATTCACAGAAGTTGAGTCATATTTTGCAGATGCTAGATATTTTCTGAAGAGTAGCAAGACTGTCAAGCCAGAAGGAAGTTCATCACAAGAGAAAGGTGATGATAAACAAGAAAGAGAGAATGCAGATGATGTTTCATCCACAAAGTCTATTGAAAGTAAACAGTTGATCAAGACTGTAGAAGGGTTGACACTACCTCTAACTAAGGTTGACACTAAGAAGCCCTTTCCTCCTCCACTCAAAGGGTTCACTCGCCCAATTCAAGGAGCTAAAACTGAGCATGGAGATGTATTCGAGGCGGCAATTTCCAAATCATATAGCCCACAAGCTTACAAACTTCTTATGAAAGCTGGTTATAACCCTCAAGAAAAAGCTATGATGAATGAACAGTCTCGTAAGACTCCTAGTGAATTTAATACCACTCAAGAGACATTGAAGAGTAATGGTCGCACTTCCAAGTATATTAGGACAGGGTTGGGATATTTTCCACAGAAACCTGTTCGCATTGCGATCAAAAGGGCAAACACGAACTACATCACGGAAGATTAAATTCTTTCTGAAGAAGAAGAGTCTCACGAAGAGGATAGAAAGGCAGAAAGAATCTCAGTATTCAAAAGACTCAAACCAGTTGGAGCTAAAAGGACTTCTAAGTTCCCAAGGTTCCAAAAAATACGTAGTCGGATCCCATCTCGCATGAAAAGACGACATTTCCTGACTATATCATGTGACACGATGTTGAAAGCTAAGAAGCAAACAATAATCTTCACCCAAAGTGAAGAAGATGATCGGAAAAGTGTAGGTTCATCAGATACTATTCATTCTGTTATCATGCAAACAAATCTACACAATGCAGAAAGAGATCTACGAGGCAAGATTCTCGAAATGAGGAGAGATGGTTATGTAGTGGAGAGCATTGTTAAAGTGAGAAAAAATGAACAAGTTAGGTATAATCCACATTTTCAAAGGAAAGAATTTCTGGAGGACGTTGCTGCAGTAAATCATGTCACTATACAAGAAGAAACCTCAACTGAAGAGGAAGATGCCGATGATGCTCCCCCAGAATTTGAGGAGGGTATTAAATCTACTGTTGATCAATTGAAGGAGATTAACTCTCATCAGAATCGTCATCGCTACTAGAATTTGAAGAGATGCCCAAGATCTGATAAGAGGAGAAATATGTTAGTATAAAAAAGAAGATATACAATGAAAATAAGATAAGGGAAAGGGGGAAACCTCATCTGCCAAAGTTTTTGAAGTAACAACAGTAATTAATTCAGTTCCTTCAGCAGCCTTAGAGCCAGAAATTTTCAGCGCAACCTTCGATGATAAAAGAAAGCTTTGTAAGGAAAAAATAAAGGAAAAAGGAAAAGAGGAGAGAGAATGGAAGAAACCTCATTATCTTGTTTTTCCGTATGAACAACAGATTTCTTTCTCTTCCAATGGCGTTCATTAGAGGCGCTACGACTTTCTGTAGAATGAGGGGAACTTTTCTTCCTTTTATGTACCGTAGGTTGTAAAACTTCATCATACACCGGAGGAGTATCCTGAACTTCTTGATTATCATCATCAAGGTCATTAATGATGTCCACTTCTTCCTCCAGAGGCTCTGAAACTAGGGTGGTCAAAGCCTTGATATGATCAGATAAGTAAGTTCGATAAGTAAGTTCCGTGGACTTGCTTCCACCACTCCTTATATTCAGTAGTGGAGTAGTTTTTAGGAGCTGGGGTTGCACATGGAAAGTAAGATTCGGAGGTAGAGTTATATGAAGTGCAATGTCTCCAATGGTTGAATCCTTCTTCTAAAGATTCTTTTCGAAGGTTGGTTCTAAGCATCTTAGGAACATCTTGTAGGAAGCCAAATTGACGAGCAAACCTGTGAGGGGAGTAAGGCTCCATCACAAAATGACTACCCTGCCGCAAAGTGAGATAACTAGTACGGATAGCCACCAGATGAGCCCAATTATCCCATTTCTTATTTCCATTATCCGTGTAGTGGATTGCTTTGTCTTTTGAAAAAATATTGCAAGTCCATAAGGCATTATCAGCTGTGTGGATTCGTTTGCGAGCATCTTCAGCATCGAAGTATCTTGCTCCCTGCTCTCCAGAGTATGTCACCATTCGAGGATATGCTATCTTACTTCCAACCGGAAAATGAGTTTTGAAGTAGTGAGCCAGCCAAGCATGAACGAAATGGACCGGAAAGGTTGATTTAATTTCAGATAAACTCGATGAGTTTGAAATCGCATTCAAGCCATGGTAAATGTTTGCCAAAACTGGAATAGCAAGACTCACTTTTTTTCCTGTAGCCATTAAGCTTGCCACTTTAAAGGTGCTTGGTCGTATCAAGCCTACCTCGCCACCCGGAAGTGCAAACGCACAAAGCCAGCAAGCTAAGTGGGCGGCTAGATAGGTTTCTTCTTGATCAGTTTGAGAAATGCCCAACTTTTTAAATTGATCTATCTCAGCAGACGTCCATGGTTGGTGACTTGAAATAACGCCAGTCGGATTATAAGTTTTCTTAGGCCGAGAAGTCGTCTTTCTTTCAATACGTGTAGGGGTTTCAAGATATGTTATAGCCTTTTTAGACCAAAAATCTACCCATTGGTCTATGGTTACAGTTCTTCTGTTAACGCCCTTGCAAAGTATGTGATAGGCGCCAAGTAAAGATCTACAGCTGCGCGGGATACGTAAACCATCCTTCGTGGAAAGCAATTCTTCTGCACAGGGTACGATTTCATAATACACATAGCCCGCTATGGGTAGTCTCATCAAGTTGTATAAGTCCCATAAAGAAAGTGACATCTCTCCGAATTTAGTAAGTAAAGTATTGGTGGAAGAACACCAAGCTTCACAGAAGGCTTTCATGATTTCACAGCTGCAATCATAGGTAAAGAGGGATGCAAAGACAGCATCATAAAGCTTTGTATTTCGAAGAATGGATCCGCATCGGCTTAAAATATCTTCAGTCCATTCCCAGTAACCCTTGATGTAGTGGAAGTCTCCAAGAAACTTGATGGGTTCCCCCCATGATGCTTTTCCTTTTGCAATGTGGCGTCCCAAATAGGGTAAAGGTGCTGAATTGATTTCTGGCTCAATGTCAGCTCCCTTCAAGGTCTAACTTATGTTATTTTTACTTGAAGAAGATTCATGAGACCAACATGCCAAGAAAAATTCATTCTTGCTTCTTGGAGGGACATAAGCACAGTTCCCTAGCAAAGATTGCCCAGGTACAAGACGAGTTCCTTGTGGTAAAGGTTGATGTGCATCTTCAAGAATAACTAAGTAGCTTGTGCCGGACTTTCCCGTTACAGTTTTGAAGAAAACCATGCTGAGAAGTGGATAGACTGCAAAACAAATGAACGATTAATTAAAAAGACCCAAAATAAATTCAGGGGGGGCAATTAATTAATTATTTAAGGTCATAATTGTAAAACATTGTAGCCTTAAACATGGGAGCCAAGTCAATAAAATTAATTAACACATATGCTTAGTTAATTTAAACTTGGCCACATGGTTGGAGGCCATGTTTATGGACACAAATCAACTAATGGGCCAGTTAAGGAAAGGTGGAATCAATATTGAAGCTCAAGTCAACATAGAATTAAAGAAGCCCAAGTATGAAGCCCAAATCAAAGCAAAATTGGGCTTGGGCCATGTGAGAGTCAAAATTGGCTTGAAAGTCAAAATTGAGGGCTTGTGGTAGAATAGCAGTTTCTTCTCAAGATTCAATCTGCAGTGTGACTCCCTCCATCACCGTGCGCGATTCCCTCCATCACCGTGCGCGACTCGCCGCCTCCTCACCGCCAAACCAACGACCACCGCCCAGCCGCCGCTTCCGAGGCCTGCCGACGGGAACGTGTGAGCGCCGCGCCTCACCAAGCAGCCTCCAAGCGCAGCGAACAGCCCCGCCCCGTGCACGCCGCCCATCGCCTCGCCGCACGCCGCCCTGCAGCTGCCGACGGGATCGCGAGCGCCGCGCCTCTCCAAGCTGCCGACGGGATCGCGAGCACCGCGCCTCACCAAGCTGCCGACGGGATCGCGAGCGCCGCGCCTCACTAAGCTGCCGACAGGATCGAGCGTCGCACGCCTCCTTACCAAGCTGCCACACGCGTGTTGCCACCATCAGCCGCCACCGAGGATGCCGCGCCGTCAAGTACGTTGTGGCTGCAGCGGTCGAGTATTGCCAGCGGTCGATAGCCGGCGACCTCCCCGAGAATTCCGTTGCATAGACCGCACAACTGGAGAGGCCTATTGCAGCCACCGAGTTGTCATCGCTGGAAACACACACCATCACCTTCAAATCGAGCAACCACCATGGGTGGTCCGCAGTCGATTGCTCTTCATCTCGACACTATAACTTCAGCCTTCAAGTCTGTCTTCAGAGGTCTGTAACACCTCTCCACCCACTTCCGTCGGAGGTGTGAGCCCAATAAGCAACCACCATGGGTGGTCCGCCGTTGATTGCTTTTCACCTCGCGGTATGAGCCCGACAAGCAACCACCATGGGTGGTCCGCCGTCGACCGCTCTCTACCTCGACGTCACTGGTCTTGACTTCCCGGGTACGTTAAAGTCTTCTCTTCTCTTCGTGGGAAAAAGAAAGGGAAACAAGGAACAAAACGGGCGAGATACAAGCTTACCTTGGTATGATTATGTGAAGACAAATAAGCAGTTTAAAAAAGGGAGAGAAAGGAAACAAGAAAAGGATCCAACATACAAAGCAAGTAAGAAAAGAGGAAAAAGAAGTTACTGTATGCGAAGCTTACCTTGGTATGGTTATGGCGTGAGGGTTGATGTTGCAATTGTGATAAATCCTTGGAAGAAAATCTGCAGAAAGAAAATTAAATTGTAAATCAGAGGCTGTAGTGTGTCAAAGCAAGAACACTTCTTATATAGAGATGAGATTTCCTGTGGATAACTCTTCTAAAGATTATATGATCATGTAGATAACTCTTCTAAAGATTATATGATCATGTGGATAACTCTTGCAAGGATTACGTGAGTATTTTGAGATAATCTGAAAGAAATATTTGTGTTATCTATTTCCAGTATTGAAAGGAGAAGGAAGATTCGTTTAATTATTTTGGAGTTTAATTTGATTGGGATTATCAAAATAAAGGTATAAGGATATCCACTTTATATACAAGAGTGTTTTCCACTTAATTGAGAAGCGTAGCGTGAGATTTGTCGAATATTTTGCAAGAATAAAGAAGTTCGGTGATAGGACTAAGTTAATTTGTCAAGATTTGAGCTTATCCTTCGTGTGATGTCGGACGCCAATTACTAAAGGGTTGTGTAACCAATGAAAGAGAAAAAAAATAATATTGCAGTTTGTCCACTTCAAGCCGTTTTTAGTGAACAAAATGCAAGGGGGCATTTGTAGGCAATTAAAATTTATTGCCTAATAAAATAAATGCAAAGGAAAATATATGAAATATTGATTAAATATTTATTTATTAAGGAATTTAAATAAATTAATTCTTGAAATAAATAAATAAATAATTGATAATTAATATAATTATTTGAGCCCAAATTCAAGTCAAGTGGACTCAATTCAAGCCAAGTGAGCTCAATTCAAGTCAAGTGGGCTCGATTCAAATCAAGAGGGTCTGACCCAAATCAATAAACCCAAGAAATAAATCATGTGAGCCTGACCCAAATCAATAAGCCAAGGAAATAAATCATGCGGGCCTGATTCAAATCAACAAGCCCAACAAATCAAGTCTAGCAGGCCTAATTGAATTAATTAGGCCCAGGTTAAATCCTACGGGTTTAATTAAATTAAATAGGCCCGTATCCAGTCCAGCAGGCTTAAAGCCCAACATATGTTTTGAAGGAAAAAATATCTCTCAAGTGGTTATTTTCTCTACCTATAAATAAGGACCTTCAGTCCTCATTCCATTCATTCTGAAAATCCTGAAAGCCTGGAAAGCTCTGAAGGAACTTGGAATCTCTGTGGAGATCAAAGTCATTCTTCGAAGATCAATCTAGAAACATCATTCAATCTGAGATCAAGGTGCGGAGCCCCTCAGATTCATCGTTTCTTCAAGTCAAGTTCATCCAGCAATATTCGTGAAGTCAACGGTGTTCTACCAAATTGAACGGCGTTCTTCACAGTAAATCTTCAAGTCAACGGTTGATCCAAACAAAGGCTCGACGCCTCTGGATAAACGTTTTTAAAGCTTCAAGTCAAATCCGAGCTCGGACAAACTTCATCCGAAGATCCAGCTCCGAAAGTTGATAGAGTCAAGAAGTCAACTCAAGAGAGGAATCAGAGAATAACTAGAGGAATCAGAGGATAACTAGAGACTGTCTACTCATATCTCAAGTTCAATCCATCTTGGATTTTCGTTGTAATTCTTTTGTGTTTATTTTATTATAAATACAATATTTGTTGTTACAAGATCAACTTCTCTAAAATTAAAAATTAAATTATGAAATCAAGAGATATATCAGCTAATCATATCGCATTGTTAGTAAAAGAAAGTCCTGCAAAATTGAAAAGCACCAATCAGAGGTCACCACAGTTTAAAGCAATAAATAAGTCAAAATTTAGTAAAGAGTAAATTAGAGATAATAATGAAAGAAAGTAAAATAAAAGACAAGTTAACTTGAACAAACAAAGGCCAGCACAAAACAGAAATAGATCAAAAACTTATACACTTTATAGCAACAGAGAGTTTAAGAGGCGCCAAGCATAAGCTGGAGCATCTTTTCAAAACATGACAAGGTAAGACAATTAAAATCTTTCAAAAGACTCAACACAGTGAGTTACGCCACCTCCTGTCCAGAACCCAGTTCTGGGACAGACTATCAGACGCAAAACAAACAAGACAGCACAAGGAAAACAAACGACTCAATAAAGGTTCAAGTACGAGAAGAAACATTAAATAATAAGTACGTTTTTGAAGTGTCCAAAATCCAGAGGCAGATCCAAGAACCTGCACAATTCATTTGGCACCCTTCTTTGCAGCAGCCTTGGTAACCTTGGCACCTGTTGGGTCTTTCTTCTCAACACTCTTGATCACACCAACAGCAACGGTTTGACGCATGTCACGAACAGCAAAACGACCAAGGGGTGGGTACTCTGAGAAGGTTTCCACAACCATGGGCTTGGTGGGAACCATCTTAACCATGCCAGCATCACCATTCTTCAAGAACTTTGGTTCCTTCTCCAGCTCCTTACCAGAACGCCTGTCAATCTTGGTCACCAGCTCTGCGAACTTAACAGCAATGTGGGACGTGTGGCAGTCCAGCACTGGAGCATATCCATTTCCAATCTGGCCGGGATGGTTCATGATGATAACCTGAGAGGTGAAGTTAGCAGCTTCTTTGGCAGGATCGTCCTTGGAGTTGGAGGCAACATAACCACGCTTGAGATCCTTGACAGCAACGTTCTTGACATTAAAACCGACATTGTCACCAGGAAGGGCCTCTTGCAAGGCCTCGTGGTGCATCTCGACAGACTTGACTTCAGTTGTCAGACCAGATGGGGCAAAGGTCACGACCATGTTGGGCTTGAGGACTCCAGTCTCCACACGACCCACAGGCACAGTTCCAATACCACCAATCTTGTACACATCCTGAAGTGGGAGACGGAGTGGCTTGTCCGAAGGCCTCTTAGGCTCGGAAATCTGGTCAAGAGCCTCAAGGAGAGTTGGTCCCTTGTACCAGTCCAAGTTAGTGGACCTCTCAATCATGTTGTCTCCCTCAAAACCGGAGATGGGCACAAAGGGGACCTTCTCCGGGTTGTATCCAACCTTCTTGAGGTAGGAAGACACTTCCTTCACGATTTCATCATACCTAGCCTTGGAGTACTTTGGTGTGGTGGCATCCATCTGTATGGACATATCAGATGTGTGATAACAAACAACAGTACTATACATATAAATCAAAATGCAAACGGGAATAAACCTTGTTGCAGCAACAGATCATTTGCTTGACTCCAAGAGTGAAGGCAAGCAAAGCATGCTCACGGGTCTGACCATCCTTGGAAATACCAGCTTCGAAACCACCAGTGGTGGAGTCAATGATCAGGACAGCACAGTCAGCCTGAGAAGTTCCAGTAATCATGTTCTTGATAAAGTCACGATGTCCAGGGGCATCAATGACAGTGCAGTAGTATTTGGTGGTCTCAAACTTCCACAAGGCGATATCGATGGTGATACCACGCTCACGCTCAGCCTTGAGCTTGTCGAGAACCCAGGCATACTTGAATGACCTTTTGTTCATCTCAGCAGCCTCCTTCTCGAACCTTTCAATCACACGCTTGTCAATGCCACCAAGCTTGTAGATCAAGTGGCCAGTGGTCGTTGACTTCCCAGAGTCGACATGGCCAATAACCACAATGTTGATGTGTGTCTTCTCTTTACCCATTATAAAAAATGCTTAAGAACTGCAAGCAGGAATGAAATCAGATACAAATAAAATTAACACTAATTGAGTACACAATTTCAGTCAACCAAGGGTTTTCATGAAACATATCAACAATTATATAAGACCAAATCAACAGGATAAATTGAACAACATAACATCTCGAACTAATCCATCCATTATCAAGGTATTTGGTCTTGAGAATTCCAATAATCAACACCACGGAGAATAATTAAAAAAATTAGCAATCCAAGATACACAAATCACAACCTTTATTCCTAAAGCCCATACAAGCCTTTTAAACATAAAAAACCTACGTATACATAACTCTGCACGGAAAACACAACTGGAAAAAACAAAGAGTGAGACTCTTGTGCCCGGCGACTTTGCAATTTCCGTGCCCCTTTGCATTTAAAGGGCAAGCAATACATAGGGTTTAAATTGAATATGGAGGGGAGGGTTGTGTTCACATTCCGTGTGCACTCGTGTCCCGGGAGCAGGAGCTTTTGCCAAAAACAAATTGACGAAAATCTAAAAATCAGATGCATCAAATAATAGTTATCCATACAGACGACGGTGCGTAAATCTTTTAAAAGGTTATCAGATTAAACAAAAGGTATAAACTATCAGATAAAATCAATCAGATCTATCAAAACACCAAATCAACGGAGACTGTGAAGGCGAGAATGCAAGAAGAACGTCTATGAATAAACAGATAAATAAAGACATCGATATAAAGAGAACATTCCACACAAAAAAATATTGATACAGAAACTAGAACCGACCTCTGAGATATTAGCAGGAAAACAGAGCTGTGTTGTCCGCCGTTTGCAGAGGGAGGAATTTGAGATTTGTGAGAAGTGATGCGAAATGCCGAATTAAGTAAAGCCTTATATCTGCGACTTCGGCTTGAAGAAGCGAGCGGCGGGATTAGGGTTTTCTACTGCGCCGTTAGATTAAATGAAATCTAACGGATGAGAATAAACAAGGCCTTTTTCTTTATTTACTAATTTTGTGTGGAGCGCACGGCAAGCAAGATTTTGAAGCTTCTTAATGTGGAGCTCACGCTAATGCTTATTAGGGTTTTGGTAAATATAAACTCTAGATTAATAATTTCAGGAGTGAGCCTCTTGTGCTCAGATACATCGTGCGCCTTTTCAGTTTTCATGCCCCTTTACAATTTAAATCCCTAATAACACATAAGTTTATATAAATATGAAAGGGGATGATTGTGTTCACATGGGACACGGTCGTGTGTCTACATAAGTTTATATAGAATATGAAAAGGGAGGATTGTGTTCACATGGGACACGGCCGTGTGTCTACATAAGTTTATATAGAATATGAAAAGGGAGGATTGTATTCACATGGGGACACGGCCGTGTCTCTAGGGCGCATGAGCTTTTACCTAATTTCAGCCATGTTTGTTTGAAGTTTATTTGATTTTTGAAATCATTAGTATATGTTTAATTTGGAATTTTGTATCTCTCCTACAAAATTTTCTACATTTGTCCTTTCCATAATAACATTCACATCCCTAAAATTAAAATTAAAATTTCAAAAATATCATTTAAATTTATTAACAAAAGAACAATACTTAACAATAATTTATTGAATTTGGATTAGCCCTCTCTCTTTGAGTACGGTGATGTGAAGACCCCCATTTTCACCAATTGCTTCTCCCGTTGAAAGGGTGATCATTGCCCCTTCTCTAGCTCCTATTTCTTCTGTCGACCTAACACTCACAATTATGTATTTCATTCTCATTGTATCCACGATGCTCTCTCTAAATCCTAATGCTCTAAATATGTAAGATTCACACTCATCTCAATCAAATATTGATTTTGATCTTGAAATTGGTTCTACGAGGTCGAGATTTGAGAAAATTTATGGTGAGTTGGGGATTGGAGTTCACTCCCTGCGTTCCGTTAATAAAATATGATGCGGGAGCTAGATCTGGCTGGATTAACCACCTTCGATACGTAGTTTCCAATTCCTTATTGCTGGATTTTGTGGTTGACGATCGTGAAAATTATTAGAGTAGTATGCTCAGCGCACCAATTAGATTGGATAATAGTACTCTTTATATTTAGAATATGTAAACAATCTCATTGGAATATTATTAAAGGCTGTTTTAATTTATCTATTTTATGCATTATAACATATGCTTATTAGATAAAGTCCCTACACCAATTTAAGCTAAAATGTATGGTTACACATATGATGGTGATCATGGAATTTATACATAAAGTTTTGGTCTTAAACATGGTTCCGAGTCAAGAATTTTTCTAAATGGGACAAAGAATGATTCAGTAAAGACTCGTACATATGATGAATGCTCGTCGGACGAGAATATTATATTCCATCAATATTAGTATTGTGACACAAATTCATATATTATTAGAGAATAAGTTTATCGAACATAATCCGTGGGAAATTCTTATTGGATATGTCGAAATTAGAATTTTCTAATTACGATAGTACACGATTAGTCTTTAGACTTGAAGCACCATGGTAGTCTTGTGTACTTTTTCTAATACTTAGATTTATCTTCTGATTGTTTAGCAATCATAAAGGAGGTATGTTGGATATTATATTGATGTACATGGAGACTTGTGTGTGACTAAGATAGAATCTGACACTTGTCTAAGACAAAAGAATTTCCTATGTATTTCATTATTAATGATTCAAAGACCTTGGCCAAGGCAATGAGAATAAAGATTCACAATGAATCATTGTAACATGAAATAGAAAAAAAGTAATTGAGTTAGTAGAGTTTCGACTAATATTCCTACTCTACACTCAATCGGGAGATTAACTATTAGAAAGACCGTACGTGTATGTCACTCGTTAATTTACAGGTTTACTCGCTATTTCACCTAACACTAGAAGATCACGCTACTTGCTAGATGTTACCGTGATTAGTAGGTTCTTGAAATTAGTTAGTTAATTTCAAATAAATTAATTAATTGGATTAATTAATATAATAATGGTTATTTATAAGTTACAAATGTTGTAAGCCTACTGCTAGAGTTAGTAGTGAACCTATAGGATCACACATTAATTTGAATGAACAACTTTTATCAATTGGAACAATAGTTAAATTGTTAACTATTTACTATAATTAAATAATTTGATTATTTAATTAGAATTAATAAATAAAAAAAATGATAATGTTAGTGGTATGTAAAGCAAACATTATTGAAGTTAGTGGAGTGTAAAGCAAGCACTCACTTTGGGAGTGGAAGATCCATGTACACGTCCACTCACTCTATTAATGTTGACATACCATTTTTCTTCTATTAATAAGATCGAAAATTTTCATGTTAAAGATGAGAAGAAGTATCAGCATTTTGATGTTTGACGAAGAAAGGAAATAGTTTCCTTTTAAGTTAAAAATTTTCTACATTATTCATTTTGTGAACAATTTTGGAAAATAATTAAATTGATAATTATTCTTCAATTTGTTTTCTCTTATCACAAGTTGATACCAGAAACGTTTATTGATAAGTGTAACATCTGTGTTGTTTATTCAAATCGGTGGATTACTTTAGAGGGGATACACTTGGATCCCTTATTGAGAAGAAAGAAGTTTTAGCCACAATTCGGGAATCGATTCCTTCACTCCTTGCATCAATTGGAAGAAAGTCTACGAGGGTAAGAATAATCTTTACGTAGATTTCCTTCAATATATTTTAACACCGGATCCAATAATCGTTTGTGAGCATTCGGGGTGAAACCTTTACATGTATTTAATAAAAATGATTTATTAATTTAAAAAAATTTTAAATTCCGTTGCATTCACCCGGATCGCTATAACGAATCCAATAAAAATAAAATGGAGCTCACCGGAACCAACTTCTACATGGTGAATTCTGACTCATTGGTTCGCGATTATGTGGTTGAAGACTCCGATGTGGATAGAAAGGTTTCAAATATCCTTCCCCCGTAATTCATAGGGCGAATTGGATCCTAATTGCTGGATAAATCGAAAATATTTCGAAGCTCTATGATACCACATATGAATCCATAGACATGTGAAATTAAGTTATCTGAAACCTCACATAACAGCAAAATTCATCTATGCAAGCAATAGAACCAGACAAATCTCAGGGCTCAATCTGATGACTAGATAAGCAGGTGGAGAGATATAGTTATGCTTGTTGGCACTCATGGCGCTTGAAGGCGGTGCTGCCTATTGGAGTGTAAAAATTCATGTGTTTTAATATTCAATTTAACACAATTTTATGATGATTGTTGTCATATATTAGCACAAGTCTCTTACATTTAATTTTTGAGAAAAATGTATTTATTGTGTTTTAGATGGAAAAAAGATTAAAAGTATAAAGTTAGAGAAAATGAGCAACTTATGCAAGAATGCTAAAAAGCGCACGCTCACTTTGCATAATTTTTTTGTGTTTGTATGAATTTCAAAACTAGTGATGTGATATATGGTTGGAGCCACGAAAGAGATGATCATTCTGACGCAAGATTCACAATTAAAGTTTGGATGTGGAAACTATGCTCGAAACGGTGAGGTCGCGCATGCCAGCTCGACCCGAGCCAGGTATGCAACTCAACATGTGGTCGACCAACTGGGAGCTGGCTCAACCTAGTCGAGCCAGGACAGCCGGGACGAGTTGCACGGTAATTTTGGCCCAAAGTTCATAATTTACACTCCAAAGTACATGTATGTGTGTATTTTTGCATGAAAAGGCAAAAAAAATTATTGTGCTAGTTGTAAATTACAATGAGATTGAAAATAATTAAAGGGTGGAGAGTAGTTATTGAATAAATGTGAATGATGGAGAAATTTTGATTCTCACTAGAACAAATAAATATCAACAATAAAAAAATCAATATACCTTCATTCTTATTAATCATACTCAACCAAGCACCCTCTAAAAGGTTTACTTTTTTCTTGGGTAAGTCTTTGAGTGAGACAATTTTACACCTTTTAAATTAATTATCACTTTCACTATAAAAAGTTATCATTTTTCATTTATATTATAAACTGTTAATGAAATAACATTATCACTTTCTGTTAATTGAATATCATTTTTCATTATAGAAATTATTTTTTATCCGTCTCATGTAAGTCTTTACTTACATGTCTTTACTTGAGACGGTATTACACAAATCTTTATTTTTCTTTTCTTTTATAACAAGTGTGGGCCAACATCTAAAAATTAAGACAAAGTCTCTTGTGAGACGGATTATTTATAAGACGGGTCGACCCATCATTAAAGTATGCTTATTGTATATATAAAGTATGTTTAATGGTTATTAAAGTATGTTTTCTAAAGTATGCTGAATTATGTATTAAATATGATTTAGTGTGTTATAATATGATTTTTTATTAACATACTTTATCTATAAAATAAACATACTTTAATAATGGGTCAACCCGTCTCACATCGTCTCACACTCGTCTCATAAGAGAGTTCTCTCAAAAATTAATAGTCCTAAAAATTTTACAATATTGCACAAATTATATTTATATTTACAAACTAATACAAAATCCCATACACATTCCATACACGTTCCAAGTAATACTTAGGCCATCTCTAGCATATTGCTCTATTTTAATGCAGATTTTACATCATTTTAGCGCAAAATTACAATACAACTCCAGCAGTTTGCACTATAATTTTTCACTATAAAGAATATTCCAAAAATATTCTATTTTATATTAAATTTTAAACTAATATTTATATGATATTTTATGATTTTATGTATATTGTAATTTATCTTTTTAAGTATTGTATACAATGTTTTTAATGCAAGAATGAAATTTAATATAAATTATAATTTAGATAAATAAATTATTTTATAAATCAATTAAAAATTTCAAAAAAACTAAAATTGATTAATATAAAAAATAATCTTATCAGTAATATATAATTAAAATAAGTAGATTTATTTTAATTTTATAATACTTAAAAACAATGCATAAATCCGTATATGTAATTAAAAAAAGAAGAAAAAACAGTAGAATAGGCGCTGAATTGCTCTGCGCAATACTGTAGTGGATCTAGTTTAGCGTGCTGTTTTAATGCAATGCTGGAGAGAAAATTCGCTACAAAGTGGCGCAATACTGTAGTGGATCTAGTTTAGCACGCTGTTTTAGTGCACTTCTGGAGAGAAAATTTGCTACAAACTAGCATATTAACACCTTGAAAAATACATATTTAGAAACCAATAAAAAAAGGTAAAACATGTTAATTATATCCAATTTTGAAGTAAAAAAAAAAATTAGTTCATTATGGGTAGAAACACTATTGCTGAAATACTAACCTCTATACAAAATGCTGACATAGATAAAAAAAGAGTTGTTCGCAAAGCATCTACTAATAATGGTCTTAAAGTTATCAACAAAAATAATATCTTTAAAATTAACATACAAACCTACAAAATTTTATAGGATAGATATTACTTTTCAACAAAATAATATCTTTAAAATTAACACCTAAATTTTTTTTAAAGAAAATAATATTTTAAAAAGAATTATATTACACTCACAGTTCATTATCAATGATTCAATCACACGTTAATAATGTGTAAATATTCAAACATTCCAAGTTAGGAAATTTTCTAAAAATAAAACTCTACAACTTTTAGCACTCAAGTCAAGAGATACAAAGTTGATCATCATATGAAGAAAGTGAAATTTTACGGTATGTGATTCTTATAGCTGGAGCATCAAAATTCAGTTCCAGTTGCATATGTTGGTGTAAGAATGTTCACAGCTGATTTGTGTTGTAAAGTATAGAAAACTCCCATCTTTGGGGTTAAAGAACATATTATTTGTGCATTCTGAAAATAAGCTTATTACATCTCCTTATATATTCTAAAATAATTTAATAGCCTAATAAATATGATTACCCAGTAATTAGCAACCATTGAAATCCTTGAGGATGATATGCTATTTCCATTTCTATACATGAAACGTATATTCCTACAGCCCCCCTCAAGTTGGAGCATGTGGAGCAAGACGTATGCCCAACTTGGAGACAAATTTGTTAAAAGAATCTTCACCAAGCACTTTAGTAAACCCATCAGCAACATGAAACTTTGAAGAAATATATGTAGGAAAAATGAATCCAGCTTTATAGTGATCCCTTGGTAATGATGTGTAGAGCAGCTTTGTTATCGCAATGTAAAGGTATGGGAAGAGTAGGTGAAATGTTGAAATCCTGTAGAATGTAATGAATCCACTTCAACTCACACACAGTGGAACCAAGTGATCTATATTCGGCCTCTGCTGAAGAACGAGATACAGTTGCTTGCTTCTTGCTTTTGTATGAAATAATAGAACCCCCAAGAAAAATATGTTGGATTGTATACTAAAAGTCTAGCTTTAGTATGAACAATGTCATAACAATATTTGAAATGAGAATCATTGATCAAATGATTGCATCATATAATTTATTTTATATGCATGATGCAATAGTCCACTTACTTTATACTGTAGATAATATGTTGTGCGACAACACGCGGAAGATCATATTATCGGTTTTCTTATAAAGTATAAATAGATGCTCACAACCGAGATAGACGGGGACTCTCTATCGGTATGGTTGTAGTGTGGTTTGGTATTAGCTTGTCTTGGCTATAGAATCACATTAGTGCACTTGTGTGTATTGAGCAGGACCGTTTGAGATCGTTCGACTTATACTGACTTATAGAAGAACTTGATCTCTGTTATTATGGAAGTTCGTGCTCTTAATCCCTATACAATAACCTCGACACGTAGGGCAGTATGTATTTCTTTGATTCATCAATGGGTGAGATTTATAAGTATTAAATCAACAAACTCGGTGAGTTGGGAAGTAGTGCTGTATCTATGGTGTGTTGTTGATTGCAGAAGGAATCCATGTCCGTCATAGGTTGATGATGTCCCCTTGAGGAGCTCATAAGGTTTATCATGTAAATCTTGCAAGTGGATTAATTTCCGGCATGATAATAAGGTTGAGTGGTACTACTCTCGGATGAGATATTAATTAATTTGAGTTGTCAGTAACTTAATTAATTAATGGACACTGTATATCTTAAACATGGGGAGACCATCGGGCTTATAATAAGAAGGAGCCCAGAACATAATTTTGGGATTGGACGGGTAGTGCAGTAATAATATTTTAGTGGACTATATTATTATTATTGGATTTAATTAAAAGCTTTGGGCTAAGCTTGGTTAATTAAATTCAATTGAGGCCCAGCCCAATTTCTCCTCCTGGTCCCTGCTGTAGCCCAATATATATAGTCATCTCAGCTTCTGGAAACCTAACTTCCTGCGCCTCTTTTGACGTAAGTTAGAGAGAAGCAGATTGAGAGAACTCTGGGGATTGTTGACCACCCAACACCAGAGTTGACTTGGGACATACAGCAGAAGATCAAGAGGTGTTCTTCTGCAGTGATTCAGACTCTACATCAACCCTGAAGTACGGTAAACACATTATTGCTTCCGCTGATTTTGTTTGCCTGTTAATCCTAACGGATCACGTTGAACCGCACGATCCAATTGCCCAACAAAATAGAGTACCCCGTGATTGACCACCTTGTGTCTTTACAAGTGGCCCAATCCGCATCACAAAAAGCTTCCAAAGTGAAGGACTTATTAGCTGGAAAGAATAAGCCAAGAGATGGAGTGCCATGAAGATACCTGAGAACTTGCAAAGCTGCATTCTAGTGAGCAGTAGTTGGTGAGTTGATGAACTGACTTAGTTGCTGAACACAAACGTGATGTCAGGTCTAGTGAGAGTAAGATACAATAGTCTTCCAACAAGTCTTCGATATCGATCAGGTGAGGCAAGTAAGTCTCCATCCGTGAGAGATAGGTGTAAACCAACTGGTAAAGGTACCGAAGCTGATTTACAATTTAGCAAACCAGTATCTGACAAGATATCACGTATATACTTCCTCTGATGAAGTACAATCCCGTTTTCATCTCTTCCTATCTCAACTCCAAGAAAATATTTAGCAAGGCCCGGTGAGAGTCGATGGTGGGTCCCAGGCGAGTCAACTCCATGGCCAGCGATGGGTAGCTTTGGTGATGACTGGCGTTTGTCGATGGCTGCAGTGTGAAAACGGCGACTGCGACAGAATCTGAGTCTGTAGCTGCCGCTTGCTGGTTCGACGGCGTAGTCTGGTGATTGATCTTGGACATGGCGTCGCATCACGACAGCAGTAGACACTGCGGACTAGCAATCTGGTTGTGATCGGACGATCAGGAAGTTCCGGGCCGCACAATGTCAGTTCCGGCCGGGTCTGTTTCCATTGCCGCTGATCGGTGCCGGGCGGAGATGGCGCTGGTGGTGGATCAGTTTCTGCGATGAGATGACAAAGGGAGGAATGACGGATCAAGCGATCGGCAAGGAGAAATCGTGCCAGATTGGCGATGCTGCGAGAGCAGGGCTGTCATCGGCGGCTGCACGATTCTGATCTTTTGCAGGTCGGAGGCGCTGGGCAAGTCCATTGAGGGCTCCGATCGAGTCCATTGGGCGGCGGGTTCCCTGCCATTGTCGATCGGTTGAAGGACGGAAGTGCTGGACAGCAGCTTCATGGCGCGGCAGAGGCTGGCGGCCGGTGGACAGGCACGATCGGAAGCAAGGGGCTGGCGTGTGCAGGCGCGGCCGCTAGGATCAGCAGGGACGTCCGAGAATTGCATGGCGGCGTGCTGATGGCTCGTTTCTGGCGGAGGTTGCTTGCAGCTGTGCTTTTTGCGTCCGTTGCGGCTGGAAAATTGATAGGGCAGCGGTTGTGATTTTCTGCTGGGCCTTGTCATTTTTTGATCAATGGGCTTAAGGCATGTTGGGCCCTAATTTTTTAATTATGTTGGGCTGCTAGGCTGTGCTTGATTAAGGCAGCAGTTGAGTTCCTCATTGGCCTTGTTTTAATTTGGTTTTGGGCTATTCATTTGGGCCCAATTTTAATTAAAATGGATATGGGCTGTTGGACCTCTAATCCTGGTTTTAATTAATTGTGAGTAATGGGCCAAGCATAATTAGTTATTTACTAATGGGCTAATTTTGTGTGCTAGTGGGCTTGGTGGATTTTATTTATTTTTGGGTTGAGTATATGGGTCATGGATAATGGGCTTGATTAATTATTTAATCTGCTGCTCATTTTGTGCTTATTTGTTGCTCTAGGGCCCAATTAATTGATCCACTATTTATGCAATTAATTATGATATATAACTGATTTAATTGTTTTAACTTGACAATTAATTGTTATATATGAAAGACATGTTCTATGTGATTTATTTATTTAAATTGCTGTTAATAGAAGCATGTCTAAGATGTATATTTTATTTATGAAATATTATATGCATGTTTAAAACCCTCGGTGATAAATAACTAAGTGGGAGAGGGGATTGGTAATAAATTCCCGCGGCCTCCATTATTGGTTTGTAAGTGATGTGAGTAAACTTGCGTGTTGGCATAGGCCTTCCTCCCTAACGGATGAGTTTATTCACGGATCACTGGTACAGACTTCATAAATAATTATTGTTTGTAATGTGGCACATAAACTTGCGTGTTGGCATAGGCCTTCCTCCCTAACGGATGAGTTTGTGTGCGGTACACTGGTACAAACTTATAATTGATGATTGTAGGAAGCTACCCGAGCGCGTGTGTACTTCTCCAACTGTAAGGCACATAAGCTCGCGCAGTGGACTTGGGATCAAATAATGGTGTACACTTAGGTGTAAATAATTAGTATCCTCCCCATCGGAGTCACTGCTTTTATTTGCATGGCTAAAGAGGAACCGACTATTAATTATTTTGTCATAAAGTTAGGTTGACAAATGAAATTAATGGGTAAAACCTTCTCTTGTAAATGTTCGGATTTGTAAACGTCCACACTATCGTGGCTTGCAGACTCACGGTGCTTGAGATGTCGGTGAATTTTATTTTATATTGTTTTGAGGGAAACAATATAAAAGGATAAAATTCGAAGTTTTGATCTGAATATTTATTTGTGATTCTCTGAATTTCGAATGGTATTATCTCACTA
Source organism: Pogostemon cablin (assembly GCA_023678885.1). Taxonomy (NCBI): domain Eukaryota; kingdom Viridiplantae; phylum Streptophyta; class Magnoliopsida; order Lamiales; family Lamiaceae; genus Pogostemon; species Pogostemon cablin. Next base: position 9,241,411 of record CM042965.1, read on the forward strand.
ATTGTTAACTAAAAGACATTATATTTACTTGTCCAAATTAGTTGATTAGAAAAGAATCTTGGTTTTGAAAATTACTGCTTAAGAAAATAAAAGTGTGTTCTCACAAAGGACGTCTCATGATGCCTATTAAAGTCTTTAGTGAAGAGATGAGAGGATCATAGAAATATGATGAACTCATGTAACTCTTCAGATACTTGAGTAATTTAAAAGGCGCAAGATCATGATAGAATTTGATGAATGAATTGGAAAAGCTTGGAGTATAAATTGAAAGGGAAACCTAGATCAATTTTATTCTCCATGTTTAGTCTTGATGTTTTGAGAAAGTTCTACCTGAAATACTAGAGGATGTATATGGTGGGAAACTTCTGACAAAACATGTGGCAAAGGAAAGCCATTTTCATCATAAAGTGAACAAGTTCAATATCTTATTCACTAGTTGTTTAAACATGATTAGTGATGGCATCTATTAACACGAAGTGTGTAGATACTGGAATCACTAAATGTTTATTACTAAGTGAGGATAAGATAGTTATGACATGGGTAAAACTACGAAGGTAGTGGCTATTGCAGTGGGAGTTATTTATCTATCTTATGATAGGAATAAATGATTGATTATGAGAAATTATCTTTACGTACGTTTTCATGGAAAGAATTAATTTCGGTTTCTATGCATTAACGGATGAATACTTCATTTCATTTATATGACATGGTCATAATGATGAGGAATGGGGGTATAATCCGTTATAGTACGTTGGTGGATAATAATTATACTCTTGAATCATGTTCATCCCATAGATGCAAGAAATAGTAATTAATAATGCATCTTCTAATATTAGTAAGAGAAAGGAACCTCATAAATGAACTAAACATACATTTGGCATCTAAGATTAGTTCATTTTACTTGAGTAGGATTCAAAAGTTGATAGCCGATAGACCGTAAGGTTTATCTGAAGTGGAAACTATCGGACTTGCGAGTCTTACTTGGAAGTAAAAATGATTAACTGCCTTTTCAAGGCTGTGGGGTGTAGAGCCAAAGATATATATGTTGGAATTAGTTCATTCTGATTCAAGCGAACCTAATATTATCCAGGCGAGAGGTGGTTATGAATATTCGAAGATTATTCTGGAAACCAATATATTTATATGATACACTGCATGTCTAAATTCTTGGATTAATTCAAGAATTGAAAGGCTGGTACAGTGAAGCGTCATGGAAAATATATTAAGTCATTACGATTTAATCGTGATGGCGAATACCTCAAGGGATAGTTAGGAGCTTTTAATCAGAAGTTGAGATTAAATCTCAAGTTGACTACATCGGGCATGCCCCAGCTGAATGGTGTGGTGGGTAGAAGGTATTAGGCTCTTATGGTTATGATTAGATAGATGATGAATTATTTGGAATAATTAAATTCATTTTATGGATATTCCCTAGATACAGTAATTCGTGAAACGTTTGTCTGTATATGGGATATCCTAGAAAAATGGAGGGTGATTTATTTAGTCCAAAAGATCGAAGGGTAATTGTTAACTCAATAACTAGATTTTGGAAAAGGACTATGTAATAAATCACAAACCCATGTATAAGTTGTTCTAAAGGAAGTGAGAAGAAAACACTAAGTATAAGTACCAAGTGTACAAGAGGATATACCACAAGGTAAACTGCAACGTGTGTCACGTCTGATACACAATTACATGTAGTGACTTGTCGTAGTGGGAGGGTTGTTTGACAACCCATAAAATATATGTTTTGGGAGAGTCGTGAGACTTGATCCCTAGTAAACATGTTATTGTCCCACGGATACGACGCAACACTACAAGATGAAAATGCGGAATCTTAGTAAGTTGCATTGAATGTTGAAATAGAATCTACGGATTCTAAATTCAGTTTGGGAACTTGAAAGACCACTAAATGGTGTAAAAACCATTGCAAGTGATCATAGGAAATAAAAGAGGATCATACGGAAAGGTGAAAATCTTGGAAGCAAAGCTTGTTGCGAAAATATGTACTCAGAAAGAAATGGTTCGATTATGAGCAAACATGTTCGCTGGTAGCTATGCTTATGTTGATCCGGATTTTTTTATTTATTGCTGCTCATATTAAATTATGAGGGACATCAAATAGATGTCAAGACAGCTTTCCTGATTGGAAGTCTTGAGGAAAACATCTATGTGAAGCAACCAGAGTAATTCATTGCAAAGTACTAATAGCATTTTGATAGTAAGCTTAAAACTGTCCAGCGATGGACTAAAGCAAGTTTTGAGATCGTGAAGCATCTGTTTTGATTAGGTAATCCAGTGGCATGGATTTAAATCAATGAGCGGATGTGTCTTGTGTGTTGTAAAGAGTGACGGAAACGTGGTGGTGTTTCTTGTACTATACGTAGATAGTATCTTGCTCATTGGAGACAATGAAAGAGTATTATCGGGCGTATGAGTACGGTTAATAAAGCTGTAAAGATGAAGGACTTAAGAAAGGCAAAATACATCTTTTTGATCACGGTAATACGGATCACAAGAAAGGATGTTATGCTTATCTCAAGTTTCATAAAATGATACAGTCCATACTCATTTAGCAATGTGAATAGACTTGCGCGTCGGCATTAGAGCCTTCCTCCCCATCGGATGAGTTTATTCATGGAATGCTATGAATGAAATTGGATATCTGTTTTGCTGTATGCAGAACAGTGGGTATCAACGTAACCCGGAACAAGAATGATGAACTGCAGTAAGACATATATGAAGTGCCTGAGAAGGACTGGAAATCATATGTAGACTTACTGAGCAGATTCACTGTTTCTTGTGGATTACGTAGATTCGGATTTTTTAGTCAGATTGGACTGTAGTAAATTCTCCTCAAAGGTTATGTGTTTAATTTTAGGAAGTAGAGTCATAATGTGGAGGAGTGTTATATAGAAATATATTTCAAACTCCGGACTCCATCATGGAAAGATGATAAATTGGAGCCTATGAGGCAGCCAAAGTATCTATATGACTCTAGAAACTTCAAGATGGACTTCGAAGTGTATCTAAGTTTGCCCAAGGTAATCACAATTTACATTGATGATATTGGTGCAGTTGCAAACTTGAAGAAATCACAAGTCCATAAGGCAATTAAACACATGGAGCGCGAGTACCACCTGTTACGAGAAATCGTATGATGAGGGGAAGGTTGTTGTCGCCTAGATTGCATCGAATGATGACCTAGTAAACCATTTACAAGGACCTTAAGGCGAGAGCTTTTAATGGTCGTGTAGTGGGAGTAGGAATCAGATGTATGGCAGAAGACATGACAGCATAGTCTTTTAGTATAAGTGGGAGATTGTTGGATTGTATACTAAAAGTCTAGCTTTAGTATGAACAATGTCATAACAATATTTGAAATGAGAATCATTGATCAAATGATTGCATCATATAATTTATTTTATATGCATGATGCAATAGTCCACTTACTTTATACTGTAGATAATATGTTGTGCGACAACACGCGGAAGATCATATTATCGGTTTTCTTATAAAGTATAAATAGATGCTCACAACCGAGATAGACGGGGACTCTCTATCGGTATGGTTGTAGTGTGGTTTGGTATTAGCTTGTCTTGGCTATAGAATCACATTAGTGCACTTGTGTGTATTGAGCAGGACCGTTTGAGATCGTTCGACTTATACTGACTTATAGAAGAACTTGATCTCTGTTATTATGGAAGTTCGTGCTCTTAATCCCTATACAATAACCTCGACACGTAGGGCAGTATGTATTTCTTTGATTCATCAATGGGTGAGATTTATAAGTATTAAATCAACAAACTCGGTGAGTTGGGAAGTAGTGCTGTATCTATGGTGTGTTGTTGATTGCAGAAGGAATCCATGTCCGTCATAGGTTGATGATGTCCCCTTGAGGAGCTCATAAGGTTTATCATGTAAATCTTGCAAGTGGATTAATTTCCGGCATGATAATAAGGTTGAGTGGTACTACTCTCGGATGAGATATTAATTAATTTGAGTTGTCAGTAACTTAATTAATTAATGGACACTGTATATCTTAAACATGGGGAGACCATCGGGCTTATAATAAGAAGGAGCCCAGAACATAATTTTGGGATTGGACGGGTAGTGCAGTAATAATATTTTAGTGGACTATATTATTATTATTGGATTTAATTAAAAGCTTTGGGCTAAGCTTGGTTAATTAAATTCAATTGAGGCCCAGCCCAATTTCTCCTCCTGGTCCCTGCTGTAGCCCAATATATATAGTCATCTCAGCTTCTGGAAACCTAACTTCCTGCGCCTCTTTTGACGTAAGTTAGAGAGAAGCAGATTGAGAGAACTCTGGGGATTGTTGACCACCCAACACCAGAGTTGACTTGGGACATACAGCAGAAGATCAAGAGGTGTTCTTCTGCAGTGATTCAGACTCTACATCAACCCTGAAGTACGGTAAACACATTATTGCTTCCGCTGATTTTGTTTGCCTGTTAATCCTAACGGATCACGTTGAACCGCACGATCCAATTGCCCAACAAAATAGAGTACCCCGTGATCGACCGCCTTGTGTCTTTACAAGTGGCCCAATCCGCATCACAAAAAGCTTCCAAAGTGAAGGACTTATTAGCTGGAAAGAATAAGCCAAGAGATGGAGTGCCATGAAGATACCTGAGAACTTGCAAAGCTGCATTCTAGTGAGCAGTAGTTGGTGAGTTGATGAACTGACTTAGTTGCTGAACACAAACGTGATGTCAGGTCTAGTGAGAGTAAGATACAATAGTCTTCCAACAAGTCTTCGATATCGATCAGGTGAGGCAAGTAAGTCTCCATCCGTGAGAGATAGGTGTAAACCAACTGGTAAAGGTACCGAAGCTGATTTACAATTTAGCAAACCAGTATCTGACAAGATATCACGTATATACTTCCTCTGATGAAGTACAATCCCGTTTTCATCTCTTCCTATCTCAACTCCAAGAAAATATTTAGCAAGGCCAAGATCTTTGATTGTATAAGCAGAATCTAGATAAAGCTTCAATTGATCAATCAGATCCAAGTGAGAACTCGTAATCAAAATATCATTTACATAAACCAACATGGCAAGAAATTGGTTATCTCTATGCAAAGTAAACAAGCAATGATCATGCTTGGATTGGACTAACCCAAAAGCTAACAACTTATGACATAGCTCATGATTCCACTCCCTAGAAGCTTGTTTTAACCCATAAATACTTTTAGCATGTCTGCAAACTTCTCCTTTCTTTGCTTTTGAATAACCTTGAGGAGGTAGCATGTACATTTCTTCCGACAAGTGACCATGCAAAAAAGCATTATTTACATCAAGTTGATGTAAAGGCCATCCCTTCATTGTTGCCACAGAAAAAAAATTCTTACCATCACTAACTTTGCAACAGGTGAGAAAACTTCATAATAATCAATCCCATGTTTTTATTATAACCCTTAGCTACCAATCTAACTTTATATCGTTCAATCAATCTATCTGTTCTTCTTTTGATCTTGAAGACCCATTTACTTCTTATAGCTTTCTTCCTAGGTGGTAAAGAAGTACGTTCCCAAGTATTATTGGCTTCTAAAGCTTCCAATTCCTTATTCATGGCCTCGACCCAAACTGCTTTAGAAATTGCATCCTTGTAATGTGTTGGTTCATGCTCAATGGAAATTTGATTAGAAAATGCCTGTAAAACCGTTGGAGCATCACATACAAAATCCTTTTGCCAACGAGGATGCTGCCTTGCTCGGGTGCTTTTTCGGACAGGAGGATCATGTTGCAATAAAGTATCTTCTTGAAGATCCTCATGCTGAAACTGAGATGGAGTAGAATCAAAATCTGTAGCTCTAATTCTATCATATGTAGTGACCTATGTGTCCAAAACTGATTTTGGATTTTGACTTGTGCAAGGAAAAATATGATAAAAAAATATCACATCTCTGCTAATAAAAACTTGAGAAGTTTCCAAATCCAGTAATTTGTAGCCCTTTTGTCCCTGGGCATATCCCCAAAAAAATTCTTTTGATAGATCTAGGACAAAACTTACTCCTGTGAGGTGAAGTAGTAGTAACAAAAGTTAAACAACCAAAAGGCATCAACTTTGTGCAATTTGGTTACTTTCCATGTAATTTTTCAAAAGGTGTACCCCAATTCAATATCCTGGTAGGCAACCTATTTATCACATATGCTGCCATCAACACTACATAAGTCCAAAAAATATTAGGTAAACTTGCTTGAAAAAGAAATGCTCTAGCCACTTCCAACAAATGTTTGTGCTTTCTCTCCACAACACCATTTTGTTGTGTTGTGTAGACACAAGTCTTCTCATCAACAATCCCTTTTGCCTTAAAAAATTGTTGGATATTAATACTCAAAAATTCTGAACCATTATCTGTTCTAATCCTTTTAACCACCCCAGAAAATTGTCTCTCAATCATAATTAGAAAATATTTTAACAAAGAAAACATCTCTGACGTATGCTTCATTAGATAAACCCATGTACCTCTACTAAAGTCATCAACAATTGTTAAAAAATATGAGGAGCCTGTAAGACAATCTTCTTTGCATGGACCCCATACATCCACATGGATCAATTCAAAATTTGCATTTGTTTGTATTGAGCTAGAGAGAAATGGTAATCTATGTTGTTTAGCCTTAAAACAAACATCACAACTCTTTATTGTCTCAACTGCTTCCTTGTTACAATCACTTTGCAAGAAATATAAATGTCTCAAAGTATTGATGGAGGCATAGCCCAACCGTTTATGCCAAGTATCCAAAGCAGCAACATTAGCTCTCTCTTCCTTATTCAGAATATATAGATTACCAACCAATTTTTCTTCTATAAGTTTCTTGCTACTCCGAGGGTCCTGAATGTAGCAAGAATCATTAAGAAATACACATTTCAATCCAAGATCAGAACATAGTTGATGAATAGACAGAAGGTTGTATTTAAAACTAGGAATGTACAACGCATGTTTAAGTGTTATATCAGCAGTAATCTGAATCTCTCCTTCATACTCTACCTTTATAGTGCTTCCATCTGGTAAGCAGACTATGACTCTTTGTATTTTCCTTTCATGTATTGAGTAATCTGTTGTAATTGATGCCACATTGTCTCCATATCTGGTACATTCCCTTTCCTTTTGAGAATTATCCAAGTCTCTATAAGAAGATTGATTCTCGTAACCGACAGAATTTGCATAGGACTTGGTCTTCTTCTCTTTGAGTTGTTTGTACCAATCTGGTACTCCATGCTTCTTAAAGCATGTTGTTGTTTCATGGTCAGGTTTCCCACAATTCTCGCAAATCAACCGAGCCTTCTTTTCCTTTGATAGCTTCCCACCATTTCTCCTTTTTTCACTACCCCAACTAGTGGATGAATTTACTGACTTGTTTCCGAAGCCACCTAATCTCACTTCCATGGCTGAAGAATCAGCTTCAGAAAAATTCATTTGAACTGTTTTTTGTCTTTCTACAGATAAAACCATTGAATAAGCTTTATCCACATATGGCAAGGGCTCCATAAGCATGATTTGATTCTTCAGGTGATCATAAGACTCATTTAGTCCTATCAAAAACTAAATGAGTCTGTCCTCCATCGAGTTCTGCAACAATATATTCCCTTCTTTGCACTTACACACAACAATAGATGTTATACACTGTAATTCATCCCATAATCGACACAGTTTATTAAAGTACTCAATCACAGTGTAACTCCCTTGAACCAAAGTACTTATTTACTCTCTTAAGCTTGTATTTCATTGGTCCATTATTTTCACGATATATTTGCTTAATTGCATCCCATAATTCCTTAGATGTGTTAGAATAAACAAAGGTTTCACTCAACTCCTTAGAAAGTGAATTTATAATCCAAGAAAATACAGTAAGATCTATTTTCTCCCAAAGAGCATCATTTTCATCCGTTAAAATGGAAATAGCATATTCCTACAATTTGCTATCTTTGTCAAAGTGTGATTCAGCTGAACTTGTACGATGCATACGAAAGAGCCCCATGTGTCCAGCTATGGTGGATGAGCTCACCTCTCGTGTTCTCGCCGGCAGCACCCATCGCCATGTGCAACGGGTAGAAATGGTCTGGACTCGGGTGCGCCACCTTCGCGTGGGGCGTTTTCTCCGCGTATTGGTTCACGTCTTCGTACCTCTCTTCCAGCAGTGCCTCCTTGATCCAGTCGTCGAACTTCAATGCCCATACCGCCACCGATCCGCCGTCGAATCTCATCATCCTTAGGTTGTGCGTGGCGGTGCCCGACCCCACGATCAAAATGTCGTCGTCCTTCAGCAAAGCCAATGCCCTCCCAACGCGATAGTGATGGGACGCATCCTTGTACGTCTGGACTGACAGCTGGCATACGGGAATATCCGCCTCCGTATGTTTGAATTCCTATTTTATTAGTCATCGTTGAGGTTTTTATATGTTTGATTCACTATTATTAGTCATCTCATCAATGTATGGTGTTCTACGCGATCAATATTCTTATAACCACCACTGATTGAAAATTTTCCTTAACTTTATGACAGTGTTATCAAGAAGTCGATAAACTAATTGAAATTTCTAGATGCATGTGGTTTCCAATGCTTGATTGATGGAATTGGTGGAAGAGGGATGGAAATAAGCTTCAGCGGGTTTTTCTAACATATTCCACCATTAATTAAATGTAAGATTTGTATCCCTCTTCTAATGCTAATAAATTTGTTGTGTTTTGGCCTATGGATATCTTGAAATGTTTGGTGGGCAAAATGGGGTGTTGTTTGTTGGTTCGTTTTCTCTAAGCTACTAAGAAAATATAATTAATTTGTGTGATAAATATTGATGCTAATTCTATTAAAATATTTGAAAGATGTAGAATATGCCAGATAGATAAAGATAAGTCAGGTTAACTCCTGAGAATTTTAGAAATTGAATAGATAAACATTAGTGGGTAGAGTATTCTAGAATTTCAAGATAAGTGATGAGAGAGGCTATTAATAATTCTAGAGAAATCATGACACTACCACCGCCCATCTTGTACTACTATAAATAGAGGGCAGTGATTAGAGTGAAAATAAGTGTATTTTAGTGTCCAATTTAACATTTTTTTGATGGAAATTGTTATTATATATTAGCACAAGTGTGTTATATTTAATATATTAGAGAAAAATATGTACTTAAGGTGTTTTATTATGTTTTAGGTGGAAAAAGGGATCAAAAGTGCAAAGTTGGAGAAAATGTGCAATTTGTGTATGAATGCTGAAAAACGCACGTCCAACTTGTATAATTTTTTTGTATTCATATGGAGCTCTGAACTGGAAGTGTGATACATATTTAGAGAGCCACAAAAGAGAGGATCGTTTTGGCTTAAGGAACACCTCAATCAAAGTCCAAACGAGAAAGTTATGATCAAAATGGTGACGTCGCGCAAGCTTTTTCTACTCAGCACGACTGTTCCATTTTACATGACTTGTTATATCTTCAAATATTGGACTTTTGGTGAGATCTTTATATTCAGATAAATCGAAGAAAAAGAAGATTGTTTGAAAATTCATCACTTTGAAAATTCATCTGCCGAATCAAGAGGAGAACCAAGAGAAGAATTCAAGACGGAGAACGACGCGACGACACCCAAATTTAGGGTTTTTATCGTTTCCTAATTTATCTTGTATTTTTCGGACATATGAGTAAGATCTATCCAACACCCATGATTGTTCTTCGCAACATCATGGGCTAGAACCGTTTTGGTAGATCTAGGATTTTGAAGATTTTATGAATTAATTAAACTCTCTTATGTGTCCCCTGTACAACACTACTTGTGGATTTATTTTATATATAATTGTGCTTTCTTAATCCATATTCACGGCCTTTTTGTGCATCTTCAATTGGTATATAGAGTCTGAATATATATCTTGGTTATAGATTGAGTGCGTTCACCACTGAACATGATTCCATGTTATGATTCTAAGTGAGGGGACTCCGAAACTTTATTAGAACTATCATATATGAATGTTTATTAATTGAATTGAATTCGGGTTGGTAAGCATGATAAAAAGGGTAATTTTATAGTACATATAAAGGAAGATCATATCGGGTTAGGTTCCAAACGTGTGAAATAATTGATACTGATAGTACCTAGAAAGTGGGGTGAAATTACGTCTCTTACTCCGAGGTTATTCACACGTGTTACATGCATATTTACTTGTGTCTATAGAGTAGATTTGCATGGTTTAGTGATGCGTCCATAGTCCACAAGGCAGAGTCGGCCTGCACTTGAGAGGGAAGTTAAGTAGTAAAATTGGATTACCCTAGAGCTACCTATTCTCCTACTTGATCCACTTTCGTATTCTTCTAGTGCTATTTTATTTTATTTGTTATTTAATTTAAGTATTTTAGTTGATAATTAATTCAACAACTCTTATTGCCTTTCGTCTTAATTAATTTAGTAAATAATTAAATTGGTAATACGTTCGATATTTAACTTGGTCGCTTGCTTAAGCTGCAACTGATATCCTTCATACTTGGGGATTAATTTTGCGTGCAAAGAAAACGCGCATCAGACAGCATGTATGTGTAAAATGATGAGAAAACTAAATATTCTCCCATAATTATCACCCTGCTCCACTTATCTATCCTATTCCTACTCCAATGCTCCATCCTAATAACACACGCCACATACCCAATTTTACCTGCCTCACATCAAACTATTTTTTAAAATTCCAACATGGTATCAGAGCCCGGTTAGATCAATAACTGGGCGTTAAACTAAGCTTCCGCATATTACTACCCAAACTACTACTAAGCCTCCAAAAATGTCCTCTCTTACTAATATCCACTAAATCTCAATCCAAACCTTCTCAAATGAAGGCTACAACTATTAGGCCATTAAAATGAAGACATACTTCATGTCTCAAGGCCTTTGGGAGACCGTCGACAAGGGGTACACCAATATCTTGTCGACACCAATATCCCCACATATACATCATCTTTGTCTAATACAAACAAAGAAAACTAGACAAAAGTATGTCCTACGGACACAACATCTCTAATACAGACAAAGAAAACTAGAAAAAACATGGAGAATGACAACTTGGCGTTCTACAATCTACGTGGCGGAGTCACTATTCTAAAGAAGGGGTATCGATGGAGTGACAAGTGGGTGCAGCAACTACATGATGGGAGAACAACAAGAAATCCTACAGAGATCTACTGCGACAACAAGTCGGCAATAGCAATGGAGAAAAATTTCGTGCTTCACAGCAGGACAAAAACACATCGCCATCAAATACTACTTCCTATAAGAAGTAACTAACAATGGTGAAGTTGAGCTCAAATACATTGGAATGGAAGACTAGCTAGCAGATATTTTCACGAATGCACTACCAAGATCAAGGTTCGAGATACTACGAAAAAAGCTTGGAATCATCCGAATAAGCATCAAGGGGGAGTGATAAATATTGATGCTAATTCTATTAAAATATTTGAAAGATGTAGAATATGCTAGATAGATAAAGATAATTCAGGTTAACTCCTGAGAATTCTAGAAATTGAATAGATAAACATTAGTGGGTAGAGTATTCTAGAATTACAAGATAAGTGATGAGAGAGGCCGTTAATAATTCTAAAAAAATCATGATACTACCACTACCCATCTTGTACTACTATAAATAGAGGGCAGCATGTATGTGTAAAATGAATGAGAAAACTAAATATTCTCCCACAATTATCACCCTGCTCCACTTATCTATCCTATTCCTACTCCAATACTCCATTCCTAATAACACATGCCACCTACCCAATATCACCCAACTATTACTATATAAATTCTAACATAATTTGTATTAAAACTCTTTGCAATTGCAGCCTGAGGATTGTGATGATTAGGGAATGGTGAATGGACTGCTCCAACTATTCCCAACCCAGAATACAAGGGCCCTTGGAAGCCAAAGGTTTGTAGCAGTTCACACATTGATTAAATTCTTTTGTTTGTCATTCTCATCTAATTCTTATTTCCTGTTAGTTGAGCCTTTGTCTCTCTTTAATTTATTCTCTCTCTTAAAATAGTGAGTATTTAAATTCACCCTTAAATAGCCACTGGAAATTAAATTTCTTTCCACTCAGATCACTCCAATGCATTTTTCTTTAAGTATTAGAAGATTTTATTTGGATTGATTATAATTACTTACTTAGAAAATATATATTCTTTTTAAGTCATGAGTTATCAATCGATGTTGATTACGTGAAGAATTGATTTCTTGTTTCTATTGTATGAGAATTAAGTTATTGATGTATTGATTATAATTACTTACTTTCAAAATTATATTCTTTTTCAATTACTGAATCGATGCCCAATTACTTAAAGAATTGATTTCCAGGTTTTATTATATAATCAAATGAAAATTACTTGATGCCAAAAGTTTATTATGTTTAGCGATGATCAATATTCTCAATCCTTAATACCTATGTGGTTCAAGTTTCAGGCGTTATATCCTTTGTCAACCCCCTTCTTTAATTTGGTAAGATATTATTAAAATTACTTGGATGTGAAAAGTTTTTTCTATTTCAGTTATTCATTGATGTTCAATATTTTTAATCGCTAATGAATATGTGATTCCAGTTTCAGGTAATATATCCTTTATCCTCCGCTTCATTAATTTGGTAAGAGATTATTTGGATTCAAATGTTTTATTATTTTATGCATAAAATGTGAGTTATTATGTCTCTGTGTGGAAAATTCAATTTTTCTAATAATTGCGGTGACCTGTAGCAAAATCAATTAGAATTTGAATAAATGATTTGTTTCCTTTGGCATTTGAACTACTTTGAATGTATATGTAAGTAGTTAACAGGCAACCACCTCAAAACAATTGATTTGGATGGTATAATAGTTTTCATTCACTATGGGCAAGATAGTTAAATGTGCAGATATTATTCATTGGGACTAATTCTTTGGTAGCATCAAATTTTTTTTACTAAGAGTGAAATTCTCATTATGACCTCATCAGAAGTTATAATATACTAATACTTAGTTCGGTCTTACGTGGCATCTGAACTACATTACATGCTTGATGGTTGTTGAGAGCTGATGTGTCAGTATTAGTTTTTAATTATATAGTAATTCTTTGCGGTTGACCTTCTAATATGTTTCTCTAAGCTGATTCTGTTTATTGAGAGTTAATTTTTCAATTCATACATACTTTTGTAAGTTTCGAGTTAATTTCTTGAATGCTGCCAATTTTTGCAGGAAAGTTCACAATTAGAAACTAGAATGCTGCTAATTTTTGTCTGTATCTTGAAGTATGTGCTTTCCAAAAGAATCTACACACTATGAGGAAACAACATTTAAATTCTTATTATAATTATTCATATACAGGTACAATAACTTGTTAAACTCGAGGTATAATAACCTGTTAAGTGTTCTTAATAGGCAATAGAGAACTGTTTTCTTAGTAAATCTAATGCAGTGGTTGATAGGGTAGTGATTATCTATAACAATCATTCATACATGGCACCTGTATAATGAGGTTGAATAAGATTTATTCTATACTTTAAAGTTATGATGTGTGTTTTATGCTGCTTTTGGTTTAAATTATCTGGAGCTTTATGTCTTAATAAAAAAAAAACACTTTGGTATATTATTTGGAGTTTCATTTTTTATATTGATTTTGCAAACCATTAACCATCTTATTGTTGATACAAGTGATAGTGAGAATGGCACAAAGTTTCATCTGCCAGTGGCCAATTTAAATGATATAGCTAACCAAGCTAATGATATTTTGGAGGTGTGTTTGTCAAAGATGTAATACTCTTCCTCTTTGATTTCTCCATTGCCATTCTTTTGATGGCTACTTATTTCCTTTAATAATAAGTGGACACTATTACTGACTAGGATGAATATGAGATTGAACATTACTGTTTTCTATGAAGATTCATGGAATTATCAATGTAAACAGATGATTTCTGATGCTAAAGTTATAATGCTTTTAATTACTTAATGATTTTTTTCATACAAAGTGAATCAAAGATCATGTTCTGTCTTCAAGATTATTTATCTCAATTCAATTATTAGTTAGCAAGTTATTAATAGTTTTAATTAGATGTTTTGGTCAATGCACATAAGCGTGAGATGGATGGAGTAATAATTATATTACCAAAATATTGGGACATCAGTGTCTATCTATACCCTTTAAACTTAACACTTTCAAATGTTTGCATATTATTTATAATTGTCTTTTGTTACATCAGGGAGGCGCATATAATAATTTATTTAAGAATTATATTTGTATAGCCTTTGCAATATAATGATTTGCCCTTTTTTTTCCAATATTTTGCAACTTAAAATTCATTATAAACAATATAATTTCACGAGCATAAAGTCTCAGAAACCTTTAGCGTTGAGTTTTTATTTGACTAATAATTTTAGAAGTTTGTATTGTATTGATTCTCATAAATAAATTTGTACTCCCTCCATCCCACTCGAAGAGCCCCTTTTTTTCTATTTTAGGTGTCCAACCCAAATAGTTTCATTTTTTTTTACACATATGAGATACACTCACACCCATTAATACAACTAAAATATGGGGTCTACACTCCCACACCTAAAAAAAGAAAACATCACTTTATCCAATAATTTCAAAAGATACTTTATTTCAAATTTGTCACTTATTTTTCATACACATATCATTACTTTATACTCCATCCGTCCGCCGAGAAGGTATACATTTTGCTATTTTAAGTATCCACACCAAAGGTATACATTTTCTTTTTTAAATACATGGGACCCACACACGTCACTAATACATTTAATTTAATATACGGGTCACACACACCTCACTAATACAACTACCTACTATACATTAAATAATAATACTCCTTAATCAACATGCAAAAAGCAAATATATACCTATTGGGCGGACGGAGGGAGTATTTTTTATTATCTAAAAATACTACAATACCCTTTAAAATCAACAAAATTGATAAAAAAAATTCTTTTCTTAAACAACGTAATACAATAAACGTGAAGCATTTTGTGGGATAAATGAAATAATATATTTATTAAGAAATACATATACTATATTACTATAAAATAAAACTAACGAACAAAAAATAAATATTATATATCGTGATTTTCTTATTTATTGTACATAAAGGTAATATAAAATAAAATTAATTAATAATCACTTTTGTAGTAATTATTTTTATATTTAATTAATGTTGTTCCCTCCGTACTAAAACAAAGTATATATTTATTTTTTTTGTAGATGAGATCCACACAAAACAATTATTATATCTACATGAGTATATACATTACATTAATACAATTATCCACTACACATTAAAATATAATTTAACTCACTTCACTGCACATTAAAATATTATACACCTTAATTTAAGTGAAAAAAATAAACGAATATATTATTTTAGAACAAAGAGAGCATTATTTTAATAAATAAATAAAAACTTAATGAGCCCACGTAGCACGCGGGTTACATGCTAGTTGTTAATAAAAGAAACTTTTCTCACTTATGGACCTTCATAATCTTAACTTTTATATTAAGTTTTAAATTATTTTTCACCTTTAAATTAAATTATATAAAATTAAATATAATAACTTTCCACTACTACCCCACCTAAATCTATGCACTCTAGGCTACACCTAGTGCACACCAGATTTTCTGCGCAATTTTCGTACATCATTTTCTTACCATGCGTTAAGTGATTGACACGTAAGAGTGGAAAATAAATCCAACCATTTCCCTTAAGGTTTAAGAATTAGGGTATAGTTTATCTCTCCCGCGTGTCGTTCATCCAATGATGTGGCACATAAAATAATGTACCAAATGGCTTAGAGAATCCGAACCGCACCTAGTGAACCCCAAAATCACAACTTAAAAGGCACCAATTGGAAGTCAGACTTGCATTATCTTCCATAACTTTACTCAATTTTCTCTGGCTACAATTGAGAGGAAATTGAGTAAAATTCATGCAGAGGATTTGCATCCTTACAACCACAACAGTTTAATGCAATAATAATTCGAGGCTCTTGTGCTTATGGGGACATCATGCCCTTTTGCAATTTCAGTATTCCTTTGCAATTTAAACGCCTAGCAATACATAGGTTTAAATAAAATATGGAGAGGGAAAGTTTCATTCATATGGGAACACGATGTGTCTCTGGGGGCGCAGAAGCTTTTGCCTAATAATTCAAACTTTAGTCAAAGGAAAATAAATTTTCCCTCCATCCTATTATAATTTTGGCAAATACTTATGTAAATATGGTTTGATCCTTCATTCCAATTATATACTCTATATGTTGCTAGATTTTAAATTAAAGGGGGAATCACAAGATTTACACTATAAATTCGATTCATATGAGACTAACTCTATACTAGAAGAGACCACAGGGTTTACACTAAATGAGGATCACAGGGTTTACACTGTAAACTCGATTCACATGAAACTAACTCTATGCTAAAGGGGACCACAGAGTTTACACTGTAAATTTTTTTCACAAGAGACTAACTCTATAACTTTCATGTTTATGTTGTTTAAAAAAATTATTTTTTACCAACTTTTTAGTATTTTTAGATAATAAATAAAGTGTAAAGTAATGTTATTAGTGTGAAAAATGAGTGACAAATTTGAAATTAAAATAATTTTTAAGGTTATTAGATAAAAAAAATGCTAACTTGCAAAGAAAAGCCAACATAGAAAGAGAAATGAACAAGAACTTCAATACTCCCTCCGTCCTAAAATATCGTTCACTATTTTCTCATTTATTTGTCCACGTATTGGTTCATCCAAAAAAAGAAAATATCATTCTAATATAACACCTCAAAAGTATACAATAATTTCAAAAGTGTCATCTCTTCTTTCCACACATATCCACACATAACATACTTTATATTTTATTTATTAACTATTGTGGTAGGGCCCATTATATTGGGCCCACAAGGAAAACATGGGCCACAAGGCCCAAGGACAACTCTCCCTCCCTAGCTACTGGGATCTCCGCGTGGCCCACGGAAGGGAGTGTTCAGCAGTCGCCTCCCCAACAATGTGGCCGAGCGCGTGGGTTCTACGCGCTCAGCTCCAGCGAGCCATCCTCATCCCCCGTTCGCCCTCCCACTTTGCCATTTGCACTAACAAGCCTAAGAGCTATTTGGATATCCCCAAAATTCGCAAATAGGGGATATTCTAAAACGTATCTTCTAAAATAGTCTCATGTGGCTACGCATTTAATGTCTATGGTATTTGTAATAAATGCGATGTGACCCGACGATTTATCCGGAGATACAGATGACGTCAGTTCAACAATATATGGAGCTTGCTCCTAACGAATACACACAACAATATTCACCTCCAAAAGGCACAAGATCGCCTGGATGGAACTCTGGAGCACTCTTTAACTCACTACTAAATTATTATGTTAAATTAGTGTGGATAATCCTCTCTTTACTAAAACAAAGGGAGGATTAATTCGCAATATCTACAACTATAAATACCAAATTACACCCAAAAGTTAATAAAATTAGTAAAAAAATTATATTTTATTAATATTCATAGTACATTAAATGTGAACAATTTAGTAGGAAAGAGGGAGTATAATTTATAGCAACACAACGTTTCAGAGGCGCCAAGCAGAAGCTGGGGCATCTTTTCAAAACATGATAAGGTAAGACAATTAAAATCTTTCAACAGACACAACACAGTGAGTTACGCCACCTCCTGTCCAGAACCCAATTCTGGGACAGACTATCCAACTCAAAACGCACAACACAGCACAAGAAAAAAACACTCAACAAAGGTTCAAGTACGAGAAGAAACATAAAATTATAATTATGTTTTTGGAGTGTCCAAAATCCAGATGCAGATCCAAGAACCTGCACAATTCATTTGGCACCCTTTTTTGCAGCAGCCTTGGTAACCTTGGCACCTGTTGGGTCTTTCTTCTCAACGCTCTTGATCACACCAACAGCAACTGTCTGACGCATGTCACGAACAGCAAAACGACCAAGGGGTGGGTACTCTGAGAAAGTTTCCACCACCATGGGCTTGGTGGGAACCATCTTTACAATGCCAGCATCACCATTCTTCAAGAACTTTGGCTCCTTCTCCAGCTCCTTGCCAGAACGCCTGTCGATCTTGGTCACCAGCTCCGCAAACTTAACAGCAATGTGGGATGTGTGGCAGTAGCATATCCATTTCCAATCTGACCGGGATGGTTCATGATGATAACCTGAGAGGTGAAGTTAGCAGCTTCCTTGGCAGGATCATCCTTGGAGTTGGAGGCAACATAACCACGCTTGAGATCCTTCACGGCAACGTTCTTCACATTGAAACCGACGTTGTCACCAGGAAGGGCCTCTTGCAAGGCCTCGTGGTGCATCTCCACGGACTTAACTTCAGTTGTCAGACCAGAGGGGGCAAATGTCACGACCATGTTGGGCTTGAGGACACCAGTCTCCACACGACCCACAGGCACAGTTCCAATACCATCAATCTTGTACACATCCTGAAGTGGGAGACAGAGTGACTTGTCCGAAGGCCTCTTGGGCTTGGAAATCTGGTCAAGAGCCTCGAGGAGAGTTGGTCCCTTGTACCAGTCCAGGTTGGTGGACCTCTCGATCATGTTGTCTCCCTCAAAACCGGAGATGGGGACGAAGGGGACCTTCTCCGGATTGTATCCAACCTTCTTGAGGTAGGAAGACACTTCCTTGACGATTTCATCATACCTAGCCTTGGAGTACTTTGGTGTGGTGGCATCCATCTGCATGACATGGTATCAAACAGGGCAGTAAATACGAATCAAAGTGCAAACGGAGTTAAACCTTGTTGCAGCAACAGATCATCTGCCTGACTCCAAGAGTGAAAGCAAGCAAAGCATGCTCACGGGTCTGACCATCCTTGGAAATACCAGCTTCAAAACCACCAGTGGTGGAGTCAATGATCAGGACAGCACAGTCGGGCTGAGAAGTTCCAGTAATCATGTTCTTGATGAAGTCACGATGTCCGGGGGGCATCAATGACGGTGCAGTAGTACTTGGTGGTCTCAAACTTCCACAAGGCAATATCAATGGTGATACCACGCTCACGCTCAGCCTTGAGCTTGTCGAGAACCCAGGCATACTTGAATGACCTTTTGTTCATCTCAGCAGCCTCCTTCTCAAACCTTTCAATCACACGCTTGTCAATACCACCAAGCTTGTAGATCAAGTGATCAGTGGTCGTTGACTTCCCAGAGTCGACATGGCCAATAACCACAATGTTGATGTGAGTCTTCTCTTTACCCATTATAAATGCTTAAGAACTGCAACCAGCAATGAAAATTAACACTGAAAATACACAATTTCAGTCAACCAAAATCAGATTTTCATGAAATAGATCAACAATAATATAAGACTAAATCAACAGGATAAATTGAACAACATAACAATTCCAATTAATCCATTATTAAGGTACTTGTCTTAAGAATTTCAATAATAACACCACAGAATTTTTAAAAAATAACTAAAAACTAGCAATCCCAGAATCACAAATTACAACCTTAATTCCTAAAGCCCAAACAAGTCTTTTAAAACACAACTGAAAAACAAACCAACGAATATCAAAAAAATCAGATGCATCAAATAACAGTTATCCATACCTCCGACGGAGCGTATATCTTTTAAAAGGTTATCCGACTAAACAAAAGCCATAATCTATCAGATAAAATCAAATAAACACCAAATCAACGGAGACTGTGAAAGCAAGAAGAATACAGAAATGATAAATTTTCGTCTATAAATAAACAGATTAACAAAGAATTCGATATACGTACAGATAACATTCCACAAATAAATATTAATAAGATATTAGTACCGACCTCTGAGATATTAGCAGGAGAACAGAGCTCTGTTGTCCGCCGCTTGCAGAGGGAGGAATCTGAGATTTGTGAGAACTGACGCGAAATACAAATGAAGTAAAAGGCTTGAAGAAGCGAGCGGCGGGATTAGGGGTTTTGTGTGGATCGCACGCCAAGTAAAATTTTGAATTTGGAGCGCACGCTAAAGAGTCTAGGACTAAGGCTTAATTTCATGTTTATTAAGATTTGAAGACCTGTACAAAACTGATAAAAAATTAGTCCGTTCAAGTTATTTTTACCTATTTGTATGGTACAAAGATTAAAACATGTTACTCCCTCCGTCCCACGTATTTTTACCCACTTTTCATTTTGGGGTGTCCCACGTATTTTTACCCATTCAATTTTTGGAAAAAATACATAATATTTTATTACATATTTTTTACAATCCCAACAACTTTAATTACTTTTTTACATTTTATTCATCATTCCCAACAACTTTATTCACTTTTTCTTTTCAAATTACTAATTTATCCCTACTTTCTCTTACATTATATATTAAAAAAATAAAACGTCTTAATCTACGTGCCCGTACAAATGGGTAAAAATACCCGGGACGGAGGGAGTATTTTTTTAATATATAATGTAAGAAAAAATACGAATAAATTGATAATTTAAAAAGAAAAAGGAAATAAAGTTGTTGGAAATGATAAATAAAGTGTAAAAAAATAATTAAAGTGGTTGAGATTGTAAAAAGTTGGTAATAAAATATTATGATTTTTACCATTAATGGAATAGGTAAAGATACGTGGGACGGCCCAAAATAGAAAGTGAGTAAAAATACGATGGGACGGTGGGAGTAACTTCTATCATAAAAATGTATAATACTATCTAATAAACCGTTTATATTATAAATGAAAAATGATAACAAGCGTATAGCAAAAGTGATAATATTTTATAGCGAAAATAATAACTAACAAAGTATAGTAAAAGTGATAATGTTATATAACGAAATTGATAACTATTTTAAAAGGTATAAAATGTCTCACTGTGAGACGGTCTCACACAAGACCTATTCATTGGATTCCGTAGTTAGTTCGAATCACAATGGAACCGTCAAAATGAAATCGGGATCAGATATATTCTGATTAGTTCTGGTTTCAAACTAGTGTTATTTTCTTCATTTTTTTTTTTTCTTGAAAGCCTTTTTTTTCTTGAAAGGCAAAAGCTCCTGTGCCATAAGGACACACGGTGCTCCCATGGTAACACAAGAATAAAGTGTCCTCTCCCCCTTCATATTCTATTTAACTTTATATATTGTTAGAGGTTTAAATTGAATTTTGGGACATGGAGACACGGTGTCCCCGTAGCATAGGAGCCTCACTGAAAACACCGTATATTCTGATCAGTTTTGGTTTCAACCGGCGGTTATTTTCTTCTTTTTTTTCTTGAAAAACATCATTTTTAAGAGAACCCGAACTACCCTAGAATTGATTTGATTCCAAATCCCTAATTTCTAGGAATCAGAACGAAAGGTTCAAACCGGGCTGCATATCTAGGTTTTGTTTGTATGTGAATTAACTTCATGTTAATGGAGTACTAAATCATGTTATATAAGAGTTGGCGATAAATAATGTTGAGTGAGGAGATATAACGTATATATGGAAAATAGGTTTGTGGTTGTGTTTTTATGTGTGTATATACAGTATATAGGTGATTTTTAACGAAAAAAAAATCTTTCATAACCTTATATACATAATTTTTCTAAATCAATACTCATTTTCTCACCACTTGCAATTTGTCATCGAAGTACCATTTGAAATTACCAACCACTCATCAAAATGTAATACTTCCTTAAAATGAGTTTAAAAATTAAACATCTAAGCCGCATACTTTAGAGCTGATCTAGTGTACCTCTATTGTACATAAACAAAATGATCCATCGGATCGACCCATTAGAAAATGGATCAATATAAATACAAAATAAAGTCATTTTATTCATTAAATTCAATTGCATCTTCTCTTTCATTTCTCCCAGCCGCCGTTAGACCTGCCCTCCCCTCTCATTTCTCCCCACCGCCCGCTCCGTCCTCCTCTGATTCTCCATCTTCGTCGACTATATTATGGTGCTTCCGCCTCCACCAACGTCTCCTCCTCCAACCTCCGTTGAAACTCCACCTCCGTCGCCCTCCTCTGATTCTCCATCTCCGATTATAATGATGTCGCCGCTGCCTCCACCTTGATCTGCTGACCTTCTTCTTCAAAGCGACCGGTACCTCACATTTTCTTCTTTAGATCTCTTTAGATCTATCAACGTTCTTCTTCGAAGAAGGAGATCTACTTCTCACGGTGTTATTCTTTAGCTCTTCCTAGATCTGCCGACGTTTTCCAGGCGTCTAGCGTTCTTCTTTTGATTGGCCGAACATGTCTTCTTTTCACACCGTATGAGCCATTCGTCTTCTTCTCACAACATTTTTTCAACTTTTTAAAGGATTATTAGCTTTTAATTATTTATTAATGAATGTGTTTTTACATATGAATGTATTGTTTTTATATATGTGCTTTGTGGCAAGATCTTCTTATTCCCTCTCCATCATGTCGATCTTCTTACGACAGTTCTGTCTTTTACAAAACTCATCAGCAACTCATACTGTATTGATTTTAATTTATTGATGTATGTGTTTGTATTTATAAATGTATTGTGTAATTTTGTTATTAATAGAAACTTTGAAATTAATGTTAATGGAAATTGGAACCTGTTCTTTCATTTTTCTAGAAATCATATGAAACAAGTTCTCTCGCTCTCTCTCTCTTCTCTTGAACTATTTCAATAAAAATTACTAAGTTTTTAAAAGTATGCATTATAAATAAAATTTTATACACTTGTACATTATAATTGATAAACTTACACAATTAAAAAAAAAAAAAACACACTCCACCTTTTAAAACGTATAAAGTTTTTTCAATAAAAATTATACACTTTATCATTAAAATTATACATTTCATCTTTAAAACTTACTCCCTCCGTCCCCCAAAGTATTTCACACTTTCCTTTTTCATCCGTCCCTCAAAGTATTTCACACTTTACTTTTACTAAATTTGGTAAAAAATACATTATACTAATACTCACTTTTTACACATATCCCAATATAATACTTACTTTTTCACATCTCCCAAAAACTTTACACACTTTTTCCACATCTCTCAATAACTTTACACACCTTTTTCATTAAATCAACTAAAATATATATTCTCTTTCTTACTTTATACATAAAAATACAAAATTTTCTTAAACTCCGCGCACTCCAATACGCGAAATACTTCCCGGGACGGAGGGAGTATACATCTATTCAATAAAATTTATACATTTTGTATTTAAAAAGTATAAATAAATAAACACAAACAAAGACTACATTGCCAACAGTATATACTAAGGTTACACCACTAACAATACCTACTGATGCAAACAAGACCAATACTTCTATCAACACAATTGTCATTACGAAAATGGTTAAACTTTTGAACATCAAAAACTTTATAGACTTATTGAATAAAAGTTAACACTTCATCAAACACAATTCTCATTATGAGAATAGTAATACTGTTAATCAATTGTATCAAAACTACTATTCGAATCTACAATTGTTTATTAATAAAACGTATACACTTCTTCAATAAAATATATACACTTCTTTTAAAAAAAGTATACAGAAGTATATTAACAGATTCTTATCCTTCGAACACCCAACTGTTTATTACTCCATCCGTCCCAACTTCAACTTCACACTTTCCGTTTTGGTCCGTCCCAAATTCAACTTCACACTTCCATAAAAGAAAAAAACAACAAACTAATATCCCTCTAACATACTTTAATTTCAAATTTGTCATCACCTTTTTAACACACATAACATACTTTATCATTTATTTATTACCAAAAAATATCATACTACCCTCAAAAGTAAGTCAAAAAGTGACTTTTCTTAAACTCCGTATCTACAGTAAACGTGAACTTGAATTTGGGACGGAGGGAGTAATAAAACATGTACACTTCTTTAAAAAAACATATACACTTCTTTTAAAAAAAAAGTATACATAAATATATTAACAGATTCCTCCTCTTCGAACACCCAATTATTTATTATTAAAACGTATTCACATCTTTAATAAAAGATATATCTTTAAAAAAATATATACATAAGTATACTACTCCCTCCGTCCCACGTATTTTTACCCACTTTCCATTTTGGGGTGTCCCACGTATTTTCACTCATTCTATTTTTGGCAAAAATACATAATATTTTATTACCTACTTTTTACAATCCCAACAACTTTAATTACTTTTTTACACTTTATTCATCATTTCCAATAACTTTATTCACTTTTTCTTTTTAAATTACTAATTTATCCCTACTTTCTCTTACATTACTCCCTCCGTCCCGGGAAGTATTTCGCGTATTGGTGTGCGCGGAGTTTAAGAAAATTTTGTATTTTTATGTATAAAGTAAGAAAGAGAATATATATTTTAGTTGATTTAATGAAAAAGGTGTGTAAAGTTATTGAGAGATGTGGAAAAAGTGTGTAAAGTTTTTGGGAGATGTGAAAAAGTAAGTATTATATTGGGATATGTGTAAAAAGTGAGTATTAGTATAATGTATTTTTTACCAAATTTAGTAAAAGTAAAGTGTGAAATACTTTGAGGGACGGATGAAAAAGGAAAGTGTGAAATACTTTGGGGGACGGAGGGAGTATATATTAAAAAAATAAAACGTCTTAATCTCCGTGCCCGTACAAATGGGTAAAAATACCCGGAACGGAGGGAGTAACATATTCTTCCTTTTCGAACACCTCCATACACTTCTTCGATGAAACATATAAACTTATTCAATGTATACATGAGTACAGTAACACATTCCTCCGCCAACAACACTTATTTCCTCCGCCATAATTCTCAAGGTAAAATGTAAATTATAACTATTCATATGATTGAAGCCAAACAACTCTTCAAAATTAGATGCACTTTGATTACGAAAAAAAATACATTCAATTCAAGAGAAAAAAATTGTGAAATATTTGAGGATGGTGAGCAAAGCGTCGATGAACTCTCCGATTGGACGAAATCATAACAAATGGTCTTTGAAATTCTACTTGAGTCCAGATCTCAACCAAACTTTTGACGAAAGTGAGAAAATCGACGAATGAAAACGACTTTCTCGAAGAGGACGTAGAGGCCGACGGATCTGACCAAACTTCCGGTGAAAACTAAAAAAGTCGACGAGTATGACAGCGGCTTTGGTGAATTTCAAATGGAGGTAGTCGGCGACTTGGAAAGAGAAGATCAGTGTAGCAATCGACGATTGTCATTTAGAAGGCGATGCGGTGGAAGGGCCATGGAGGAGGAGAGGCTGTGGAGAGACGGTGCGATGGAAGAAGAGTGCAGTAGAAGAGTCATGAGAGAGAGAATCAGAGAAAAACGGCAATGTAGGGGAAATGAAATGACCAATTAAGTTTCCAAAATGACTTAAATATGCGGGTCAAATTTTAATTGGGTAAAAATTTGACCCTGTTATTAAGGTACATTAGTATTTGCCCATACTTTATAGGATGGATATTACTTTGCAAAATAATTTCTTTAAAATTAACACCTAAATTTTAAAATAATACTCCAATAATATTTAAAAAATAGTTATGTTACATCACGGAAAATATCTAAAGATAGGAAAATAAAACTCTACAACTTTTAGCACTCACAAGTCAAGAGAAACTCACACTACAAAGTTGATTATAATATGAAGAAAATGAAATTTTAGGGTATGCGATTCTTATAGGTGGAGCATCAAAATTCAGTTTCAGTAATTGAAATTGAAACTGAACTTTAATAACGTGTAATTTTTGAGATGCTGTGCGAGTTCATCAATCATGGAATGTTCAGTGCTGATTTGCTATCTTTGTCAAAGTGTGATGTGAATCACGGATTCAGCTGAATTTGTACGATGCATACGAAAGAGCCCCATGCGTCCAGCTATGGTGGATGAGCTCACCTCTCGTGTTCTCGCCGGCGGCGCCCATCGCCACGTGCAGCGGGTAGAAATGATCGGGACTCGGGTGCGCCACCTTCGCGTGCGGCGCTTTCTCCGCGTACTGGTTCACGTCTTCGTACCTCCCTTCCAGCAGCGCCTCCTTGATCCAGTCGTCGAACTCCGACGCCCACGCGGCCACCGATCCGCCGCCGGATCTCATCATCCTCAGGTTGTGCGTGGCGGCGCCCGACCCCACGATCAAAACGCCGTCGTCCTTCAGCGAAGCCAACGCCCTCCCCACGCGAAAGTGATGGGAGGCGTCCCGGTCCGTCTGGACCGACAGCTGGCACACGGGAATATCCGCCTCCGGATACATCAGCATGAGTGGGACCCACGCGCCGTGATCCAACCCGCGCTTCTTGTCCACGTGCACCGTCTCGAACCCGGCTTTGTGGAGCAGCTGCTTGACCCTGTTGGCCAATTCGGGTGACCCGGGAGCGGGGTACTTGATCCGGTACATCTGATCCGGGAAGCCGTAGAAATCGTAGATGGTACCGCTGGGGCCCGAGACGGCGTTGACCGTAGGCTCGGATGTCTCCCAATGGCCCGAAATGATGAGAATGGCCTTGGGCTTGACGGGTAGGACTTTCTGCTGGAAGGATTTGAGAAATGGGCGGGCCGGGAGGGAATCGTCGATGGAGAGAGTAGGAGATCCGTGCGATATGTAGTAGGTTTCCTGAATCCCTGATTTGGCCATTGGGATTGGAGTGTTGATGGAGGATTGGATTAGGTGAGAGAAATAGAGAGAGAGAATGATGCACAGAGAGAGGGCTCCGGAGGCTTATATGAAGAGAGATTTTGTGTTCATTTCGTGGGATATCCGCAATCACCGACCCGATTTATGTTAAGACTATGGTAAGCATCCGTTTTAATTTGCTCATTACATTGCTGCTGACGTCACATTTCAAATTAGAACCTTCTAGATCACATTTGTTTAACATCTTATCTTAATGGAGTAAGTTGCACTGTTGCAACAACTGCTATATGAAAAACGCGTTTTGAAAATATATATCATATGAAAATATGTTTTGATTCTTGCCAGTTTAATTCGAAATTTCAATGGTCATTAATATACGAGTATTAATTTTAAATGTTGCTTTCTTAATAAATAAATTATCTTGATTAAAAAATGAAATGAGCTTGAACGATCAGGAAAAAAGGTGGAGGTCCAATTTGATCCCGGAGATAAAAGGAGGGGCATATCCGACCCTTTGCCCTATATATGGAGTATCATTGAATATACTCCCTCCGTCCCATTGAAACGTACGCGTTTTTTCATTTTGGTCCGTCCCAATACAAAATGTGCATTTTTACATATGGACCCACATGTCATACTAATATACCTACCCACTTTACATTAATATATTATTTCTCTCAGCTCACTACACATTAAAATATTATACTTCTTAATCAACGTGCAAAAAGCAAGCGCGTACGCGTATGTTGTAACGGGACGGAGGGAGTACAAAACTGGATTTCAGAACTACCCCCATAGATATTTATTTATCCGTAAATTAGCAGAAGGCTAAAAGGGCGTTTTGGTAAAACTACTCACAAAGAAGTCCCACCCACATAAGCCCTAGCTCCCATTATAAACCTGAAACTCAGCAATCTCTTATTTACAATCCTACTTCGCTCTCAGCTTCTTCGTTGTGCGGCTGCCTGCGGCTAGGGTTTACTGCGGAGGAGATCTTCAATTCCGAGTTTAAGTTCGTATTTTCTTCTTGTTCTTTGCACGTAGCCTTTTAAATTGCAATTGTGTGTTGAATTATTCTGATTGAATTCGCCGTTTGATGCTGTTGTTTATGTCCGTCCGAATCTCCTTATAAACGTGCTAAGTTTTTATGTGAATTTAAAAAAATTGGCTTAGAAACCAGATCTTGACTTTGTGCCGATACACCGAGCATTCTCATGTCTCACTTTTCTCTTTTTTCCGATATTATTGCATCCATTCCATTTAGTATTGCGGTATTGAATTTATTGGGACTATCCAATTATGCTTTGTTCATTCCTGCTGTTGATTGGACCATTTATTTGATTAAGCAAGTTAAAGTTTATGAACAGTTATGTGCTTTAAGTGGCTGTTCTAGTTTGTGCTCAATTTTGATTCGGTAAATTGTGACAATTGTCATGTATAGCCTTTATTATGCTTGATGAGTGATGTTGGCATGTACTGTAATCGCTTAATTCTGATCCTCTTTCCTCCCCTTTTTAATTACAGTTTATAAGCATTCATCATGGGTAAAGAGAAGACTCACATCAACATTGTGGTTATTGGCCATGTCGACTCTGGGAAGTCAACGACCACTGGCCACTTGATCTACAAGCTTGGTGGTATTGACAAGCGTGTGATTGAAAGGTTTGAGAAGGAGGCTGCTGAGATGAACAAAAGGTCATTCAAGTATGCCTGGGTTCTCGACAAGCTCAAGGCTGAGCGTGAGCGTGGTATCACCATTGATATCGCCTTGTGGAAGTTTGAGACCACCAAGTACTACTGCACGGTCATTGATGCCCCTGGACATCGTGACTTTATCAAGAACATGATTACTGGAACTTCTCAGGCCGACTGTGCTGTCCTCATCATTGACTCCACCACTGGTGGTTTTGAAGCTGGTATTTCCAAGGATGGTCAGACCCGTGAGCATGCTTTGCTTGCTTTCACTCTTGGAGTCAAGCAGATGATCTGTTGCTGCAACAAGGTTTAATCCCGTTTGCATTTTGATTTATATTAACAGTCCCTGTTGTTTGTTATCACGCATCTGATGCATCCATACCCATATCATGCAGATGGATGCCACCACACCAAAGTACTCCAAGGCTAGGTATGATGAAATCGTGAAGGAAGTGTCTTCCTACCTCAAGAAGGTTGGATACAACCCGGAGAAAGTCCCCTTCGTCCCCATCTCTGGTTTTGAGGGAGACAACATGATTGAGAGGTCCACTAACTTGGACTGGTACAAGGGACCAACCCTCCTTGAGGCTCTTGACCAGATTTCCGAGCCCAAGAGGCCTTCGGACAAGCCACTCCGTCTCCCACTTCAGGATGTGTACAAGATTGGTGGTATTGGAACTGTGCCTGTGGGTCGTGTGGAGACTGGTGTCCTCAAGCCCAACATGGTCGTGACCTTTGCCCCGTCTGGTCTGACAACTGAAGTTAAGTCGGTGGAGATGCACCACGAGGCCTTGCAAGAGGCCCTTCCTGGTGACAATGTCGGTTTCAATGTGAAGAACGTTGCTGTCAAGGATCTGAAGCGTGGTTATGTTGCCTCCAACTCCAAGGACGATCCTGCCAAGGAAGCTGCTAACTTCACCTCTCAGGTTATCATCATGAACCATCCCGGCCAGATTGGAAATGGATATGCTCCGGTACTGGACTGCCACACGTCCCACATTGCTGTTAAGTTTGCGGAGCTGGTGACCAAGATCGACAGGCGTTCTGGTAAGGAGCTGGAGAAGGAGCCAAAGTTCTTGAAGAATGGTGATGCAGGCATGGTAAAGATGGTTCCCACCAAGCCCATGGTTGTGGAAACTTTCTCAGAGTACCCACCCCTTGGTCGATTCGCCGTTCGTGACATGCGTCAGACAGTTGCTGTTGGTGTGATCAAGAGTGTTGAGAAGAAAGACCCCACGGGTGCTAAGGTTACCAAGGCTGCCGCCAAGAAGGGAGCCAAGTGAAGAGATTTCTTGAAATACTATAATTTATGTCTGTGTCGATTTTGGTTGCATCTTTTTTTTTTTTTTTCTTTTTGCTAGACAATTAATTTTTGTTTTTTTGTTAACTAGAAACAAATGATGTACCGTTATCTAGCCCCGGATATTAGGTTACTGTGCAATCTGTTTGCTTGGTCGGCTGATTGAAAACTATACCTAAATGTTTAGCTCAAGAGTCAGATGTTTCATCTCAAGTGTTTGAACAATTCTTATAAATTTCCCAAATTTTGGTTGACTTTTTTTATCACATAAATGCCTTGTGTTTGATGTAATTTTTGGCTCTGTCTGCTTAGTTGTCTAAGAAGCATCTTTCCTTAACATTGTTTTCGGAAGTAGTTGAAATGAGTTTGGTTAAGAGTATTTGAAGTGTGAGATAACTGATCTGCCAAATGAATTGAAGATACCAATCCTTCGATTCAGCATATTTATTATAATTTGTAGTGCTCTTAAGTGCTAATTGAGCAGATTTATTGTTAGCAGAAATGACTAAATACCAGGAATGTTAATGTAGATGGTAAAACGAGGAAAATGCTTATCTGAATGAATATATCATGAAAAAACAAAACTGGAGTTCAATTTGTTGGCAAGTCTGTGTCTACAATCTGTATTAAAGTCAAAAAGGGTACAAGGCATCGCTGTTGTAAAGGTTCTCCTGACAGTAGCCAATGGTGTAAAGTAGCCTGCTCTGCTCATCATGGACTCATGGAGATCCATCCCATAGAATGCCCCGATATATAAAGTAAGACGAAAGCGCATTCTTTGTTATCTTAACACTAGTTACAACTCTGCATCATTTTCAAGATGGGATTTTGTAGCTGCCTTTTCTGTTTCTTCAAGAGCAAATGCTTTGAGCAATTCAACATCCCTTTTTCCTGTGATATCAAGTTTCCCAGACCAAAAATGTTAATTAGAGTAGACGATGCATAAGCGTAAGTTCTCAAGCTCATACTCAGTTCCATAATTCCACAATTATAAAATTACTATAACAGCAAGTGGAAATAGAGAATAAAGTGGGTCCAATTGGAGGTATTTATTTATCTTTTGCATGCATATTTCTATCAAACTGATACCCAGTGCATCTCAAAATTATTTATTTCCTAAATGCTTTTAAAAGCTATTTCCCTGGTTCTAAAAACTATCTCCAACACGGTGGTTCTAAAAAGAGAACTCTAAAGGACAACAAACTGATTGTTTTTCTTTATTGTAATTCAGTAATCAATCAAGTAAAACAAAGATGAAAACACCTATTTATATAAGGTAATAAATCAAAAATAGCTTATGCGTAAATAACAAATAAAAACTATCCTATTACGTTGCATATCCATCACACAAACACACAAATATAGAGATATCTTTAGGGCTCAAGACCCTTTTGAGCTCCTCATGTTATATCACGCTTCATTAATGTTAATATTGTTATTGCTACTTAAGCCTCATCTGTTACATTAAGCAATGCGGCTCTTTTGTTTTGTCACTATATCATACAAAAAATCAACATGAAAGATACCACGGTCTTCAACTAATTTGTTCTTGTAATATGAATAAAATTTTCATGTCAAGTTAGATTTCACAAAAGAGGATCTCAACTTTCCACAAAATACCAAACTTCAGTTGATTGAATCTTTTCAGTGCTTGGATAGGAACTAACATGGCAATCTTGCACCCACCATCTAACCTAAACCATCAGCCTCTTTCCTAAAGTCTTCATAACTCTTCCACCCAAATCCAAAATGGCTCTTTTTTTGTTTCATTAACCGATAAATTGATTGCGACTGTTGAACCTTTGTTGCAAGTGAATCGATAAACACATATGCATTAGGCACATCATTCCTGTGTGAAAAAAACCTCAACTATTTCTTGTTTCTATATGTTTTACTAGGTGTAACATGCAGCATCACAAAGAATATAAGTAAAATCTGAATTTGCAATCTTGATATGTTTCCTTGAATGTGCAGAAAGTTGGTATATCTGATATCTAAAATATACCACACTACCACTTGGTTAGAACTAACAAAAGATCCTGATTCTGTGATTTGGGGTTTGGGGAGATACTCTGTTATCTTAATGCAAAGTGATAGTTAAGTGGTCTATTAATTGTCTTTCTTTTACAGTAATGGCTGGGAAGGCAAGACATTCTAAGAAGAAAAGATCATGGGCCAGATGTCTTTTCCTTTACAGGCCAAACATTTTCTGAAAAAAGAAATTAATTAGGTAGGCAATGAGTTTCTGAAAAAAACAATTAATTTGATAGGCACAGAGGCAATTACAAGGAACTCTATAGCACTGGTGCCAGCAATTCATGAAATCATTTTCAAGCACAAAATTCACGAACAACAAAAATCAGCATACCTTGGTATTTTGCAACTTCTTCTCCGTTGTAGAATAACTTGAATGTGGGATACGAGTGGATATCTACTTTCGAGCACACTGTTTTTTCTGTGCCACAGTCAACTTCTCCGATTTCAATTTCATCCTCGCCTTCCATCTCCTTACCTAAATCCTCCCATAATGTCCCTAAGCTTTTGCTGAATGAGATTTCAACAGAGTTAAGCAAACAACAAATTATATTTGAATTCTCAAAAGGTGACCTAATTGAACGGAAGAAGTGGCAACAACCAAAACGTAAGTTACCAATGCTTGCACCAGGGGACACAAAACTTGACAAACCATGCTGTATCTTTCTCCTGCACCTGAACAAATCAAATTTCACTTAAAATCTTGAATAAAACACATGTAAATATTCAGCCAGATCATTACATAAGAGCATCAAACATTCCACATTCTCAAGATAAACAGCAAGTAATTAGATGTCATTCCAATGTATACAATTGTGTATAAAAATAAGCAAAATATTTATGTGAAGGACATATTCAACAACAATAAAACATCAAGAGCGAATTTCTTGGTATTTTTAATAGATTAGCACATTAAAAAAACCCTAAAGCTAATACAAATTATACAATTATAATGTCAAGTAAAATCGCAAAGCTAAAACTGAAAGAACTTAGCACATACATACACATAAAGACTCAGATCGCTTGTCTATATATAATAACACTATATTCACGAAAAGTAAATCGTTAATTAAAAACAACAAATCAAACTAACAAACATTCAACCATTAATCTCCATAATAGATGAGCCCATGGAACAGCATCACAATTTCCGGAAAACCTAACAAGAGAACTTACGTGGGCGGATCTATAAAATAACGCGACAAGGGATTTCATTTCATTTCCCATAAAAATTACCTTGTCATTAAAAGTGTCGGCTGTTAAGGTAATAACTTCGGCATTCACGGATCGATTGCTGATAGAGCTCAATAAAAAAATGGAGGATGAAATCAACAATAGGGCAGTTATCGACGGAGTAAGAAAACGGCGCCGCATATTAACTGAATGCAACAGCGAATTGCTGATCGTAACTTGTAAGACTCAGAGAAATCTCCGGTGATAACGTCGGGACTTCCGGAGAAAAGAACCCTAAATTCTTGGCTGATGTCAAAACCCAAAAGAAATCACGTATGATTTGCAGAACTTCGTATTTCCCCTTTTCTTTTTTTTCTTTTTTTTTTTTATCTTTATGCGGTGCACTTGTTGTGACGCATATAATTATGAACAAAAACATATTCTCTACGTCTCGAATTAAGATTTTTATTTTTAATTTTTGATTGTTTTAAGTTAAGGTTTACTATTTTTTTTCAAGTTGGACCCATATAAAATAATTAATTATTTTATTTATGACCCAAACACAATACTAATACAAGTATCCACTTTACATTCAATATTATTTCTCTCACCTCACTACAGATTAAAATATTATATCTCTTAATCTCCGTACAAAAAGCGAACGTCAACGTTAACGCGGGACGAAGGGAATATACAATTATGAGAAAAAAAATTATACACTTTGTTAACGAATTTTTTATTTTTTTAATGAAATTGAGTTTAAAACCATTATATACTCCCTCCGTCTCAACTTCAATTTTACACTTTCCGTTTTAGTCCGTCCCAATTTCAACTTCATATTTCCATAAAATGAAAAGATATATAATTAATATCCCTCTAACATACTTTAATTTCAAAAGTGTCATCACATTTTTAACACACGTAACATACTTTATCACTTATTTATTTATTGCCCAAAATACCAAACTGCCTCCAAAAGT
Organism: Pogostemon cablin; assembly: GCA_023678885.1. Lineage (NCBI taxonomy): Eukaryota > Viridiplantae > Streptophyta > Magnoliopsida > Lamiales > Lamiaceae > Pogostemon > Pogostemon cablin. The sequence goes on from CM042965.1 coordinate 9,275,191, forward strand.
TACCCAAAAAGTGATTTTCTTAATTTGCGTGTGTACAGTAAATATAAAGATGAAAATGGGACTGAGGGAGTAATTATTAAGAAATATGTATACCCTATTAAATAAAAAGTTATACACATGACTACTAGTTTGTAGTAGGGCCTTGGAGTTGGGCTCTCATTCCCCCAGTTCATTCATTGGGCTTGATGGTCCCAAAGCCCAGTAAGGGCCCAAAGGCCCCCAAATTGCGAGGAGCGTCCGCCTCATTGAAGCTACTAGGCCACTTGCCCCAATTGCTTGAGATACGCAGATATTCCCTGAGATATCTGCGTAGGGGATATCCTAGATCGAATCCTAAAGATAGTCACGAGAGGCTAAACGTATTTAATGCTCGCACTGTACGCATATATTGCACAGTGACCTAACGATTCATCCAGATTCGGATGACGTCAGATTACCTAATATAAATATGGGGACAACCCACAGCAATAAACATCACTAATTTACCCCCTCAAAAAAGGCACAAGACTGCATAGGGGGCAAACCTCTCTCCACATTTTATGTTAGCTTAGTACAGATAATCCTTTTTATTATCCACTAACAGCCACATTAACCCACCATTAAGAAGGGATAAAATCTGACGAGCAACATTTGGCGCTAGAAAAAGGGCTGCACTCGCAGCTTTGCCGACTGCCACCCTCAATATACCCAAACCCAATCGTACATCCAATGGCGGATGAACAGGACGAAGCCACCCCCAGCAGGGTTGATGCGGTTACCAGTCGGCATCGGCAGGAAGACCTGAACCCCCCTCGAACTGTAGGGAAAGAGGTTCCGTCGCGTGATACAAATCTAGAAGAAGACGATCCACAAACCAATTTCTGTCAGAAGTATTTCAACCTTCTCAAGCAAATGAAGGAAAAGCGAGCGGCGGGACCAAAGACCGCAAGTCGGAGGCTAAGTTTCAGCCTCAAGGAGAGCTCGATGGAACAGACGAACGAGCGACAATGAGAACGGACTCCGCTTAGGAGGTCAGTGCACGAGAGAGTGGGGCAAAAGAATGTACGAAAGGAACCGAGAAAGGCCTAGAATGTGGTAGACGAAGGACGCGAGCGGAGGAAGATGGCATCCCACGTTAACTCAGTCGCCAGTCAATCCCCGCACGTACTACCGGACACATAAGCGCCAAAGATCGACATGACCAGATCCGGTAAAGTCTCGACATGAGCAAATTGGAGAAAGTGCAGGAGATGATCCTATAACTCGACTCAAACGACAGCATGATGTGGAAATAAATGCGCTAAGGAGACGACTCGATCAAATGGAGAGAAGAAATGAGGCCAGACTCCATAGCATTCCCCACCCGGAGTCTGGGAGGACCCCGCTCACTCATAGGGTCATTGCGACTGCCACCATGAAAAAAATACGAATCCCTCAGATCCCTCAATACACCGGCTATTCTAGTTTAATCTCGCACCTCAATAAATATATCGGATGGATGCTGGCACAAGGGTGTTCGGAAGAGGATCGATGTAAGATGTTCCCCTTGACGTTGGGAGATAAGGCACACTCGTGGTTCGAATCTCTTCCCGCTAACTCCATTGGCTCGTGGGCACAACTCACTACAGCCTTCTCGTCCCACTTTGCATATTTGGGGCAGAAAAAGGAGCCGAAGCAGAAGTTGGCTTGCCTACGGCAAGGACCTAAGGAGTTCCTGAAGGATTTCATGAAGATATTCAATGAACAGCGCGCCAACATGGAAGAAGTCTCGGATGAGACATCAACTATTTTGGCAACTGTCGTCTTGCTCCTAGGGTCACCCATGTGGACTAGCTACCAACAAAAATTACCGGGTAGTTACACAGCCTTCATGGCCTCGACTCAAGCATTTATCCATAGCGAAAAAATTCTCAAAGAATACAAGAAGCCTAAAGGCGATCTTAAGGAAGGCAATAAGAAAAAGAAAAAAGGAAAAAAAGACTATAGAGCTCCATCTTCTTCAAATCGTTCCCTAATGACGACCAAATTCTGGAAATGACCGAGGTACTAGAGCTCACTCCCGAAGAGATATTTGGCAAGATACGAGACACAACCTGTTGAGTCCCCCGCCCAAGATACACGTAGATTCAGCCAAGCTAAATAATAAGAAATTCTGTAAATACCACAAGTCCATCGGCATGACACCAACAAGTATCGAGACCTATTGGCCGAATTACTAAAATTGTTTGAAGATGGGAAGCTAGACCGGCTGGTGTCTGGCCCAAAACGGAGAGGAGAACAACCTATTGTGATGGGCGAACGGTTTAAAGGACCAGTCAATCCACAAGGACAGATCGGACCTGGAGACCGTCTGCCCACACCACCTCGGGAGGTATACATGATGGGCGAAAGCTACGTGTGAACTTTACAAGCCCTAACCACTCAGTCGCGAAGAAAATAGAAAGTCGAGCTGTGAGAACTCGACAGGTACCAACATGTATTCACGGCTAGTCCTCGACCGCCTCTACATGAAGCCGACATATTCTTCTCTGAAGAAGATCTCACCGAGGAGCGAACCCCCCACAACGATCTACTAGTGATCTCAGCTGTGATCTAAGGTGTAAAGGTGCACCGATGCCTGGTCGATACAGGTGCATACACAAACATTATATTCAAAAAAGCGTTCGAAGCCATAGGAGGGCTCTCTCACCATAAGACATCTTTGTGTGATGACGAGATTCGAGGTTTTGGTAATATCGTTACTACCCCCTTGATGTAAATGGATCTATCAATCCAGATGTTGGACGAAAGACAAGCGATGAAAGCCAAACACACTCTCGAATTCAAGGTAGTAGATCTTCTATCACCGTACAATTGCATCTTCGGACAGACATTTATTCACTAGTTCAACTCCGTTCCATCCATGCTCCACCAATGCCTGAAGTTTATGACCACTGACGACTGAGTCAGCACCGTTAGAGGTAGCTAAAGGAAGGCCAGAGAGTGTTCGTTTATTGAAAAAGAAGACGGACTTAACTACCACGATCTAAGTTTTCAGTTAATGATGATAGAGCAGTCGAATCAAGAGGAAGAAACAAATCGAGAAGAAGTCTCGCCACTGGATGACCTGATGTCAGTAGTCCCAAAGCCAAGGAATGACCAAAAGCTCCAGCCCTTCGATAATAAGGAAGTCAACCTACCCCAATAACCAATGAAGATCCGAGATCGGAAAAGAAAAGGAAATGAGGGAAACCGACCGAAGAAGTCAAGGCAATAAAGGTGGGGCCAAGCAACTCGGACCTAGAATTATATGTCGGGTCGCAGCTAAAAGAGCCGCACAGAACGGCCCTGATCGAATTCCTAAGGTCCAATCTGGACGTGTTCGCCTGGGCACCCAGCGACATTCAAGGAATAGACCTAAAACACGCGTGTCATCGGCTCAACACAAACCCATCCTATCGCTCCGTGGAACAAAAGAAAAGAAAGTACAGCCCCAAAAAATATGAAATCATTGAAATGGAAGCCATGAAACTGTTGGCAAACAATCTAGTGAGGGAAGCTTTATTTCCCGCATGGGTGGCTAACCCGATCTTAGTGCAAAAGGTAAACAAGTCCTGGAGATTATGCATCGATTTCACTGATCTCAACAAAGCATGCCCGAAGGATAGTTTTCCACTACCGCACGTCGATCAAATGGTGGACGCCACGGCCGGCCACAAACTAATGAGCTTTATGGATGCGTATTCAGGCTATCACCAAATCCCTATGCATCCAGACGACATAGAAAAAATAGCTTTCTATACCAAAAGGAACTTACTGTGCTAGTTAATGATGCCATTTGGGTTGAAAAATGCAGGCACCACATATCAGAGGTTAGTGAACAAGTTGTTCCAAGAAGAGCTGGGAAAAACCATGGAAGTATACGTAGACGACATGCTGGTGAAGAGCGTGGCCACAAATGACTATATGTGCCACCTGAGCAAAGCGTTTGACATCCTACGGCAATACGGGTTGAAACTTAATCCTAAGAAGTGCACGTTCGGAGTATCCGCAGAAAAATTCCTCAGGTACATGGTGAGTAAAAGAGGAATAGAAGCCAACTTGGACAAAGTGAAGGCCATACAAGACATGGAGCCTCTCAAGCACTCCAAGGGTGTGCAAAGATTAGCCGGAAAGATTGCATCCCTCAGTCGCTTCCTACCCAGAGCATCCGATAAATATAAACCCCTCATGGACGTGATCCGAAAAGAAAATTTTGATTGGACACATGTGGCCCAAAAGACCTTTGAAGAATTAAAGGACATATTGGCTAACACACAAACCCTGTCAAAACCACAGCCGAGAGAACCTCTCAGCCTGTACCTAGCAACTTCAGAGTCGGCGTTAAGCGCGGTGTTGGTCAGAACCGAGAAGAAAAATAAGAACCGGTGTATTATGTGAGTCAGATGCTTCGTGATGCTGAACTCAGGTATCCAACAGTTGAGAAGCTCGCTTACGCCCTGGTAATGAATGTACGAAAATTGAGACCCTACTTCCTGGGACATCCAATTGAGGTGGTAACATTCTTCCCACTGAGACAAGTGCTCTCAAAACCAGACGTAGCAGGAAGACTGATGAAGTGGGCCGTGGAACTAAGCCAATTCGATATTAAGTACGTGCCCCGATTGGCAATCAAGGCACAAGCCCTAGCCGAGTTCATAGCAGAACTAACCATCCCCATCTTACCGGGAGAAGTGATTAACAAACCTTGGCAGATGTCGGTAGATGGATCGTCTACAACTTACACCTCTGGAGCGGACGTGGTGCTCACAATCCCTACCTGAGAGACGTTCTGTTCGACAATCAGGTTTGGATTCCCGACGACCAACAATGAAGCCAAATATAAAGCTTTTCTCTCTGACATGAGAATGACACTGACAATCGGGATCAAAAGAGTAATGATCTTCAGCGACTCGGAACTAATGGTTAATCAAATAAAGGGATATTACAAGGCCAAAGATTAGCAACTAGTCGGCTATCGCAAGCTAGTAGCAGACATGATCCAAAAATTTGATCAGTCTATATCACGCGGGTCCCCAGGCTACAAAACACCCAGGCGGATGCACTGGCTCGCCTGGAAACTTCAGAGAATCTCGAACAACTGGAAAGCATCAGCATAGTAAGATAAGAAGCCCTGAGTGATCAGATAATCTGGCAGATCAACGAAGAAGAGACATGGATGACTCTCATTAAGGCTTTCCTGAGAAGAAAAGGAGCCGGAAGACAAAGTGGAAGCTAGGTGACTGCGACTTTGAGCCACCAGGTACACCATGATAAATGACGTGTTGTATAAGAAAGGATATTTAATGCCACTGCTGAGATGTTTGGACAAAGATGAAGCCACCAAAGTGTTGATAGAGGTTCATGAAAGAGTCTGTGGGAACCATTCGGGAGGTTAAGCACTGGCATTAAAAATTATCCGACAGAGATATTTCTGGCCTACTCTTAGAAAGGACGCCATCGAATACGCCAGAGCATGCAAAAGCTGCCAAATATACTCTCCCATAATCAGAGCTCCCTCCACTGAGTTAGTTACGTCAAGCGGCGCATTGGCCTTCGCCAAATGGGAAATTGATCTGATAGGCCCATTCCCGCCCGGCAGAGGAGGTGTCAAATACACCGTGGTCGCAGTGGATTACTTTTCAAAATGGGCAGAAGCGGAAGCGCTAGCTACCATTAATGAAGCCAATATGATAACCTTCATATGGAAAACATCATTTATCGTTTCAGGATACCCAACGCCATTGTGATAGATAACGGGAAATAATTTGAAGGCATGCAGCTCCAAAGATTTTGTTACAGACTGGGGATAAAGAAGCTATTCTCAACGCTTTATTACCCCCAGTCAAATGAAAAAGTTAAAGCAGTAAACAAAGTGATTAAGCATACTCTCAAAACCAGGTTAGAGAACCTCAAGAAAAATTGGGCCCCGCAACTACCTGGAGTCCTTTGGTCATACCGCACCACCGCTAGAACGTCAACTGGAGAGACCCCCTTCTCCTTAACGTATGGCACGGAAGCGGTCATGCCCGTAGAAGTAGCCTACCCAACATTTCGCGTGTCTCATAAAGGAGAAGAAACCAATTCGGAAGCCATTGAACTTAATCTTGATCTATTAGAAGAACTTTAGCTACAGGCGGCGAAAAGACATGCGATATACAAATCAAGGATAGAATCCTAATACAATAAAAAGGTACGTAGTAGGGATTTTACAGTCGGAAATTTGGTAGTAAGAAAAGTTTGTCAACAAGGCGGTAGAGTGTTCGGTGCAAATTGGGAAGGCCCATACATAGTAAAAAGAAACTTGGGTAACGGAGCATATGAGCTCAGCGAACTCAATAGCGAGAGTATCAAGCATCCATGGAATGCTCAGAACTTAAAGCGCTCCTATGCTTGAACATTCAAACATCCATGCTTGAACATACTTAACCAAATCACTATGTGCACAAGATGCAAAGAAAGTGGTAAGGCCACGAGATTGTAAGGCCATAATAAGCAAAAGTGCAAGAAATAAAATGCACATTGTACCACAAAAGAACCTACTGCAACATCATAACCCAAGAGACAAGTTTTACATAAAGGAATATAAAATGGGCCTCCCGTCAAGCACCACTGGACCGACACCGCTAGTCCCGGCACCACCAGTGCCACCCGCGCCACTAGGACCCGCACCATCGCAAGCTCCAGAGAAGTTGCGAAGACTCCAGTTGGGCAATGCACTCCCTCTCCCGTTCTAATTCATGCTCGGCCAGATAGTGAGCAACCTCCAACTGGTGAACTTGACTCTCAGCCAAACGTGCTATCTCCCTATAAGTTGTGGCCCGAGTATTAGCAGCATTGATAAGCTGCTCTGCCATCATAGCCTGTCGGGTCTCCATTACTAAAGAGAGCCCTTCAGCATGAGTAGAAGCTCCCGCACTAAGACCGACCCCCAGAGGGATGGACTGCCCAGATTCCGTCACAAGAAGGAAGCTACACGGAAAGTCAGTGCATGTCCAACACTCACCAAAGTAGCATTTCCGATCTCATGAGGCCCAGCACTTTGCAACCAGCGAGACAACATGGGGTTCCATGAACGAGCGGGAATAAAGCTGGCTTCCAAAATGCTCAACTCCGATTCAATGGCTGACTGAGCATCACCCATACTCTTCAATCGTAACAATTCCTCCAAGGTAACTAGAGGAACACCCCCACCAATGTCGCCTCTCGTGGCGTGAGTTTCCCCTGCCGGAGGAGTCCACTGTTGGGTTGTTGTCGAGAACTCGAGGTTGACTAGTGCTTGGCGAATTTTTAATCTGATTAATTCGAACGTCGGTGCCCCAACTAGCACGACAAGTAGCCTCCAGAATATTTGCCTCTAGAATGTCACTTTCTTGTATTTCGATTTCCTCCATAGGAGCTTTCCCCTTGTCAGATGGGCAAGCGCGTACCATTTCGCCGACGTCCACAGAAACCCTACCTTGAGTCGCCCCCATCACAACTTCCTCAGTTCCGTCAACGTTGATGGCTACTACACCATGGAGCGTAGTCTTCCCCTTCACTGCCGCGAAAGTATTTTCGGCCACAACTAGACTCAGGCTGGCTTCTTGACGGGGTCTACGAGGCAGGGGATACGCGACCTGATCGAAAAAATATTCGTCAAGGGCGGCTTTCCAAGATGAGAAATTATTACTTACCCTCCCCTCAAAGCTTACCGGCGGAGCTCGAGTCAGATCTTGATAAAGGTTCGCCCCCGAGAGCCTCTCGTCAATTAGAAGTGATAAGACATCACAGGGAAGAGTCATCTGGTTTATCGCGTTGAAAGCTCGGTGAAATCCCAGAGATAGCTCTTTCTCAGCCGGACGAAGTGGAGCTATCGAAAGGTACAATACAGGAAAAAAACACACTAGTAAGAAATAGTAAGGGTACAGGAAAAAGAGACAGTAATAAAACTTACGAGACTCGAGAGTCTGAAAGGCACACGGCACGGGCAAATAATTTCCAAATGGGTCTCGACATTAGAACTCTCGCACCCAAAACCATTGGCGCCTCCAATGCTGCCAACCAATGGAGTTCCTATTGAATATAAGATGAACGCCTCGTTGCACTTGCAGATAGTAATGACCGTGACAGCCGGGATTATGAACATAGCGATAAACGTAATCAATATCCTAGACGGAAGGAGAAGGGCATTCATTCTTGTGAAGCAATACCAACGGACCTATAAAATTAGCCAGGCTGAAGGGATTATTTACATTGGGGCCAGACCCCAATTGATTAACACTCGGCCAATGACGTGAGCCAGAGGTAGCCTAACACCAGCAGCAAACATACCCGTATTGAAGGCGACATGGTCAGGCTCACCACTCCAAGGACGCTCACGTTGCCCAGGGGTATCAAATTCAATCCCAGGATAATTGTATAGGATGAAGACTCCATCTACGTCCTCACTCTGCATCTAGTGGAGTAACCCCTCAAAGTAGAATTAGTTACCGCACTGCCCCGACTGGAAGGACGGCTCACACTGTCAGGATCGACAGAATCCTCTAAGTTCACAAAAGAAAAGGAGGCTTGACTTTCAGTCTTGGGGACCACACGCCGCCGCGACGATCCCTCCCCATAAAGAATGGGCTCCCAAGGAACTTCGTAACACGGAGGCGGCAGAATTGAGTGGCGGCCGCTTCGTGTCACATGGGCAACAGGAGGAGCCCTAGCATTACTGGCCACTTCGTCCTCTTTCAAACTAAGGAATTCTTGCGAGGATCTCGAATCGACCGCCATGAGCGGAGGAATTAGAACAACGAAAAGCAGGTAAATAAGTACGAACAACCCAGAAAAATGAACAATCGCCATCTTTTCACAAGTTCAGCAGAAATAAGAAGTTGCAGAAGAGTGAAAAGTTCAAGTGTGGCCTTAGGAGTTCGCCTAGCCAATTTCTTTTATAGGGGGAGAAGGTGGGGGCCCAATAACTGTCCCCCTCCCAGAACTCGAAGAGTCCAGTTGAAGGAGAGATTGTGGAGCGTTAGATTAAGACACGTGGACGTGATCAGGCTTAAGATCATGGGAAGAATTATGTCTGACGTGATAGTTCGAGAAAAAATTGACGGCGAAGATATAGGGGATCCACTGCATTAAATGAATAATTAATACATGTCAGAACTACTATTAAATACAATGATTGCCATTGAAGAACAAAAATACAAGCCAAGTGAAAACCAACAAAGGAGAAACAGAGAAATTACAAAGAAATTCCACCCTAGAAACTAAGTCCCGACAGGAGGACTAGTCGGAGCAGGAGCAGAACGAGAAGGGGCCATTGCGAAAGTCGATGTTGTAGACGACTGAGAGGCCACTCAGCTGGGAAACCCGGAACATGGAAAAAATTAGGCACAAGTCCCAATGGAGCCAAGTTTATCCCTTCAGACTCCCAATCTATGCTAGCCGGCAATCCCGAGGCGGCGATACGGGCGTGCAGTATTTGGCAAAAATTTTCTAGATTAACCGTCGCGCCAATCCGTTGGCCAACCACGCCGAATGCGCCAAAGCCTTGGCAAAACCCACTATTCCAGCAATTTTTCTCTCAAAATTGATTAAGGACGAAAAGCCTGCCTCATATTTGTGGGTCAAGGCAGATACCTCGGCCTCTTTGACTTTTAACTATTCCTGAGAGTCAGTCAGTCACCTCTTCACTTCGTCCAACTCCTTGACGAGTCGACTCTTTCCCTCCTCCGACTCCTTTAGAGCTTCCTCGGCAGCCCTTAACAATGCTTCACTAGGAAGGAGTTTCACCTCGACAGCCTCAACTCCTCCTGAACGGCCTTTAAGGCATCCTCCAAAGTCTTATGCTGGCGGACTGCCTCCTCCTTAATTGCCGCAACCTCTTCCGAGTGTCTTCGCTCTGCTTTCTCCTCCTCCTCCCTCATCCGGGGCTAGATACACTTACCTCTGGCGACCCAAAGTAACAGACTGAGCCGCCTCCTAGCCTCGAGAAGCCAAGAGGAGGGACGTCTGGCTTGAATAGATCAAAGCCCGTGCGTGATACCCGATCGCCGAATAGATAAGGTCCTCAGGATTTAAATCCCCTATAATATCACTTTCTTCTTGAGTGGAGCTAGTAGGGATAGACTCCATTGCTCTTAGCATATATGCGGGAAGAGTGGGTTGATTGGGATCATATGGGTTTGACCCATACAGGCTGCGGAGCACTGGTGGTAGAGAGCTAACCTCCGGAGTAGAGACGCCAACCTTGAAACCAAGATAAGGGATCTCGGTCGAAAGCGCTCCCAAGGCGGCCCCACCAGAAAAAAAGTCATAGCTGTCGGCCTGAACCCTCTTGCTTGGGGGCTTGGAAGGTCCACTGATAGGCACCGACTGATCATCCGCAGCCATTCCACTAGAACCCCCGGGACGTAGTTGCACCATGCGGATGACAGGAGAAGAACAGCCGGAGTCGTGAAGCAAAAAATCCCCTTCACGCCCCCCTGAAGTGACTATCGCATCATTGAAACCTTCTTGGGGCACAGCGTCAATGGGCTCGCAGTTCACGACAATATCATCTTCCACAAAATCACCAATTTCTGAAATCGGTGCGATCACATCTTCTTGTAAAGCCCGAGGGCTCGCCTCCGTCGATGAAGACTCATCCACCTCTATTATGTCTGACGGACGACCCCTAGGAATCACCGCCACCCCAACAGAGATGTCTGGGTCAACGAGAGAGGTCCCCGGGGGCTCCGAACTAGCACCAACGTGAGCAGCAACAATCACCACCGACAAAGGGACCAGCGCACTCGAATCTAACATGAGCCCGTACTTCTTTAAGAGCTCGTCGATAATGATGTCGGTGCTCCTCTTCTGAGCACTCATTCTACTAATGACACTCACTAGTTCCAAGAACTCTTTGGAATGAGAGGGCCCGAACGAGTGTCCCTATCTGAAAATCAGGATTAAAAGCACGATGACTATACCTCTCAGACAAATAAAAGACAAGAAATAAGAGGACATGCCTCCGCGAGAACGAATTAGTTGGAAGGCCGAGGGAACCCTAATTTACGGTGGCTTCCATATGCCCGTTGCCCAGCACCACCATTCCTTCCAATTCTTTATGGAGGTAGACTTCCCTGAGAGAGTCAATCCTCGAGAAGGGTTGACTCGATAAAACCCTTTGTGTAAATTTTCCTTCGAAGGACGGCATAAGTAGTCGATTTCTTTAGGAGACAGATGGTGATACCCCTTCTTACAAAATATGTGTATGAACACAATTATCGTAGCCCAAACATTCGGAGAAAGCTGATGTGGCGCCAAATTCCAATAGTTAAGAAGTTCCGCTAAGCAAGGATGAAGGGGCAGACAGAACCCAAGTTTCAACATATGGACATTTACTGCCACTCGCCCCTGAGTTGGCTCGCTCGCTTTCTCGTGTTCAATCGGCATAATAAATTCCACTCCTCGCGCCGCATATTTCGAAGATAATTCCTCAAATTGGGAACGAAGAATGGTGCTGTCTTGGAAGTGGGCTCACATCCCATTATGGGCCCTATCATGTGAAGCAATACGTGCCCGGATATTCTCTGGATCTAGCACATCCTCCGCCGTAGCAAACGAAGAAGGTAGAGTGCGGGTTGCCGCTGGAAGTCTTCGGCGAAATGAAGAAACTTCAGTCTCTTCCTACAGGTCTTGGAATGCCCTCTCTAGGGATTCCGATACCCCTTCTCCACACTTGTCGTCCGCCGGGGGTGCAACTGGCCCGCAGGATGATCACTGAGATTCATGCTTCAAACGACTAAAGAAAGAGAGTTGACGGAGAATTACAAGTTGGAAGCGAAAACGATAAAAGGGAAAATAGAAATCAAAGCAACGAAAAGCCCCTTTTTATAGCGCATCTCCCCAATCGACGTGACCCCTACTCAGAAAATAATCAATGCGGAGTACACCCAAGGTAGCCTAAATGATAAAAAGGCGCGTCGAAAAATACCCCAAGATTTCAAAACGTCGATTCAAGATCCCTAGCCCTCCCAAGACGTCACTTCGGAAATTCAAAATTTAAGATTAGGGCACGCACGTGTATTGAGAAGGTTCCGCCTCAGCTCGCCACGCGCTAGTGATGACGAAACCTGAGGGCTAATGTAGTAGGGCCTCGGAGTTGGGCTCCCATTCCCCCAGTTCATCCATTGGGCTTGATGGTCCCAAAGCCCAGTAAGGGCCCAAAGGCCCCCAAATTACAAGGAGCGTCCGCCTCATTGAAGCTACTAGGCCACTTGCCCCAATTGCTTGAGATACGCAGATATTCCCTGAGATATCTGCGTAGGGGATATCCTAGATTGGATCCTAAAGATAGTCACGAGAGGCTAAACGCATTTAATGCTTGCACTGTACGCATATATTGCACAGTGACCTAACGATTCATCCAGATTCAGATGACGTCAGGTTACCTAATATAAATATGGGGACAACCCATAGCAATAAACATCACTAATTTACCCCCTCAAAAAAGACACAAGACTGTCTAGGGGGCAGACCTCTCTCCACATTTTATTTTAGCTTAGTACAGATAATCCTTTTGTTATCCACTAACCGCCACACCAACCCACCATTAAGAAGGGATAAAATCTGACGAGCAACACACATATTGGTGTACGCTTGCATTCAAATATACCAGATATCAACTATTTTTTTATATATCATTTTTTTTCAAATAACAATCAACATTCTCTTGTTTATTTGGGTTGATAATTAAACTACTACCTACTCCCTTTGTCTCATCCTAATGGTTACATATTTTCTTTTTGGACGTCCCATACTAATGGTTACATTTCCCTTTTTAGCATATGTGACCCACACAAATTAATTATTTCTCTCTTCATGGGACCACACATCACACTAATACACCTACCCACTTTGTATTAGTAGGGATGTAGAAAATGGCCGCAGTGGCCCAACACATTTTAAGCGAACTGACCTGACTCGTATCGAGAATAAGGCAGATCTAAATAATAGTGATGCCCTGATTTGCTTCGTTTCACCCTGTTTTCACCGTTTAATATTTACATGATATATAAGTATTATGTGCGTAGTATTTTATTTATATTTTTATATTACATACATTACTTATAAAATATATTTGCTTCATTTATTAATTAAAGTAGAAAATAATATTACTACTATTTGTATAGTTACTAATTAAATGAAATAATAATATATATTACGCATTATTTATAATAATTACAAATATTTAAAATAAAATAAATAAATTAACAAAATGAGTCAGAATGGGACGGTCCAAACCCGCAACATGAAAATGGATATGGGTATTCAACTACCCGCCCTGTGCCTAGTTTGACGTGAAGGCTGTTTAGATGTTCATGGTGCACCTTTTTTAGATTTAATTTTTTTTTTTTTTGTATGAGTTCAATTATTTATATTATTCATTGCTAAGATTAAAATGTCAAGATTCTATGGTATTACTCTTCCCACAGTCATTTCATTTATTCTTTGATGAGGTTGCACATTGTCAAAATTGTGGACTTTCTCTACCATTTTGAAAATGATTAAGTTGGATTTTTATTAGTTGAATGACTTTGTTATTTTATTACATTTATTATCATTATATGGACGTGACATTCTTGTGAGACGCGTATATTAGATGTCTCGATTTATTATTAAAATATACTTGTTATATATGTAAAGTATGTTTATAGATAGTTAAAGCATGCGTGTAATAAAATATATTATAACATCATAAAATCATACTTTAATATACTATTCACCATACTTAGTATACTTAATCATCAATAAACATATTTTACCCTAACATATACTTTAACACTTCTCACACAAAATTATCGTCTCATAAGATATTGATGAATAGATCATTTAATTCACGATGAATTATAGTATCATGTAATAATATTAAAAATATTTTTTAATGAGTCACAATTATTGTAATTTAATCATATTAAAATTATAATTTATTTACTTGAAAATTTATACTTTTCTAATAAATTAAATACTAATAGATTCCATTAAAATCATAGATAACCATTAATATATCCATCGATCAAATACCAATTTAATAATAAATGTAATGCAAAAACTTATATGCCACAGTTTAAAATGACTTCTATGTAACGGATAAAAATTAATAATATTTTAATAAAAAAGTTATAGTCAATGGATAAAAAGTTATAATAGTGTAATGAATTATTTCATAAATAATTTATAGTATAAATGAAGAGTAAAATTAAGGAGTTTTTTTTTAAAGAAAAACTAATAATATTTTTTATAAAAAAATAATTACTAATTACATAAACATAAAATGATTTCATAGTAAAACGATCTCACACAATACCTCATAAACCATATAATAGATTAATTGATCGATTTCCCTCACGATTGCTCAATATTGGCAAATGTTTTACAACAAAGTACTCTCTCAATCCAGTCAAAACGTTTACGTAAAATTAAAGAATATAATATTTTAATGTGTATTGAAGTGAAAAATATAATATTTTAATGTATAATCGTTAGTTGTAATAGTGTAGTGTTGTGAGCCTTATGGAGATCTTTAAATATTTTGTATGGATCTCATTTACTATAAAGAAAAAAATATGAACCTTTTTATGGAACACTCAAAATAAAAATGTGTAAACTTTATTATGAGATTGAAATAATATTATTTAACAAATGATAAATTTGCGTGTCCCGTGTGTGCCCAAATTTGAAGGCCTAATTTTTTTTTTACTTTTTAATATTAAATATTGTATTAACTTGTATAAAAACTTATATCATTAATTTTTTACTTATTAAAGATTAATATCATATTCATATTTCAACTAGCTATTTGGTTAAAAGAAATACTAATATTCTTATAAATTAAAAGAGCATAACTAGAGTGTGGAACTAATCCACAAATTCAAAAGTTTAAAACCATCTGTTTTCATTATTGTTTTTTTTTCGTTCCTTTTTTTTTTCATTTTCTTTTTAAATTTAAATTTAAGAGTATAACTGTAATTATACCCTTATTGTTTAGTATATATTTCACACCTAGTGATTTAAGATATATTTTAGCTCTAGAATTTATTGTTTAGGGTCAATTATAAAGGTATAATTGTAACTTTAATAATGTGGTTTATGATATATTTTTAATCATACGATTTAGGATTTAGGGTATAATTGTAATTTCACATTTATGTATATTTTATCTCTAATGATTTAAAGTATATTTTACACTTAGTGTTTATGGTATATTTGAACCCTAGGTTTAGAGTATAGTTGTAATTTTACTCTTATAGTTTAGAGTATATTTTATCCATAGAATTTAGAATATAATGATCTTTTAAGTATAATAAATTAAAAAAAAAATATTAGGAAAGTGAGGATCACATGTTCCACCAATTCATTTGATTGTTCTAATTCCACCCAAATTGTACTCAAATTAATGGCAGATTCTTATGTGGGCTTGGCCGTCCAAATATCATAATAACAGGTAGATATCAACAAAAAGAAAGGGATGGTTGGATGAAATAAAATTAAAGGTTAATTGCGTAGAAAACCCCCCACCTTTACTTCTTTTGTAATTTAGTTTCAACTTTTAGAATTTGGCAAATAAAATCACAACCTTTTAATTACATTACAAATTAGGCTCACGGTCAGCAGCATGCTGCCCAACAAATAACATGGCAATTTTATTCCATTTCATACACCCAATCTCTCTCGTCTTTCGTCTCTATCCCCTCATGCGTTACCTACTTATCTTTTCCCTGATTTCACTCCATCCTAACTATTCATTATGTACTGACCCTCATAATCCACGCTCCATCCTAACTACTCATCATCCTAACTTTACTGTAGGTAGTTTCAACACATCCATGGATGATTACTTGAGAGAAATGGAGGGCAAAACTTCTCACGATCCACACTTCAAACACTGCGTTTGGGTCCCGAGCTACATTAGATCTGAATTCGACGAATTTTCCTATACTCGTCATGCAAAAGCTTCCTTCCTTCAATAACACCTTCACCACCGCCCAAGCCGCCAAGGATCTGCCACGATCGGATCTGAAACTGACAGAGCCCAATTTCGATATCTCAGAGAAAATGCCCTATTTAAAAAACCTAAGCCCATTTCTGTCATGCGCCGGTGAAGGAAGCGGTGAATGAGGAAGTGGTTGCGATTCGAAATAAATTGGAGAAGGGGAAAAAGAATATTGAGAGAGTAGATTAATCTCGTAGTAGATTGTGAAGTCTTTGGTTGCGATTAATTTGGGTCATCCATGGATTAAATGTAAAGATAGATGATTCAGATGCAGGCAAAAGGAAAGAGAAGGAAAGAGATGATGCAACGATGTCGTTTTGGGTGGGTACGTGGAATAAAATTGCCATGTCATTTGTTGGGCAGCATGCTGCTCCCCGTGAGCCTAATTTGCAATGTAATCAAAAGGTTGTGATTTTATTTGCGAAATTCTAAAAGTTGAGACTAAATTGCAAAAGAAGTAAAGATAGGGTTTTTTTACGCAATTAATCCTAAAATTAATAATCGCAGAGTACCTGAACAGACGGTTGCCTGTACAATCACCCAACCACATTCTAAAAAATAAACAACATGGATAATGTGACAATTAAAATATTTATTTAAAAAATAATATATATTTATAATCATAAGATTACAAGAAATAACTTGAATTCAGATAAAAAAGTATACTTCCTAACCGTGACAATTGGTATGTAATTTAGTAAACTCTGATTGATTTATATAGGGTTAATTGTAAAAGAACAAAGAATTTTACTTTTATGGCAAATTATTCTCCAATAAAAAATAATAATAATTAAAAAAACTCTTTGATTGCAAAACGCATAATTTTTAAAAGTAAAAACTAGAGCATACATACCTATATAAAAACATTATTTTTCTCTATCCCACCCAAATAATATTATTTTACTATATTGAGCGTCACATTTAAATTACATAATTTTTCTCTTTTAGTAAAAAGGATCAGCCAATGGCCCATCACTACCCATCACACCTCTTTAATACACCTACCCACCTTACATTACATAAAATAATAATATTCTTTAATTTAATTCAAAAAACAAATGATGATGATGCGCAAAGGGAGAGAGATATATGCATAAAATATTGTGGTATATATCTTGACTTATTTTCTTGGTTGGTGGGGGTGGGTTGGTACTTTAATTTAATTGTTTAATTTAATTTAATTATTTTGATGGGTATTAATACTTTTATTTGAAAATTGTAATGAAGCGGGGAGACTGGGAATCTTGCTAGTGAAGCACCCCGTAATGACGAAAATGCCCCGAGATGAGTAAGCCCTCCGCCATCGGAGGCGGTGGTTCCAACGGTCACTGCGCCAGCATAAACAGTCGCCACTCGCCCACAACCACCATGAACCACTCAAATCCCCCTTCATCATCCTCCCCTACCACACATGCTGATGGCAAATCCTCCAAAATCCCCACCGAGATCATCAGCGAAGAGGAAATGGCACTCATCGAAGCTGCTTTTACCGCCGCCGCCGCCGCCGCCATGCCTTCTTCTCAGCTCCAAAGGAATTCTAGGTCAATTCGCTCCATTACTCTCTTGTCCAAGCGCGGGATGTCTTCTTGCACAGCGACCGGTTCACATGACATCGAGGATTCTGCTCGGGTTATTCAATCGAAGTTAAAGAAGGGGAAGGAAAACCTAGCCGAGTCTTTTCTGCAGCTATTTCGGAAGGGAAGAGCTATATCCGTCACCGACCTTACTGGGACGGTACTATAACTCTTACTCTTCCTGGGTGTGATTCGTGCTACAATGGATTCCACCTGATTTAGCATGTACCAAGAGCCTTATCCTGCTTGTAGATTTTCTTTTCTTTTTAAATCCCTATTTTACTACTTTCGCAGCAACTTCAGTGTTCTAGATGGAAACTTTTCTGCTACACAGCTTGGGAATTCTATGCATAGTTTGATTTCCATATGAATTGTTATGGAAACCCATTTGATAGCGTAGATGGAGAGAATGGTAATTCCTGCAGCTGTCAAGGATAATGACAATAACTTTTGACACAGCTTAGTTGTCCACTCCATTGACATAGCTCAATAGCTAGTTGTTGATGTCATAGTTGTTTTAAGGATTTATTGATCCCGGTCAACTTTCTGGATGGGCATGGAAAATGATATTCTTTTTTCTTTTAGTTGGATTCAATTCTCTTTTCTTTTAGTTGGATTCAATGCATGCTAATTTGGTGATGTTTTTCGATTCTTAAATATTCTCCCTTTGCTAAAATATTCAGTTTTTTTCTTTTGATTTTAGGAATGGTGTGAAAAACAAATGGAGTTTAGTCTACTCATGGGAAAACCCAAAAAAACTAAAGCAATGAAAGCGGGCAGTGCTCGTCATGTAGCACTATATGAAGAGGTATACTTCAAGCTCTTGTACTTCTACATTTATGTTGAATCTAAAAATGTCCAATTCGATATGTTATGCATGGTGTTCATTTTATTTGTTTGGGTATCCATATGGCGTCTGGTTATTGTTTGTATTGCATATGTTATAGGCTGAATTTATGTATAAATGCTACTGACAGTTGGTTGTTGCAGACAGACAGTGTAAAACTGTGCACGAATGTTTACTAGGTCAAAGAATTTAATATACTTTTTGGCATGAGTTATGTTAATAAGTTGTTTCTAAGTTTTATGTGCTTCTCATCCTTATTCCTCCTGAATTTTGAAGTTTTCGTCATCATTTGATGCATTTAAGAGTTAGCCTTCATTTATCAGGAAAAAAATTAAAAGATATTTGTGCAGTTTCTCCAATATGTTCTGTTGGTAGTATTCATGACTTTTCTTGTAATTGTTCAGGTTATTAAAAGAGTTAAAGTTCAGATTGACTCTGCTGAAGATGTGTGGGCTATTAAATTTATAAATTTTATTGTTGGCACAAACCAACTACTATTTGATGGATTAACACGCGAGTTGCCTTTGTAAGTTCATTTGTCTCCTTCTTTCTTATGCAATTCAATATTTTTTAATCAAGTGGCTGAATGTTGATTGAATTTACTGATATTTGTATGCTCGTAAAGTAATTTGACTACTGCTCCTGGCCTCTGTCATTTCTGTCTAGAAATATACTATTAATCTAGAGATTTTCCCTTTATTTTTTCAGAGTAGGCTTCATTCAAGGTGTGTGGATGGTTGGAATAATTGATGAAATTCGAATGCCTGTCTCTGAGGACACTGGATTGCCAATATTGGTTGACACAAAAACTCGTGTTCGAGCTACCCCTCCTAGTGAACCACAAAAGAGAAATGGAAGGTATGAGATTACTCATGGCAATTGATTAAGCATCTTTTCCTTTTTCCCTGTGTCATTTTTTCAAAATCTGTATGGCAGGCTTCAATTGATGTTCTACAAGTATATGTGGGACAATTTAGTTGCAGAAAGGTTTCCATCCAAAAAGTTTTTTGATTTCTTTTCGTTGAATCCCAACCATATTTTATCCCCGGAAATCAGAGAGAATACAGCAAAGTCGGGTTTTCCTTTACAGGTAAATGGGTCTATCTGATATGACTTTCAATGAATATTGATTCTCCTGAAGATTCTTCGTAGATGGTCTTAAAAAATTTAATCTTGTAGCATAAGCTTACAACAGAAATGACAGATCTGCACGGGATGGTGATGACTAATCTCATTTTGTCGCATAAGTTTGCAATAAATATCACAAACCTGCATGCCTGCCTTCATTGCAATATGACAACATTTTAAAGAAAAACTATCTAATGAAGATTTATTGATTGCAATTTTTTGCCAAACATGGTTTTTTCTAGCGTCAACACTTAATCAATCACTATAAGCTAATTTCAACTTCTTAGTCTGTTCACTTGACTGTACCTATCGGAGATGTTTCAGGTTGTGTGTTCGTGTGTGTATGTGGGTGAATGGGGTTTAGCATTCAAATGCTGAGCATAAGTATAATAGTGCGCCAGGATAGAGAGAGGTTTTAAAAATTTTGCATACTTATGCTATTGATGCTTGCTTTAATTTCATGTTTATTTGGGTACTCTCGACAGACTCTCAGAGATGTGGTACAATATTTTGGGAAAAGTTGCTCCATGTTACCTCAGGCTCATGACCAGCTTCTACTGAGGTGAGCTTGAATTGGAACTTGAAACAGCTTTTGTATTCTTTGACGCTCTGATGTCAACTGCCTAGTTTGAATGCTTTCCTTTGTAATTCAAACCATGCTAGCACGGCTCTTATTTCCATTATCAGATAGTGTACGTATGCTCTGTACTTGTGTTAACTTTTGTGTGTGGAGCAGATATGAGTTACAGGAAGATCAGTCGTTGCTAGGCGAAGACGAGTTTGGTTACGACTCAGATTGGGTGAAGGATCAAATGAAATCATGTCTGGAGTTTTGGATGAGGAAGAGAGAAGCCAGTTATCCTCCAGTGGAGGAGCGCTGGAAATGCAGGTTTTGCAAGTTCGCCTCCGTATGTCCAGCTAGCTCCGATCCGCATGGCTCACCAAGCCAGGCAAACACTGAAGATATTCTTTCTCCCAGCAGAGCAAAGAGTGAAGATGTTCTTTCTCCCAGCAAAGAAAAGATTGAAGATGTTCTTTCTCCCGCCAAAGCAAAGAGTGAAGATATTCTTTCTCCAAATTCTCCTTAAAAAAGAAACTAATTTATTCGGTTATTCTCTTGGAGAGATTGTTATTTAATTTGTTTATATTGCTGTAAATTATTATACTATCATGTTCAATGTGCCAAGATAAACTTTTTGAAATTGTATTGATTTTATCAGTTGCTCTCTGTGTTGTAAAAGGAATTGAATATTTATACATGTAATGTTAGCCAATTGTTCCATTTGAATTTATATTTGAATTTATGATTGATTCTCTCTCTCACTAGTCAGATACATTTTTATTTTCCCTACATATTTTCTGCATATTCACCATCGTTCACTCATATCTCTTTTTATGTTGGAAAAAGAAAATGAAAAATAAAAAATTTGAAGCCACCCCCCTTATTCTTTAATCTAATGTACTCCCTCCGTCCCAGGAAAGATGACACACTTTTTATTTTGGGTTGTCCACAAAAGTTTGCACATTTATAAAAAAACAAAAAGTCAAACACAATCACCCTTCTCCAAACACTTTATTTACAAAAAAACCACCCCTACCTAACACACTTAACATACTTTATCATTTATTTATTACAAAAAAATACCATAATACCCCTAAAAGTCACCACTTTATTAATCTCTGTGCCAGGAAAGGAGGTGCAATCTTTCCTGGGACGGAGGGAGTATGCTTTTATCAATATAAATATCAAATTCTCCATCAATTTCAAATATTGAAAAAAACATTTTAATTAACGCTGCCCTCAAATCATTAATTGGGTAAAAAACCACGAACTTTCAACGGATTGGGATTAAATTGCAATTTAAGTAAAAGTTGGGATTTTTTTGCAATCAACTAAAAGCTGACGTGGCAATGTCAATGCCACGTCAGCGGTCGGGCAGCCTTCAGCTGCTCGATGGGTGCGAATTGCACAAATACGAAAGGTCGTGATTTTTTTTGCAATTTTATAAAAGTCATGATTAATTTGCAATCCGTTGAAAGTTCGTTGTTTTTTACGCAGTTAACCCATCATTAATTTTAGTCCAATCTCATGTAAGCTGATACTTGCTATATGCCACTAAAGCCCAAATTATTAATTAAGAGTCCAATCTCATATACGCTGACATTTGCTATATGTCACTAAAGCCCAAATAATTAATTAAAGCCCAAATCATTAAATTAGAGCCCAGTCTCATATTATACCCAAGAAACACAGACTGAGGAGGTAGCGAGTGGAAATGGCGGGCGGGAGAAAGAAGAGAGGGAGGCCAAACATACTGATAACGGGAACACCGGGGACTGGTAAAACAACCACGTCTTCCGCCTTGGCGGAGGCCACTAACCTGCGTCATATCAACGTCGGTGATTTGGTGAAGGAGAAAAATCTGCACGATGGTTGGGACGACGAGTTCGACTGTTACGTCTTGAACGAAGACCTCGTACGTCCTTTCTTCTGCGTGTGTCGAATCAATCAATTATTTTATTTTATTTTGGAGCAATTCCTTGGTGTTTATTGGAAAGCGCCTATTTTAATTTGTGTAAGTTGTTAATTTGAGGGTTTGACGGAGCTTCTTTATAATTATATATGTTGGGGAGTGGGGATAATTGAATCAATTGGTATGTTTTAGATTTTCAAGACACTTAATCTGATCTGATTGCTTTTCAAGCTTCAAACCAGCAACTGGGCAAACTATGAATACTCTTTGTGATTTTGGAATTGAAACTTAAAATCGGTTTAGAGCTGAATGGAATTCGTCAAGTTCAAACTTTTGACCTTCGATTCAGTCTTTGCAGGATTGTTTGAGTTTGGGTATGTGTAACATGTCTTGTTGCAGACAGTTTCATGCTTATCCCTTGATCTAATGCTAGTTAATTGTCCCTGAATGGTGATATTAATTTGCTACCACACCAACAATGTAAACAATTTTTCACTTCAAATGCACAACTATTCTTGAGGTCAAATTAGCTGTTTGTAGTTAAATGCCTTCGACTAAAGCTTATATCTTTCTCGGGCTATTCTGAAGAGTGAGCCATATTAATATTGAGTTGAATCATGTTTCATAAGGTATGTGATGAGCTTGAAGATTTGATGGAGGAACGTGGAAACATTGTGGATCACCACAGTTGTGACTTCTTTCCTGAACGTTGGTTCGATCTGGTTGTGGTTCTTCAAACTGATAATACCGTATTGTATGATCGTTTAACTAAGAGGTAATATGATCATGTAAAATCTCAGTTGGATCGGATTGAATTGTTCTGTTGTTTCTACTCCTAAACGTGTGCTAATATAAAGGCTTCACTCTTCCTGTTTTGATATGGTAGGGGTTATGCTGGGAAAAAGCTCTCAAACAACGTAGAATGTGAGATATTCCAAGTTCTGTTAGAGGAGGCCAAAGAGAGTTATAAAGAAGACATCGTGGTGGCTCTTAAAAGCGACTGCATCGATGACATAAGTAAGAACATTTCTACGTTAACTGATTGGATTAATAATTGGAGCTTCTCTTCTTGATATCGTCGTGCTATTGCAAAGTAGAAATATTTGGTTGATGTGGTGAGAGCCTTATATATTCTGTTGTAGTGGTCCACTGTTTTTTCTTAATTAACAATTTGAATGAGAATTTCCTTACAATTATATTATCTCTCCTTGATTCTACAATGCTAGATTTTTTCAGTTGTATTATGTGGGAAAAACCATGTTTGAAGCCACATCTATAAGAAGATTAAAATGATGTGCTTTCCATTGTAAAACTTGAAATGAATATTTAAATTCAATCATACAATCATGAATTGAATTTCTAATGACTTCTAATTTGTACTACCCTGCTTGCTTACCAAATCCTACGCAGTTTTTGGAGTACGATACATTCCCAAGGAGTATGACAAAGTCTAGTATTCAATTTTTTTTTATAGACTTGCATATTATTCCAGTAGGTATATATTATATATTTTTTTAAAATACGTGGATGTTTATAAGGTGGATTGATACTTTTTGATCTAGGCGAACGGATCATAGATTTGTTCATATGAATTGATCCATTTAATTTTGAGTGATGCAATTGGTTTATTGCCCCAGAAGTTATAAAGTAATCCCTCCATCCAGAACAGTGATCTACATTTTGTTATAAGTTATAACTAAACAAGAAAAAGTAAAACAGACTCACCCTGATAAGGTCTTACACTTTACATAAAATAGTTTCAAGAAACATATTTACACCCTTTTCCTATTTATACTTCTATCTGGATTGCCATTATTATTTCTTTAAAAAAAAAGTCAAGTCAGGTAAAACTTCTCTTCACAAAATTGGGAGGAGTCGGTAAAATTAGGGAAAATAGATTTTTTCGTCCGCTAACTTTCATTCATTTTGAAATTCGTCCATTAACTTTTTTAATTTTAAAATTAGTCCGCTAATTTTATAACAATTTTGAAATTAGTCCATTAATTTTATAAAATTCAACATTTTGGTCCTTTGACATGCTATGGCATGTCATTTGAATATTTTCACCACAATTAATCTATATCATATTTTTATTTAACCAATTTTATCTCACTTTTCATTTTTCACTTCCGTATACCAAACAAACAATATTAATCTCATTACTAAAGTGGAGCAAATTTGACTAAATATTGATACTTCCTCGGTCCACTCGAAAGAGGGTTTTTTTTTTCCATTTTGGTCGTCCGTTCCAAAGAGGGTCACTTCCTTTTTTACACATATGAGATCCACACACACCCACTAATACCATTAAAATATGTAATCCACGTTCCCAATAATACAACTACCCACTACACATTAAATAACAATACATCTTAATCAACGTGCACAAAAGCAAAATGCCCTCTTTCGAGCGGACGGAGAGAGTATAATATAAATTCTTAGTGGAGGCTATTTTTTTTAAAGTAGTATATATATATATATATATATTACATATATATATTTTTTTTTTAGAATAACATGCTAATGACCTGACAATTTTGTTGAACTTCGTGATTTTCAAAATTTTCAAATATAATGGACGATTTTCAAAATTCTGCAAATATAATGGACGATTTTTAATGGACGATTTTCAAAAAGTGAAAAACTTATGGACTAAATTCAAAATTGGACAAAATTAACGGACAAAAAAATCTATTTTCCCGTAAAATTATGATGGTGTGCAAGAAACCAAACTAAATTGCAAGAAGTGGAGTCAGAAGAAGTCGAGAAGTCCAGTTAGGGTGACGGGAGGATCAATCTGAACCCGAGTAGCCTCGCCTTGTGCGTGTAACTGAGGCAACGCGTTGGCTTCTTTAGCAGCAACTCCTTGAGCAGTCCACAATGTTACGTGTGGCCATTCGTTTTTCGAGATCAGTTTCTCTCCATCCACTATTCCAGGCTCTGCTTCCAGTGCTGCCAATTTGCCTGAGAATAACAGGGAGCTGATCTCAATAGGAACGTCTCGCCGGACATAAGGGGCGTAGCTGGCTACTGCGGTTACACCGTGACTTCTCTTGTGAGCCAGAGTAACGTGGGCTTGTGTGAGGCTGCTCTTCAAATTCTTGTCCTTGAGGAAACCTTCGACTCTGGGATCATTCTCACCTAACTGCCACCACCACCGTAACAAAGTTATCAGTACTATAATCCAGAAGCGGATGCTCTATATGGAGACTGGAATATGTAAATCAGGACGTTGGAATAAAATTTTGACGGACTGTCAAAATGTATAATTTATCATCTATTGTAGCTCACAGTAAATATTCAATGGCTTACTCTATCGAGGAGATGTATGATTTCTGAAACCGGGAGACTGACAGCAGCAAAGACGATGGTTCCCAATTTTCTTTTTTCAGTACTAGGTGCTGTGTAGTCTCCCTTAGCAATCACTTTAAGTTGTTCACACACTTTGTCGACAGCAACCTCAAACGGGACCTGGAAATGAAAGCATAGAGGACTATGAGTGAACTATTGACCGGCTGCCAAAATTTCTTGATAACAGAAGTGATTATGTGACCTGAATAGATTTGAGATGTTCGGCATTTGCAAGAAAAGTATCCCGCAGTTGGTTCTCCCATTTAGACCACTCCTTAGCATATGCGCCTTTCGATGGCTCCACTCTAACAGATAAACAAAGAAGCAGGACTAATTAAACTAAATCAAATAGAAGCAACACTAAGTGAGTCTCAGTGGTGGATATAGGGGTTATTACTAGAGACAAAACCACAGTGCATATGAAACCAATGATAAAAAAAAACTTATGTAGACAACAGGGCAGCACCTTCCATGCCGTCTGCTGTGAAGTTTGTATAAATTTAATCCTTCTTCCAGAGTAGATCTCACAGATTCAGGCAGTGGTGGTCTTTTTTCATATGCAGAGAGAAATTGAGAGAACTGAGTCCTCAGAAATAGGTATAATAGGATATAAGCAATGAACTCATGTAGGAAAGGCAACAAAAAGAGAAACAAAGCAGAAGCACTTACTGTCTTCAAGATAGAGAAATTTAAACAGATAAATACAGTCTTAAGACGTCATATGGAAAGCCAGCAATGAGATTGTTAAAATGAGCATGCAGCCAAAGAATTAAGTGTGTGTTTCTACAATCCTCTATTCTTTCATCTAATTTCAGCCATGATCATAGCTTATAAGCAATAATTCATAATTGTGCTTCCATCATACCCATGGCAGATATAATCTCGAGTAGCAATAGAAGTGCAGTGTGTAGATTCTACAGAATATAGTGTTCTCATAAAGCCTCTATATTTAGTGTTACACTTCTACTTGATAGTCTTATTGATATTGCCACACATAGGTCAACAGCAGAACAAAAATCATGAATTTATCTATATAACATTTCAAACTGAAGCGCACTATTCACAGGTAATACAGAGTTGCCAGTAAAACTTAGAAATAACAGGAACAACCAACATCATAAGCATGAACTTATTTAATTTAGAACTGAAAGAAATGGAGTTCTATGAAATTAGTCAAGAACCTGCTAGGTTCCAATAAAGGCATCTTCACAACTGAGCCAAAACGTTCTATTAGCTCAGCTTCAAACTCCTTGCGATTCTGGAATTTATAAGACAATGAAATAATGAAAAATTGTTTTCTGGAAGCCAAATTGATATTATAGGAAACTGTACCTTGCCATCATATAGGTTGTAGAACATCAACAACACATAACCAGCATTTGGAGATGACTTGTCAAGGTTTCCCTTAAAGATGCAAAAGTGAAAAAAAAAAAAAAAGAGAAGGAAACTTTATATACAGAGAGGATGGAAGAGATTGGGCATCAAACATGAAAGTAGCAATTTTCATTGTTACCGGATGATTAGCGCGGTTAAGCACTCGAAATATAAAAACAGCAAGAGCATCAAGAGAAAATGGATTCGATTCAGTCCCTGCGTATTTAAGAGAAAGAAGACCAACATAAACTAATCAGTTAAACTAGAGTTAAAGATGAGCAATAATAGTCTGGTAGAAAAGAAATGAAAACCTTACACACATAAAATAATAAGTACAACACTCAGTATCCACAGCACAAAAAAAAAAAAAAAAAAAAGAGGGAATGGAAAAAGCAAAGGCTCAAAGCCAAAAAAAGAAGCACTTAACAAAGTCACACACATCCATCATAGATAGGAGAAGAAACTATGGTAAAACTTGACATGCTGTTTAGAAATTCAAGTTGCACTGTCGCTACAATCTGTGGCTTTTACTATAAAGGCAATCAGTCCTACAAGTGGTATAAGAGGTTATGGTTTGATTCCCAAACAAGAAATTGCTGGAAGGTACTGTGGCTTAGCCAAGCTTCTGTCTAGCTGATGTGATAAATGTGAATTATAATACAACTATTACATGAGGTGCATATTGAAAATGTAAAGAAACTCTAAGCCATATAACGCCAAGCATGCCATTTATTATTTAGTTAACAAATAGTATCAACAGTGTTTCTGCTCCAGCTTATGATGCTTCAGAACTGAAATAAGATACAATGAAAATTATACAAAGGACAGTGTATGCGTAATAATTTATGATTATTCAGCGAGCATTAATTGTTAATTACAGAATATTGGAGAAAGAATTAAATGATTTAATCCAGGAATGTTTTCAAAAGAAGAACCAACAGATAGATCATCAGTAACGATTTTTACATGTTAAGAATCCAGAAAAGCAAATTAACCTTCAGAGTCAGGTATAACTGGAACTGCTGATGCTCTTGTTCTACGACACATGTCTTCAATCTACAAACATTTTGAAAAAAAATTGATTAAACTACCAAAGACAATACAGGCGGAGGGTTTCTTATATATATTGCCTGGTCAACACAAAAGTTCATTAAAAGGCATCCTATTATTATTATTTTTTATTTTTTTTTTATCAATAAATGTTAGTTGTTAGTATAGTTAGAAATTAGTTCACCAAGCACCCATACTCCAACATTCGGTAAAAGGCATCCTGTTATTATTCTATATCATTGTGGTAAACATTCATTTGACAAATGCCGTGTCTAAAAAAAGTTGTCTTCACAAGGCAAATGAGCGAAAATTCCCTAAACAATTATTGGGAAAAGCTTATGAGGTTTAAATGTACATGTGTGGGGAATATGAAGTGAAGAGTCTACTGCAAAATAGGCATTTAGAAAAATAAAAATACACCGTCAGCACAGAGAACAACACAGAATTAGGCTGTCTACCACACTTATTACATGATCTCATACTATTCTCAACATTTTGTTCACAAGGAGAACATCCTTCATCAGACAAAGTGCAAGTACAATGAGGATACAATTACACTGTATGCAAGCTCAAGAAAAAAAGAATAATTTATCACCTGCCTCCAAACTTCCTCATTAGGAGCATTTTTGTCAGCAAGAAGAATTGAATAGGGTTTCTTGCGGCGTTCATCAGCAACTTTCACCCAGTATCTCCCTAAATCATGTTAGGGGAAGTAAATTGAGGATACACTTGAATAGTAAAAGGAGCCAGCTCTCAGGGAAAATATGAAGAAGTAGAATCCTTAGTTAAATGACTTTTCATACAAACAAGTATGGCCATAACTTATAATGAGAAATATCTATAAAATGCTCCCTCCATCCAACACATATATGCAATAGGCCTTTGCATATGTATGATGACATTTATTCATAAACACGAATAAACAAGTTAATTTCACAATATGCCCATATTAAATAATGATATATGGTGTATAACAATTAAATGGTTAATGCTTTTTGAGTATTTAACAGGGGTAAATTATTGAATGTTATAGACAGGGGATTATATATATGGGATGCAGCGAGTACAAAAATGAAACCCATTTTCCATAATCATAACAATATTTTTAGTAATTAGTGAGTGATGTGCTGGTTATAGAACACACAAAGTCCCATCTTAGGTGAGCTAGAGGTATGACTTAAATGCGGTACTTCTAATTGTATTTCCCAACAGAAGAAAATTGAATATAAAAAGACATTATCAAAAGGGTATAGTGCTGCGGGGATGCACATTACACGTATATTAGATAATTGGACATGACTTCATATCACCACTACAAAAGACACACACCTTCAGATCATAAGCTTAACAAGGTGATAAGTCAATGTGTCATAACTTACTTTATCTTGTATAGTTGTAGTCGAATGGTTTCTAATTGTATAGAACTATATGGAAAATCAAATCCTAACAAACACCATAATCATTAATCTGGCAATTGCAAGGATTTTCTTTTCTTTTATTCTTGATCTCAATACCTTTGATAAGATCACCCATCAAACTATTGACTGGGCGGTCATCGCCAAGCTTCCCAGGGGCACTCAGTATCTCTTTACAAAGTGCTGACTTAGCACAACCAGGTATCCCTAAATTGGTAATTAATGATCAAAGTTAGAATTTAAAAGAATGGGAATAGATAGAATAGGGAAAATATCAGCAGATGATTCTTTTCAAATCAATATTATGGATAAAGAAACACAAGCACATGCACACATACAAGCTTCACACAGATCAGTGGAAAAGTGAAACTTGGATAACAGACATGTCAAACATAATACTGAATCTAATTTATCTTAACAGATGAAATAAGTGAATCAAATTATAGCAACACTAAAGGTGCAAGAGACTATCTATTTCCACCTGGAAAAAAGACAATAAGCCCCTGATCCTTTACAATGGCTTCCTTCACTGTTGGAGCTGGACTTGAAGGTGCTATATCCCACTCAGGCTCAAGATCTCCCTCTTCATCCTTGCCACCCTCGATAATGGCCATGAAGTCTTCAGCTCTCACCAAACTTCCAGCAGATCCTATCAAAGCCTGATTTTGAGGATTGCGCTTTGCATATCGTTCAAGGAAAGGCTCAGCTTCACTAAGGTATGTGGATGACGAAAGCTGCTTGTTCCCATGTTTTCTACGGATAAATACAGCCCTTTGGCGGAGACAGAAAAGTACCATGACATACTGAATAACAACAATGGAAATGAGAAGAGATATATAAATATACCATTCATCCAGTAACTTGATAAGCTCTCTTTGCTTTGCAGCCGAAGTATTCCATATCTTCATTTGCCTAGAATGACCATATAATAGTTATAGATACAGCAAAGCACCACGCAATATTGGATGTAAGTCATCACATAACAGTATTGAGAATTCACCCTAAAGTTATTGCGCATCAGAGTCAAATTGGAGTTCACAAGATCATGATTTGACCTTCATCCAAGAAATGTCTAATAATTTCCAATAAAACATTCCTATAAAACATTCCTTATAAGATAACAAACTAGAGAAGAACATACCATGAGAGCCACAGCCTGCATTACTGCCTAAAAGAAATCTCACCAAAAACGTTCTATCAACATCAATGGAAGATTCAATTACTGATTTACCACAGAAGATGCAAAAAGAGTACTCCCTCCATCCATCGCAAACGTATTCGTTTGCTTTTTGCACGTGGATTAAGGAATATTATTATTTTATAAAAAGTGAGTAGTTGTATTAGTGGGGAGTGGTGGGCCATGTGTGGGCCCTTTTGCTAAAAAGGAAAAATGAGTACTTTAAGAGTGGACGACCCAAAATGGCAAAATGGATACATTAGTGATGGATGGAGGGAGTACAATGTTATAAAAAGTAGTCTTAATTGGGTCTTATCAGCAAGTCTTCACAGGAAACTCAATATAACATACGAATAAATCTTTCAGGGGAAGTCATCTTAAGTATTTTCTGAGAACAAGATCCAGGATCTATTTTTCAGTCAAGGAAAAAGCAGTTAAGCAGATAAGGAAAGAAGAAAGTTCTCACAAGTTAAACCTTCTATATGAGGACATTATTTTTGACACATCACAAAAAATGATAAGTGTTAGATTTTAGGAAAACAACCTCAAATAGTAGGCCTTGTATGCAGCTTCACCTTGTTTAAAAAGAACAGGCAAGCCATTCCGGATCAGAAAAGTACGTAACTGCATATTGTAGGAGGAGAATAAGAAACAATTATGCATCACATAGTTATATTAATAGCACCTGCATCAATGGATCCAGGAACCATCAACAGGAGCAAAATTAGAATATGAATAGGTAATACATGAAAACAGCTATTGGACCCAATTCCAAGCATCATATGATAGCGCAATGAAAGAAACTGAATAAATTTTTTGACATGCAATACATAAACTATCAGAACTCTGAGTATGTTATAAGATTTTCTTCTTTTTTCTTTAGCAAAGTTTTACTCTGAAGGACAAGGATCATTGTGATGGCATGATAATAATATATATGAGTTTTAATTTCTGAAGTCCCATGCATGCATATACTTCAAAATTGTCTTAAACTACTACAAGATTGCGACAATGACTATAACCTGAGTAATTGATAAATGAAGGCAATATCTAATACCTTGTAGGTAAGAAATTTCAACTTGACCATCAGGTTGGCATCTTCATCAGCTAAACCATCTTTTGTTAAATCACCATTTGTGCTACTCCCTTCATCATTCTCCTTGGATGATTCCACTACTTTCCCCTTATTAGCCTTGAATAAATTTAGGTCGACAAAAAACCCTGAAGCAAGAGAATTTAGAGCCTGAATTCTGTCACCACTTGCAAGCATCAACGAACAATTAAAACAAAATTCAAGGAACATGCAAAGGAAGACGAAAAAGAGAGAGCAACCAAACAAATACTAACTGCAAGACATGAGATATCAAACCCAAGAAATATTTAAGAACTTGAATAGCACTGAGGAAAGCTAGGAAACTTGCATGGTGGTAAGTGATTAAGACTATCTCTGAGACTTGCTTATGGCAAAAATAATACTACCTTCATCCTGGAAAAGATAGAACAATTTCCATATCTGTCCATCCCATACTAGTCTGAACAATCTAAAAAAGAAAAAAAAAGAAAAAGAACTCACCACAATAACCTCACAATACACTTTAATTTCTGCCAACTCAACCCAACACACAACATACTTCAGACTTTATTTGATGCCCAAAAGGACAGAATTAGCCTCATAAAGTCAATAAAGTGAGTAAATAAATTGCATTTTCTTAATCACTGTGCAAAATAATTGTTCGGACTTCACCAGGATGGAGGGAGTACATAAACAATTGTTGGCACATGGATGTTGACAATCATATATGACATATATGTCGGACACATCATGTTTGCTACTTCTCTTCCACAATCATACCATGAGTAATAACATTTTATGCAACAATGATTGCTTAAGGTTCTCCCTCCAATAAAATCTGTTCTTTTCTTTTCTTGGTAAGGGAAGCGCTGAGCCGCTTATGTGCTCTTATTCTATGCACTTCTGATCAAAACCCTTTTCTTTGCAAAATCTTGCAAACTACTAGAGGTCTATGCCTATGGTGAACATTCTAATGTAACCTTTTCCTTCCCAAAATCAGAAATAACTTGGCTGAAATGTTTGTTCTGTTAACTTATTTTAAGAAAAGATGTTGATGTGTTTGGATAAAATAAGATAGCAGGAAATTAAAGATGTCAATAAGGACAATCCTGTATAAAAACAGAACTTGGAAGCAAATGAGATCTTTATTTTAAAATCTTACACTTTAAAGGGCTGATAAGCTTGCAAACATGTTTGTTCTGTTAACTTATTTTAAGAAAAGATGTTGATGTGTTTGGATAAAATAAGATAGCAGGGCATTAAAGATGTCAATAAGGACAATTCTGTATAAAAACAGAACTTGGAAGCAAATGAGATCTTTATTTTAAAACCTTACACTTTAAAGGGCTGATAAGCTTGCAAACATGTAATGAGACTTTTAAAAAGCGTAAAAGCTGAGTCATATAATCTTAAAACGAAAGAGCTTAGTATAAAAAATCACAGAAAAATTGAAATCTCTTTTTTTTTTTTTTTGGTGAAATAATTGATTTACACAGAATATCACAGGGTGAAACAAGAAGTTAATAAGATTATATAATCAATGTTATCTATTCTTAGAACGAGTTAACGAAACAAAATGTAGAGCATATTCATCAGGATACTAACTATAACATCACTGTAGAAATGAAACAACTCTTGAGACCATGAGCTGAGCATGAGTACACAAAAACTATTGACTTTAAGGAGATCATAGAGTTAGGCAACTTTCACTAAGAAAATCAGATCAAGGGAATTTTTTTTTTTTTTTTGCAATTTTACATTATCTTTATCCAACACCAATTTCTCCAGTTCATTCATGTTCTACTTCTACCTACAGCATTAGCAATACTGAAGTTTAATTTTGGTGAATCTGAAAATAAACTAATATCATAGACCTCACATACATGCACAACAAAAATGTGCTTCTGTATTTTAATGACCAAGCATCATATCCGAGTATTAATTCAAAGTCACAAACCATTGCATCAAGATGGAGAAGGCCTGACTTGACAATAAATTATATTCCCCCATATCTCACATCAGATGTTTTAGTATATTATAGACAGCAAACACATAAAACCAGGCAATTGTTTGAATTCAATCCGTTTTTATTTACCTCGATATAGTGGCCACAATCCTGGATTAAACCTGAAATATGCCAAATTCTCAATGAAATACCCAAATGAACGCAAAAACAGTAAATACAGTGCCAACACTTGGTTTAACAAGCATGGCTTTTGTATATGTGTATAAGATATAGACTTCATCAGACCTCATCTCTTTCTGGTACCGTCTAAAAGCTGAGTCACTGTGGACATGAATAACCATCTTAAAATGAATATTGTCACTTGACAGAGAGTTGGTCTTATGGAAGTTATGGTAGCACTTAAAAGCAGCAGGGAAGCGTTTTTCTCTCATCAAACGAACCATTTCCTGATGCAAAGATTAACGGAGTTAAAGAAATCAAACCAAAGTATCATCAGGATACTAAAGTACGCATGCAAATAAGGAATGCAAAGAGAAAAAGTTGAGCCATGGAAGCTATCAGTGAACAGATCAAACTTTCTAAAATCAAACGAGGACATGTATAATTCACTATGTCTCCTATCAATCATGAAGTAAATATGAAAGATCAAAGGACTGCTCGAAAAAATACGTGAAGCCTTCTCAATTTTTCTCTTTCAAGTTCCCACAGTTTTTTAAATTAAAAAAATAAGCAGGGAGAGTGCCGAGAATACCTGTAATTTGGTAGTGGAAAAATCTGCTGGCGTCGCTTGTAGAAATTTTGACAGAACAGATCGATCAACATTTCTTGAATGATCATCAGAGGCTTCATGCCCAAACCAATCCAAATAATTTGGGCAGAAAGAAGTACCAACACTGTCCAGAAGTGCCTTTATTTGCTGCAACAAAACACAGAACATGACCAAATCAGAGTACATTACCTATACGACTTCATCGAAAATCATAATCTTGATAGCAGGAAGATCAGATAACCTGCTTCTCATCGTTTCTATTTGCAGCACATATTTCACGCAGGCTTGGTCCCAGGTCATCTGATATAAAAAATTGTAGATTGAAGCACACAGATTTACATAAAATAGAAAGCAGTAGAACATTATGGGGCACAGCTAAACGTTGGAAATGAGGGAGACAAAATTAAAATTAAACTTCAGCAATGCATTTTAAAAGGGCCAGAATTTTCCTTATTAATTGTAACCCAAAACGTTGACACATGAAAAGCATGAAGTCCATTTCACACTGATTTCAGTGTTTTTCCCATTTAATCAAGAACACCCTGAATTTGAAACATAATAAACAAACCCACCTCCAAAAAAATTAAACACTGTGACCCAGTTGTCCAAGTAAAGCAATAGCTCAAATAAATATGTAATATTCCAATGAAAAAGTTAAACACAAAAAAAGAATTTGTTTCATGCATTTCTGAGTTTAAGAATCAGCTTAACAACCTAAGATCCAATGAAAAATTTTCCAAATAGTAAGCATAGGAGTTCTAGAAATAATTTGTGAAAGTATAAGAACAACCATATGATATCTCATTTCTATGGTGTTCAAAATGATGCAGCAGAAAATTTATAAGTGTCTCACATGGTTTGCTTAATGTAGGGGACATAATTGAGTGTATTGACATTTATATTATGTACGATTTAATAACTTCGAAAACTATAACCACTGCTTGTCCAAGGGTGGTAGAATAAGAAGCAGGGGGTGGTGGTGAGAGTAACCAAAATATTTTCTGAAATCTTATTTCAAATTAAAATACTTCTGATGTCTCAGTCCCATGTATTGGGGTGCACGTGGTTACCCCCAAATTTGGCAGTTCTGTATTGGGCCGAGAACCCTGTCTTAGTGAAGCTCTTCGTTACCCAAAATTAATGTTAATTTGATAATAAAGTTAATGCTAATATACATGCAAAAATTGATATATGATCTCCAAAAATACATGACACAAACACATAGGTTCATGTTGTTACCTACCTAAAGATTAATGCTTCAAAATGAAACCAGATGATATCCCAACCCTCAAGTGATAGCATATGAATGGGAAGTGGTCTAAGATAATACTTATTTAAAATGAAATTCTAGTATTACTTATTGTATAAAAGAAAAAATAACTTGTATAATGTCATATTACCTCCATCTACTGGTGGTGGAGGATAGTCTCGTAAAACCTGCTCCATGTGTTCAGAGCTCTCACGACTAACTATCCGAGCCACTAGTCCTTCCAAGATTTCCCCCTGCGCCTTTATATGATCTTTCGATCCTGCAGTTGAAGAAAACATAAAATCAGCTTTTTCCTGCACTAATTAATTTGTAAATGTGAAACATATATCAGCCTAGCTTTGGTCAATTCTGAGGCAAGAAAATGAAGATGTAAAAATTTAAAATCAAAATGCATAATGACTGATGGGGTTATCAGCTAGAAACTGTGAAATTATCACCCAACAAATTTTAGTTGATCTTATTCTAATTTACTTATATCACTATATCAGAATGAGGCAAAAGGAGAATAAGTGATAAGCATGCGATATAGAGACTTTGAACTGAGATGTTGTAAACAACGTTGTGAAGATGGAAAGAGTCCATGGAGCAAAAAATGCCAAGGAGTGAAGCCAGGCTTGATCAAGAGTTACGGCAAAAATCTACTGATAAGATACAGGCAAAAGAAGTTGAATAGTAACAATAGGAAGCAGAAGATGCCTAGCCACATATATTCTAATAAAATAAAATGTACACAACTTGATACAGAAAAACATCAGTTAAATGTAGAAAAAATACTGTCAAATTCATAGTGTGACCCAACAACAAGATTGCAGAGCTAGTAAGCATCAGAAGCATTTCTGATTGATAAAAAGCGTTGTAGCTCAGGGAGGTGAAGTTGCCAGAGTAGTAACAGGAAACAAGACATCAATAGGTCAATGCTAATTAACTCAAAGACGAAAGAAAAAGGGCCACAGTTATCCCGCCAATAGCCAAACCTAATGTACGATTATTTGATCAGCGCAACTAAATGGCTAAAATATTTATAAAAGTTCCACTTCTTCTACCTCTACATAATTTTACCTGGAACTGATATATCTGAAACTTCATCCAGTGCCTTACATACAGGTGTGGCTGTTCCTTCCTCACAAAGGGCATCAAAAGCAGCAAAAAATGAGGTCACAGATTTCCTGAAATGGTGAAAATATACGAACGCTTAAAAAAATAAATAGACCAAACTGGCAGTATGCGCAACAAACTCAAAGAAATGAATTTCATGGAATAAGTACTTGTCCCATTGGTTTCACATGGGAAAGAAACAAAGCTGGGTCAGAGAACCTCCAACTTAGGATAAAATACATTTACAGGTTTCAACAATTCCCACTTGATAAGAGAAGTGCTAAAAAGTACTCCATACGACCCGGACCAATATTCATGTTTACTGTTTTCCAAGTTGTTTAAGAAAAGTCACTTAATAAACTTACCTTTTGACTTTGTGAGGATAATATAGTATTTTTAGATAATGAAGTGTAAACAGTAAAGTAGGTTATGCATGTAAGGTGGGGATGACATTTTTCAAAATAAAGAGTATTGAGGGGTTATTTGTGTTACGTGCTTTTATTTGGGGCGTGAATTTTGTAATCGGACAATCAAATGAGGAAATGTGATTATTGTAATGGGACGAAGAGTAATATTTTCTATTGAGTGCATAAGCCTCCAAAAATGCATCAGTCGAACAAAAGGAAGACAAATTAATCATTCGTGAATCTTGTGGTGCTAACTCTCAACAAAAGTTGACATCTGCATGCATAAGGGAACAAATTTGTTTTTTCTAAATCAAATAATGATAGAGCAATCTCACCTTGTTGTGCATAACCACACATGATTTGTTGGTAGCCGCCATTTCCTACAGAAAGCAATAAGGTCAGGAGTTGAGTAGAATTTTGGTTTCCCACAGCCCAACTCTGTGACTGCAGTCACAACCACTGTCAAACATGGAACAGAAAACATCAGTTATAAGGGGATCACTCATTCAGGAATAAGATTGAAAAAGAACACAGATAAACGCTTTCATCATCAATCACAGGAAAGTTCAGAAAGGAATTAAGGACAGCTAAGCCTTCACCCATTTGAACTTAAATAAACTTTCATCCATACCCTCAAAAGCATCATAAAACACGAAATTTCATATCCAATGTTCTTCAGTGCTCATAGCTTAGATTATCCCTCAACACACAAATTCCATATTTAGTTTTATCCTTTTTGAAGAAAATACATGCCAAAGAACAAAATTGTGTTTTTTTCATTTGCAAGGAACAGTAAATTTAGTACTAAAAGTGGATCTAGTTACACCTGGCATGACACATAAATAAAGATGGATTGCCTTGAAATATGCGCAATAAATTAGGTAGGTTAGTGATAACACATACAAAGCATGAGGCTATAAATTTGGAATCTGCCACAAGGTGATTCTTCATTATCGAAGCAAATTAAGTTGTAGAAACTTCATTCACAAGTGTAGTATATGGCTATTCATCAAGTATTTTATCTAGGAATAAAAAGAACACATTCTGGCCACATACCATAATCTTCACAAGGACGTTGCCCATGGTCTCCTAATACAGCAGTTACCAGCTCCATTGAGATGCACATGCGGTTCCGCTGAAAAAGAAGAGTGTAATGTTCTTTTATCCAACTAAATAGAGAATGTGGAGCGCCATGGATGAAAAATCTTAAGTCATGCTCATTCGTGGTAAAAGTAAATTTAAACAAGTGAATCAAGACATTGGATTCTAAAAAAATGTAAACTTCGTCAATCTGACTCGAACTTCAATCATCCAACCGGATTTACCTCAAGGAACATGTTGAACTCAGCTTGCTTCTTACTGGCTTGTGACCCCCATGCTTCACGAAACATGCGCCCCAGTACAAAAACACCAACAGCTGTGTAACTGTCATACATGCATGGAATTCCAAATGCTTAAAACAGAAAAGGAAAGCAATCTAATGAGGGGAATTGAGACAATGTGGTGATGATATCAGCACATGATTATGCTCCTTCCCATTGCATATTACATGTACAACATACACAAGTTAAGCCCAACAGCTCAGACATTTTTCTTGCCTGAAAGAGGTTATGTGCAACTTGAATCAAATAGCATAAGCATGATCAATGTGCAAAAATTGTAAAAAATGTTCAGGTTGTGATCAAGACTATAGCATGATTTTCCATTTTGGGGTTTCAGATTGACCAACTGAAATCGCAATTAGGCTTTATTCTGCTTTTTTTTTTTTTTTAACTATTTATTCTGCTTAATCTTACAACATTATTCTACTTTGAGTCTATTTTCTCTAATCAGAATCAATGCCTTGGAAACAAAATGTAGCACATAACCACCATGAAAACCAATATTCCGATGAAATTGGAACTTCTAATACAATCAAGGGTGTCTATAAATATGCACATGAGATTAAGATTTTATTTAATTCGATGCCGGACGGATGGGGTTCATGCATACTGGGAGACAGAGGTTTAGAAACCAAGCCTAATAATAGATAAGCAACAAACACATGGTATTTTTAAATACCTTGCACCTTTCAAAACAATAAATGCTCCTTGCAACTATCATATTAGTACAGACACACATGTTTGTCTGATTCACTAGTAATGTCAAATTTCTCTAGATTTTGTCAAGGATGACTATTTAAAAGCAATTAAGCGAAGTTTAAAATTAACAAGCATCATAATATTCCAACAATATATAATTAGATTGTATTAACGTTGATCTCTCCTTAGAAAATATATCAAATTAATACATGAGAAAATGGATGACAGCAAGAAAAACAAAAGAGAAACTGAAAGATGAGATTAACGATCAATGATTGGCTTACATGTTCCCATAGCTGTTCTTGGCGTATGCTCCTCCTTCATGTCCAGCATACATGAAAAGCGACCCAGAGTGCTTCAGTGAAACCTGTTGAATTTGATGTTACAGGATAAATGCAAAACGGTAAGGCTGAAAATATCGAATATGGAGAGAAAATAAACATCTAAGAGCAAGAAGAAAAGAGGCAAAGGTAATATGCCAATCTTTTCTTTCTTTTTTTTTTTTTGGGGTTGTGGGTGGGGACA
The DNA here is from genome assembly GCA_023678885.1 of Pogostemon cablin. Classification (NCBI taxonomy): domain Eukaryota; kingdom Viridiplantae; phylum Streptophyta; class Magnoliopsida; order Lamiales; family Lamiaceae; genus Pogostemon; species Pogostemon cablin. The sequence goes on from CM042965.1 coordinate 9,314,775, forward strand.
TAAAAATGAAATTGCAAAGAAAATTCATGTACTTGCCTCCAATGTAGCTAAGCCATTGGAAACCAACTCTATCATCTTCGCTCTAATCTGGAAGAATTGAATTATAATTAGTTACACAAGCAAATCACAAAATCATCATTTTTTGTACTGATAAATGACAATCAATCAACTTCAACTGCAGAAGAAATAAGTTAGATAACAGCTTAAATATTTTTTCAAACCCATATCACATGCAACATGAAAATCATAAAGTTAACTTGAAATAATCAATCTTTATCAGCTAAAAGAGTAAATTACAGAAGTTACTATATTTCATATCTTGTTAAATCAGATAAAAGAAGCAAAGATAGGACACTTTACCTCATGATCAGACTTCTCATTTTCAAATTTAGGATAAAAGGTTGCTCTAACATGAGCAAGCGAGTATGTTGAGTTGTCCACATTGAAGCTCTCCAATAATTTAGAACTAAATAACTTGCTCAAAGAAGCTGGTGGTTTCCCAGCAGATTCTGTTCGGGTTGCACTGAGAGCAGTAGCTTGATCAACTGGAGCCGCATCAACTTGTACTGCTTTAGCCCCACTTACTGTTCCATATGACCTGGGCTTCCATACAGCCTTTTTTTCACTTGTAGGTACATGATCTGTCAGCCCAATACTCCCAAACTGTATTGATGGTACTGAAACAGCAGGTTGATCTTTGCTTTCTGCAACACTCAGTGTTCTAAGCCTATCGGTGACAGCTTCAGTGGTTGCAGTTGAGAAACCTCCTTCCAAGGCTGAAGATGAGATAGATGTTCCATTGAATTTTGGCTTCTCTGCCCATCTCTGCTCTTTAGCTCTTCCTCGCTTCTGAATTTTACAATATCAATTCAGTTACCAACAAGGCCAATTCAGCGGGAACAAAGAAAATGTTACGCTATCTTAAAAGCAAGATGATTCAAAAAGAACAAGACCAGAGTTGAGCAGGGTGCTAGAAGAACAGGAAACATGATAGAATATAAGCAAACTAAAAAATTCCATGAGAAAAAAAAAAAAAGTCATGCGACACTGATACATACTAGTTCTACATCCAGTGCCATTAATTGCAGATCAAAACAACAGCAAGTTCACAGTACACGACGCTAGTCTGTATACCTATCTAATAGCCGAACACCATATACAATACAGAAACTGCATACATCATTGATGGCAGCATTCACACACCCTGGGGTAAGCACTACAATATTCTCCCCCATTTAAAACAAAAAATCAACAGTAATCAGCCGAAAACATAAAAACAGTTATCCAACTATACAATAAACATAAAAATTTCTGCAAACGGAAATATGGCACCGCATGTAAGACTCCATAAACCCACCCAGCATAAAAACACACGGGTGATTTACCTGGTTGCGAGGCATGGTGAGGGGGAAAACCGATGAGTGAGTTCCAGTGAGAAAGAAAGGGCGATAAGAATATAGGTTCCTGGAGGAAAATGGCGGGTAAGAATAGAAAGACTGGGTGAAGCCACATACAAATCTCCGGGAAACTGACATTCACTGCGATACCAGTGGTGAGGAGAAGAGTGGCGTAGTATATATATATATAGCCAAAAAAACACAACACAAAGAAGAGGAAGACTCGAGAATCAACAATGGCAACAACACAAAGGGGTTTGGCGTAAATTAGCCAACTCCACCGCCAAGAGACGGTTCGATCAAATGCACTGAACGTGAAACCGATTTGTCAGTCAATTCGCTTATTCTCAACGTCCGTGCCGGTTCGAATCGTACCCGATTCCGAATTGAAAACTCGATTAATTATTTGATTTCCTTTTAATCGAAAATTTAGTATGATAAAAGCCCAATTTTATACTATTACTTTTTTATTTGAATATTATTTGCGTTACAAAAATTGGAAATTACAAATTTATATGAACTCTTCTATATTTTCTTAATTATATACGCCCAATACCCGGAGGAGATACAAAAAACCTGCACAAGAACCTGCGAAGAAGATAGAGGTGTGAATTTTTATTTTATTTTTTTGAAATATATTTTATGCTATTTACATAAGTATCAAATTTTATTTGATTTATTTTGTTTGATCTTACATAATTTGGTGTACCATGGAATTAAATTAAAGCTAAGCCCCAAAGAACCTGTACAATATAGAAGAACAGAGGACATCCTCTGGGAAAACATTAGGGGTATAATGGTACTTATACACATGCTAGATTGTGTGAATTGAGTTGGAAATAAATCTCTCAATGTTCAGTTCAATACATTTCATGTATCAAAGAAAACTGCAATGAGCATCTCCAAGGATAAGTTTCATGTTATTCATGTTCAAAGCCAACAAGGGGGAAACAGAACAAAATAACAACTACCCTGTCCTTGTGTTTATTTCTAAATAGCAATTAAAATCACAATGTTCATCGCACAATGGTGCAAATAGCTGTGAATTTAATCAGCGTTAATAGCCCCAGTAATCATTTCGAATTTCATCATCAAACTTCTTCCTGAGCTCTGGATGCTTTTCAAAGTATTCGTCGGCTGTCATGGTAGTGAGTTTTTTCTGTTTCACATAAGAAAATAAAAAGGTATGAGAATTACAAGCACATGCATATTCTCTCTATCTATGGGTGTAACAGTACTAGAGAGAGAGAACAAAGTTCGTGATTTCATCACCTTCAAGTCTTGGATGTCCGCAATCTCCTTTTCTAATCTTTCAGACTCCTTCAACGACTTCTCCTCAGTTTCTTTCAGCTCTACTAACTGCAACACGAGAAGTTTCAGTACAAGATTCTTCATGTAATACTTTCCTTTTTGTGTACCCCACCATTAGGGGCCCCCACCGCCCCTGCCCTGGGAATTGGTGGAGGAGGTAAATCGCAGGATGTGCCTCAAGTGGCTTACAGAGAGGGCTCACTGTTAAAATTGTGCTTGCAAGGGGCCAAATTCATGCCAAAGGCAGGATTCGAACCCCCACCCTGCAGCAACCAAGCTCAGTTGGAAGGTCTTTCCACCCTCCCATCTACCACTTGAGCTATGCCCTGGGGGCTCATGTAATACCTTCCTAATTTTACACATCCGAAGAATAGGCATGTCGTTTTTTTTATTTAAAAAAAAAAAAATATTCAGTATGTCAATTTCGGTTGAAATGCAAGCATCACATATATTAATAAAAAAATTGCCTTGCACCATTTTGCTTCAGATGGTATGCCCCTTCTGCAGCAGCCTGCAGTTTACACATGCTCTTTCTAAATGTCGTAATAAAAGTCAATCAAAATCCTCAGAGAAACCTCTTACATATATACCTTCAAAGATGTGATTCTTCAAGGTCAGTTTTGAGAATAGCATATAAGTATTAATGATCTTTTAAAATGCCAAATTACATGTTCAGGGGAGCTTCTTTATCTTTTAGTTCTACAATCAACAAAGTCTATTTCATATTAACTTTTGAGATGCTCACGAACTTGAAGTCACGATATATTTAATATCTAAATATACTAAGTTCCTAAACTGTCAATATAAATAAAGCATTCTCATATATCAGGCAACTAAAAGTAGAGGAAAAGTTACTTGAAAAGAGCAGAGGTACGCGTCAAGATTTATGATTTTCTCACCAGGGCATCAAACTTCGGTTTGTACTGGGGAGTGACATTGTCAACATATTGTGGAATTTTAATTTCTGCACATGAGATATAAAATAAGCATTAGATCAAGACACAGAACTTCAAAGTTCAAACCAGAGCAGGAAAATACTGATGAATAAATTAACATCTTGGACATCGCAGGGGATTTACGAATTAACTTTTACAAATCATGATGTCGATAACTACAAGATAACAGAAACATAGTGATGGTAAAAGCAAAACTTTCTTACTCTCTCTCTCTCTCTCACACGCATGGGTTCTAAATATGTTTTTGTAAAATGTCAAATCATATTATAATAGTAAATAAATGATAACACAGGTTTCAATGTTTTAATTCAGTTTTGAGTTCAACAGGCTTATTGATAATGAATTACGAAATTTACATAACTTCCTTATGATCTCGTAACATGCATCAAACTCTTAAATTGGCATCATTTGAAACAAGATTCCAAAGAGAGGTATCTCATAACAAAGATATACAACCCAGCTCAGGAAGTTTCTTGATAATAAGCTAAGAATGAAGGAGAAGCACTATATACCATCATATGCTTGCTTGTACGCATCAACCAAGCGAGAGCCAATTCCTTTTCTGTAATATTCCCAGTCAATGGGTTCTGGTTCCTAAAAATTATTAATAATAAAAAATCAGTCTATAAACTAAAAATATAAGCATTTATCTCATTAATCACTGATGGCAACAACTAACAGAGCATTATTGTAATTTGTCAAAGCTGGAGATAGTGAATAACTTAGAAGTTTTAGTAAAATTTTCAAAGCAAGTCTAGCAGACTCACACACAAAAAATTAAAATAAATAATAACAGAAGATGAAATACTCAGGGATTTTTATTTCCTTATCAGATGGAGCAAAAGCGAAGCAGTTACAGAGCACAAGACCTGGACTCAAGGGTAAGCTAAAAGCCATGCCATATGATCTTAATATTACAAAGCTTCAAGGGAGAAAAAATGATTTGATTGGGAAAACATTCTATTACAATTTACAAAGAATTCAAGTGATTTGATTGGGAAACCATTCTATTACAAAGCATTCCAGCGATTTGATTGGGAAAACATTGCATTCCAACAGGAAATTGTATAATGCAGTTTTTGATAATATTCAAGCATATAAAATATGAAAACTTTCAGGTCCCTCCACCCAACAACAACAACAGCAGTAGAAAAAATCTTCAAATTCACCAAATCATGGATATCACCGTCTGTAATCACAACACAAACACTTGTGTAAACCGGGTCCACAGTGTAAACCCTGGTCACCCTTCCAATCCTATATACACTATGTATTGCTAGGGTGTTTAAATTAAGGGGGACCACAGGGTTTACAAGAATTTATGATGTAAACCCGATTTACAAGAGACTAACTCTAATCACAATAACCCCCAGCAACCAGAAAAAGAATCTCATTTAGCTACAAGGTAATCACGCAGGCAGATTGTAGCAAGCAATCTGAACTGATAGAGATCTCATTTGAGGCTACAAAACAACCTAAACCCTACTTGGGGTACGTAGGCAATTGCTTAAAGTGATTTTTTTTTAAATAAATTTCAAAACACTGCCTTAATATTTGATATCAGGAAATTAATTAGTTTATGAAGATGAAATTGTTGAGTTCAAAGAATCGCCAAAAGCAAATATACACACATACATACATGAATATAAATAATATCATTTCCAGTAATAATTGAACATTATCCTTATTCTTTATCTCTTCGTACCGTAACATGGCATAGTTAGTCTTAAAATGAATCCTTATATAAACATAATATTTTTGGAATTGAATATCAAACCACCAAAGCAACAAATAAAAAACACTAAAAAACAAATGAATCAACAGATCTGCTCCACAAACTCAATTCAAAAAACTTGAAATAAAAAGCAATGCGTAGTTGAATCAAAACCAAAAGCACAAACCAAAGGAAGGCATAAAATAGCAGACCTGGCTAAATTTTGTCTGAAGCTGGGTGTTGACCTCATCGAAGGCTCGGCGGAGATTGGCGAACTCACGACGAGCATCGTCGGAGACCAGTAATTTCGCCATTCCTTCCCAATCGATACTCTTTCCGGCCTTGAATGCGACGTCAGCTACCTTCTTCCCCGCTCCACTCATTTTGCCGGCGCGATTTGATTGATAGATAGATAGATCGATCAGAGCAGTCTGAAATTTACCGAGGAGTGGATGCTGCTATTTTGGGTTGAGGGTAATGTGGGTGTTGGTTTCTCTATAGAAAAGTTTCAGTTTTCATTTCAGCCCATCGAGTTATGGTTATTTACAAATCAGATTGAAATTTTACTCTTGTTTTATTTATTTTTTTTAAGGGTAATTTTGGGGTGAATGGGTGCACCATGAATTTAATGGTTTAATTTAGCCTATAATTATAATTACATAATTTAAAAAATTAATTATTAATTAAAGTCTAATGGTGGAGATTAATTATTATTATAAAATTAAATAGTTTATTTAGATTTTAAAGGTATACAAATGCATTAAGTGCACCCTAACTTTTTTTTTACTTTTTTATTTTATTATTACTACTCCATACTAGTACCTCATTTTTTAATCTTACCTCATAAATAAACTAAATGGAGTAGAATTTATTTATTAAATAAAAGAATTACAAATATTATACTTCAATTTTAACATATTTACCATTTTATAAGAAATTATATTTCTCCTTGGCTACTATAACATCCAACAATCAACTATTTGCTTTGAGGGCCATTAGATTATGATGGGTTGGGGTAGGAGGACTTAGTAGTTAGTTCAATTCGGCCTTTTTCGGTTTGTTGGCTTAAATTTTTTATATTTTTACCAATAAACCTTAAGAAATATTTTAAATTTTCAATTCCAATATATAAATATTAAAGGAATGGAAAAACTACTATGGAATCATCATATCTTACATTAAATGTATATATAACACCAAAATATTTTAAATTTTTAATTCCTATATTTTTTAAAAATATTAAAGGATCGGACAATAAACAATTGCATTAGCTTAAATTTCGAACACCTCTACCATGCAATCATCATATCCTACATAAAGATACATATAACACCACAATATTTTAAATTCAATTTCAATTTTTTATTCTTAAAATATTAAAGGAACGGACAATAAACAATCATCTTATCAATAAACCTTGCGACTGTGACTGTATGTGTACTCAATGAGAAATACATTGTTTTCTGCCCAACTCTGATATTGACAATTACGTTTGATGTGGCTTAAATTTCGAGCACCTTTATCAATAAATCTTACGAATGTGTTTGTATGTGTACTCAGTGAGAAATACATTGTTTTCCGTCAAATTCTGATATTAGCAACCTTACGACTGTGCTTGTATGTATACTTAGTGAGAAATATATTGATTTCCGTCAAATTTTAATATTTCTGCCATAGTCAATAGCTAAAATGGACAAAGAATTTATGAATGATCAATGTATCCTCTTAATAACGTTTCCGTCAAACTTTTATATTTCTGCCAATAGTAATAACTAAAACGGACGAGGAATGATTGATGTATCCTCTCAATAACTAAAATGAATCGCTAAGGATATAACAACATTTCCTACATCCAAAAATACTCTTTTTATTTTTATTTTTTATTTCTCTCTCTATTACTTTTTTTTTTCTTTTCAAATTATGATATTTGTGAAATTTTAATTTATATTCCTATTTCATTAAAAAACATTTTCGAGGCTTGTTTGTTTTCGGTTTTTTTAATTCGTATTAAAAGATTGGAAGATGGTTGCTTGTAGATTCTAGTTTATGCCACAAAAAGAAAAGCACGAAAGTTAAGAGATCTTCAAAGTTCAAACATGGGCACATAGAAACCCACAGTCAGTTCAATCTTACACAGCTTTGTAGTTTGCTACCAGTTTAATTCTTACACAGCTCAATGACACTATTAGTCAACCCCAATCTCATAACTTGAATCCAGAGCCCACATAAATGAATGATATGATAAATACTATTAAAACCTATTTAGACTCGTGTGCCACTGAGATTCAATGATAATTGATTTTTTATTGGGTGAGGCTCCTATGCATTCGGGTGCACGGAGCACATTTCGTGCGCCTTTTGCAATTTTTGTGCCCCTTTACAATTTAAACCCCTAGCCATACATAAGTTTAAATAGAATATAGGGAGGAGGGTTGTGTTCACATGGGGGACACGGAGTATCCCTCCGTGTCCCCGGGGCACAGAAGCTTTTGACTTGATTTACATCTCATTACTAGGAAATAAATTGAAATTCCCTCCAAGATGTTATATGCTTGTTGGGAGCAGAGGAAACACAACTTTTATTTCTTATAAATGTTGGCTAAACGACTCACTGGTTTACTTTTACTGGATATACCCAACACAGTCAATCATGTTTCAAATTTGCATCATTTGACTTTCATAATCTTTCTTGTTCAGCATTGCACTCCAATCTTTATTCATGAAGAAAAAAAAACAGGGAAATAAACGCTACCCCAGGCAAAATGTGCAAAAATTGAATCAAAAAGACTCAATTTGTAGCAAAAGGGTATTTATTATTCTCCCAGAAAAATAAAATAAAATACACAGATGAGTAAGCCACCCACTGAATGCAGATATCCTCAGCACAAAAAGTCAGTGCTACTGTTTATTACCAAAGCATATCGCCTAATTTCTTATGACAAAACATACTTCGACTCTTATTCAAACCATAATCTCAAAATGCAACACTGATCATAAAATTTCATTAAATTGCAAATACAGAGGTGCCAAATCAATAAAAATTCATACATCTTCTGAACATAAAACTAAAAACACAGGCAGAAATATAGATAGTTGCAGCTAAACAACTTGGTATCCATTTCAAGAATTTGCAATAATGCTGCAGTAGGATTTGATATCATCAACACATAATTCTAACAACAGCTTATTAACTCTACTTCTAAAACAACAATGTACTGGAGGATTTGATATCATCAACACTACCTTGTCATAGCCTATCCATCTTATACCTTAAGCACATCAAGAAACACAAACACTCATGCATTCACCTCGACTTGTCTCGAATAAATCATGCCTTCTTGCTCATTAGCAGGAACAGAAGCTTCATACCTTCTTTTCAAATACAAAGGGTTAGATGTCAAAATCCTGAGCTCAGATTTCTCATTGATTTCCAACACCTCAGGAAACTTATTCCCACATAATCTAGACATTCCCACATCAACCCTTATGGCTCGATTGTCACAAACACCATTGATACCATTGCCCTGAATTGTATGCCCCATGATCATCCTCTTCACCCCAGGAATGGTCTCAAGAACATGCTCCAGCGTCGAACAATCGCAGTCCTTGGCTAACTCGTGTGAAAAGCTTCTTAGCCAAACAATGGACTTTCTACCCCTCACCAACTCATTGGACACCTCCTTCATCCCAAGAATCCAGTCCCTCACCTCCTCGTTCACCCGCTCTAATCCGTACAGAACGTGTTTCTGCAACAACCCTCCATGAGCAAAAACAGAGTCCCCCACCACCACAACCGTAGGGTTTTTGGACAAGAACCTGCTTGCAATCAATCCCGTAGGTCTGAGGGCGAAGATGCGCATCCTGGCGCCATCTTGGAACTCTGCTGGAATTTGGGGATCTCATTAGGCACGCCATTGAGGAAATCCCTAATTTCATCGATTCCGTCGCACTTGTTCTTCATAGCGTTCCCAATTTGTTGCCAAATTCCCCAATTTTCGAACTCCTTCAGCCCCTGCCGAGTCGCGAACCGGAAATCCCCATCGATGTTCATGATTTCGTGATTCCCGTTCATCGTGATGACCGTACCGCCGGCTCTCGCCGCCTCCCTCTTCAATTTCTCGAAGAAATATAATAGCTTTATCTCGTCCCCACCGCGGTCGAAAATATCGCCGACTTGGACGACGGTGGCATCGCCGCCCGACCAGAGATCGTCGGGGCCGATCAAGCCGGTGAGAGACAAGGCGGATTTAGCCTTGGGAAGGTCGCCGTGGATGTCTCCGATGGCAATGAGGCGACGGGGCTGGGAGAAGACAGTTTGCAACGCACCACCGTTGGATTTCTTCAATGATTCTGGTTCTTCGGGCAAGAAAAGGCCGCCGCTGACGGAGAAATCGACGAAAGTGTCGACGAATGCTGAGACCATAGAAGGGATTTTTCCGCAATCGATTTGGGGGTCAGGATTATTCATTGTTCAACTTGATTCTCGTAATCCCTTCTCAGAATTTCTGCAACGATGATATGAGAGTGTATTCAAGTATTTTGTTGTAAACTCGCAAAGGGAAGAAGAGACCAACGACGACCAAGAATCCTTTGGTTTACTGAATTTAATTCGCCATTTTTATTATCATGAAATACATTTATCCACCAAATAAATTAGTGCACAAGTGCACTTAGGCCATCTCCAGCGGCACACAAAAATAGTGTAAAATGTTAAAATGGTGCTGAAAATCCTCTCCAGCAGCACGGCAAATCATCACTGCATTTTTGTGTCATTCCCTTTTTCACACTAAATTGCTGTCATTATGCGATGAGTTATATATATATATATATATATTTTTTAATTTTATATTTAATTCTGTTATAGTTTATTAAGTTTCTTTTTATCTTTTTTTTTAGACTTAATTTTAGGTACAATAGAGATTTATAGGGTAAAAATAAGGTGTAGTGGGGTAGTTTTTAAATTTATTTTAATTATTTTATTTTATTGAGTGATGAAGATTAAATAAAAACACATGATCTAACGGCTAAGATTATTTAGGTGCACCGATGCTAGGGATGGCAGCGGGTAGAGTACCCGCATTTTTTTTGTACCCGAATCAGTATCCGTTAAAAATATCACTACCCTAATTCGTCTCATTACCCGTTTAAAATACTATTTGCAATAGCCGTATCCGTCCCTAACCCGATTGTTCTTACTCGTGGGTACCCGAACCCGTCAAACTTTTTTTTTAACTTAAAATATTAAATTTCAAGTCTCAAACATTTAAATAAATGTGTCTCCAACATTAAACATTCTTGGTCTTAATATTAAACAATAATAATTAAAACATGACATAAAATCACCACACAAGTTTAAAGATCTTCAATTCAAACTTTAAATAACATACAAATAAAATAAAATGATAGATTAAATTAATGATATGTAAATTTATTTAAATATTAAAACATATAACAAGAATTACTTGTGTCTAAACGGTGAACGAAATTTTTTTAATATGAGGTTAAGTGTTCAAACCCTCTAAAAAATTATTTGGGATCGGGTAGCGAGCATCCGAGGGGGGTGAATCCGAATCCTAATGGGAATTTTTATTTTTTTCCAAACCCGATTATAGGTACCCGAACATATCCCATTAGAGTTTGATCGGGTCGAGTACCTGGGAAAACCGCGAAACTGTCATCCCTAACCAATGCCCCATGTGTACCACAATTAAAACTCAAATTAGATATTGACGCGTTACTAATTTACTACTATGTCCTTTACTCTAGAACCGAGATAATGGGCTCAACTTGATTGGCCTTAATGTTTTACAAATTATTTTTTAGATAAATTTGATTGGGTGTGAAATGTTTAATAAATGATTTATGGGCTCAACTTGATTGGGCTGACCTTTTTTTTTTTTTTTTCAAGATAATTGGGCTGATAGTTTAACAATTTAGATTTTTAAATCATCTTGAAATTAGAATTATTGGACCTGTGAATTGCTGCCCCTCTTTAGCAAGGGTGGGCGGTATGAGATATCGAAATTTTTTTGTCATACCAAATACCATACTGAAAATTTCGGTATATAAAAAATCATACCGTTATCTTACCTAAACTTTCGATATATCATAGTTCGGTATACTAATATTTCAGTATAGGAAAAATAGTATACCTTCTGCTTACCAATATTTCGGTATACCGTATCAAACCTAAAATATTCGGTATATACCGTCCTATTAGATATTTTGTTATGCCGTTATGCACCTAAAATTCAGTAAATCTAATTAAAAACGGTACTAGAAAAGTGAAAGATAGTTATAAAACAAATTCTAATAGATAACAAATTCATAATAAGAAAAATATATGACAATTCACAAACGATCAAATTAAATTAGAGTGAGTCTCATGTAAATCGAGTTTACATGTAAACCATATTTTTTAAAATTACTCTTTAGTATATAAAAAATTACCCTAATTTGAAGAGTAATAATTTTTATACAGAAAATTAATAATTCACGTCTCTAAAGAGTAACTTTCATGTACTAAAAAGTAATTGATAAATCAGGATTTACAAGAATTTGAAGAGTAATTATTTAATTTAGAAGAGTAACAATTTATGTACTAAAGAGTACTCCCTCCGTCCCACCCAAATAGCAACATTTTACTATATTGGGTGTCTCATTCAAATTGCAATATTTTCCCATTTTAGTAAAAAAAGTTCACAAATGGCCCACCACTACCCATCACATCTCTTTAATACACCTACACACTTTACATAAAATAATAATACTCCTTAATCTACGCGCAAAAAGCAAATGTAACTCTTTGTCCGGGACGGAGGGAGTAATTTTTTATGTACTAAAGAGTAACAGGGTTTATATAAGTAATGTATGTAAATCCGATTTACACAAGTATTTGTCATTAAATAAATAATATCCAAGATATCTCCACAAGAATCATATGAAACTTATATTAAAATCAACACATTTAAATTTTCATATATGATAGAACTACATAATTAAAAAAGTACAAGATATCACGAAAGTCAATCAACTTTATCACTCATTTATAATTATGAAATTTACAGTAGGATTTTAGATTTAATCTTTTAATCAAATAATGTATATATATAATTTAATTAAAAATTATAATATATAAATAATAATTATAATTGCATATATCATATAATAGGGTATAACGTATCATATTCCCCAAAAATTGAATATTTTACGATATTTCGATATATACCAAAATATCGCGGTATTGATAATTTATATATCTTTATCGTACCAAAATTTTCAAAACGGTATCATACCTTACCAAAAATTTCGACATACCTAAAATTTTGGTAAAATTTGTATTTTTCGATATGGTAAGGGCGGTATACCGAAATTTCGGTATTTTTCCCCCTCCCTACTCCTTAGATATGGATAAAAATAGAGATTCTATTTTCCAATGAATGGTTAAATTTAATTTAATTATATTATTTATATGAAGTTGAATATTAAAGAATTAAATACTAATTTTTTGCATGATTCATTGTAATCGGACTTTAACATTTTTTTAAAGAAATTTATTTTTATACGAGTAAGATAGCCATTGACTACTTATTCAAATGTTCAAAAGGGGGGAAATCTTAAAATAATACTACCGTATATCATTCACGTTTATTTATTATTACAAATTGTTTATAAAATTATATTTATACATATTTTATTAATTTTATAAAGTAATTTAATTATGTAAAATATAAAGGTTGTTATATTATTACCGTATACAATATCACTAAAATCAAATACTTCATGAATTTTAACCGCAATTCTTGTATGATTGTGTTTCACTATTTTTATTAGTTATGTTTATCATTTTTTATTTATCATAAGTTCTAACCGAGGACAGTTTTTTTTAAACAATTATTATGTGAGACGACTCGACCCATTGTTAAAGTATCATTGTTAATTAAAGTATGCATTTTCGAAGTATAATGAATAATAAATTAAAGTATATTTTATAGTATTATAAATTTATAATATAATTCACTACAAATATACTTTAACTATCAATAAACATATTATACTAATATAACATACATACTTTAACAGTGATTAACATATCTTACAATTCGTCTCATATTTACTCATCTCACAAAAAAATAGCTTCTAATTGAATGGTTATAATGTTACATTAATTAAATACTGCATATTTTTAATACTGCATATTTTTAAGAGTGAGGCTTGCGTGCACCCGGGCGCACGGAACACATTCCGTGCGCCTTTAGAAATTTTGTATTATGGGTAAGGGCACATTAATTTGGTCTAAAGGGTATACACTTTAATTACTAAAAGGTACACAATTTTGTTCTAAAGGGTATACACTTTTCATTAATATTTTTTTTTCTTTAGAAAATAAAGGGTACACATTTTTATACTAAAGGGTATACAATTTAACACAAAATTCTAAAGGCGCACGGAGTGTTGTTCGTGCGCCCAGATTTTTCTTTAGAAAATAAAGGGTACACATCTGTATACTAAAAGGTATACAATTTAACACAAATTTCTAAAGGCGCACGGAAAGTGTTCCGTGCGCCCGGGTGCACAGGAGCTTTTGCCTATTTTTAATATTAATAGTGTTGTTACACATGTCACGTCATCTTAAAAAAACAAACAAACTAGAATTAAACGGATTGAACCATAAATAAATCAATGAAAAGAGCACTATATAATTTCAAAAACAATACTTGATGTATATGTCGGTATATTATAAATATCTAGGCTAATTTTAAAATTTTAATCGCACCTAACAATTTATATGGATCACTTTGAGGAATAATGGGAAATGAATTTAATTTGTTGGGTTCAAGATGTATATAATTATGAAAAAGAATAATAAATATTAATGGGATATTCAAACCCTACACATTGATACTCTAGACAAGGCACATGACATGATCTCACTAAGAGAGAAAAAGAAAAAATGATTTATTGTGACTACCAAACTTTTGTGCAAACAAAATATATATGAATATTGCATGTCTAGTTGCATATCTAACGTTCTAAATTTATCATAAACCAATAATTAATTAATTAATAATTTGCCGACAGGAGGTGCAAAGATTGACCCCCACGTGAGCAGATACGAGTTTTGTATTTGTTTCACTTATGATTTCATAGTTCCATTTTATTTATTTATTTATTTTTGGAATTAATAACCAAAAACAATGAATTTTACTTTATGCCAAGACGAGCTCACATGTAATGTGTTTGATGTCAATTGTGAGCTACATTTTCTTGTTATTATCATTTTACAACATACATATTATACATGGGGTGAGATTTAAAATGAAACATACATAATTTATTGTGACGGTTTAAAATAGAACTAATAAATGAACTATTTCAGAATAGTATAAATGAAAATTAATATTATATATATATATATATATATATATATATATATATATATATATATATAACATAATTTACTATTTATACCGTAGCCTTATCTATCATTTTTATTGACAAATATTATAATTAATAACCATATTAAGACTGAAAACAAAATCTAATAAAACATAATAATAGGAGTAGTAGTTAATTTTAGGCATTGGCAATAATAATTATTAGAGATATTCTCTTGTGTATGTGAGACATAGTGTGAGATGAATCGACCATTGTTAAAGTATAATTGTGGTATAAATATATTATATTTATTGATAGTTAAAATATATTTATAATGATCGCATTATAATACTTTAAAAATATATTTTAATTGATTATTTATCATATTTTAAAAAACATACTTTAATTATGAATTAACCTATTTTATAACCTGTAAAACGATCATACTTTTAACAATAATTCAACTCGTTTCATATAATTACCTTTTCACAAAGAGACCCCATCTAATTATTAATCATAGTACGTAGTTAATTTACTATTTATAGTGTAGCATTATCTATTATATTTACTAACAAATATAATAATTAGTAACCATACCAAGACCGTAAACACAATCATAAAACATATATAAAATACGCTTTAGCCATTGGGAATAACAATTAATTTTAAAAAACATAAATTCGACAATAAATCAAAAGAGCCTTTAATTATTGCAAGTTCGATGGACAATCCATGTTATTATAATATATTCTTTCGAATTAAGTACATATTTCATTATTCATCTACTTTTAACGTACCAAAACTAATTATACATCAAAAAAATTTAGTGCGCTTTTCATTAAAAAAATTAATTCAAAGCTCAAATTAATAGTTTACTTATTTTTCTTTATTTGAGAATAGTTGAATTAAATTTTCAATTATCCCCAACCATACATTCCATTTTAAACTGTTCAATTTATTTATATATATATATATATATATATATATATATATATATATATATATATATATATATATATATATATATTTATATTTGTGGAGTTGGGCCAAAGGCAGTTTACGACAGCATAATAATTAATAATAGGACACAATGACGGTTGGATAGAGTTGGCCCAAATCTATCTAAATAGGATATTGCTGTCCCTATTTTAAGTTAAAGAGATTGATTAATTATTGGATTACTACACCTATGTTTTCTTAAGGAAATAACTATAATTACTTTGAGTTATTAAATAATTAAAAATTCAATTTCAGCAAGAATGTCTGATGAAGCTTTCAGTTTTTTGGGCCCATATATATAGCGTTGATATAAATCACTAGTTAGAATTTTTACGGATTTAAAAAATTTGCGAATCAAAGTTTACTCAACAAGTATATTTAGCAAGAGTGTATTATGTATCTAAAAATTCATTTTCCAATTGTAACAAAGTTATTATGTAATAAAACTGAAAGTATAACGGTGTATAACTTAAAAGTCTATGTATCATGTTGTAATATATTTAAAGATGTTTTACGATAATTTTAATAATAATTATAGAGTTAATCACTTATAAATTGAGTTTACATCATAAATTCTTGTAAATCCTGTGATCCCCTTTATTAATCTAAACACCCGAGCATTACATATGATATACATAAAATTGGGAGGAGGACCACATGATTTAAACAGTGAACCCGGTTTACACAAGTGTTTGTGTTCGTTATATAGTGTGATTTGTAGGGTTTTTTTATCTGAAATCGATGAAATTCATTTTATACTTTCGTAATTAATTACTCCCTCCGTCCCACGTATTTTTACTCACTTTCCATTTTGGGGTGTCCCACGTATTTTTACCCATTCCATTTTGGCAAAAATACATAATATTTTATTTCTTACTTTTTACAATCCCAACAACTTTAATTACTTTTTTACACTTTATCAATCATTCCCAATAACTTTATTCACCTTTTCTTTTTAAATTACTAATTTATCCCTACTTTCTCTTACATTATATACTAAAAAAATAAAACGTCTTAATCTTTGTGCCCGTACAAATGGGTAAAAGTACCCGGGACGGAGGTAGTATCTTTTTTATAAAAAAATCTTATCATATACTATTTTTTAAAAAAATATTAGTATTAACTTTTCATTTGTATTATAAATTGTTCATGGAATAATTTACTGTACTATTATCACTTTTTATCATTTAAATATTACTTTTCTATTAAAATATTTATACGTTTTATCAGTTATTTTGCGAATATGACACCTAAGTTATAATGTGCAATGCATTTACTTCGAGTCGAATCAATACTTGACCTCATATTCATACAATTAATGCAAATAATTTCCACTCCATATATAATAAATACACGTGCTTGATCACAATAAACAAGATTTTTGATCATGTTGTTATTATCATTATTTTAATTCTCCTTTAATAAATAAACAAAAATAAAGAAACATATTGGTTAGTCATTTCTCCAAGTCTCTTTTATTTACTGAACTCGATCATGGCCGGTTGGTGTCATATCTTTTTCAAAATCATAATTTTAACCAAGTGGCCCTAAAAAATACTTATTAAGTTTGTGTACAACCTTTCTGATATTTGAGATAATATGTAAAAAGAAAAAAAAATAAAATAAAATATTGAGCAGTTATTTTAAATTATATTATCAATTTCACAAAAACTAGTAGAATATTATTTTATAAAAGTTTAATTGCCTAAAAAAATTTTGAACTTTCGATGTATTGCAAATTAATATATATCAACTTTTATGAAATTGCAAATAAGATCATGACTTTTAATGTTTGTGCAAATTGCACAGGCAGTCAAAGTTGCCCGCCCATGGCATTGACCTTTGTCATGTCAGCTTCCACGTTATCTTATAATTTTTTGCAAGAAACCCCAAACCTTTACTTAAATTACTGAAGCGTTGCTGGAGATGCTCTCATATGCACTCACATTATAATTTGTCCCTTTTCTTTGACTCTTAACAATTTTATTTATGAATTCATCATTTTTGGTTATTACAAATGATGATTTGCATCTCTCGTAAGATTACTGCACAAAAAAAGAAATATCCATGTTTAAATTAGAAGCAAGTTTTGTGGGGAGTTGGTCTCCTGTGCTCGGGACACACCGTGCCCTCCATGAGAATACAAGAGTTTTATAAAACTCTTGTGTTCCCATGGGGGCACGGTGTGTCTCCGGAGTATATGAGTTTTTGCCTTTTTAGGAAGCAGTTCTGTTGATTATTTTTCACTTTATTAAAGATGAAATTATACTTTTCATTTACTCTTAACAATTTTATTTATGAATCCATCATTTGTGGTTATTACATATGATGATTTACATCTCATCAGATTATTGCACTCAATTTTATTTATGAATCCATCATTTGTGGTTGTTACATATGATGATTTACATCTCTCATCAGATTATTGCACTAAAAAAAGAATTATCCATGTTTAAATTAGAAGCAAGTTTTGTGGGAAGCAGTTCTCTTTGATTATTTTTCACTTTATTAAAGATTAAATTATACTTTTCATTTATTCTAGTGATTGTTAATGAAATAGTTCAACTCGACGGTTATCACTTTTTATTAATCATGTATCACTTTTATTATAAAATATTATCATTTCTAATTCTTTTAACGTAAGAAATGTTGATGGAGAGAGTGAAAAGTTAAAAGAAAAAGATGAATGGGTGACACTGATAGTTGAGGGGAGAACATGTCTCCTAATGATCAAAGATGAAATAAGACTGAAGACATTGACATTTCTCCTTCTGAAATTATAAGGTAACATGGAAGAACAAGACCAGTCAATCTCATTTGCTTTAACATAATCATTACAAATTAACACAATAACCTAATTTTTGATTAAATATTTCTCCCTTAATTCTGTTTCACTTCGTAATCCCCTGTGCTACTTCTTCCACAAACTCATACCACAATAACCTAAAACCAATGTAGTAATCATGAATTGATCGACTCGATCGAATCGATGACCAGGGACGGAGTCAGAAATTTTAACTACGTAAACGATGGCATGATCAAGTCCACAGGGTCTCCCAAAGGAGTCCAAAGTTGTTGTTCTCCTCCAAGAAGCTAGTGTTGCTTTGGTAACTATGAGGGCTGCAGGAGAAATCGTCGAACGGGTGCTGGTCGACGTGCGATGGCATCGTCTGGCTCGACATGCAGATTAAGGCCATTAGATTGGATTGTTGGCAATGCATATTCACAATCTCTGCTTGTGCTTTGGCAA
Source organism: Pogostemon cablin (assembly GCA_023678885.1). Taxonomy (NCBI): domain Eukaryota; kingdom Viridiplantae; phylum Streptophyta; class Magnoliopsida; order Lamiales; family Lamiaceae; genus Pogostemon; species Pogostemon cablin. The sequence goes on from CM042965.1 coordinate 9,333,780, forward strand.
GCTGTTCTTGAAGATCAGTGATGTGTTGCTGGAGCTGACATATTGCACCTGCACAGCCGTACACCGGATCTCTCAGCCTCGCATTCGCCTCGTAAACCATGCTGCTTACTGCATCTGCTCTCTGCATCTCCGGCAGCTCCTGATCATTCAAGATTACACCGTTGGGTTAATTCATACCAAACATGAATTTGAAATGCATAATTCGAACTTCCAATAAACAGAATGACACAGAAAATATCAAAATTCGTCTTTTAAATATAATAATTTGCTTTTTAAACATGGATCTTTTATATTTGCAATTCACAAATTTTGGTCATTTTTTTCCAAATTTAGTCCAATTTCTTGATTCAAATTCAGTTCAGAATTTGTCCGATTTTGATCCAAAATACAAATAAAAAGATTAAGTTTGATAAAAAGAAGTAAATTTGGACAATAAAGATTAAAATCAAATAAAAAATTACCAAAATTGAGAATTGCAAATAGAATTTGATACTTAGAATTTTGATATTTTCCCAATCATGACATTGAGGAATTTCATCGAACACCATGAGGGCGTCACACTCCCTATGCGAAATTTCATCGAACACCTCAAGGCCATCCAATTGATCATTCAGATTACACACAACATCAAATTCCCCAATTTCATCAACATGATCACGTACCTGTAAGAATTTGATGATGTTGCTGGCACCAAACACGCGATGAGCAGTGGTGAATTTGAGAGGGTCGTTGGGAGGGAAATAAGGCGCCAAAACGCATTTCTCGACGCATCGCCGGCGCAGAATCTTGCAGGCGGCGCAGGGGCTGACCACCACGGATTGAGGAGGAGGGGGAGTAGAAGAAGTAGATGAATCTGAAGTATTATTAATGGTATCGCTGGCCTCCATGTTCAATCTGAAATCGGAAGTAATAAAAAAACAGAGGTTGAGTTTTCAGACAAAGGTGTTGGAGTATATATATAGGCAGAGGAGGTGGGGAAGAGTTCATGTTCTTCCCTCGTTGAAAAATGGCTGCTTCTTTACACACTTATTATTGGTGCCGCTTTTTTCTTACAAATATTTCAATTATATAGTTTTTTTTTTTTTTATTTAATGTTCACATTTACCATTTTCATTATTCTTTGCATTAAAGACTGTGACTTACATGTTGAGCCCATTGTAATTGAAAATTTTAAAGTGGGCAATGAGGATTGAGTAAATATGTATCTAGATGACATTTATTTAACTTCAGTTTAGAAGATACTTGTACACTCAACTTAACATGTGTTCTTTTAAAATGAACAGACTTCTATATTTTGAGGGTGAAATAAATAGAAAATTGTTCTCATTATATGGGACAAGGAAGTGTTTGATTCACATTAAATTAATATACATTTTGTTCCACACTTATCTTTACACTATTTATTTTTGTTCATTCTACGTTTATCTTCACCACTCAAGAAAAGAAACATCACATCAACCAATAACCTCAAAAAGTACAACTCTCACATATTTATCACCTAAAAATAACACGATATCAAAGTAAAAGAAGTAAATCAAAATGAAATTTATCTTAAATTATGTATCTTTCATTTTCGTCTGTCTCACACTTACATTCACCACAAAAAAGAAACATCACATCAATCAATAATCTCAAAAAATTATCATAATGTAAAAATATCACTTTTATTTAACATACGTAACATACTTTATACTTTATTTATTTTTTCGCTTTATTTTGTCTTTTACATATGAGTCACTCATCTAATGATTTATCCAATGATTTGGACAAGAGATCATAAACATCAAAGTATACATGGATCCGGACATTATTAATAAAATATACTCCCTCCGTCCGGATTCAAGTGTGTCATTTGCTTTTGGGCACGAAGATTAAGGAATATTATTATTTAATGTGTAGTGGGTAATTGTATTAGTGGAGGTGTGGATCTTATTTTTTAGTTGTATTAGTGAGTGTGTGTGAATAAAAAAAGAAATGAGACCTTTGGGGGCGGACGCCCAAAATAAAAAAATAACATCCTTGAAAGCGAACGGAGAGAGTATTTTTCTTTTAGAGAACAATTTTTTTAGGTATCGTCCATCTAAGAGTGTCATTTTTCCAATAGTATATGACATAGAAAATCTTTTATTGTAAGAACATTATCTCTTCATCCCACACCTTTCACACTTTCTTATTTATTTGTCCCACAACACTCTTCGTATAAAAAAAAAATCACTTTATCTAACAGACTAAAAAATTACTTTAATTTCAAATTTATCACTCATTTTTCACACACATATCATTACATTATATTTTTTATTACCTAAAATATATTAATATTATACTCTCTAAAGTTAATAAAATAAAATTAACTAAAAAAGTACTCTCTTTTTTAAACAACGTAAAATAATAAACGAGAATCGTTTTCCAAAACGAGGGAGCATAATAATATTATATCTTATAAAACAATATTATATACAAAGTTAAAATATGAGTTAAAAAATGGAAATGTCGTGTGACGATAGAAATATGGGTTAAAATACCTCCCCCATCTTCTCTTTCATTTCAATATGTCTTATCAACCCTTTTCTTAAATTTTTTTCACCTCACTATTCTTGATTTAGATGGTTTGCGCAGTGTGGAAAGTGAAATCTCCAAAAATATTTAGTGTTAACCTCACTTTTTAAAGCGTTTTTAGGCTACTTATTTTCTCTTCTTTTACCTTAGATTTTGATTCTGATTTATAATTGGGAGTGTGGTGCAGAGTTTCTTATTTGGAAAATAGTGGTTTCTTGTGACATTTGGGGGAGAGAAATAAAGTAGAGTGAGGCTCTTGTGCACCCGGGCGCACGGAACACATTCCGTGCGCCTTTACAATTTTCATGCCCCTCTACAATTTAAACCCCTATCAATACATAGGTTTAAATAGGATTGGAGGGGAGGGTTGTGTTCACATGGGGACACGGAGCATCTTTCCGTGTCCCGGGCGCACAGGAGATTTTGCCAATAAAGTATACTATACATACCTTGAAAAGAAAATATAAGTTTTCAGATATGTTGATTGGATTTTTTTTCATTGAACATATCAATCATACAACTAATAGTATGAGAATTAATATGAGAAAGTGGTATAGAAAATTCGATGTAATATTTGTGTATCATTTCCTGTGTTACTTGTTTTATATTTATATATAATTCCGTTGTTACTAGTTATATATGAGTTCTACGAAAGAAATAATGACTTTGTGTTTTTCTTTTAAATATTTAGCGTCATTTTCCATTTAATTATACAAAATAGAAAATTAATACATCAAATAATAATAAATAAATTATTACTATGTAGTACAAAATATACATTAATATTATTATTAATATTAGTGACACAATATACATTTTATTACTACCCACTATAATGTAGAGTCTCAACTACCCTTTAAAATATAACTAATTGGTAGTCCGGTAGAATTTACGTTTATATTATTAATACATTTTTTATATTATAATTCTCTCTACACTGATTTTCATAATCAATCAATTTCACGCGTTTTAATTCTCTCTTCAAAGTGAATACACACCGAAGTGTAGCAAATCCTCGTCAACTATTAACACTAGGAATCATCATTGTTGTAGCATCTCTGGATCAATCAACTCTTTTTGAACTGTATAAACAAGCTAATCTTACGACCTCCACATCCGATGAAAAATCGAGTTCATTGAATCTGCACCAAATTTTTTCTTAATTTCTTGTATGTTCGTTCACTTCGCGAATGTAAGTATTTGTTTCTGTATAATTAGATTTATTTTCCAGTTAGTATGTATTTCATTTAGATTTATTTTTTCGATTAGTATGTGTTTCACATTGTTTTTGTACAATTATATTTTTTTTTAGTATGTGTTTCACTTACTTAAATTTATTTTTCGGTTAGTAAGTGTTTCACTATAATATCTATTGTAGTTTCTCCGTGAGTTTCTTTACAACTTGTCGCTTAGATTTACTGTTCGATCATTTTTGTGTTTAACTTTAATATCTGTTGTACCTTCTTCTTTCTTTCCAACTCGTTTTGAGAACCAGCAATTAAATACAATTCAAATCTGCAGCATCATGAGAAATATTTTTGAACATTTCTAAATATTTATGATTACATCGAGGAAATTTCTTTTAGCGGTAATATCTAATCCATCCAGGTGATTTCTTAAGTAATTTCTAAATTTTAAAATAATATGATCCATTGTGGTAATCTCTTAAATATTTTGTTAATTAATTTGTTTTTTAATACAATACAAACATGAAATCTTAACATCAAATATTTCTTAATACATTTTGAAATTTCTTATCGTGGTAATATCTAATCCATCCTAGCAATTTCTTAAGTGATTTCTGAATTTTTTTTTTATCATTGCAATATTTGACCCATCCTGAAAATTTTCTTAAGTAATTTCTGAATATCAAAATAATCTAATCCATCGTGGTAATCTTTTAAGTAATATATTTTTTAATACAATACAAATCTGAAATTTGAATACCAAAATAATTTGAATTCTAAATTCCGAAATAATTCGATCCATCGGTTCAGAACAAACATCAACAAGTTTGGAAAATAATTGAAATGAGATTTCTAAAGACATTTGAAATTGCACTGTTACAAATATTTAAGAGTAAATAGTAAAATTATTTATCTTTTATTTAGTATTAAAATAATTTTATTATATTTTAAAATTATTATTGAACACAATCAAAATAAGATTAAGAATGACATTTAATTTATTACTAATGTATTAAAATGGTAATACTTGCTTAATGTATCTAGTAGTATAACGGTGTATAAAATGTAACCAATAATAATGAATACATAAAAAATAAAGAATCTTATTAGGGTGTACTTGTAATACCAGTGAATATATAAAAAATAAAAAATCTTATTAGGATGTACTTGTAATATCAGTGCACTTATAAGATCTAAATTAATAAATTTCACAATAATCAATATTCAGATTTAAGTTATATTTAAAACCTAATTTTTTAAATTTAATAATTACATTATTCACTGCAATAAGTCTATAAACTCTAGAGTTGCACAGGTAAACTCTTTACAAAATTACCCAAAAACTAAAAGATGGATAAAAGGCCCTACACTATTTGCAAAATTGCCCAAATATTAAAAGATGGGTAAAAGAAAGGCCCTAAAAAATACATAAGACCACCCACATTCATGACATGCAACTCAGGTCGTTCACATACGATAAAACTTTGTAAAATAAAAAAAATAGAAAATGTTGACTAATATGACAACCGGTTGGACTGCAGAATTATTCAGCAACCCACTCCACAACCATCACCAAACATATGTACATGTGACACGTGTCACACCCCATTACATTTTAATTAAATTATATATATATATATATATATATATATATATATATATATATATAATTTATATTCTTTATAAATAATAATATAATTTTTTATTTTATAAAAAATAATTAAAATTCTTATATTTTCTTTTTCAATAAATAGATTATAATATTAACACATTTTGAATTATTATAAAAAAAATTATTTTATTTCAATTTCATGTTCTTGGTTCGTAAATTATTTTTGGTGTGTTTTTAAAATAATTTTTTTACTATAATTACGGACTAAAGTAATTTTAAAATATGAAATTGTTATAATTTTAAATATATAATTTAAAATTCTTTAAATAATATATAATTTTATATTAATAATTATAGTTTATATTCGTAAATGAGAGATAAATGAATATTTTATTAAAAAGTTTGGGTTGGATTTGATTGTTAATGGAGTATTAAAATTTTAAGATTGGGTTGGATTGTGAATTGTGTATATGTATGTGAGAGGAATTAATATTTTATTGGAAGGTTTGGTTGTGGTGGGTTGTTAATGGGAATTGTCTAAGAGTAATCTCACTGAACTCCACTGAGGTGACTTGACTGCGTTGGGTGGGACCAACCACAAAATTTCGCATCATTACCCTTCCATCTGGAAATAATTTGCATTACACTTTTCTAATTTTTAAAAGAAACGTGTAAATTATTTTAGAATGGAGTAATTTTTCAATTATAATCGATACCAATTTTTTTTATATAATTATTTAATTGAGTTTATACATGTATCTTGATTTGTCAACTAGTCTTACTTACATAAACGTTACTTTTTAAAGTTGAACTATTATTTTTCTTATTAAAAAATATTATTTTTCTGAATGAATTTTTCTTAATTTGCTACTTTTGAATTAAAAATATTACACTTTACTAATATGTTGTGAATTTTTTATTATAATTCAAAGATTAATATTTTTTATTTAAAAGAGTATTATTTATTTATTTATTTAAAAAGTAAATTTTATGTACTAAATAGTAATTTTGAAAAACAAAATGCATGATGAATTAGATTCGCACACACTCACTTTTATTTACTCCCTCCGTCCGCCTTTAAGGGTGTCATTTGCTTTTTGCACATGAATTAAGGAGTATTATTATTTGTGGATAATTATATTAGTGGAGGTGTGGATCCCATTTTTTTATTGTATTAGTGGGTGTGTGTGGAAAAAAAAAGAAAATGAGACCCTTAGGGCACGGATGCCCAAAATAAAAAAATTATACCCTTGAAAGCGAACGGAGAAAGTATTTATTTAGAGTTAATCCTTTAGGTCCACAAGGCCAGAATAACCATATTAGGCTGAGGAAAAGCTTGGTCCAATAAAAAATCAGACAAAAAATAAAGGTTCAAAGGCCATGAATGGTAGAAGCCCAAAATAGGCCGAACTTATATAGTTATACTTACAATCGGCCGAAAATATAAGCTCGTCCCATTAGTTACTCTCGACTTGGATTGACCTTATGTAGGCTCTGTCCAGTCAAGGATAAACTAGGTCGAGTCTCCAATGACAAATCTATTAGATAATACCTCAAAATGGATAAGAATAAGTCATTCTCTACACTTCTATCAAAAATAACTCTATGCAAAGAGCATTCCTCACTCCCTCAACTAATAAAAACACAATCAATGATTGAGACCATATGTGAATTCAGCTTTTGGAAAGTAATGGTCTCCCTCCCCACCAACAATATCAGATTTTCCCATTACAACTGACATTTTCCAATTGACCAAAAATTATGGCGGAGCATGTGTGAGGGACTAAGGAGAACGTATAAATAATTATTGTATTCTTAAATTAAGATTTTTATTACTTCATCTTCCACTTAGCATAGAGGGTGATGGGCTAAGTTCATGTAAAAAATATCATCGAACATAATACTAAAAGAGAGTGTTCCTACTATCTCCTTGATGTTTGAGGTACAGTTTTTGTAAGGTTTTATTAGCTACTCCAAACATAAGCCCAATCAATTAAACAATCCAAAAGAAAGAATCATCAATATTGTCAATCCGTTTCACAACACATCCCATATATATATAAATAAAGTTTAATTAAGTCACCCCAAGTTTAGAAAATCAAGCAGCCAGACTATTGTTTTACTGTTCAAGGTCACAGTCTTTGTCAAACACCAATCGAAGTGTTAATTAATCAAATATATACTAATTGATTTGAATAGTCGAAATAACAAAGATAGATTATTTAATTTATTCTGTAAAATTAATTAATAAATACTCCATTAAGAAGAGGAAGTGCATTGCTACCAAAATCGAGACATTAACATGACCAAGCCCTAACGTGGGCCATGGTTGGGTAGTTTGGTCAGCTCGTTTGGCACATGTATTTGCTTTGACCTCTCATTTTACGCCACGTGTATTACGATAATGGTAATTAAATATCAGTATTAGTATTCACTAATTAAAATCTACCGTCATTGTGATTATTTTTCTTGAGTGCACCACACTTAAATCCAAATAGTAAGTAGTTACGAATTCCAAATCTTGAACTCCTAATTTCTACTTCCCCCAACTGGAATTAGCTTTATATGTCCAAAATATCACTCGTTTTAATCTAGTTGTCAAACAATTTCACAGTTATAAGAAAATTACATTTATACTAATTTAATTTCTCTTGACTTTTATGTAACATTATTGTAATTTGTATTCACATTTCCTAGCACGTGACTAGTAAACGAGAAAAAAATAAAATAAACATAAACATAAATTATTATTCATCTTAGAGTTGTATCTATTAATAACATTTAATTTTAAATAAATTGATGATAAAATTATTGAATAAAAGGTGTAATAACTCTATTAATTTTTTTAGGATATAATTATCTTTTCAATCAATAAATTAAGGGGATTGCATGTAAATAAGAAGGGTTTATCGTACACCCTAATTCACATGAGATTAAATCAAGTAAAATTGTATAATTAATTTATCACATTTTCATACTCCATCATAGGTGATCAGTATAATCTTGAACCACAAATGAAAATATAATAAATCATAAGAGTAAATGAGGAGTAATTTATTGACTAATTGTACGGGAATGTGATTCGTGTAACTGCAAATTTTTGTGTCAATTTTATAATTTTAAATTAGAATCAGTGATGAAAATCGTATAATTTTCTAGTTGTGTTTATTTTATAATTTAAAATTAGAAGTGAGTGATGAAAATCGTATCATTTTCTAGACGGCACTAGAAAAAGAAGATTGAGTCTTAGCTTTGTAGGTCCTCTTGTTTGAAGATTTTTAGCAAGCTACGAGGATTAAAATTAAAGTTCCCAAGAATAAAAGGAGAATGTTACAAGTGATAAAAAAAAATTGAAAATTGTTTATAAAAAATAGTGTGTTTATTTAATAATAGAAATATAAAAGAAAATGATGTAGTGGTAGACTGGTAGAATACGCAAGATGAGGAGGAGGACCAGTAAAAATGAAAGCTACGTGTACAGAAGTATAATATTTATTTATTAGTTAATTTATTTATATAATGTGTCAATTACCGTGGAGGAGTGGGCATAATTATGGCGCAATTAATTCGTCAAAATTCTAAGACATCCTCATTTGACACTCGAGATGGATGATCACAACTTATCTATTCTTTTTTCCTTTTTTATTTTTTTAATTTACTGTCTGTTCCGGAGGATCATGAAATAACATTAGTATTTAATTATATAATAATATTTTAATGTGTAGTGAATAATTATATTAATATTAACCTGAGTTATATATAATATAATAATTATTTTATATTGAACTTATCTAATTAAAAATATTAATAAACGTGTAAAAAACAAACTTATCTTGTTTCGGAAATGAGAGGTATTTTTTATCACTTAATAATAATGGAGTATTAAAAAAAGAATGGTTTTTATAGAATACTGAGTTGCATTTGTGCATGGTCTTGAAGAACTTTATGAGGATCAAAGGGTAATCTAGATCCATATAATTGAATTGTGATCGGATTAAGTTGATTGGACAGTTTTTCTATTTTTTTTACCTATTCGGTTCGAATTCTCTATGTCATTTTGGTACATTATCTTTTGTGCCACATTATTCGAGTTAAGAGATTAAAACATAAATCGTTCCACAATATCTTTTTATTTTACTTGAAAAGATTCCAAATTCTAAAATAATTAGAACATTTTCATGGCAAACCTCTCAGCTTTGCTTCGATTTCGTTCAAAAATAATATTATTTTTATTAATTTTGTTTCATAACTTTTTAAAAGTATCGATTTAGTATCATTTCATAAAATTAGAAAAATTAAAGATTTTAAATAAAAATGATCATTTTTGTGAGAATTTAAAAGATATGCGATGATTTCGGAGATATTAAAATTTTTGAAATTATTTTAAATAAAATAAAAATTTATGAGATGATTTTATGTTTAAACTTTTCGAGTTAATGAAAAGTGATGTTAGTGTACATTTTAAATTATTTTATAAACAATTTATAATATAAATAAAAAAAAAATATTTTTAATAGAAATAGTAATATATTTAATAAAAAGTGATAATTAACTTAAAAAATATTAAAATAGTTTCAGGTGAGACAATATTATATTGCTTTAATAAAATGTACTGAGAATTATTAAAAAAAGAAAGAAAGTAAAATTATCTAAGCTTGTGGCAAACCTCACACAAAAACTTGGCTAAAGCATGTAATACATTAAAATGTATACATGCATTTTCTATAGTATTGTAAAATCAAATATAATGAAAAGATGGACGTGTTAAGAAGACTATGACACATTTCCTACAATTGATCATGCTACTTCACTACAAATTAAATTCTTAAGTTTGACTGATTTATTTGCACCAAAATTAAAAATAAACAAATAAAAATCAAATCAATAAATCAAATCTGTGTGGCCATCTTCATCTTTAATGTTCGGTTTTCTGCATTTATTTTGCAGCCTACACACTAGAAGTGGGTGCAGCCAGCCACCATTATCTCTTGTCAGTATAAAATCGTGAGGATTTTCACCAAAATTACTCTTAAAAACATGATTTTTTTTTTTACATTTCTAAATAAAAAATATTTCTCTTTAATTTTAATATATATTATAAATTTTTTTATTTTTGTTAAGAGGAGTAATATTTTCTATTAAGAATAATAATAGTTTATCTTTATAAAAAGAATAAATTTTTATGTATCAAAGTATTATATTTTAAAATTAAAATACATAGTGAATTGAATTGAGTTCATTAAAAACTTTCATTGATGTATAATACATAGTAAAGCATATGGATGTATATTTTCTGATTTTTTAAAAATACATATCCTAACATACAAAAAAAATAAAAAAAAATAGCAGTCTTTATTTTTTAAAAATTAAAATAATATTCTCTGAAAATGGAGTACTTCTAAATATTCTTTGTAAAAATATAAATACTCGATAATATTTTCTTTTAAATGGAGCACTCTGAGACTGTTTCATATTAATTCATTTTACTCTTTTATAATTATTTATTATTTTTTACTAAAATATTATTATTATTTATTTATAAAAAAAATTATTCATGAAATAATTCAAAACACTAATTATATATATATATATATATATATATATATATATATATATATTATCAATTTGATATCATTATTCATTAAAATATTATTAGTAATTCTTAAGATCTTATCCACCTCCCATAAATCATTTGGTGAAAAAATGTAACACAGTATATAATCACTTTTAAAAAAATGCATTAAGCCGTAAAAAATTAGATATTGTATTCAGATACATATTTATTTACCTATTTAATCCATGTATTATTACTCACTTTAGAATCCATTGTCATTAATGTAACAAGTTGTGTACCTAATTAATGTCTTTCTATAAATGCACAAACATAATATACAAAATAAAACATAGAATTGTCAATGAACTGAACCTAAATTGCAGACCTTATTAATGATACTATACGTATGTGCATAATAGAAATTGACGAGAAAAGCTATTTTAGACCTAAAATTTGACTATTAATTAGAAATCGACAAGTATTAAATCGGCCAATCAAATATGAATAAAATAATTTGTTTATTTATTTTAAGACAATGATATATAACACGTTGCAGCTAGCCACACATTGAACAGTTGTCGAATTTCTAGAAAATAAAATCTTAAATTTTGGAGGAGATATAAATTAACATCAAGCACTTTAATTTGTAGACCGTATGTGATGGCTTCAATAATAAATATTTTAATAAGATTCAAACAACACCTTTTTGTTGATGGATTAAATATCATTTCCCTACTGATCTCATTCATGATATTTATTTTAATATATATAATCATGTATATGTATACAGTTTTCGCAATCAATATGCGTTTTTTTTATATATTTTTAATTAAATATATTATAATTTTTAATTAAAATTTATTATTTTTTATTTATATTACAAATTATTCTTAAAATAAATTTTGTATCATTATTGTTTATTTATTTTTATAATTCGAGTATTATTTTCTAACTAAAATATTATTACTTTTTATTCGTTTTAAAAAATAAATAATCTCACATAAATGTTTATTTTTTAAAGTCACAATTTTCTATTAATTGGTAAAAACACCTCAAACTGGAGTCTCAATAAATATAGTCTCAATCCAAAAGAAGTAAATTAAATGGAAGCTGAGAATAGTCCAAAAAATGACTTAATCTTACAATTGCATACGCCCTTCACTTCGACATCTCCTTCACATTTATTATTTTAAGAAGAGTTTTTTTTTTTCACTTTATTATTATCATTATTAATTGACTTTTAGTTTGGGGTAATATTTTTTTAATAAAAAATATATAAAGTATATTACGTGAAAAGTGAAATGACAATTTTAAAAGTTAAAATTTATAATGAGATTATAAAATTAAATACTTACTATTATTTTCTTCTTTATGGTGGTGGGAAGAAAATATTGAGATGAATTAAAGGAAAAAAGGTAAAAAAAATATATTAAATGGAGGAAATATCATTCAAGGAATATGTCATTTTTAAGTGAATAATTCTGGTATGAGATTCTTAAAGTGAAATTGTTCTTGTATTAGTGTTTAGTCATTAATTACTACTTTTAATTAAAGTTGCTTAAAATTTTCATCTATCCTACTCGTTGATCATGAAAAAATTATCTGCTTTTCTTTATCAAATATTATTTTTTATATTAAAAAATTTGTTATTATTTTTCATCCACTACAAAAAAATTATTTTTTAGCAACGGAATATTCCGTTGTTAATAGACTTAATTCCATTGTTAAATTGACTTACCAACGGATTAGCAACGAAATCCGTTGGTAAAGTGGTGGTTGGTAAATTTTTAGCAACGAAAAATCAATTCCGTTGCTAAATAATTTCGTTGGTAATCCGTTGCTAATAATTCTGTTGGTAATTTATATAAGGAACGAAATCCGTTGGTAAAGTGGTGGTTGGTAAATTTTTAGCAACGAAAAATCAATTCTGTTGCTAAATAATTCCGTTGGTAATCCGTTACTAATAATTCTGTTGGTAATTTATATAAGGATTCTCTTGGTAAAGTGGTGGTTGGTAAATTTTTAGCAACGAAAAATCAATTCCGTTGCTAAATAATTCCGTTGGTGATCCGTTGCTAATAATTCCGTTGGTAATTTATATAAGGATTCTCTTGCTATTCTGTTGGTAATTAGCAACAGATTGAATTCCGTTGCTAAAATAGAGAATAATTCCGTTGGCATTCTGTTGCTAAACAAAAATATTATTTTTGTTGCTAATCTATTGCTAATTACCAACGGATTGAATTCCGTTGCTAAATTCGGTTGCTAAAAAATACATTTTTTTTGTAGTTATCTGTTTAGTGTAATTCATTCCTTCAAATATTTTTTTTTCTTTGCCATTTTAGAAATTTGAAGACCTCTAGATTTTATTTGTTTATATATTAATAACCTTCGACCATTTTAAAAAATAAAAATATAACAAACGAAGAGGACCGCTATGTTATTAATTGAATTATTGAAGTGTTAAAAATTGGCTGGTTTAAGGGTGATTGAATATTTGCATATTTTGTGGGTTTTTTTTCCTTATTATGTCCCTTAATTTTAATTTATTAGGATCTGAAGGGGCAAGAATTTGATGTAGGGCATTATATGGACCCAAACCCTAACAATTTGTCTATAAAAATCAAATGCATGTATTTTAATTTCAACTCTAAATATTGTATTTGTCTTTCATGTTTTAGTTCTCATAATTTTTATATAGATTGATTAGTTAGAAAGAAAAAAGAAATCTTTAATTTGGTGGAAAATTGAAATCGTCTTTTACTAAATCTATCACATGTTAAAAATTATTGTAGACGTATAGTACTATTCATCACAATGCAGATTTAACATTTTTTTTAAATTTCGGTATCAACGTAAAATTTCACCTTGAAAATGATAAAAACATACACAGAGATATTTTTTTTACTATATTTTTATTCATTCATGAAATAATTTAATACGATGATTATCACTCTTCGTATCGATTAACTGTCACGTTTAATTTTTATAGAACCCCTTATACCCTATAAAAATGTGTAATCGTGAAATTCAGTAAGGAATGCAAAATCTGTGTGGTTTACAATGTTTTAGGCCCATTAGTCGTTAGCAAGACCCAAACTATCGGCCCAATAAGTTGATCCACTAACTCGAAGCCCATTTTCGAAAGGTGATCATGAAGCGCTTGATGTAGCATATATTCATAATCTTTCCAACGCTTTTTTTTTTAATATATATATATATATATATATATATATATATATATATATATAATATATATATATATATATATATATATATATATATATATATATATATATATATATATATATAACTGGAAAACAAGGGTAACCCCAATGGGATTTGTTACCCAAATCACCAAATCACCTCCAATGGTTTTTAAAGAGGGAATATTTTATAGAATCTTATTAAAAATATTATTTTACTAAATTTAAATAATTATAATATTCTAAATTGATTATCTATTCCTCTAATTTTAAATTATTAAATAAATAATATATTTCTATTTTGTATTAATTAATTTATATTTATATTTTAAATTTAATTTCTAAATTTTAATGTTGTATAAATTTTACAAATTATATCAAAATAAAATAAAATAAATATATAAAAACACATTTTATTGATAATCGCATAATACAACATATACAAATAAAAGACATAAATTTTTAAGTATTTGTGTTTGTATTTTTATTTATAGTAATAGTCGTTAAGTTTTAGGATATTTATTCATATGTCTAGTGTCAAATGTATTTGTATGTCTATCTTTTTTAATTTTCAATGTAATATGTAATTTTAATTGAGCATGAAGTAATTTTTTAAATTATTTTAATGTCACATAATTTATTATATATTAATTATATAAAATATAAAAAATATAAATATATATTTAACAATTAAAATAATTATTAAAAGTGGTTAAAAAAATATATATAAATATTATTATATTTAAATTTAGCATTAAAAATAGTTGTAAAAGAAAAAAAAAATATTTGGGTAACAAATTTGGATAACACTCAAATTTGCCCAAATTTGGATAAGGTTTCCCTTTTACCCAAATTTTTTGGGTAAAAAGGATAATCATTGGAGGACATTGTACCCTTTTACCCAAAAATTTGGGTAAAAGAGTAATGGATTGGGGATGGCCTAACACAATAATAATCATAAATGTGATATTACCAAAATGGAGAATAATAATAGCCCTTGATCTTCAGAGTCATATTTTTACTTCGTTCAATCAGTCCATTCGAAATTATCATCTGATATTAAAACACTAAATTAAATAAATAAGAAAATTTTAATGTAATTTTTTTTAAATATTAAATTAGGTGGTAGGTGGACATTTTCTCAACCAAACCCTGGCCAGTGACATGAGCGTCTCAACAATTTTTATTTTATTTTTTTCCTTAAGCCTTTATAATATTAAGCATACTGACCTTAAAATATTAGGAGTAATAAACAAATCTTATCGTACTAATTATACTTTTGAGTCTTTTTAAGCAAAATTATTAGCTCATTGATCTTACAATATTGACTCATTAACCTTAAAATATTAAGGGTTAATTGAGTTAAAAAAATCCCACATTTATGTTAGTTGCAAATTAGTCCCAACTTTAAGAATTTTGCGAAGAAAACCATGACCTTTCAAATGGTTTGCAAATTCAGCCCATGGGCAGCATCTTGCTGCCCGGATGGATTAAATGATATTTTTTTTAATAGGCAGGCAATACAAATAATCATGATGAGTAAACAAGAAAATTATGTCACAGCTCGTTGCTTTCACATGAAAAATAAGAAAAATAATATGCATAATATATCAGACTCATTGCTCAAATTTGCTCAACGTCTACGACGAATCTGTGTCGAACGTCTTTTTACTTCAGCGTTTCAATCGCAGTGTTGATGTAATCCATCTTCACTGTTTTAATGGTGGAACTCAAGCTTAGGAATAATAAAGCTTGGCTTTGGCATTCAAACCCACAACAAAATAAATAGGAGAAATAAGAAAAATCTTTGATGTAAAAATCCAAAAAGAGGGGAAAAACCCAAAAGATTCTACGGTTAAATTAAAAATAAATAAATAAATAAGGGAAGAAGAACATTAATCGAAAAGCAAAATTCATAGTACCCGCAGAGATTTTCTCATTCATCAAGTTAGAAAATCAGCACACCACTACCCGATCTGGAGTTGTTCCTCCGTGTTCTTCAATTTTTTTTTTAAATCCGAGTACCCCTCCAATCCCTCTTCCGATTACCGCTTCAATTCATCTTGTAGGCGAAATAGTTTGTGGGTTCCAGAGTGTATAGCAAGTGGTGAGAAAAAATATGCGGGGAAGGAGACCCAGCGGGAGAGAGACGAGAGGACACAGAGATTTAGTTTGCTTGCTTTGTTGGTGGAATGATGATAGAGAGGAAGGAGGCGTGAATTGAGGAGAAGATATGCAGAGAAATAGAAAGGGAGGGGGCAAAGAGGAAGGAGAGAGGCAACGTAAATTTCATATTCTTAAAAATAAAAATCATTTAATTCATCAGGGCAGCATGCTCCCCATGGGCTGAATTTGCAAACCATTTGAAAGGTCGTGGTTTTCTTCGTAAAATTCTTAAAATTGGGACTAATTTGCAATTAACGTAAAGGTAGAATTTTTTTACGCAATTAATCCAAATATTATATCAAGTTGAGCTAAAGAGAATAAATGAATTAGGTAGAATCGTCAAAATGAGTTAATATATTGGATTGAATCACAACCTATCATTTTGTGAGTTGAGTTGATATATTGGATTGAATCACAAAACATCATTTTGTGAGTTAGAATGAAACGGACCATATGAGTTGGGTTTTAGTACTGCGAGTGGGCCAAGTGGGTCAAATTTCGTCTTCAGGTTTTTTTACATAAATTTATAATTAATAAAAATAATTAAAATCAATTATTTAAAGTTGGCTAACGAGATATTAATATAGAATTGTGGTCTTTTACTTGCAACTAGAGAATTTTTTGGCACATACACATCACATTTGCGTATGAGTTGGCTAACTTATGAAATCATCTTGTTGAAATTAAGTTTTTAAAAGTCTTTCTCTTAATTAAAATGATTTCAAATGTTCACATTTCTTACAACACGTGTACTCTCATGAGATGTAACATTTCATAGCAATTTCACAGGTCAAATAAAAAACAATACTATGACGCATGCAATTTCTGTATAGTTTCATGTACGTAGCTTCTTAATTTACGTGTGTAAATATGAACAAACCCATCATCATTAATACAAACATATAAACCAAAAGTCAAAATGCCTACAATTGAAATACAATTAACAAAAAAATTAAAGCTTCCTAGAATGTGACCATTTCTTTGGACAGACCAGATCAAACCCCCACCCCACCCCACCCCACCTACCCATACTCGTGGATTCATCACAATTCTTGTGCACATGGAATGATATTTATTACAGGAGCTAAGTACGCCATAACATGCAATCTATTTCAACATGTTAACATGCCACCTTTCTAGCTTAGACTTGCAATAAACAACCCACATCCATCTTCTAACATCTCCCATACCTTCATGTGCACTCACTCACACTCACTCTCTACACAGGCTCTTCGATATCCGAATACAGACAGTATGATAAAGATGTCGAAGCGAAAATATACAGGGGATTTTCCAGTTTCTTTAAAATAAAATCGAACAACAACAAAAGAAACCCAATTTGAAAATCTTGATTTTACCTCTACTAGGCTCTTAAAAGTGTATCCTGCTGGGTTGTGCCTTCTCCATTCGGGTCTCGCCATAGGGTTCATCATTGTCGATCCGTTTGTTGTGCCTGAAAGCTGCACACGCGACCACGTATAGTATGACGAGGAGGATCAGTATGACTATGTTGATGACCGAGACTTTCCTCCAGCTCTTCTTCAAGCTAGCTATTACACCGGCCTTACAAGAGTCACAGCTATAGCATAGCTGCTCCTGATCAATGTTCCATTTCATGCAGTCGGGATCAGGCCCCACAAGCCCACCTCCGGGGACCCAATACGTCTCGTTCATGTATGTGTAGCCACATGACGTCGGGGGCTTGCAACATCCAGACTACATCACCCAATTTCGTGGCTATTGTCAGTAAAATACTTTCAAGAATGTTCAAATGCGAAAAGAGAAAAAGATTGCTAGTTAAGTATTTGATTAGGAAAGCAAAAAGGATAAAGTAGGACTGTTTTCAACTAAAGATAATAAAATTTAAAAAAGAAAAGAATGAAAAAAATTAAGTCTTGATTCCTTAGCTCATCAAATCAATTATGGATGGAAGTGAGAGAGTGATGATATAAGCAATCTTCAGGAATTGTTAATTCAAATTTCATCATCAAAGCCATTTTCTTATCAACAAACTTTCATCAAAATTGATACTCCGTCGTCATGTATTACATCAAAGATATCTTATACTAGAGTGATACACTAACGTAGTTAAGAGTCTTTCTCCTAATCCAATACCTCACCACTATCCACTAGTGGAGATTTCAAGAACTCGAGGTACCAACTTCACTATCATACACAACCGAACGAATTATACGTCGAAATCACCTTACTTTAGTAATAAATGCTTTAGCATTAGATTATAAACTCCAAGAAAAAAAAAAATCAACATGCTACAAGTGGTAGAACATGGAGTGTATTTAGTAGAACACAATACTTTCTCATAAATAAATGCTTTCACACACTACTACTAAAAATAATAATGATGATATAATTAACATTATTAAATTGGCAAATAGTTAGCTTTAAATTCTCTATTTCTTCCAATGATGGGAAGGTTCAAGGTACACAGAAAGGCCCATCTTCTCTAAAGTATGACCATGTGAAGAAGTATGGAGCACGTCACTGGAAATTACTCAAAAATGTTGTGAAACCCCCCCCCCCCCAACCAACCCCCCACCCCTGGAAAAAGAAGATAGTATCTTAAAAGTATAGAAAATGACTACACGAAAATGACTACTGTAAGCTTTATAGATCTGGAAAAGCCACAAGAAGCAGAAAGGGAACACTGTACACTTGTCTATAGACTATTAGGATTGATGCTAAACAAATTAGAAGCCATACTCTGTTATGAGGAAAGAAAAAGCTTTAATTACAACGCATTCAATACCTATCATGTGTATATAGTTAATTTTTATAAATTTGGTGGTGTTACTATTACTACCTTATATCCAGAGGTTATACAAAAGGCAATCACAGAGCAAGCAGTAGGTGGTAATGGATTCTTGTGTATGTGGAAGAGATGTCTAGTTTTGTTGGAGCAAAAGTAAGAAAAGGGAAAAGGATATTCTGGAGTTCAATAATTAAACGACAAGAAAAGGTGGTTATCATGTCGTATTCGATTGACAACAGAAAGAAAGAAGGCATGCCATGGCCCATGGTTTCTTTAAGCTTTTTTGCAGTATTTTCCCCAAAGGGTGTAATTGTTCTATTGACCATCAACTCCACATCAAGAACATAAAAAATCCAGCCCTCAAATAATTCAAAACACATGTAATGCAATAATTGAACTCATTTGTTGATGTGGGGTGGGGTTCATTTAAAAATTAGGTTAAAAATTGATTAGATAAAATTGGGTATACCTCAATGGGGGTGAGTTTTCTGAGGTAAAATTGTTCAGCAGTTTCAGGAACACCCCCAATATTCCTTCTAATCTTTTTGCAAACATGTGAATCCCTAATGCAGGAGCTGATTTTGCTCCAATAGGAGTCACGGGCGACCCGATCCGCGAGCCAACCCGAATAGTCGTCGAGGGAGTAGTCGAGGTAGGCCCGGTTTATGACGGGTTGGCCGGAGCCCTTATCGGTGACGGCGTAGGCGAATATGACGAAGCCGATGAGGGTGGCGATGATGACGAACATGGCCCACAGGTAGAGGTACATGAGGAAGTTGTTCCGGTAGCACGCGCCGGCGAAGCCCGCGAGTGAGACCACCATGATGGAGACTCCGATGATGATGACGGGCCACTGGAGGAACTTCATGCAGTCGGTGTTGTTGGCGCGGCTGCTCAGCCATATGCCGCCGCCCAGGATGGGGATTGAGAGGAGGAAAGTGAGGAAGTTGAGGAAGCCTATCAGGTGGTTGCTGGTTCTCATGGCGGCGGCGCCGGTGGTGGTGGAAGCTTGCTTTTTTCTTCTTGAAAGACGGAGTGTGGGTCTGTGTGTGTGTGTGTTTGGGAGTAGAAAATGATGAACAGATAATAAATAGTGTAATAAGCTTTGGGGGAAATTTAACTTGTTATATATTGGGAACTGAAATAATTGTTGCTTTAATTAATTAAATGTATTATTAGTCTTTATGTAATGACTTGTGTACCCTCCCAAAAAATCTCGTCTTAAAGATATTTCTAAACGCTAATCATTTGTAAATGGTGATGATAATGTTACCAAAATGAGTTGATATTAGGCGAAGATAATGTATAACTTTTTATTTTATTTTGTATACATATTATTTTATTTTGTATATGTATTTTTTAATAATTGTATATTTTTTTCGCACTAAGTTTTTCATTAAAAAAACTAGCATTCATGTGTGTATAACTTTTTATTCAATAGTGTATAGAGTACATGTTTTTAATAATTATATATTTTTTTACACTAAATTTTTCATTATAAAAACTAACAATTAAATTGTATACATTTTTGTTCATAATTGTAGTATGTTTTTGTTTATATTTGTATATGTTTTTTAAAGTGGGTGCACCCTGGTGCACTGTATAATTAGCCTACCAAAATACTCCCTCCGTCTGGATTCAAGAGTGCCATTAGCTTTTGGGCACGGAGATTAAGGAGTATTGTTATTTAATGTGTAGCGGGTAGTTGTATTAGTGGAGGTGTAGGTCCCATTTTTTAGTTGTATTAGTGGTGTGTATGGATCCTATATGTATAAAAAATGAAATGAGAACCTTGGGGGCGGACGCCCAAAATGAAAAAATGATACCCTTGAAAGCGGACGGATGGAGTATATGTATACAAGTTTTAAAATTAATGCCTATTCATATTGTAAAAAAAAAAAAAAGGTAATTGCAAAAAAAAAACTCAACCTTTATTTTTATTGTAAATAAATTTCAACTTTTGAGAAATTGTAAAAAAAATCTCGATCCTTAAGTTTCGTACAAAACACATTCAACGGGCAGGAGAGAGTTGCCCGACATTTGATGTGGCGTTGATCTTTGCCACGTCAGCTTTGAGTTTATTACAAAAAAAACCTCAACATTTACTTCTATTGCAAATAAATCTCAACCTTTGAGATTTTGACAAAAATAATCATCAAATTTTTTATTTTTTTAATTGCACCAATCTAATAAAAAAATATACTTTATATTAAAATTATATTCTAAAAAATTATTATGTACTCCCTTCATCCCACCAAAAGGTCTCCATTTTACCATATTATGCGTCTCATTCAAAGATAACCATTTTTCTATTTTAATAAAAGGGTTCCACATATGGTTCACCACTCCCTACTAATACAACTAGTCACTACACATAAAATAATAATACTCCTCAATCTACGTGCAAAAAGTAAATGACCACCTTTGGGTGGGACGCAGGGAGTAATATTTAAAACTTACATTTCAATGCTTACGTCTGTTTCAATGCTTACATTTGTTTTTTGTACGTTGATTAATGAATATAGTATTTTAATGGATAGTGAGTTTAAATATATAATATTTAATGCAAGTGGGTAAGTGTATTATTATTATATGTGGATCCCATGATAATATATATATTAATTGTTTTAGGTGGGTCATATGCCAAAAAGAGAAACATAAAGATTGAGATGAGAAGCCAAAATAAAAATATGTAAAGATTAAAATGGGCGGAGAGAGTACATGAAAACTTGGTTTTATAAATTAAAACTTAACTAATACTATTTTTTGTCCACTACGAGTTTATAAATTAAATTTACATGAATTATAAACTATTTTTTGTATAATTTTTTTGTCATCTATATATATATATATATATATATATATATATATATTAAATATAACATAAAATTACGAAAAAATCTTAAGACATGCTCAAGAATACTTTGATTTTATAAATTATAAAATTTTATAATGCATAAAATATTTTAAAAACTAAAATAAATTTATTATTTTATTTAATATTTTTTTAGAATTTAAATATAAAATATAATGTGTGCAATTTAAAAAAATAAAATTTTGATGGTCTTTTTTGCCAAAATCTCAAAGGTTGGGATTAATTGCAATTTAAGTAAAGATTTGGGTTTTTTTGCAATAAACTCAAATCTGATGTAGTAAAGGTCAACGCTACGCCAGATATCCGGCTACTCTCTCCTGCCCGTTGGGTCCGTTTTGCACGAAATTCAAAGGTCAAGGTTTTATTTATAATTTTTTAAATGTTGGGATTTATTTGCAATAAAAATAAAGATTTTTTTTTTCAATTAACCAAAAAATTTACCATTTAAATTAAAATTAACTTTTAAGGGTGATTGTTTTTAGTATTAAATACTCCTCTCCCCATTGCATTAACGTTTACATTCATTTAAATTAATAAAAAAACATAATAATTTAATGTTTAATAGATTAAAGAGATATAAGAGTAATATTTTGATGAGGTAGTTGTAAGTGTGTGTGGGTTTATGTTAGAATATTAATTATTTTGCATGTGTTCACTTGTAAAAATAAAAAATAAAATTATATATATATACTTTAAATTAAAACAAACTAAAATGATAAAATAGAAACCTTACATTGGAACAAAATGAATAAAATACAAAGTAGTTATGCGTCCTAAGGGGATGACCTTTTTTAAAAATAAATGTATTGAAAAGTTATTTATGTTGAATGTTTTTCATTTTCTGAAGTGTGAACAAATGTATTGGGACAAATAAATAAAAGTGAAAGTTGTAATGGGATGGATGGGTATTTATTAACCTATCCTACAATATGAGGGTAAATATTAAAATTGGTTATTTAAGTACGGTATTTTTTAACTTTAGTTATTTATCATTTGCAATTCTTAATTTTGGTTATTTTTTATCCACTTTTAGTCATTTTTGTCCAAATTTAGTTCTTTATGTTAAGAAAATGCTCAAAAATGGTCCAAAAGTGTATACATTTAGAACCAATAATAGACAAAAAAAAAGACCAAAATTTGACCAAAATGACTAAAACTGGGCAAAAATGATCAAAATTGAGAATTGCAAATGATAAAGAACTAAAGTTGGAAAATAACATACTTACTGGACTAATTTTGATATTTACCAACAATATAACGTCCATGAAGTTTGTTTTGAATTTTTGTGGATTTGAAAATCAATAGAATTGTGATACACACCATTCGTCCCCTTAAAACGTTGTCATTTTTGTTCATCTCATTGCGTAGGCTTTTTCTTTCTAATAAAATGGGCTCCACATCCCATGACCAAACCCCAAAAAGTCAGTTTTGATCCTATATGCTATTTTGGTATAGCATTTTTTTTATTACATTGTTAGATGAATGACATGTAAAAAAGAGAAATAATTAAACCCTAAAAAGGAAAGCACTAACTTAATGACAATGGTTGAAAATTTTTCCTCCCTTACATTTAAATCATACAATTAGTGACACATAAAATGATGCACGAGAATAAAAAAAGGATCTCATGTGCAAAAAGTTACTCTCTCCATCTACCCAATAGGTATACATTTATTTTTTGCATGTGGATTAAGAAGTATTACTCCCCCCGTCCCGCCCAAATATCACCGATTGCTTTTTGTGCGTAGATTAAGGACTATTATTATTTTATGCGTAGTGGGTAGTTGTATTAGTAGTGAGTGATGAGCTATATGTGGGGTCCTTTCAGGGGCGGATGGATGTGGGGGCAGCCCCGGGCTCAAGCCCAGGGCTGCCCCCGAAAAGCCCATTATATCATATATAAATAATTTATAAATAATTTGTGTTTTTAAGTTTAGCCCACCCTAAAAATATTTTCAGCCCACCCAAATGAAGCTAAAAAAATAAATATATCTTCTTTCTTCTTTGTGTTTTTAAGTTTAGCCCAACCCAAAAATATTTTAAGCCCACCGAAATGAAGTTAAAAAATAAATATATCTTCTTAAATTATAGTATATATATATATATATATATATATATATATTATATTTTAATTATTATTATTATTTTTTATTTTCTTCAATAAACTTAGCCCACCCCACCCCGATTTTCTGGATCCGCCACTGGGTCCTTTAATTAAAAGTGGAAAATGAAAACTTTTGAGTGGGATGCCTAATATAGTAAAATGAGAACCTTTCGGTGGGACGAAGGGAGTATTATTTAATGTGTAGTATGTAGTTGTTTTAGTGAGGTGTGTGAAACTCATATATTAAATGTATTAGTGGTGTGTGTGTGGATCTCATGCGTTAAAAATGAAA
Organism: Pogostemon cablin; assembly: GCA_023678885.1. Classification (NCBI taxonomy): domain Eukaryota; kingdom Viridiplantae; phylum Streptophyta; class Magnoliopsida; order Lamiales; family Lamiaceae; genus Pogostemon; species Pogostemon cablin. The sequence goes on from CM042965.1 coordinate 9,358,102, forward strand.
TGTATAACTTTGATAGGAACGCTCAAAATAGCAAAATGTATATCTTTCCCACAGACAGAGAAAGTAATAAAAATTACACATTTGTCATTACTTCAATTCAAAAGGTGAGGACAAAAGTGTAGAATAACATTTAAAACCCACTCACCACATATTATACCTCTTAATATACTTGTAAAGAACAAACGAATATGTTGTAGAGCGATAAAAAAACATGTTTGTTTTGAGTTTTTTGGTACGAAATACTCCCTCATTCCTGAAATATGAAATAATATATAGTTACGTTTGATTCATGCATGGAGATTAATATGTATAATATTTTAATGTCTAATAAATTGAGATAAATAATAATATTTTAATGTAAAGTGAATGTTTGTATTGGTATTGTGTGACCTTCACAACCCACATGATATATTAATTATTTCGTGTGGTTACTAATTATAAAAAGAAATGTAAACTTTATTTGAAACAAATCTAAGTATCAAAATATAAATCTTAGTAGTATTACATTTCATATTATTAGTAAGGTAACAGTCTTTTTATCCTTAAAATTTATATTCCCTCCATCTCATTGAAACGTACGTATTTTTCCATTTTGGTCTGCCCCAATACAAGGTGTACATTTTCCTTTTTGGTAAAGGGACCCACACATATTAATTACTTCTCTTTCCATGGACTGACCCAATACAAGGTGTGCATTTCCCTTTTTGGTAAAGGGAACCACACATATTAATTATTTCTCTTTCCATGGACCTACTTGAAAATAGTGTACCTCACCATTAGGGGCCCCACCGCCCCTGCCCTGGGGATTAGTGGAGGAGGTAAATAGCAGGATGTGCCTCAAGTGGCTTATAGAGAGGGCTCACTGTTTAACTTGTGCTACACCATTAGAGGCCCCCACCGCCCCTACCCTGGGGATTAGTGGAGGAGGTAAATCGTAAGATGTGCCTCAAGTGGCTTATAGAGAGGGCTCACTGTTTAACTTGTGTTTGCAAGGGGCCAAATCTATGCCAAATGCAGGATTTGAACCCCCACCCTGCAGCAACCAAGCTCAGTTGGAAGGTCTTTCCACCCACTCCTTTACCACTTGAGCTATGCCCTAGGGGCCTCCATGGACCTACTTGTTATACTAATACACATACCCACTTTACATTAAAATATTATTTCTCTCACCTCACTATATTTTAAAATATTATATCTCTTAATCAACGTGCATAAAGCAAATGCATACGTTTTCACGGGACGGAGGAAGTATTTTTTAATGATTAATTATATCGTCTCTCAACTTTAGGGTCCGATTTTTTAATGGCCACTTTTGATAAAGTACAATTTAAAATAGCCACATCTCTTAAAACCAATTTTTACTAGCCACTTTCAAGTGGATTCCCCAAATTACCCCCATAACTGTTACCCAAAGGACGAAAATAATTGAGTCATCATCATGTCAGTTTTGACTGCAATAAATGCGGGGTGGGTGGACCACATTTTTAAAGTTTTAAATTTTGAATTTATGATTTTGGATGTGGGTTGGTGGGATACATCAATACCATCACTTTCACCTTTTTCTCTCCCTTCATTATTTGTTTCTTTCTTTCTTTCTCTCTCATATTTCGTCCAACACCCTCTCTCTTCTTCTCTCCATTCGTCCAACATCCTGTCTCTTCCACTCTTCGTTCGTCCCAGTGAAGAACAGTGCATTTCTTGGTGGAGAATTCTCCATTTGCGGTCTCCAGAATTCTCCATTTGCGGTCTCCAGAGTGCATCAACTTGAAATGACAAATTTTCAGGTATGTATATAAGCATTGTTATTGGCATGTTTAAATACGTATAATGTACTGTGTCTAATGTTATGTAAGGTGTTGAATTGGCCTTTACTGTAGTAGGAATGCAGTGGTGTTCATTTATTTTTGGTTTTTTTTAAATATTATCTTGGCTGAGTAGATGTTTTCAGTAGGCCGAATAGAACAATTCTTCAGGCCGAATAGAACAATTCTTCAGGCCGAATAGAACAATACTTCAGGCCGAATAGAACAAGTGTAGGCCGAATAGAACAATACTTCAGGCCGAATAGAACAAAACTTCAGGCCGAATAGAACAAGTGTAAGCCGAATAGAACAATACTTCAGGCTGAATAGAACAATACTTCAGGCTGAATAGAACAAGTGTAGGCCGAATAGAGCAAAATATATGAGCAATGACATATAATTTTGGTTGGCCGAGTAGAGGTTTTCAGTAGGCCGAATAGAACAATACTTCAGGCCGAATAGAACAAGTGTGTAGGCCGAATAGAGCAAAGTGTAGTAATGACTTTTTTAATTTTGGTAGGCCGAATAGAGGTTTTCTTTAGGCCGAATAGAACAAATCTTTAGGCCGAAAAGAACAAGTGTTGGCCGAATAGAGCAAACTGGAAGACTTGTATTTTTAAATTTAATGAAATTTTTGTTGGCCGAATAGAGATTTAGGGATGGCCGAATAGAACAACTCTGTAGGCCGAATAGAACAACTCTGTAGGCCGAATAGAGGAATTGGTAGGCCGAATAGAAGGAACTGTGGGCCGAATAGAGTAAATGTTTGTGTTCAAATATTTCGTTTTAGGGTTTTCATGAACTTATTGTTATTTTGCCCATAATTATGAATTTATGTCTTATTTAGCAAAAAAAAATATATATGTGCAGGGTGAATGGAAGCGTCCTTCCATGCAGGGTCAACAATGCAGTATACATAATTACTGCAAACCTGGGGTCATTATGGATATCATTCGTAGGCAGTTAACTAGGGTTGGGGGTAATGCGGAGGAGATATTTAAGAGATCATGTTTTGGTTATTACTGGAATCTCAGCGATGAGTGGAACGCGAATGCTCATCTGCACAGTCTCATGACCTGTGAGATCGTACATAGGGGGGACGATTTAACGGCTATGTATTTTCAGGTTGGAGACGTGCGCCTTAGATTTAGCCGGGTAGAGTTCATGAGGATTATGGGACTATATTTTCGGGATAGACTCGGCTTTGATCCGAACGAGACGTATGGTATCCCGTCTGGTGGGTTATATGATAGGTTTTATGGTCAGGGTGAGAGACATTTAGTAAGTCAGATTGCTAGTGACTTTGAAGGACGAAGATTTATAGGTGTTAGCCCTGAGGACGCAGTTAAGGTTGCCAAAGTTCTGTTGTTGTACTACTTTCTCCTTGGATCGGATGTCACCAAGGTGGGAGTAGACAACTGGGTCTGGTGCCTAGTGGAGGACGAACAGAGATGGGATTTATTCCCTTGGGGACAGCTCAGCTATATGACGCTTTTGCACTTTATGGACCACATTGTGACCAAAGTCCCAGCTAAAGCAATACCCGATCGGTACAGATACCACTTTTACGGGTGCACATTTGCATTGCTGGTACGTGTTTTAGTAGATATATTAAAGTTATAGTGTATTTTCAATTTTAGTTGTATTAATTATCTGAAATATGTGGTTTACGTGTGACAGGTTTGGGCGAACGAGCGTCTACCTGCCGTTGCTGCACCGTATGGCCATGTCCCCCACGGTAGGTTGAATTTAAGGCCACTCTACTTGCGATGGATTTTTCGCAAATGGAAGAGGGTTGATAAGACTCTGTTTGATCAGGTATGACTTATTAATCCATTTAGTGAAGACAGATATGTTTTATATTGTTTCTTATGTAATTGTTTATTTTGAATCAGGCTCTTGATGTGGTTGATTTTCCGATAATCCTTCCTGATGAGCTTAGACAAGGGTATTGGATTGGCATAGAGGATGAGCCTTTGGAGGGGTTGATCATGGGGATGTACACCAAGTCATTCTCTAAAACCAGCACAAAGGCTGTCCGGGCATACAATCCTACCAGTAATCCATGGGATCAGCGGTACTATACGGGTGTGGCTGTTGATGATGCGTGGAGGGGCCAGCGGGCGGATGATGCTGCGGCTTGGATGACAAATCGGGATCCCCATTCCTACCAACCTCGCTGTACTCCCAGTCCTGACCACAGCGGATATGCTTCAGGGGAGAGGACGTATGTTGAGCCCGGTTCCTATGATCCGAGTGCTGGCTGGCATGCTCGATTTATGAAAGAGCATGACGAACAACATCGTTACGATGCAGACGCGCAGCAGCCTCTTGACGATAGGATGAATGATTCCCCAGGTTTTCATGGGAGTGGGTTTAGGGACGCATGCCGAGGTGATCAGCAAAACCAGGGATATAATCAGGACTTCCAAGAAAGGGTCTTTCGTAGGCTGGATCAACAGGATGAGTTTTTACACAACCTTGCTTGTCAGGTTATGTCTGAGCATCAAACAGCTCATTATTTTCGACAGGCACTTACGGCTGAGATTAGGCGCCTTCGATCAGAGCTTGCGCAGACCAGGATGTCTGAAGCTGGGCCAACCAGCTCGAGGTCAGGGATTAGACATTCCCCTACTAGACCGGTGGAGGCGCTCAGCCCGATGGCCCCCACACCCAGAGGTGATGAAGAGGGTATCATGCGGTCTAAGAGGCAACGAAATCTATCTGCAGCGTTACAGTCTCCATTTACCACGACAGACCGAGAGCGCCGATGGGAACTGTACCGCAGATTTATTTCAAGCAGAGAACAGTAAGTACTACGCCAGTAGTGTAGACGTTATCATATATTACTTTAAACAATGTGCATTGATTTTAATGAATTATTGAATGCAGGATCGACGTTGGTCTTAGTTTTAGAGTAGGGCCTTCCTTTTTCACTGAGATGGAGAACCCCAGTGTTTGGTTTGGAAGTGAGGTCAGAAATATTTAGTTCGTGTTTATATAAATTGTTGTAAATATTTTCATTATGTCATCAATTGTTAATTTTATTCGATGGATTTTCAGCACCTGGATGCATACCTTCGCTTATTATCGGAGCGATCCTCTGACATAGGTGTACACGTGCATCCAGAGGTGGGCCCCTACTGCATTATGGACATGGAGTTCTCTGTAAGTAAATTAATTCATTACAATTGACTGTGGTAATTTTGGTATTAAATTTTTTGAGACTAATATTATGAAATAATTCTCGTGTAAGGTCCGAGTACAAGCAGTATGGAATGAGCACACGGGTCAGTTTAGGGATGATAGATCAACATATGCCAACATAACTGATGAATTGTTGACAGATCTCCGTCAGTACGCCCGAGGTTTATTGCCAGTGTGGAGGGGGTCGAGATCCTGAATTGATTGTGATATGGTATTATATCCTAACCATTGGTTCACTTACATGATAATATCCCCTAGAATGACTCTAGTGTTTTTACATCTAATGTATGCATTCCTTTTAACTTTCTTTGGCAGTTATTGTTCATTGTCCACACCTCAGGGCACTACTACCCATGTGTGGTCCTTACAAAGCAAATGAAATTCATTTGTTTTGACTCGTTTCACCATAGATGGGATGAGGAGCCCGACATGAAGGAGCGCCGGATATTGGAGACTCTACTATACAGACGTGTCATCCCATCTCTGATGCGTGAGCTTGACTCATCCGGGGTCCCGCACACATTCCCTCTGTCACCAGCTCCCAGAGATTATTGTTTCAAGCAAGAGGACGGTTCGAGTTGCGGACCAGCCTGTCTGAGAACCATAGAGGGTGAACCCCCCGCTGCCACTCCAGTATAATTTTTATGATTGTGACCTGGCTGTCGACATCTTGAGCACACATGTTCTTTGTGATGTCTCCTGGACGACTCGATCCCTGACCTTATACGAGACATTCGTGGTCGCCCGGCCTATCTGTGTGGCAGCGGGGGGTTCACCCTCTGTGACAGGACTCCTTTGGGTATGTCCCACTGAGTGTAGTGGGGAACAGGCAATACTGGACCACGCCACATATTCACGACACTCGTATTATGATAAGCTGTAGACACAAAACCGCTGGCTGGCAAACCGCAAGCACTGTACAACGTATAATGTAAGAGACACATAAAAATTATAACAATGCAAGTAAGTAAGGTAATGACTGCGTACTCGATTGCCTTCATCGCATGAATGCATGGAACAAGTTCTTTCTGGAACTTCTGACATGTGCAGGTGTAGTAGTTCAGATCAACAGTGAATATATTACTAGCATCCTTGATCGCAAACTTATTTTCAATGAGCATGGAAAATTCTAGCTTTTGAGCTGATTGAGAAAGTTCCACTAGTTCGTCATGGAGACGCTGACATAGGATGGTACTCCGTTGTTCAGCTGCTGCTCGACGTTCGTAAAACCACCTCTCAGTGGTAGTCCGACAAACCTCTAGCATTGTGCAGATAGGTAGCTTCCGCGCCCAAAGGATGACATTGTTATACGACTCAGCTGCATTTGAGGTCATAAACTCGTATCTATTGACAGGACAATGCACCCTTGACCATCTCTCATATCCCCACGACCCAATCAACTCCATTAACTCCTGCGATCGTGTCCCACATCTCAGTAAGTCCATCATCCTGCAAATAACAATGTAGGAGTGGTAAAATTAGGTTAAAGAAGACATTGTACCAGCTCGTTCTTGTATAAAAAATTACAAAAGTGTAATATGTTGGTTGACTCACTTATCAAAATCTCTCGGTAGGTATACATCCATCGCACGATGGAATGTATATAAAACGTTCTTTCCAAAGCCAGCCAATCTGCGCTTTAAATGGTAGCCACATAGACCGTGATGGGCATCAGGATACACAGTAGAAATAGCGTGTGCAATACTGGCATGACCGTCAGAAACTATCAACAGGTCTCGTGGACATCCGTAGGCCTCGCGTAACCTTTCTAGAAACCACGTCCACGACATGTTGCTCTCAACATCGCCAGTGCCTAAGGCGAGTGGAAATATCTGATGGTTTGGATCATGCGTGACTGCGACAAACACGGTTCCTCTGTGACTACCCTTCGTATGAGTGCCGTCAATGACAATGACCGGACGACCAGACTCTAAAAACCCCCGCCTCGATGCTCCAAGTGCATAAAATGTAAACTTTAAACGGTCATCTTCATCGACAGATATTCGGGTATACGTACCGGGATTTGTGGATTCCAATTGATACATGTAAGCAGTGAGCAATTCGTATGAGCTATCGTGATCCCCGTACGTATGTCCAACAGCGTAGTGTTTCGCCTTTAATGCTATATTGTAGCTAATGTTGAATTCAAAATCAGTCCTGATCTCATCTCTCATTGCACTGGGTCGGAGGCCATGAACCTTATCAAACTGCCTAGCAACAAAATATTGACCGATTACTTTGGACGACACCTGTGTAGGAGCAGATCTGTTTGGATCATTTAAACAACCAAGATGTTCGACGAATTTAACCACTCTCCACAACCCAGAGCTCATTCTTGCGTGCAACTTAAATGGACAGCCTGTTTGACCCTTCATGTTACATACAACGTTGTACCTTGTCGTGCTAGATCTTTCAACATAGGTCTTCATTCCGTGCCGCAAGTTATACATGCCTACTGCTGTCTGGATCTTCTCTTTTGTCTCAAATACACTGTTCTTTTCAATAACACCAGACGCATCAATCTCAAGGCCAGTCAGCTGATCTACTCTCTCTGCTTCAATCGGCATGCCTATGAACGTGGCAGGTGCATTAGTTTCATCTACAAATATACTTTAGTTCTATTTCTATTATAACTAAACATAGTTTCCATACCTGGAATCAACCAAGGACGGGTGTTGGGCCGTGCACTACGCAACTCTTCTGACTGCATTTCAGGACGGCGCAACTCATGATTAATCGGTTCAAGAAAGCTAGGCCCTCCTCTCTTACGTATGTAATCACATATTTCTTCATACAATTGGTGTCTTCTCTCCTCAGCACCATCATCGCTTTCGCTAGAAGACTGATTAGTATCCTGCTGTATGCGATCCCCTTCTTCCACCGTTCTATTCCCGGGATCATCATCATCATCGTTACAACCGTCTATGTCCTCCGCACCCTCACCAGAGACATCACCAGATTCTGCATCTACAAATTCTCTAAAACCAGCACACTGCATCTCTGAGGCCGGACAACACTCCACATTCAAATCAAATCATCATGCCTCCCAGAAGAATTTGCCCTCGTACATGGGTCATTGCTCGTACCAGCACCTCCGTCATCATAACCCATCCCTAAAACCATACTACTCCCTGCACCCGTGATAGGACGGAGTGTGACGTACATCATTCCGACATCATCAATACACTTGAACACTTCTGCCACACGTGCATCATTCTTTATCTTATATTTGAACAAACGACCATTGTAATCAACTAGAGAATGAACTACATAACTCCAATGCCCCAAATCAGCTTGCACTATGTCATGAATTTCTTTTAGCAAGCTACTATAACACAAACTGGCCTCTGGCAAGAACAACCAGTTCACCACTCCACCTATATATTGCAATCTTTCCCATGCTCCACCCCAACATATCCCAACTTTTCTATAACTCATCTGCACATTTTTTCAAAAATAACTTTAATGACATCAACATTAAAAGATTAGATAATTAGTTGCATCATTAAATCATTAGAAAATTTGTACTAAATTTGTATTCTATCCAGTCAACAAATTAATGTATGCAAACCTACACTGTTTAAACAAAACCCTAAACCCTTGACACACCTTAAAATGTGTCAGTATTTTTTTCTTCTATTCGGCCAATTATCCCTTTATTCGGCCCAAAAGTGTCTCCTATTCGGCCTAGTAACTTGCTCTATTCGGCCAACATTGAGTTTCTATTCGGCCTACCAACGGTTTCTCTATTCGGCCAACGGTTTCTCTATTCGGCCCACCAAGCTATTCTATTCGGCCCACTAACTTCTTCTATTCGGCCTACTAAGTTTCAGAAAATAAAAGATCATTTTTTGGGCATTTCGGCCAACGGGTGTTTTATTTGGCCCACAAAGTTGTTCTATTCGGCCTACCAACATTGTTCTATTCGGCCTACTAACTTTCTGAAATTTAAAGAATTTTTTTGGGCTATTCGGCCAACGGTTTCTCTATTCGGCCCACCAAGCTATTCTATTCGGCCCACTAACTTCTTCTATTCGGCCTACTAAGTTTCACAAAATAAAAGATCATTTTTTGGGCATTTCGGCCGACAGGTGTTCTATTCGGCCTAAAAAGTTGTTCTACTCGGCCCAGCAACTGAATCTATTCGGCCTACTCACCATTGTTTAACAAATTTGAAAAAATTAATTAAAAAACCAAGATGTAACATGAGTGGTGAAGATTTAAGAGAGAAAAACTTTTGAATGTTACAAAATTATTCTACAAGTCATACAATTTTTTCTATTCTATTATAAAAACGTTGAATAATTAGAATACACTCATGAGCCATGTCAACAATTATAAAATTAGGGCATCACAACTATAAAACTTGTTTTAACATACCTTGTACACCTGCTACCCAAATATCTTAATTCTCTCCAAAATTACTTGAAATTTGCTCCCAAATGCTCAACCTCTAGTACAAAAAATTTTAATATGTGTTGGACGACCACCCCCATTTTCCAATTTCCACTATATATTATCCTCATTATTTTGTATAGATATGGGGGAGCTGCGGGAGCACATGCCTACATAGTAGTACTAGGTATTAGGTATTGTACTTCCACACTTTATTCAGAAATAAAGAAGAATCCGATTCCTTTACTGTACTTTGGGTCAAAAAAGTGTGGAATCTCATCTGCAATCACCTGAAAAGTGGGTCCCCCACAAGGGCATTTTGGTCAATTCATTTCAAAGTGGCTAGAAAAAATTATGTATAACAAATGTGGACACTTAAAATTACAGTTATAAAAAAGTGACCACTTTTTTACTATTTCCACCTTATAAAATGTGGTAAGAAATTCAAAGGAATCCTATCTCCTGAATTTTGTTGTTTATCATGTAATAATGTCTTTGAATATTACTGGACGGAATCCTTATCCTTCTATTTGTGGATTAGAGTTGATCGACAATTTTAATATAAATTCTTCTTTTTTTTTTAGAAAGTTATCAGTTGAGTTTTTGAGTGATTTGACCTGTATTATAACAACTACAGCAAATTTCTTAAGTGTTGTTTTCTCAAGTATTAATAATTAAGTTTAGTAATTTCTTTATTTTTTATTATAAAAATAAATATTAAATAAAGACATTTTAGACCTATAATAGTAAAATGGATTGTTATTAGTTTTATAATACTACTCCACAAATATATTAAGATTATCACAAATGTGTTCACAATAAATGTGTCTATACGATGATAGGAGGAGCATATCAAAGTAAGATTTGCAAAGTTCGAATTATTATTTTAAAAAATTGGTCTAATGTCATTTTAGAAATGGGCCCACAATAATACACGTGGGGACAAATTTCTTGTCAAATTGGTCGGTGAACAGAAGAAAAAGGGTCCTACAACTGATAACTTATTTTTACTTTCAATTTGAACCTCGTATGATTTTAGGTGTACAATATTTGTAGGTTAATAGTTAAATTAAAATTTAATTTAATTTTCATTATTAACTAAAATAAAATAAAATAATTATTATTACACCCGTGACCGGCTTCGCTAGCCCATTTCGGACCAATCTGTAGGAAGTAAACGATCTCGTACATTTTAATTTAAATTTATCAATTTTAGAATGCACAAGTATATACCTAAAATCACCCCTAATTTATATAGAGAAATTATGTGTGATGGGTTAATTAATTAAAACTTTTATAAATGTTTTTCATAATAACATGAAAATTGTTGTCATACTAGATAATTTTTGTGGCAATTTTGTCAAAAAAAAAAAATACAAATGTAAATTTATAAGCTGATATTTCATTAATGCGGATATATGAAATTAATTTTCGTGTATTAAAATTTTATTAATTTTATTTAATAATAAATATGTTTTTCAATAAATGTATTAATTAATTATTTAAAAAATTAATATGAAATTAATAAAATTCACTAAAAATTTGTGTAAAAATTTAGTATTTATTTGTATATATGTTTATATTAATAGATATACGGAGTATATGAATCGAACGTGGACTCCACGCATGAATAAGCATCCGTACACCCCAACTTGCATATGATATTTTGTCTAAATTAATATTTCTAAACTTTAATATTATAAATTTTATAGATTTAAATGATGTGTTGGATGTAGTTATTCTATTTCGTAATTAATAATATTATAAGTTTTATAGACAAATTTATAGTAGAAATTTTCTCATTCATTTATTGTAAAATCATCTTTACATTTAATTTCGATACAAAAATTAAATAAAAAAAATTACATTCATTTTTAATAATCTTCCGATAGACTTTAATTTTAAATTATCATTTCACCCTAACACAAATAACATATTTTACAATTTATTTATTATTATAAAAAAATATATAGAGAGGATTACTGCTAAATACACTAATGGAAACAATGATGTATAATACTTACTACAAATTACTTTATTATTCATTTAATTAAAAAAATCACAAATTTCATTTTAAGAGCTAGATTTCAATTGAAAATGGACAATTACCAAACTCATTTAAATATTTGACTAAAATCCAGCACGAGGGCCTGTTTGGCAAACATTCTTTTCCTATATTCATTACTACTTACAATTTAATTTAGATTTTGTATTCATTATTAATATTTTTATTCAATGTTTGCCTTTTAAAACCCAAATCCACTTATCCACCTGCAAATAGAGCTTTTTTTTTTTTTTTTTTTTCATCTATGCCGTTTGCCAGCTAATATTTGCACTGAAATTAATTTATTAGTATTTAGTTAAAAATACTTCTTCTTGGTTTTATGTTATTTTATTATATGCTCAACGTAATTCAAGTTTTTCACCAGATATCTTTTAATAAATTCAAATTAGCACATAACAAGAACAACCATTTTTTCGCATCAATTTTTAATTTTGAATTATAAATTACTCCCTTTTAAATTAGCTCATAACAAGAACAACCATTCTTTTAAATAAACTCCATTTCTCTCATTCATAAGTTTTCATTTATTTTTTCACGTGAATTAAGAAGTATTATTATTTTATATGTAATGAGTAGTTGTATTAACAGTGAGTGGTAGACCATATGCAGGAAGTAAATATAAAAAAAAATGAGAACCTTTGAATAAGATATCAAATGTAGTAAAATGAGGACCTTTAAATGGGACGAAGAGAATATTAAACATAGTAAGAGATACTAACAAAATATAATGAAATATTTAAAAACAATATTATCATAAAATTAATTTAACTCAAGTGTTTTAGAAAATGATATATTTGTATGAATGGATTTCACATGCCCCTAATTGACTGATTACTCTAAAAAAAATGAGTTATTACTCTATTAAATGAAAAATATCTGTTTAATTTCTTGTACATTAATTTACAATTACTCTTTAATACATGAATAATTATGTACTCTTTAAAGACGAGAACTATTATTTTTTAAATAAAAAATAGGGCGCGACTATTTGCACCCCAATTCTACTAAATGTACCTCATATATTTATAGGATTAAAATACTCATATTTGATAAAACCTAAATACTTAAGTTATAAATTAAGATTTCTTGTATGTTTGGTTGTTGCAACCGGACAGAACACATGTGTCTGCTCGGACGCTATAACCGAACAGATTTAGTTGTTCGACTGTTGTTACCGAACGAAAAGGTTAACGTCAAATTGAATCTTGATTTACTTTTCCATTCACAATTGAAATCACGTCATGAACTCAGGTATTGTAGAGCGAGCTTCTACTGGAGTAATTGGAAAATCTCATTCTCTCTGGAGAAGTTGAAATCGTCTCTTACATGTCGTTTAATATAATCTGATTTTGATCTTAGTTTGTAGGTTGTTTAGGGTTTTAGTTGATTTAATTTTTTTTTCCAATGTTTCAGTTTAGTGTTATTGTCGTGGAATAGCAAAGAATTGCTTCTCTGAAGCAACTTTTGATGACCATATTACACTAGGGTGGGTTTGAGGATTCTTGATTCTGCATTTGGATTCTTGATTCTGCTTTTGAATTTTTACAAATTCATCTAATTTTTAGGTCATAAGATATGATAGATGTGCTTCGATGAACGAGATTACTGACATCAATTGGAGGAATCATGAAATCAAGACTGCGAAAGCTTCAAATATTTTATAGCCTTTTCCTGTTAGGAAGATCTGGTGTGCGTTCAAGGGATCGATTTTAATTAATAGGTTGGAATGATTTTGGGTTTAATTAAATTAAAAGGATAAAAGGGTCTGGGGCACACTTAATAATTTATATATGAATTTTTTTATTTTGATGGGTACATTTAATAATTGGGGTCCGTTTAATAAAATTGGGGTGCGAATAGCCGTGCCCTAAAAAATATTGCTTTTCAAATTTTGTATGTTGTGATTTTTTTATTCTTTATTAGTAGAATTTAAGGTGCAATATTCTGAAGAGTAATCATTTATATTTTTAAAGAGTTTTTTTTTTTATAAAAAATATAATAAAGAGTAGTTTTGCAAACATAGAATGGATGTTGAATCTGGTTCACATCAACTTCATTCACACTTTAAACAGTTGCAAGTAAGAAGAGTATACTTCCTTAATCACAAACATATTAACACATTTATTTTATAGGAACATAAGGTAAAAGTTTCAATATTTATGGGACGGAATATTATATACTATACACTGTATATTTTTTAATAAGTGCAACCCTGTCTTTCTCTTGTGATACCAAGTAAAAAACTATCAACTACACATTAATATTTTTAGATATATGATTAAAAAAATGGATACCAACAATTTACTGAGAATATAATATTAAGTCTAATACAAATGCTTCCAACCTTTCTTGGAATATATAGCACAAAATTTTTATAAGTTAAATTATATTAAATCTGATATGAATAAATAAATAAATAAAATAAAACAAGTGTGTGTTTTTTTAGGATGTCAATGGGTTGGAGCAGGGCGGGTAATTGAGTACCTGGACCCAGACCCATTATTTTGTCACGGGTCCTGGCCGCCCTGTGACCCATACTAGCGGGATGGGTCCACCTCATTTTTTGTCCATTTTGATTTTTTTTATTTTAAATATTTATATCTATTATATATAATGTGTAATATATATTATTTCGTTTAATTAATAATTATATAAATAGAAATATCATGTATTTTCTATTTAATTAATCAATTAAACAAATATATCTTATAAATAATGAATATAATAAAAATATAAATAAAATATACATGTTATACACATAATATGTTATATAATATAAATATTAAATGGGTCAAAACGGGCCAAAACGGGGCATCACTACTACCCAAACCGCCACATTCTTTATAAGGGCCAGGTCGGGTCCCGCAGACCGGACCATTTTTGACATCCCTAGTTTTTTTAACTAATATACACGTTTAATATTAAGAGGTATTGAGTCATAGTAATGGGCTCAAGAGCTATTTATGTGGGCTCAGTTGAAGCCCTTTCAGAAACAAATGGCTTTTGGAGGGCCTCAAATTGAAAACATAACTGACTGAGAAACCACAGCAAGATGTCAGGCCCACAACACACATTTAAACTTTTTAGTAGTACAACTTTTTTTAAGGATAATTTTCATTTTTTTAGGATAAATTATACTTCCTCCATCCGCTTCTAAGATATTCATTTTACTATTTTTAGCGTCCGCTTCAAAGATATACATTTTTTCTATTTAGTAAAAAAGTACTCCACACAATATGACCCACCACTTCACTCTAATACAACTATACACTTTACATATAATAATAATATTCTTAATCCATGTACAAAAAACAAATGAATACTTTAAAATCAAACGAAGAGATTAAATTATAAAAATGGTTAAATTAATATCCCTCCTGTCCCCATATACTTTATGCATGCGTAGACATGTGGTCCCGTGGATAAAAAAATTGCGATTTAAAATGATGTTTGGTTTTAGAAATCCACACTGTCATTCTTATAATAGACACTCCTACTCATACGTCATATAAAATTTTTCATATTTTTCTTATTTGTTTGTTCTACAAAACCTTTCACACCTCAAAAAATGAAATATCATTTTATCTAATAACCTCAAAAGTTCCTTTAATTTCAAATTTGCCACTCATTTTTCACACACATATCATTACTTTATACTTTTTTATTATCTAAAAATACCACAATACTCTCCAAAGTCAATAAAGTTGATCAAAAAATGTACATTTTTTCAAATAACGTAGGTGGAATAGTAAACGTGAAAAGTATTATGAGACGGAGAGAGTAAATTCTATAACCCTCAACACATTTTTCTTCTATATTATTTTCATGATATGAAAAATGAATAAATTATTAATTTAGGGCACGAATTATTTAGTCAGTACAAACGTTCTAATATGTATTTTCACGTGAATTAAGAAGTATTATTATTTATATGTGTAATAGATAGTTGCATCAATAGTAAATGACGGACGTGGGGCCTTTTTATTACAAAAAAACCTTTGAGCTGGATGACCAAAATGATAAAATAAGGACGTTTGTACGGTCCGAAGGAATATACAATGGATAGATCTTGCATTAGACAGTCTCACGTGAGACTATTTTACACTTTTTAAAATAATTATCACTTTTGCTATAAAAACGCTATTACTTTCGCTATAAATATTAGTATCACTTTTCATATATATATACTATAAATTATTCATGAAATTTCATTATTATTTTTCGTTATAAACGTTATTACTTTCTATCCCTTACGTGAGATGACCTCACACAACTTTTTGTTATTTATAATTATCAATTTAGAGCGTGAAATTATAAAAATCTAAAATAATTTGATGATAATAATCAATAAATTAACCAGATATTGAAATATTATTTTAATGCTAATAAATTATTTTTTAAAATCTTTATATATATATATATATATAATACGTAAATTTTAATGTAGTTGTAAATTTGTAATTATATTTTTATAAATATTTTATGATGTTAGGTTTAGAATAGATTTTTTTGCCGGATAATTTTCAGAATAGATAATTTAAGCCCTTAGTTTACAAATGATATTGAAAAAAAAATCTAATTAATTAAAGTTACTTTTTTGGTCTCATTAAAAAAATAAACTGCGGATTGGGGCAGTAATATTTATTTTGTACCCAATTTAAAATAAATAAATAAATATTTATTAATTAATAAAATATCGCTGTTATTGTTCAACCTACATCCTACTCTAACGTCATGTAAAACGACAACACCCTGCAACCCTCATATGCTTGTCCTTACATGTTTAAACAAAAATATGAATAAATCCATTTATTTTGAATTTAATCTGCAGAAAAGAAAAGGTTCCTTCCCACTCATACAGACTCACCCACCACTTGAAAAACAGCACACATTTTATGGACTAGAAAAAGCCGCAGTTGCCCTCGAACCAAGAGCTCCTTCATGTGTCTCCAATGGCGGTCCCTGTTTTCTCTCTCCTATAATCCATCTTTATTTATTCTAAAGTTGTTGTAGTTCAGTGAAACAGTTAGCTTGTCTTTTCTCAAGAATTCTTGGTAAGAACGATGGAGACCATTTAAAGCTTAGTATTTTGTTTTGTTTATTTATTCAGTCTTTCTATATTCTTGAAACTAGAAAAACACTTCAAAGCTCTCATCTTTCCCATTAATGGCTGAAATATCAACATGGACAATGCACTCTTGAGCAATGCTACTGCATTTTGATTTCTATTTGTGGGCTCTCTCTCTCTCTCTCTCTGTCTCTCTCTCTCTCTCTCTCTCATCCTCTGTTTTGTTTGGCCATGGGAAGAACTGTGTGTGAAATGTGAATGATGATATCTTTACAAGACTGCTTTTTTAAAGCATAGTAAATCTGGATTTTTTTTTGTGGGTTTTTTTTTTTCTCACTCTGTAATCTGTATAAGATAATAGTGTTGGATACCTTCTTAGTAAAACCAATAGCCACTTTACAGGCTTTTTTCAAAAGCAAATGTAGGATCATTCAGATTCCATTGATTCCTTTTCAACAATCATTCATATTTTTCCTCTAATTTGTTTTGCCTGTATGTCCTTTCTTTATTGTTGTTTGCACCTTTTTCTTCCTATCCAAGATGCTGCTTCTGATTTATTTACTTTTGATCTCCTCCATGTATAAAAACTAACATTATCTTTAGATGTGAGTAAATACTTACATCTGGAACTCATTTTGCTACTGGTTTGTAAATCTCATCTTTCTTGTTTGATTTCCCACAAATCTCACCATTTTTCACCTATTCTTGATCCTAATCTTCATTATATGAAGGTACACATCCTCTGCATTAACTAATTAAATCTCTAAGCTTCCAAGAACAATTCCAGTTGCATCATTTACTATGATTTGTACATGTTTTGTCAAATGTGAATCTATACAGTACTCAAGGCTTGTAATAAATTTCACCACTCCCCCAAATGCTAAACACCCCACCCCAACCCCACATTTTTGCAAATGATGGTTACATTTATTACCAGATACCCCCAAAGCAGGAACAATTCTTTTATTTCTATGCTGTAGAGGTGAAAATAATTTACTTCTCCCTTTTTTAGTCAAGACGCAAGGCTATTCATAGTTGTACTACCATGTTGCCTGTTTATATTTTTTCTGGATGGATGTAACTTCTTGTTTAATATCATTGGATGCTCAATGTGCATCGGATTTCACACACTGTCTTCTCTACTAATGCTTTTGATATTGCTGTACTGTTGCAGGGCTTGTGGGTCACCAAGCATTCAATAACCAGAAAATATGCAGACTCCAAAAGGGAGGTAATTAACTTTCGGTGCTATCATGATATTGAGCCCTTTGAGTAGCTTTTTTTTATAAATATGATTATCTCATTGACTTGAAATTTTACCCTGTAAATCTCATGATGGAAAGCATTCTCTTGCACTTTTACTATGTTTTTGCAATGATTTTGAGTGAATATGAGATGATTATGCTAAAATAAATATATCCTGTCTGTTGAGCTTTTTAAAGGATGATGTATTACTTCCTCTTCTATAAATGGTATTAAAGTTGTCATCACTTTCTGTCAGTTGAAATTAATGTTTAGTGTATCTTCTAGAAAAATAATATCCCCTTGTTCTTGATGTAGAGGGATTAAGATCAGGTATTTCAAGAATTAGAATCCATACTGTTTTTTTGCTAGTAATTTAGTTGTTTAGTCCATTTTCTTCTGAAGCTTTATCAGGGGATTTGTTATCAATGGTTACACTGTTCTCTAGTTTCTTTCTTGATCCTAATAATATATTGCATGTGACTTTCTATCTAATTTTTCTGATATGTCAAAACCACCCCTCAAGCTGCTTTAGTGATGGATCTGTGCTTTAGAGAACCCTCTTTAATTGGAAAAAGTGTTCTTTCTGATAAGTCAATCTAAACAGTAGCATTCATCCTGATGACACAGTACAATGCTGACTAAATTATGGGATTGTGTTAGCTTTTTAGTCCTAGAATCTAATCCTAATATTGTTTATCTTGCTGTCTTGCAGAATCAACTCCTCAGGTACACCTCCAAAGATTTCTGCTCAACCTGTTTCTTTGGAGGTGCTTGAGAAGAGTTCCCCTCGAGCTGTTTCCTCCAAACAATCCAAGAAGCACGTACGCCAGCTCAAGACGAGTCCACGCTACTCTGAGCCCACCACGTCGTCTTTGAACCTAGCTACTAAACCACCAAAGGATCGAAGTCCCAATGTTCGGAAGTCACCCAGAAGCCCTCTTCCTGAGGTATGTAAAACATGTAATTCATTTATAAATAAGTTAATTGTGAAATCTTAAGTTACTCAAAGTGTGTATCCTGGCAAGTTGTCTCCTTATTTTATGGTGTGTGGGTGCAGGAAAAGCGCCCGAGCAGAGTTGCTGAACTCGAGGCTCAGATTTCTCAGCTTGAGAATGATCTCAAAAATGTAAGGGATCAACTATGCTCTTCTGAAACATCCAAGAAGCAAGCTCAGAAAGATGCTGAGGAATCTAGTCAACAGCTCATAGCCCTGTCCTCGAAGCTTGAAGAGTCTGAGAAGCAAATTGTAGAGGGTTCAGCGTCTCAGAGGATCGACCTGACTGAAGAAAACCGGACTTTGCTGATTGAAGTGGAGGCTCTACAGGAGCAGCACTCACATGACTCGGTTGCGTTGGCCACTGCATTCGATGAGATCAAACGACTCAAATCCCAGCTTGAAATGGTAGCCGAGTCTGAAGCTGCTCAGACGAAACACTCGGTATCTGATCAAGAGGAGCTGAATAAGCTGAGAGTAAGGCTGGAGGAAACGCTTTCGGTTGTGGAAGAAATGAAGAACCAGCTGAGTGATTGCAAGAAGTCTGAAGCTCAGGCTCAAGAACTTGTAGGTAAAACACTAATGCAACTGGAAGCAGCTAAAAAGATGATGGAGTCGCTTAGATCGGATGGATGTAAAGCAACAGATGCTTATGGTGCCTTGGCTTCTGAGCTGGAACAATCAAGGGCTCGCGTAAACTTTCTTGAAGAGCTCGTAAGCAAACTCAACGCTGAAATCAGCAATGCTGGATCCAATGACCCTCAAATGAAAGGTGATGGTGTTGATGTAAATGAGAAGAAGGCTGTAGAATCAAATGGATTGGATGTTTCCAATATGAAACTGGAAGTTGAACAGTTAAGAGCTGCTTTAGAAGTCTCTGAGAAAAGGCACAACGAAGAGCTAGCTCGAACCACGGAGCAGATGAGACATGCTTTTGAGATGGTTGAACAGATGAAGTCTGCATCAGGCCAGCGCGAGGCTGAGCTGGAGGCGGAGCTGCGAAAATCCAGATATGAAATCGAGGAGTTGAAGGGAAACTTGATGGATAAGGAGACTGAACTACAGAGTATATGCGAGGAGAACGACGCCTTGATAATGCAGCTAGAGAACACAATACCAATCCAAAGAGAGTATGAATTGGAGAATGTGGTTCAGAAACTGAAAGGAGAAACAGAAAAGGCAAAAGGGCGGCTGAAGGAGAAGGAGATAGAATGCAAGAACATATCAGAGGAAAACGAGACGTTGAAGTTGGAGATGAGTAAAGCTGATAAGATGAAGGATGAATTGGAAGCAGCAAGAGGTGCAGAAAGAGAGGCTCTACTGAAAATTGGGCAGATGACAGAGGAAATGGAGAAGAAGAACAGAAAAACGGGGCGTGTGAGCGAGCAACTAGAGGCAGCACAAGCAGCCAATGCAGAGATGGAGGCTGAGTTAAGGAAGCTAAAAGTGCAGTCTGATCAGTGGAGGAAAGCTGCAGAGGTAGCTGCTTCAATGCTTTCTGTTGGAAACAACGGGCAACTCGTGGAAAGAACTGGCTCCATGGACAACAACTACAGCCCTCGGACGAGGGGAGTTACGTCTCTCTATGCAGACGATTTTGATGAAGATATGCTGAAGAAGAAAAATGTGAACATGCTGAGAAGATTTGGTGTTCTTTGGAAGAAGCCTCAGAAATAGGATCACTTTTGGATATGCAGTCATCTTAGGAACTTCATTCAGCCTTGTTATGTAGTAGTATTTCTTAAACATGTACTCATTATATTACTTATCAACTCTGCTTTTCCATGGAACCTCTTTAACTTGCTTTCTTTCTGAATTTAGATTTAGTTATTATGGTTGTGGAAAGAAAAAGACATGCAAATTATTATTACTACTATTTTTCCTTCACCAGCTAGTGGTGATGAAACAGTGAATTTAAATGTAACTTTTTACTATTACTAGTAACAAATAAGAGGTTAATTAATATGAATTAATAAAATAAAATAAACAAATAGAGATTGTTTAGTTTATTATAATCATGCGTAATAAACAATGATGAATATAAGAATTGTATTAATTCTTTATTACTTCCGAAAATTCACCTATGCCTTACATTATTACCCATAGGGCCCCTCGTTTAATTAATGGGTTTAGAATGAAATTAAGCCCGTTTAAATGCGGTAGTGTGTAAACTTTTTGTTGGGATAAGTAGATACACATCCACGGACTGAGAAAATACCACTATGTGAAAATTTTTTACAATCACACAGAATTTCTCTCTCCCTATCCCAATCCCTACACTCTTACAAATCTTTGACTAATACTCACATTTCTCCCCATTCTCAAAACCGAGAATACAAGAAAGGAATTTAAGTAGAATCAAACACAAAGATTAAAGTGTACTTGATTGGTGCACTTGACATAAAATCCAATGACTTCTTTATATAGCCTAAGAAATCTCTCACCTTTTAGTCTTCATCCGATGTGGAACAAAGAAATAAAAGAAAACTCCTTCTTTTATTCTTGACAAATCCTAGCAATCTCCATCTTGTCAAAATAAAAGAAGACACATTGTCTTCACCGGCAATCATTCTCAACCCTGAGAATCCTACTCCACCATATGAGTAGACCACTTAGAATCAACTATTCTAAGAATTTTCTATGGCACATATCGAAAACACCTGAAAATATTTATGGTGCTACTTCCAACTTTTGGCTCCCCTAAAAGTCCATCAGCATCGATATACATCCACCACATACATCCTACATCACCTGCCAAGTCAATGTCCGTGTGCAAACTTGTGGACCAACTAATATTATTACATAATTTTCCATGACAACTGAACATGTCATAAGGATCCCCAATAATATTAACTCAACATTTAGAACTGTTGCCGCACCAGCTCCTCCTTGACCAGTAATGTCACCATTGCTCCACCGTAAGCAATTATCGTGCTATTGCTCCACTGCAATTACCATTGCTCCATCTTGAGCAAAATCCATCTGTAACGACATGACGTCACTGCCTTTTACAGCCAAGCTACACCAGGTTTGACCGAACCCTTTTCCTACTGAAAGTGTCGTTACTTGAAGCCGATTCCAACCCTTCGGAATTCACGATGCTTTTCCACTTGTTGGTCTGCTACTCTTTACCGATCTAGTGCCCCCGATACCAAGTACCACATCGCCATCTTCCCGGTTGAATCGCTGATTTTTCACGCCACCAATTATTATCGAAAAACTCGTTCCTTTCAAACCTCCTTGAGCCGACATCCATGGAAATCTCCATGCCGCTGTTAAGCCAACTCCACCACCGAGAGTCCCAGCAATTCACATTGCTGCAGGTCTAAGAACTCCGCCAAAAACTGCTGACCTAAAAATCCTACCCCTTTCCACGCTACTGTCGCCACAACCCGGCGCCTTTCACCGCAAGGAAGGAGATGCCACCGCATCCGGCTGATCTTCTGACCCCGTTGTGCCACTAGCTTCTCCCACTTCTTTCATGTCACCCTTAGCCTAATGAATAACCATCTTCCTCTTATAAAGTCTTTTCTGATGTGGAATGTCAGACTATGCTGCAACCACAGAGCATACTAAGAACTTTATAAGCGCCCGCACCGGGCTCTCCGGGCTCTGATACCACTTGTTGGGATAAGCAGATCCCCATTCATTACTAAGGGATAAATAAAGAAAAACCTAAAAAGCACAACACAAGAATTTACGTGGAAAACTCTAAAACTGGAGAAAAACCACAGACCGAGAAAATACCACTATGTGAAAAATTTTTACAATCATGCAGAATTTCTCTCTCCCGACCTCAATCCCTACACTCTTACAATTCTTTAACTAATACTCACCTTTCTCCCCATTCTCACAACCGAGAATACAAGAAAGGAATTTAACTAGAATCAAACACAAAGATTAAAGTGTACTTGATTGGTGCACTTGACATTAAGTTTAAGGGCTTCCTTATGTAGCCTAAGAAATCCCTCACATTTTAGTCTTCATCCGATGTGGGACAAAGAAATAAAAGAAAACTCCTTTTATTCTTGATAAATCCTAACACTTTCTTCTTTGTAATAAAATTTTTAAGACTATAGAGTGTTGTTATTAACTCAATGTGAACCAAATACTTAATTCATTCTATTTTATATCCATTAAATATAATTTGAATGGATAATTCAATATGGTGCATCTCAGATTTCCAATTTCACTTCCAAATTCAAATAAAAAAAAAAAAAAGGAAAAACTGAAAAACTGCATTGGGCCGTTGAAGCCCGCTAGTTCTCTCACTCAGAATTGAACGAAACGATTTTGGGCTCATGGCATTCCATAAATAATAACTAATAGGCCTTGGGTATCTCCACACACCATTTTACTAAGAATGGTTTAGGTTTAGGGCGGTGGGCCAAGAAAATGGTGTTGGGCCGCAAATGGAAACTATCAATAAAATGGTGGTGGGCCGTGAAAATCAAGTCCATTTAAGAATGGTTTAAAGTGGCCGAAAATGTTGATGGGCCACTTCTGTACTTTGGTAAGATATACTCCATATTTTTAATTAGAAATCTAAGGTTTCTTAATAAGTCATGTTTAACGTGTATGCGCGGATCACATCAATTCAATTAAAAATTACTCCCTTAGATATTGACGCATTTTTTTAATAAGTACTATCCCCTATAATTATAAAAAAAATAAAAAAAATCTCAGTCCAATATTATGTCTCATATAATTTCATCTCTATAAATGAGCGTTTATCAAAAGTATTCGGTTAGTTAAAGTTAATAGAGTATATTTATTAATAAAGCTCATAAATATATATAATAAACATGAGCCATGCGGAATCACTTTATTTATTTTTATTAATTTCATGATTGTAAGTTGTAACGCACTTGTTCTTAAATTGTGCCCTCTTTTGCCCTCTACGCTTAGAGAAAAATTAAATTTACATAAGTGCAATTAATGTTTAAATATTCTTTTTTTAAATAAAATTTTAATTCTATTAATTAATATTAATTCAATATAAATCACTCACTTTTTAAAAAATATAACATATTTAATAATATAATTATGGGTAGATGTTGCGTGAGACCGTCTAATATTTTTTACTTTTTAAAATAATTATCGATTTCGCTATAAATTGTTATCACTTTCGTTATAAAATGTTCATTCTTTATTTACATTATAAATTGAAAAATATTATCACTTTTTATTAATTTATTATAAATTTCCTTCATAAAAGTTACCATTTCCTGACAGTCTCACATACACCCTTACGTGAGAGTTGAGACGGTTCCGAGTCTTTGCCTATAATTATTTACTCAACCCACAAATAAGAAGAATTTACGTACCACACATATTCACGAGTGACAAGCTCATCCAATTATATTCTTTGAATACGACTGAAACAGGTAGCTTTTGTTTGATAACAACTTCGCCCACGGGGTAGGCTAAGATTAATCCATTACAAACTAATTTATTAATTCATCAATTAAGATACTATTTTATAGTGTGACCACTCGTATTTAAAAATTACCTACAATCTAAATGGACTGAGTTTAAAAATAATATTAACATAGAAAATCTTCCAAAATTTTACTTTAAGTAATTTTTTTTAAGAAGCCATACTCAATCGGTTGATTTTGGAGAAGTAAGAGCTCATCGTTAAATCACATTTTCAAACCAAAGATTTGCATTATTCTCATTGAAATTTAGATCCTTATTAAGTTAGAGCTCTGCACTGTCTCTTCATTTTAATTTAAGATTTCATGCTTTTTATGGATTGGTTTTCAATTTCGAACTAAAGCTATCTATTTTCATTTTAATCTAAAACTTTGCGACTATATAAATTAATTCCTCAATTATTGATCTTATTCAAACTAGAATTTTGTACTCCCTTTTAAACTATAACTTAATTAATATTCTACATGAACAATCGCCCAATACCTCACAAGATTTGAACGTGAGACTTGTGGAATTTCATTCTAGAGTATTATTACAATGAAAGATCACAAATCATTGTTTTCTATTTTAAACTCGTTGTCCTTAGCGTGACTTCATATATTAAGTTAAAATTGAGTATCTTCTTATTTTAAATTAGAGTTTTGCTATGAATTGATTCCTCGATTATAAATAGTACTTCCCCCACCTAAAACATCTCAGGAAGGTTTTTGAATTTGAGATTTTAAATTTCTTTACCCTAAACCCTCCCCATGGAAAAATTCTTAGGGTTAACTTCTCAAGTATCATTCTATCTTTGAAAGAAAGCGTGCATTCACACATGATTGTAATAATAATACTTATCTTAAAAACCAAATATAATTTATCTATCCATGCCTCAAAATAGTACTTTTAAGCATAATTATTTACTGTTATTTTATTTTAATATAAATAAATAATTGATATTGATATCCCACGTAAAATATCCTTAAATTAGATACGAATTAAAAATACGTGTTTCAACATACTTATAATTATGCCAATCTACTCATGACCCACTTAGCCTTACTCATATTCTTCATTATATTATTAATTTGTTTAACGAAATAATCAGTTGTTAATTAAAACAATCTCCTCTAACCAATGTTTCAACAAGAAAAAAAATGGTGGTGGGGAGTCCATCAAAGTCCCACATCGGTTAGTCATGGTATAAGTGTGAGAGAGTCTCCCCCTAGCATGAGACTTTTGGGTGTGATACCCAGAGAGCAAAATCGTGCGGGTCAGTGGGCGGCCCAAAGCGGACAATATCATACTAGTGGATTGAGTGGACCTGACTATTTTAGGGGCCCACATCGGCCTGGCTTTACTAGGGGCCGGATAAACCAATTATATGGTATCAGAGTCAGACCCCAGACTTAACCGGTTCGTGGTTGGTGGGATGTTCGGACCTCAAACTGGATGGTCTAGCTGCGGGACTTTGTTTGAGGGGAAAATGTTGGTTGGGTTTCAACCAAAATTCCATATCGGTTAGAAGTGGGGATGATGATGGGTTTATAAATGAGGGATGGACTCTCCCTAGTATGAGGCATTTTGGGTGTGATACCCAGAGTGGTAAAACCGTACGGGCCAGTGGGTGGCCCAAAGCGTAGAGATGTTAAACGGGCCAACCCTAACCCATTAGGGCCGACCCTAACGGGCTTCGGGCTAATCGGGCATCGGGCTAAATCGGGTCTGTTTAAACGGACTACGAAAAGGTGAACCTAACCCTAACGGGCTATGGGTTAAACGGGCCGGGCTCGCGGGTTGTACGATAAAAAATATTTAAAAAATTATAAATTATAATTTGTTATAAATAATATAACAAATTCAAAATTAACTAACACATTATTTAAAGTTTGAGAGAATTAAAATTAATACATGCAAAATATTGTAAAAAGATATAAATTAAAAGAATTTATGATAATTAAATTAATCTTTGATTAGTGTGAAAATCTGCGTGTTTTAGGGTCCGATTTAGCACCGTTTTGTGGGAATTATATTCGTATTTGAGCATCTTGTGGTAGAATTATATAAATTTGTGTTTCAGATGCATGTGAGGTGTTATTTTGTATTTTTAGGTGGAAAATGAGATGAAAAGAGCAAAAGCGAAAGTCGAAAACGAAGTCGGGAGACCAGAAGGGGTAGGTCGTGCCGCACGGCATGCCAGGTCGTGCCGCGAGCGCTGCCGAGAGGCGCCCGCACATGCCGTCGAGTGTTGCCGAGCACAAGCGCCGGGTAGTGCCGAGACGCACGCGTCATGCGACACAGCTGCTGCCGAGGAATGCCGCCATCCTACGCCCGCACGACTCGTGCCACACCTGGCACGACTCGTGCAGCATTCCAGCGAGCCCAGATTCGTCTTTTTTTCGACACGTTCATATTTTTAACGTGCAAAAGCCCACTTTTAAGTCAAAATTCGTGAAGGATCAGTACTAGACTATAAAAGGAGTACTTGGGGGTGTTCCAAACGCTAACTCTTCACACCCTTTCATAATTAACCATCCCATCCATCCATCCCAAAGAGTTCATCAGTAATGCTTACTTGAGAAGGAGAATGAGGAGGTTCAGAATCATAGAGGAGAGAACAAAGAATCACACCATATTTAGGGTTATTCTTACTCTTTCTTTCTTAATTTTGGATAATATGTTTTCATACCTAACCATGTGTGTTGCCTGTAACACCATAGGCTAGTACTCCTTGGATAGCGCTAGGTTTGAAGATTAAGTTGTTTTGAATTGATGATCTAGACTTAAGGTTGGATACATGTAGTATACTTATTCGTTTATTAATACCTTGATTTGAGACTTATATTTTTGTCTTATATGATCTGTCCTTATTCATGCGTATGTCAATGCCTTTTGTATGCTTATGCTTATTGCTTGCGTTATATAAGAATTATATTTGTCAACCTATTATGGGTAAAAGGGATCTAAACATATAACCTTTAATCATTAGAATAATTAATATAGGACACTTAATAGATCTATTAATTACTATTCTAGAGGATTTGATTTCTTAAATTATTAGGTAGGAATTGAGGATTAATTCTTAAGTACCTATAAAGGAAGTCTAGTGCTCTAGCATTTAATAGAATTTTGCATGAAGTACCTAGAAAGGGAGTAAGAATTATTCTTCTGCATCTGAGGAGCTAAACCAGATTTATGTATTAAGTTTACTTTAAATAAGGGATTTAACATAATTAAGTGATTGCTTTCATAAGAATTGTAGGGATTCTAACTGATTGTCTAGTGATTTGATTTGACGAACTTAACAAGCAAATGGCGCCGGCTGCCGGGGATAATTTTTAGATTTATTTATTTAATTTTTTGTGATTTATTTTATTCTAGGACGTTAAATTTAATTGTTTTTATTTTTATTTTTAGTTGCATCCAAACTATTCTGATTAGCTGCGTGAGAACAGGTGTATGATAACTAGGTGAAGTGGACTCCCAATTGAACCACTAAACCTAGAACTTGAAGCACTTGTCAGACTAAACAAAAGAAAAAGAAAGAATCCAACCACACCTATTCCTAGCTCGGAGTCGGATACTTACTATTCATCATAAGAGGAGGAAGTTGAAGAGACTGAGACGGTAGAGATGGCTGAAGATGAACAAAGGGCCCCACCCCCCATGCGGGACCAGTATAAGCTGAAGCACACCACGAATGCTAGATTGAATGGACCTGCAATCACTGCGGAGAATTTTGAGTTACCATTTGGACTGATCCGGAATGTATAAGCACAACAGTTCAGTAGTAATCCTTTGGAGAGTCCTAGTAAGCATCTGCAATTATTTGATGAATATGCAAGGACGTAGAAGCATATGAATGTCCCGGAGGATGCTATCAGAATGAGGCTTTTTCCATTCTTACTAACGGGGAAAGCTAAAGAGTGGTACAACAACCTTCCTGCAGGATGCTGTACTACATGGGAGCAGTTGGCAGATAAGTTCTTGAACAAGTACTTCCCTCATTCCAAGAGCTTTAAGGTGAAGTAAAAGATAACACAATTCAAACAAGGTGCCTTGGAAAGTTTCTATGAAGCATGGGAAAGGTTCAAGGACCTGTTGCGTTGTGGTCCACAATATGGATTTACAAAAGACACTTATTTAGGATTTTTCTATCAAGGTTTGAGGAGTGAATCAAGAGTGTTGGTGGATGCAACAGTTGGTGGATCGGTCTTCAAAAAGTCAGCAGATGAAACAGAAGAGATATTTGAGGAGATGGCAGCTAACACATATGATTGACCTATGGAGAGATCAGATGGGGCCGCTTTTGATAAAGTGGCTAAGGTAGAAGTTCAGGTCAATAGTAGTGAGATGTCAGAACTCAAGAGTCAAGTCAGTGAGCTGCATAAGAAGATGGATCGCATGGCACTAGAAAACAAAGGAGAAGAAGCAGGTGATGAAGGAGATGAAGATTAGATGGAGGATGCGAATTATGCTATGGGTCAGAGCTTGCAAGGGGACTATAGGAATAGACATAATTTCAAGCCTAGTAATCAGCAATGGGGAAGGAATGATCAGGGAAACAACCGATAAAATCAGCAAGGGGGTTACCAAGGAAATTCCAACTTTAACAATCAAAGAAGGAATGATAATCTGTCTTATTCTAACCCGAGTAATGCAATTAGGCCTCCTACAGGAATTGATCCAGCATATAAACCAGTTGAAGGAAAAGCACCTATGGATGATGAGATGAAACTGTGGATGAAGCAGCAAGGAGACCCGATGAACTTGATGGTTAAATTGATGGTGACTAATCAAGAGCAATCTGAAATCAGATAGAAATAGAATGAAAGAAAACATAAGGAGACTGATATTGCTCTTGGAAAATTACATACTGCAGTTGGGAAACTAGAGCAACAAGTTAAGTTTCCATCTCAAACGGTGACGAATCCAAAAAAACAGGTCATGGCTGTCACCCTGAGGAGTGGATCGCAGTATGAGGTCCGAAAATGCCATCAGAACAGGCTGGAGTCGAAACGGAGGTAGAAAAATCAAACGAGAATGAACACGTCAGCGCAGACATTCCGCAAGACTCGTGCCAGGATAGGCACGACTCGTGCAGCCATAAAATCAGAGTACCAGGAGCATCGTGCCGTCAAACAGGCATGGAAAAAGGCAGCATGACTCGTGCAGAAGCCAGGCACGACTCGTGCCATGGCCAACCACCTGTTGATGATGCCGCGCATTACAGCACGAGTCAGAAACTGCCGGCACGACTTGTGCGCCTGTCGGCATGACTCGTGCCCCTTCCAATGGAAATGTCAAAATTTGTCCCGATCCTTGTATTGTCGAACTCGTCCAGAATGATCCCCAGGTCCATGAAACTGTAGAAAAATCAAAAGAACCTGAAGTTAAGTTGAAAAAGTGGCAAAAAGTCAAGGCAGAAAGAGCTAAAAAAGAAAAAAGAGAGGAGTTTGAGAAGGATATCTGGGGCATCCCAAAAATAAAGCATCCAATTCCGTTTCCATAGCAATTCTTTAAGAAAGGAATGGATGAAAAGTTTCAAAAGTTTTTGGAGATATTTAAGAAAATTCATATCAATATTCCCTTTGCAGAAGCCTTAGACGAGATGCCCAACTATGCAAGGTTCTTGAAGGACATCAAGTCCAAGAAGATGAGTCTAACAGGAGCTGAGACAGTTAAGCTGACAGAAAGCTGCAGTTCAGTAATTCAGAAGAAGCTTCCTGTGAAGCTTAAAGATCCGAGTAGCTTCACCATACCATGTGAGATTGGATGAGGGGAATCAAAGAGGACCCTATATGATTTGGGG
Source organism: Pogostemon cablin (assembly GCA_023678885.1). Lineage (NCBI taxonomy): Eukaryota > Viridiplantae > Streptophyta > Magnoliopsida > Lamiales > Lamiaceae > Pogostemon > Pogostemon cablin. Next base: position 9,388,111 of record CM042965.1, read on the forward strand.
GCTAGCATTAATTTGATGCCTTATACAGTATTCAAGAAGCTTAGTATGGGGGATGCAAAGCCGATATCAGTGGCACTGCAGCTGGCTGATAGATCCATAACATACCCTAGGGGGTGATTGAGGATGTCTTGGTGAAAGTGGAGAAGTTGATATTTCCAGTGGACTTTCTTGTGCTTAACATGGAAAAGGTTGATGAAGGCAAAGTTCCTTTGATTATAGGGAGACCTTTCTTAGCAACTGCAAGAGCTCTGATTGATATTCAGAAAGGGGAAATCAGATTGAGAGCAATGATGAAGAAGTAGCCTTTTCTTTGGAGAAAGCTATGAGGTGGACTTCGGAGAATGAAGATTGCAAGAGCATTGAAGTAGTGGAGGAGAGAGTTGCGGAGTGCTTGCCTTTCATCCTGTCTAAGGATCCACTTGAAACTTGCATAAGCGATCTCTTACTTTACCTACTACTGAATTTGATGATCTTAATGATATGTCTAATGAACTAGCTTTTGAATTTCTTGAAAGCTTACTTGCATTGAATGAGAACAGGGACTCGAAGAAGGAAGCAGCAAGAGTGGAGAAAGCTAAGTGGAAGAGGCTATATCTGCCACTTGAACCTGAAGGAGTTGTACCTGAAGAGAAAAAGAAGGAATTGAAGCCGCTGCTTGATTATCTCATGTATGCATATCTAAGGGAGAATGAAACTTTTTCGATAATTGTTTCTTCTTCCTTATCTGAAAGTGAGCTTGATAGGTTGTTACTTGTCTTAAGAGAACATAAATCTGCTATTGGTTGGTCTATTGATGATCTGAAGGGTATTAGTCCATCTATTTGCATGTATAAAATAAGATTGAAAGATGAGAGTAAAAGTTGTGTGCAGTATCAAAGGAGATTAAATCATGCGATGCAAGAGGTGGTTAGAAAAGAGGTTTTAAAGTGGTTAAATGTTGAAATTATATATGCGATTAGTGATAGTCCATATGTTAGTCCTTTGCATGTAGTGGCTAAGAAGGTGGGTATGACTGTTATTCTATCTGATAGTGGGGAGACCCTTGCTACTAGGACTACTACAGGTTGACGTGTGTGTACTGATTATAGAAAACTGAATGAGAACATACGTAAAGACCATTTTTCTTTACCTTTCATGGATCAGATGCTTGATAGGTTAGCAGGTTATGAGTTCTATTGCTTTTTGGATGGCTATTCCGGGTATAATCAGATCATGATTGCACCCGAGGATCATGAAAAGACAGCATTTACATGTCCTTATGGTATTTTTCTTTTAATATGCTGCCTTTTGGTCTTTGTAATGCACCTGCGACTTTTCAAAGGTGTATGATGGCTATATTTGAAGGGTTGATAGAGAATATCATGGAAGTATTTATGGATGATTTTTCTGTCTTTGGATCTTCTTATGATATTTGCTTATCTAACCTTGTTGTTATTTTGAAGAGATGCCAGGATACTAACCTTGTTTTGAATTGGGAGAAGTGTCACTTTATGGTTAAAGATGGCATTGCCTTAGGTCATCATGTATCATCTAAGGGGCTGCAGGTTGATAGAGCTAAGGTGGCGACAATTGAAAAATTACTTCCACCGATAAATGAGAGGGGAGTTCGATCATTCCTTGGACATGCAGGATTTTACCGCAGATTCATAAAATATTTTTCTAAATACTCTAAGCCTTTATCTCATTTATTAGAAAAAGATATCTCTTTCAAATTTGATGATGAATGTTTGAAGTGTTTTCAGATTTTGAAAGAGGCATTGGCGTCTGCGCCTATTCTAATTACTCCGGATTGTACTCAACTCTTCGTGCTTATGTGCGATGCGAGTGATGTTGCTTTGGGAGTAGCTTTAGGTCAGATGAGGGAGAACAAGTTTCAAGCCATCTACTACGCGAGCAAGACATTTGATGCAGCTCAAAAGAATTACACCGTGATTGAAAAGGAATTTTTAGCTGTGGTGTATGCTTTTGATAAGTTTCGCGTGTATCTAGTGGGGATGAAGACTGTGGTGTATACGGATCATTCTGCAATCCGATATCTAATGGAGAAGAAGGATGTCAAGCCTAGGATTATTAGATGGATCCTACTGTTACAGGAATTTGACATTGAGATAAGAGACAAGAAAGGGAGTATGAATGTGGTGGCTGATCACCTCTCTAGGTTGGAGATAAGGGAGCATTGTGAAGATGAGAAGGAGATTATCAAAGAGTTGTTCCCGGATGAGGAGATTCTAGATGTGGAGCTTTACCAGGCATTCGCTTTGGCTACAAAACCAAATGCTCATTGGTATGCTGATTATGTCAACTTTCTTGCAAGTGGTGCTAAGCCATATAATTTGAGTCGACATCAGCATTTGAAATTTATGAGAGATGTGCAGAAATATATTTGGGACGAGCCTTTCACCTATAAGATATGCGCAGACTCTATCATCCGGAGATGTGTACCGAAAGAGGAATGGGAAAGTGTGCTAAATCATTGTCATGCACAACCAACTGGGGCATTTCGGTGCCAAGAAGACAGCTGCAAAGGTTCTACAATCAGGTTTTTTTTTGCCATCCCTTTTCAAATCTTGTGAGTCATATGTTGCAAGCTGTGATAGGTGTCAAAGAGTTGGAAGCATCTCTAAGAGAGATGAAATGCCTCTGCAGAATAGTTATGTAGTGGAGATTTTGATGTGTGGGGGATAGACTTTATGTGTCCATTTTCCTCATCCAATGGATACCTTTATATACTTTTGGCTGTTGATTATGTGTCTAAATGGGTGGAAGCAATTCCAATCAAGACGAATAATGCCAGGGTTGTGCAAGCATTTTTGAAGAAGCATATCTTTTCGCGGTTTGGAGTACCTAGAGTACTAGTTAGCGATGGGGGAACCCATTTTGTCAACAAGCTCATGGAGAAGGTATTGAAGGATTATGGTGTTTGGCATAGGGTGGCAACACCTTATCACCCACAGTCTAATGGGCAAGAAGAGGTCTCCAATCGCCAGATTAAGCAGATTTTAGAGAAGACAGTGAACGTGAGTAGGAAGGATTGGGTTATGAATATAGATGATGCATTGTGGGCATTCAGAACTGCTTACAAGACTGTCTTGGAGATGTCTCCGTTCCAAATTATCTATGAAAAATCATGTCATCTTCCTGTGGAGATTGAACATAAGGCATTTTTGGCGGTGAGAAAACTGAATTTGGATATGTTAGAAGCGGGTGGCCTGGGGATGACTCAAATGAAAAGACTTGAAGAGTTTAGAAATAGAGCTTATGAGAACTCACAGATCAGCAAGGAGAGAGTAAAGAAGTGGCATGATGAAAATATTCATTTAAAGAAGTTCTGTGAGAAGGATGAAGTCTTGTTGTTCAATACTAGACTTAGACTTTTTTCCTGGAAAGTTAAAGTTTCAGTGGATGGGGCCATTCGTGGTACATAGAGCTATTAGTGGAGGTACATATGAGTTGCTGGATAAGAATGGAAATAGTTTCGTGGCTAATGGGCATTGGATGAAGCATTATAGGTCGCCATGGGATAAAAAAGTCCTTTTTGTTGATTACCTCAAGTAGTTTGCTTTCCGTCGAGCTCAACGACGTTAAATATGAGCATTCCGTTGTGACTTTTCGACGTTAAACATGAGCAGTTGTTGGAGGCTTATTCTTCTGTTTTATTGCTTTAATGTTTTTGTTTGGTGTAGGAAATTTTATTAGGTGCTTCTTCGTCTATGGTATTCACTTTTTGCAAACTTAGTTTCTCACTTAGTTTGAACTAAGTTTGAGGAGTGGACGTGCATCCTAATGTCTTGAAGCACCAATGTAAGTTTTCTTCACTTGTGTGTGATGCTTGGAGGTTGATTTTTTTTAGAATTTTTGAAATTTATTTCGATCTTTCGAATTTTTTTGCGACTTTCCAAAGGTCTTGTGTCTTGTTTATTTTTCCTAGATTTGGTTTGATTTTATTTTTGATTGAATTTTTTGAGTTGTCCTATGATTTTACTGATGAATTATGTTTGAATGGTGATGAAAGAGAAGTGAGTTCTATCTGAGGCCTACGCCTGACCGAGTTGGATATCTCGAGGAGCTTGCAAGAGGTGGAGGAGAAACATCAGGTGCATTCGATTCCTTATTTTAATTATTATGGGATATTGTGTTGATTATTGAGTAGTTGAGGTGTTATAGTTTGAGTTTCTGGTTATGTGCGTAGTTTGATTTTATTTGTTAGATTTCTGCCAGAAATTCATATGCTCTTGAAATTGATGAAGGAATTGCACTTAAGTTATATTGTGGTATGAAGTTCTATGCGTATTTGTGAGACATTGCTTACCATGAAGAGTGCTCTATTATTTGTTAAAAATCCATGTGAGATTTTGAGTTTTTAGATCATGTACATAAACACATGATATTTCTTTCTGGTGAGTATCATTCTGGTGTGTGTATTCTAGAACTTGCCTCTTGTCTTACTTAAGACCGCGTGTTATGTTAGATAATGAGAGATGATTTTAGGCCATCTTTGATTTTTATGAGTCACTTTGCCAAATAATTTCCTACCGAATAATTATATGTATGTAGTTAGCCCTTTTGAGCCTAAAAGCCTTATTTCTTTGGCAACCTACGAAGATAACCACTTTGATATCCTATTTGAGCCTTAAATTTCTATATTTAGTGGAGAATTAAATGCTGTCAAAGTGTGCGAATTGATTTTCATGGAGTTTGGAAGGAATAAAATATTTGGAGCTGTACAAGTGATTATGAGCTGAAAAGTATGAGCTTAAAAATAAATTGCTTAGGGGTAGTGCCCAAAACTGGTACCCCGAGATATTAGAGGTAGTGCCCGAAACTGGTACCTCGAGAAGAGAAAAAGAAAAGAAAGGAAAAAAATATGTTGAAGCTTGAAGGAAATGAGAGAAAAAGAAATTAGAAGAGTATGAAGTTGGATAGCCTTGAAGTGTAAAAATCTACAGTACAAAAGATCTTCAATTTTAATTCTCTACTAATTGAGTCACTTTATCCATATGTTTCCTACCCTTACCAAAGAGCCAACATTACATCCAAATAAAAGTCCTTTTTGATCCTATTGTCGAATCATACTTTAAGTGGTGGAGAGTTTGAGACGTTTGGCAATCTTATGGTTATGCATGCACTTGAATTGAATTTGAGCGTAAACACCATACCCCATAAGTGTACATCTTCTACACTTGAGTGCGAGTGATATACTTCTCGTGAGAATAAGTTGATGGGAGCATTTTAATTGGTGGTGATTGTCTTAACTTGTATGCTATGAATGAATTATTGCATGTGATGAGAGTGCATGACCGGAGTTGATGACGATTGTCTTTTGAATGGCCTAGTTGTCATATTCCTTGTTTTTTCTTAGATTTACACACTAACTTTCTTCTTCTTTGTTCTTTTTTGTTGTTCGGGGACGAACAACATCTTAAGTTTAAGGGTTTGATTAGTGTGAAAATCTACGTATTTTAGAGTTCGATTTTGCATCGTTTTGTGGGAATTATATTCGTATTTGAGCATCTTGTGGTAGAATTGTATAAATTTGTATTTCAGATGCGTGTGAGGTGTTATTTTGTATTTTTAGGTGGAAAACGAGGTGAAAAGAACAAAAACGGAAGTAAAAAACGAAGTCAGAACGAAGTCGGGAGAAGAAAGAGTCGACACAACTCGTGCCGGCCAGGAGGGGTAGGTGGTGCTGCACGGCACGCCAGGTCGTGCCGCGAGCGCTGTCGAGAGGCGCCCGCACATGCCGCCGAGTGCTGTCGAGCATGAGCGTCGGATGCTGCCGAGCCGCACTCATCGTGCCGCATAGCTGCTGCGGAGGAATGCTGCCATCTTGCACCTGCACAACTCCTGCGGCATTTCAGAGAGCCCAGATTTGTCGTTTCGTTATTTTTTCGGCCCGTCGTATTTTTAACGTGAAAAATCTCACTTTTAAGTCAGAATTCGCAAAGGATCAGTACTAAACTATAAAAGGAGTTATTGGGGTGTTCCAAACCCTAACTCTTCACATTCTTTCATAATTAACCATCCCATCCACCCATCCCGGAGAGTTCATCAGTATTGCTTACTTGAGAAGGGGAACGACGAGGTTCAAAATCACGGAGGAGAGAACGGAGAATCACACCATATTTAGGGTTATTCTTACTCTTTCTTTCTTAATTTTGGATAATATGTTTTCATACCTAATCATGTGTGTTGCCTGTAACACCATGGGTTAGTACTCCTTGGATAGCGCTAGGTTTGAAGGTTAAGTTGTTTTGAATTGATGATCTAGACTTAAGGTTAAATACCTGCAGTATATTTATTCCTTTATTAATGTCTTGATTTGAGACTTATATTTTTGTCTTATATGATATGTCCTTATTCATGCATATGTCAATGTCTTTTTCATGCTTATGCTTATTGCTTGCGTTATATAAGAATTATATTTGTCAACCTATTATGGGTAAAGGAGATCTAAACATATAATCTTTAATCATTAGAATAATTAATATGAGACACTTAATATATCTATTAATTACTATTCTAGAGGATTTGGTTTCTTAGATTATTAGGTGGGAATTGGGGATTAATTCTTAAGTACCTATAAAGGGAATTCTAGTGATCTAGCCTTTAATGAAATTTTGTATGAAGTACCTAGAAAGGGAGTAAGGATTATTCTTCTGCATCTGAGGAGCTAAACCAGATTTATGTGTTAAGTTTACTTTAGACAATGGATTTAACATAATTAAGTGATTGCTTTCATAAGAACTGTAGGGATTCTAACTGATTGTCTATTGATTTGATTTGACCAATTTAACTGGATTTCCTAGTGCTGTCTATCTTCTCTCTTTAATACTTTTCATATTTAATTATTTGTTATTTTATTATTTTTAGTAATTATTTTCTGCATAGTTAATTTAGGTAATTCTCTTTAAAAATCAGATTTGTCTTAAATTAGAATAGTTATAATTAGATTAAATAGTAGATCTACAATTATCCCTTGGGTACGATATTATTTTTACTTGGTCACACGTGGAACTATAATTAATTCCCTACACTTGGGGACACATGTAAAATTGTGAACAAGCAATCTTAATATATTTATTTAAGTATTATTTTATTTATTAGAGAAAATTATGGGTTAGAGTGAGAAAAATGATGAGAAAGATATGCAAATTAAAAGATGGTGAGAGTTTGTCCAAACAATGGATTGGGAGTAGGGTGAGATTGAGTGGTCGATGTATAGATTATGGGTATTAAAATTAATTAAACATAATAATAATAATAATTTCCAACCCTACGGGCCGGCCCGGTTAGCCTACGGGCTAGCCCTATTAATCCACGGGTTAATCGGTTCGGGCCAAAGCTCGGATGTTAAACGGGCCCAAATTTTTTTGTCCTAACCCTAATTTTTTTCTGATTAATCGGGTCGGACCCACAGTTTATGGGCTTATTAACAACTCTACCAAAGCAGACAATATCATGTTAATGAATTGAGTGAGCCTGACTATTCTAAGGGCCCACATCCACCTGACTATACTAGGGATTTGATAAACCCATCAAAAAATTTAAAATTTAATAATTAAAAAAATCCGTAAGTGTGGAATATGAGATGGTTCCCTAAGTCCTAACTGACGTTATATTCTATAGACTTAAATTTCACGCTCAAATCTGTGGTTGGATTTGGTATGTAGTAAACGTGGAAATCTCTATCCTGGAATTGCTGATTTTTTGTGTAATAGGGCCAAGTGCTTCAATTATCATATAATTATTTACCTACTAAATATTCCATTTGCAATTTAATAATCCACTAAGATCTACCTAAAAACAAGAAACAATCATGACAGAATATCTTGAATTAGAGTAATACTCTATACACCCAGACGCACGGAGCACATTTCAAGGGCCTTTGCAATTTTCGTGCTCACTGCAATTTAAACCCCCTAGCAATATATAGATTTAAATAAAATATAGAGGGAAGTGTTGTGTTCACATGGAAATACGGAGTGTCCCTCCGTGTCCCCGTGCAGGAGCTTTTGCCCTTGAATTATCAATCAATTAAATTGTTTATTGTTTTCTTGCAACCAAACACTGCCAATGTCAAGATCTTTGGTTCAGACTGTTTACACAGAAGACATATCTATGAACCATCACTGTCCATTTCTTTCCGAGAATAGCCCAACAATAAACCCACTAGAGCTATTTATTGATTTTTCATTTTTTAAATTAAAGATTAATATATACTCAAATAAAAGACAAGAAATGTGAAATGAAATTGAAATTTCATCAGTTTGTTTGTCTTCAAACAATTTGATACAGTAACAAACAAGAAAAGAAAAGGAAATGATTCGGTCATTTCTTACTAAAGACAAAGTCCACATCACTAAATTAAGGTTAATAGTACTTCATGAGATAAAACAAAAACTCTATCAAACTTTTTTTTTTCTAAATTAAAATGATGTTCATCTCTTCCACTAATTACTCCCCACAATTAACACCATGTTTGGATGGAATGTTTGTTCTACATGAGAGGGCTATTCAGGAGTCCTTGCCAGCTGGAGGCTCCGATCCCATTCCAATTTGCCGATCTGCCGGAATCAAAATCCGCTGTGGCGCCGTCGCCGATACTCTGCCATGGCAAACCCCAGAAAACCCTGCTCTCGCCTTCTCTATCGCTGCACATTTCATGCTTCACGGTCGCTGGTGCGGCGGCGGGGGTGGCGGAAGCGGTTGCTCCGCCGCTGAAATCGTGAATCCCACCCCCCATTTCCAGATTCCCATTTCCAAGTCCGTAAAAGAGATTGTGAGATGGGGTTTCGAGATTAAATCCACTCCTGAGAGCATCAATCAGTCCCGAGGAGGAAGAAGGAGAAACATAAGCACCACCGCCAAGGACATCGCCGGCGTGATGACGTGGCATGGTGGTGGGGGTGGTCCAGATGGAGAAATCGCGGTCGTCCAAGGCGGAGGTTTGTTTCTGCAGCCTGGCAATGGCTAAGGTGAGGTCATTGGAGGCGTAGGAGAGAGGTGGAATGGGGGTGGGGATTGGGTGGTGTTTGGCGGCGGCGGCGGCGGAGGAGGATCTCTTGTTCTTGCGGCAGCCTCCGCCTACGGGGACGTTGCGGAGGGTGCCGCCTTTGGTCCAGTATCTTCTGCAGGATTTGCAGATGTACCTGGGCTGTGAGAGGCTGTAGTTGTTGTAGTAACAGAATTTGGTGTTGGTGGAATCACATCTAGGGCATTTCAGACCCTGCATATCTCTTCCTTTCTTCTCTACTTTGCTTCTGCTCACCACCATTTCTAGTGTTTCCTGAACATATATAACAACTCACTACTAAACATCATTCATTAATAAATTAAACTAGAAACCTTTGTTTATTCATGACATGGGATGTAGAGAGGATATCTGTTTTGAGTTAATTGAAAACAAGATGTTTCAAATTTGAAATTTACAAGATGAAGGAATCATTCATGAACACAAAGGAAGAAATTAGAAAGAAGGTGAGAATGTGACCTGCTGATGATGGGTATGTGCAGTTGAAGAATCCATCTCACCATGCAACACTGCTTCTAATTAATTCAATTCCAGAGAGGTGATGGAGATAGAGGAGGGATCATTCAAGAAATAGAGTGATAGCTAATATATATGGCCACAAGGGGGGCAGAGAGGGAGAGAGAAAGAGTGGAGAGAGAGAGAGTGTGTGAGTGTAATGATTACAAGATTGTACTGGGATGTGTGTAAGCATATGTGGCAGTTGGCACGCAGCTGAAGAGAAGAAATTACCCACTGCTTCACCTCAGCTGTAGCTCTACATTCTACATACATGCATGATACATACGTATTCAGAGAGAGACTAGTAGTTGTGTCAGTGGGTCCCAGCAGCGTGGGAGGGCAAACCTTACGTGGGCCCGGTTACTATAAGGGCCCACTTATGCGCTCTCAATCCAACCTTACGCCTTACTCACCCATCTTACTTTTTCCTTTTTTGTCTTACAATTTTATTTTAAATTAATGTAAGTTTAATTTTGTTATCCCACCAAAATGTAAGTTTAATCAAATAAATTAAAAAGATATATGTTTTAATATAAAAGTAATAATTTAATGTGTTCTAAAAAAAATGATACCAATCTCATGTAAAATATACTACATAAAACTTGCTTTTCAGAAATTATAATTATATGTAGATTAGAATAGTTATAAAGGAGAAATCTTTAAGACATTCGCTAAATTTTTAAGACAATTAACTTATGTGGATTTGTATTTTTAGGACAGTTTGTTATTGGACTGATAAATAGAGGATATTATATTTTAATTTCGTAATTAAATGACAAATTAGGTTTAGTTTAAAACTTTCAAGCTCAATTTCAGGTTTTTTTTTTCAAGTAAGATCCAATTATGAATGAGATTTTTATGCCCTGGTATTACTTTCACTACTTCATTAATGTGTTCCATTAGGGGCCCACTTTTTTTTGTCACTGATGGAGGAGGAAAATCACTACATGTGACTCAAATAATTTATGAAAGAGCATTTACGCATTTGTAAATGTTTTTTTTTTCATCCTAAAGATAGGATTCGAACGTATCTATACAACCATCAACTTAATTAGTTGGTGGGCTCTTCCACTCTCTCTTCGACTTTCTGAGCTATGCCTAGGACTTCCAGTCGAGATAATTTGTGAATTAAGCGTTGCTGGTTTTACATAGTTGTTTTATAATATAAGAAACGGACTATGCGTGTATGGTGAGAATATTTTGTCGCATTTTAGTTAAATTTTGTATTTTTCCTTTATGGCAAGTAATGCGTCTTATTATAATAAATCCCGTCACGCGTTTCACACATTATAAGTAAATATTTTAATGCGAATATAGAAATTATAAAAATTAGTAATTTTTTTTCCTAATATAACATTTGAAGTTGAATGTGAAGAGGTTCACTTGAATTAATTGTTGTTTATAACAAGATTCTCCCCTATAACTAAAAAGATAACAACTAAATGTAAATACCTATATAATTGGAATCACTATATATACCAAGAGAAAAACACAAATTGATGAAAAATCTTGTGTGTAACGAGGGAACTATCATGTTAATTCAAATTAGAGGAGATATCGTGTGTAATCCATGGGAGTAAAGTTTGTAATTTATTTTATAGGGTATTAACCCATTTATAAACATGTAATAATGGTGGTAGCTAGGGAAATGAATAGTGGAATTAAAGTGTATATCCTACCTGTCATAGCTTCCTCTTGCTAACTCCATCGTCATAACATTTATCCACATCATCTTCAATTAATTCTTCTAACTTTTCTGATTTATTTCACTGGCTTTGCTGGGCCCACTGCTATCTTACCTACGTATATACTCCATTCGTCCCACAATACGCTTCACGTTTATTAGTATTTCACGTTATTTAAGAAAAGTTATATTTTTTGATCAACTTTATTAACTTTGCAGAATATTATAGTAGTATATTTAGGTAATAAAAAAATATAAAGTAATGGTATGTGTGTGAAAAATGATTGACAAATTTAAAATTAAAGTAACTCTTGAGGTTGTGGGATAAAGTGGTTTTTTTTTTATTTTTTGGAGTGTGAACGGAATTGTAGGACAAATAAATGAGGAAAGTGTAAATGATTTTGTGGGACGGATTGAATACTTCTTAATTTTTATTTTCTATTTTTCCATATGTATATTAAAAAGTAGTTTTATACTATATACTCCATATATATCTTTTAAAGTGGCCACCTATTTTTTTTTGGTTAACTTTGATTTTATATTTGACTTATAAATGTAAACAACAATATATGATTAATCATGATATTATTATTATTTTTATGCATATGGACACACAATTTTAATCTAGTCTTGAGATTCTTTATCAACACTACATCTTGTGGGGAAAAAAAGACCAAACACGTATTATTTGGACTAGTGTTGTATAGGGTGGTGCATGCTTGCAGAAACAGGTGTGTATATATATATATATATAGAGAGAGAGAGAGGTAGTACATGAATATATACAATTAATTGTATATATACACTATATTATTTATTTATTTAGAATGATACCACCATGATCATGAAAATTTTAGATATGGTGCAATCGGTGAGAGAGTGGCAATGAATGTAATTATGAACTCAATGATTCTGCTTTATTCCCACTAATTTGAATTGATTCAAAATAAAGGTTGCTCCATATTTTTGCCACGTTCAACCCCTATGCTTTCAATGGATTATTGCTTCTCTATTTTTTATTTTTTATTTTTCCTTCCGCCTCATATATTTCAATGAACGTTATCTCTCTATTTATTTATGGCAAAGAATTGTGAAATTTTCTCATTGGAAAATTTATGTATATATATAAAAAAAATATGAAATCTGCGCACTGCGCGAGATCATTAAATTATTATTTAATTTTTTATAATTAAATAATCTGTGTATAATGATTCAACATTAATTAGGGAGTTTTTATTTTTTATAGCTAGATAATTTTTTTCATTAATGTAAAGAATTTGCAACAAATTATATTGACTTTTGATAATGTGACATATACTAAATCATGTAAAAAGTTAATATACATACTCCCTCTGTCCGGATTCAAGGGTGTCATTTGCTTTTGAGCACAGAGATTAAGGAGTATTGTTATTTAATGTGTAGTGGTGGTTATATTAGTGGAGGTGTGGGTCCATTTTTTAGTTGTATTAGTGAGTGTGTGTGGATAAAAAAGAAAATGAGACATTTGGAGACGGACGTGCAAAAAGAAAAAATGATACCCTTGAAAGCAGACGGAGGGAGTATATATATACCGCTACATATATTTTAATTTTTTCAAAGAATCTTAACTTATATTTTTTATTTAAAAATATTACCTATAACATAATACAATTGAAAACTATTTATTATTCTCTCCGTCTCTCTAAAAAATGATCAACCACATAGGGACAATTTTTTTTTCTTGTTGTATATTTATGTACTCCCTCCGTCCACCGAAAATGTATACATTTTGTTGTTTTAAACGTCCGCACCTAAGGTATACATTTTTCTTTTTAAACACATGGAACCCACACACATCACTAATATATTTAATATATAGGTCTCACACACCTCACTAATACAACTACATACTATAACATTAAATAATAATACTCCTTAATCACGTGCAAAAAATAAATGTATACCTATTGTGCGGAAGGAGGGAGTAGTTGATAATATTTCTTTTTTTTATTGTATTTAAGTGCAATAATGATCAAAGTATGTACCTCATAGCAATAAATCCTGGAAGAAGTCTAGTGTAAGACTGTTTCACGTAATGACTTACGTACGTGCGACAGATAAAAAGTTATCACTTTCGCTGTAAAATATTTTCACAATCGCTATAAAGTGTTATCACTTTTCATTAATACTTTAAATTATTTATGAAATAACATTATCACTTTTCATTAGTTTAGTATCACTTTTCATTGTAAAAAGTTATCACTTTTCATCCATCTCACATAAGCCCTTAAAAAAATCTCAATTTATTATTATTTTTATACATGATTTGATTTGATATTGATTATTAATTAATTTATATAAAAATTTATTTATTAATTACAATTAATGATATTAAAGTAAATAAGTCACAATAAGTATTGTATATGAAAAAAATAGAAAGATATTATACATCATTTTAGAACACGTTCAGGAGATGATAAGTTAGCGAAAAATAACTTTACTATATTATATATACATTTATATATATATATATATATATATAATCTTGATTTTAATGTTATTTGATAATGATTTAACTTAAAGAACTTAAGCTTTCGATTCTCTACATGAATTAATTTTTCAATCTCTTATTTCTCTAGAGGTAAATCGATTCAAAAATACTTGAATCGATCTTCTTTCACTTGAAACTTTAGAGGTATCTTAAAGAACACTTGAATCAATTCTTAAGAGATAATACTTGAATCAATTTTTTTTCTCTTGAAGAATCAATTCTTAAGATGTAAATCGATTCAAGAATACTTGAATCGATTATCTTTCTCTTGAAAAATCAATTCTTAATATGTAAATTTCAATTCTTAAAATGTAAATCAATTCAAGAATACTTGAATCGATCATCTTCCTCTTGAAGAATCAATTCTTAAGATGTAAATTGATTCAAGAATACTTGAATCGACCCTCTTCTTCTTGAAAAATTGATTGAGTCTCTTCTTGAACGATCATCTGACTCTTGAAGAATAAATTCTTAAGATGTAAATCGATTCAAAAATACTTGAATCGATCTTCTTTCTCTTCAAGAATCAATTGAGTCAATTTTTTAGAGGTAGATTGAATCTCTACTTAATTCGCTCTATCAAAATAAATTTTATACTTTGATAAATCAAATCTTTAGAGGAACTTAAGAAAGTTCTTATTCCTCTTGGATAATCGAATGTTTGTATTTAGAATGAATAGCCAAAAAGTCTTATAATTTATAGGTGGGGTGGGAAAAAATATTATATAGAATATTCTTTTTATCCTTTTATATATATGATTTAATTTTATCTAATTAATTTATTACATAAAAGATTTAGTAATTAATCAATGATACCAAATAAATAAATAAAATATTAAAAATTTAATTATTATTAAAAATAAGAAACATATTATTTAAAAAAGAAAATATTAAATAAAGAAGTTAACTGAAAGTAAATAAGAAAAATATTAAAACACGTCAGCAAGAAAAATTTCTGCTGCAGTATATATATATATATATATATATATATATATATATATATATATATATATATATATATATATATATATATATATATATATATATATATATATATATGGGTTCATTACTCCTAGATACACATTTTTAACCTAAATTACTATTAGATACATGGAATTTAAATAATTACTCTCAACTACATAATATTAAAGTAAAATACCAAATATAACCTTATACTCAATACACTTTTAAACCAACAACCCTACCCCACACCCACCCACCGGAGTTGACCGGTTGTTGACCTGTGTTGACCAGCCGGTCAACGGCGTTGACCGGTCGTTGACCGGCGTTGACCAGTGTTGACCGGCCGTTGCCCGGCGTTGACCGGCGAAATTGTGCAAAACAATTATGCAAAATCAAATTGTGCAAAACAATTGTGCAAATATATAGGGGATCGGACGTTGACCGGCCATTGACCCGGCGTTGACCGGCCGTTGACCGGCGAAATTGTGCAAAACAATTATGCAAAATCAAATTGTGCAAAACAATTGTGCAAATATATAGGGGACCGGCCGTTGACCACCGATGACCGGTTGTTGACCGGCGTTGACCACCATTGACCGGCGAAATTGTGCAAAACAATTGTGCAGAATCAATTTGTGCAAAACAATTGTGCAAATATATAGGGGTATTTATGGTACTACAGTCATAATTGTGTAGTTATGAGTAATAGTGCTTTAAGTCATGTAGTTAATAGTAATTATGCATTTTTTTTGTAGCTAATAGTAAGTGACCCTATATATATATATATATATATATATATATATATATATATATATATATATATATATATATATATATATATATATATATATATATATATATATGATGTGAATTAGGTTATATTTTTGTTAAATTATTTTTTATTATATAAAAAATATTTTTTGAAGAGATTTAAAAGAGTAATAGATAATCACTTTAAAGAGTAATTTTTCATGTACTAGTGAGTAATCGATAAATCATAATTTATAATAATTTGTAGAGTAATTTTTTCATTTAGAAGAGTAATAATTTATATCTTTAAATGATAAATTTTCATGTATTAAAGAGTAATAAATGAAAATATGATTAACGTGTGAACCCGATTTATACAAATGTTTTTCCTCTATGAGACAAATAAAATGAGATACTAACATTTTAACATGTGGGAATGTGTGGTATGATTACTGTGGAAAAATAGGAATGCCATTATTTTTTAAAAACGAATCGATCATAGTGGAAAAGATGGTTGAAGAACTTAAAGCCCGCATCTGGAGCTAGATTTTTGGAAATTTTCATCAATCTTGATTGTGTGTTATAAGGATTGGAGACAATGTCCTAATTTCATTTTGTATTAAAGAAGTTTTGAACTTGGAGAAGAATTCTTAAATTCTTGCGGGTGGAAATATAACTTTATATACTTTTGTAATGGGTAAATCTCATGCCCACTTTATTTAATAATATTTGCACTTTTCCTATAAAAAAACTAATATTTTAACAAAAAAATAACTGCATGCATGGTGAGTTTTTCAATTAATTTCTGTAAGACAGTAACTCTGTTCATAATTATTAGTCAATTAATGAATCAGTTGATAGAAATTGAGTAACTGCATGCATGGTGAGTTTTTCATGTCAAAACTCAACGCAAAATTAATACTCCATTTAATTACCAACTTTTCTAGTAATTAGTGCTGAATTTAACTTTATCATACACTTTTTGTTTTATGAAAGAAAAGAAAAAATCTTTATACAAGAAATCCAAAATTTTGGCATTTTGCTCCATTTTTGCTAAATAAATTTCACGGTGTGCATTCATGAATTTAAATTGCAATAGGAATTTTTACATTTTGATATTTTTTCATACTACTTAGATTTTGTAACAGATCAATTATCAATGAAAAATCACTTTGTTGTGCATGAAAGAATAATGGTGAATTAAAATGAGAATTTATAAATGTTTTGAACAGATCTAATAGACGAGTAAAGGATAAGTGGGAGAGTAAATTTAATATATAAAAAAAAGAATTGTATTAATTACTAGTTCAATTTTAATTAAACTAAGCCAAGTTTAGTGTTTAATTTCAATTAAGGTCAAGGAAATGGTCCAAAATTTTACCCAATTAGCACCACCTCAGCCGTTGTATGCTCACATGTTCGAGGGATAGCCATTTGGGAGTGGGAGTTGATTCAAATGATACAAGCAAATAAGTTTGAAAGAATACACTGTAGGATTTTAATTAAAGAATGTTGATGGGAAAAGCGTACAACATATACCTACTAGTAGTACTGTAGTGCAAGAGTGGATGATGCCTAATGTTCATAAGAAAATGTAGCTTACATGCAAGAAAATATTTTAATTTTTCGGAAAAATATTAAATTTGGCAATTTATGTTTGGCGTAATTCAAATTCGATTCCCAATTTTCTAAATTTGCAATTTAGATCCTTTAATGTCTGATTTTAGTCTTCTTTGTCCAATTTTGATCCTTTATTTGTAGGAAATTACTAAATAAAGCCGGGAATTTGAGCATGAGATGCACGCGTCAGGAAAATTTTAAAATTGGTCATTGCACGCCGAGAAAATTTTAAAATTAGTCTTTTATATTTAGCATAATCCAAATTCAATCCTCAAAATTGGCACAGTCGCAATTTAAATATTCTAGTGTCCGAAAAATTATTTCTTTAAAGTGATATTTTTATATTGCACTATTTTTTATTTAAAAGGGTACAAAAAAATTATCTCTCTTAAAGAATAATTTTTCATGTAATAGCAATGGATAAATAAGGATACGCGTGTTGATGAGAGTGGAAATTTATGTACTTTTGAGTCCGATTTGATACCTCTTTGAGTGTATAATTGATATTATCTGCACAAATCTTTATACGGAGTACTTTGAATTATTATTGACTAAAAGGTGTTTGAGAGGTATTTTGTTGTATTTTGATAAGAAAAAAAATTAAGAGCACACAGTTGGAATGAAGGTTGAACTCGTGCTATAAGTGTGAATCCGATTCACAAAAATACTTTTCATCAAATTATACATTTTCCCATATATTAAACTATTGCACTTAGTTTTTTTTTTTAATTAACTACTCTTTCCATCCCATAATGAAATTTAGAGTTAGTGCAAAAAAAAATTATTTTTGTATTTGCTTATAGGAATAATTTGATATTTTTAAATAATAAATAAATTATAAAGTAAGTTAATGACTTATAAATGGGTGACAAATTTGAAACTAAAGTTTAGTGTATGATTGTTAGATTGTGTATTACTCCTTCCATCCCATAATAAGGTATACACTTTGAGTTGGTTTCTTGTGTCCCTCGAGTGCACAAGGTGTGTAAATGTATAACATTTTGTTCTAAAGAATATACATTTTAATTAATAAAATGTATAATTTTTTCATAAAAAAGATCTATTGAAATATGAATAGTATAAATATTTGATTAAATTTTTTTTTCAGGAAATAAATGGTATATGTTATTATACTAAAGAATATACCATTTAATACTAAAGGTATGACTTTTGAAAAATGCGGACGGTGTCCCAGGGGCATGCAAGTTTTAGCCATACACTTTTTCATTTTGATCCGTCCCAAAACAAATTAGTACTCCCTCCGTCCCATTTTAGATGACACTCTTTCCATTTTGGGTTGTCCTACAAAAATTTGCACCTTCATAAAAAAAAATAAAAAAGTCAAATACAATCATCTTTCCTCATACACTTTATTTACAAAAAAAAACCACATTTACCCAACACACATACCATGCTTTATCATTTATTTATTACCAAAAATGACGTAATGCCCCTAAAAGTTATCACTTTTTAATATGCGTGCATAAAGTAGTGTGCAAATATTTGTGGGACGGACGGAGTATACATTTCCTTTTTTGGTAAATTGGACCTGACAAACAATTAATATATCAACATGGGACCCACACACTACACTAATACCACTACCTACTACACATTAAAATATTATTTCTCTCACCTCACTACACATTAAAATATTATACTCCTTAATCTACAACCCAAATCCCCTATTCCACTTTGGTATTCCACTCCCTATTTCATAACTTCTTTCCTATTAAAAAACTATACCCTAGTTAATGACCATTAAACCCCTGGGGCATGGGGTGAAAATTTGACCATTGATTACAACACATGTCAAAAATCTAATTAGTGCAATAGTAGATGAAACACATAATGGAATAGGTGATCCCATTTGCTTAATCTACGTGAGAATGTAAACGTATACCTTATTCGGAGGTAATATTTCCTTATTTGAGGTTATGAACTTGTTTATTTGATTAAAAAAATATTAATTATGAATTTGTCATGATAAATGTTAAATATTTTAAATGATGAAAATATCATTAATTTTATTTGTGATTAATTTAAAAGTTTTAAACGAGTCATAATGTATACAATCAAGTCATAAATATGTACAATCGAATCATTTATTTTAAGGCAAAGACTTGTGTGCACCCGGGCGCACGGAGGCACCCTCCGTGCGTCTTTAGAATTTTGTGTTAAATTATATACCATTTAGTATAAAAATGTGTACCTTTTATTTTTTGAAGAAAAATAAAAAATATTAATGAAAAGTGTATACTCTTTAAAATAAAATGGTGTACACTTATTAATTAAAGTGTATACCCTTTAAAACAAAATAATGTATCCTTATCTATAATACTAAATTCTAAAGGCGCACGGTGTGCATCAGGCACACACAAGCCTCACTCTTATTTTAATAGAGCAAATAACAGAATCAATATTATTTTTATCAAATTTTGGGCATTTAGAATAAATACCCATTAAAGTAATTAAGTAGGAGTAATATCCAATTGAAGATTATTATATTATATTCAACAATTGATTCATTGGCTCTGTTGCCGCCATTACTCCTGCTTTCTTTCAATGAAATCATAGAAATATTCAAGTAATGAATGATTGATTGAATTCTCTTATCCCTTAAGATAACAAATCAGTAACGCATGCAATCCACTGGAAATCATAATCAACCAATCAAATTAAAGAAATGAGACTTATGCCTCTAGCTACCTATTAATTAATTATATATTCCATGAACATTGCGTCCTTATTGATTTAAAGAGTATTTAATTAGTTTTATTTTATTAATAGTGATTAATGTTTATATTCATTTTTTTTGACAAAATGTTTAGAGTGTATATTAGGTGGTGTAAGGGTGTACTCATATGTGTATGTCTTTTTATTATATTTTGTATACGTGTTTTGTAATAATTGTATAATTTTTTCACATTAAGTTTTTATTAAAAAAACTAACATCCATATGTGTATAACTTTTTATTGAATATTATATACAAATTTTCATTAAAAAAATTAACAATTAAATTGTATACATTTTTACTCTTAATTGTATATGTTTTTGTTTATATTTGTATATGGGTGCACCCTATCTTTAGGTGCACCCGGTTGCACACTATAAATTGCCAAATGTTTATATTTTTTATTAAAAAGAGATAAATGAATATTTAGAACGGTACTTTCGAAATAATAAATTGGTAGACGTTACGATTGTTGGAGGGATTATATTTTTCCTAAAATATTTCTATCAATTTTAAGGGACCAACATTCTTGGAATGGTGGGAAAATCAAGGCAAACAGAGTATTACAATCCCCCCCCCCCTAACCCACCCTAGCCAACAGATATTCTAACACTGTCATCATCTGTCATTGCTATATGCATAGACAAACAATCATTGATTCCACTCTTGGGATCCCATGAAATTGGCTTTTATTTTGCCTACTACATATTTTGAAAGACAAAATTATTACTCCCTCCGTCCCATTTTCATCTTCATATTTACTGTACACACGCAAATTAAGAAAAATCACTTTTTGAGTAACTTTTGGGGGTAGTTTGGTATTTTTGGGTAATAAATAAATGATAAAGTATGTTATGTGTGTTAAAAAGGTGATGTCATTTTTGAAATTAAAGTATGTTAGAGGGATATTAGTTTTGTACCTTTTCCTTTTATGGAAATATGAAGTTGAAATTGGGACGGACCAAAACGGAAAGTGTGAAGTTGAAGTTGGGACGGAGGGAGTATAAGTTAGGTAGGATGCTGAATTTAAATATACTTAATGTTGAACTTAATATACAAAAGTAAAAAATATAAAATAATTCATGTGTACTCCGTATATGAATATGTGTGAGTGTGAATTTGATTATTTAATCAAATATTTAATCTTAATATTAATAAGATTTAAGGAGCCCTTTTTCCCCGTTATGTAACTATATTTGATGTGAATTAATAATTTTTATTAAAGATTATATTGATGTGAAATAATAATTTGGGTGTGCGTATACATTCAAATTTTATTAAATAATATATTGATGTGAAAATAAAATAAAAACATATATAGTAAGAATTTGTACAATAATAATTTTTTTAAGGGTGAAAGAAGACAATTTGTACAAAATTTTAATTAGCGGACATCGATGTGAAAATAAATTTAGACATAAGAATTTTCCTTAAATTATACGGGCAAAAAAATTGAATATATGTAAAAATGGTAGACTTGCATAAGATTACATTGGGGTCATTTTGCACTTTCGCAATTAGTAATTATCATTTTTTTTATTAAAAATATTATAATTTTTATTTAAAAATTTTAACACTTTTTATTTATATTATTATTTATAAAATAATTCAGAATACTATTGCCACTTTTAATTAATTAGATATAACTGTTCATTAAAATTTTATTATTTTTAGCATTTTATAATACGCAGTTAATTAAGAGTATAATATTTTGTTAAGAATTGATATATTGTTATGCATAATAAACACTAAAGACAAAAGAAAAAATAAATGAAGTATTCAGAATGCATTGAAAACATAACTGTAGACAAATTAAATATTTAATGCAAACAATTTCTTTTACAATTATTTTTTATATTATTGTCATGTGTTGTTTAATGATACATTTTTTAGTATGTAAATATAAAGTAAATTATTATGATAGAATAAGGAAATTCAAGTAGTACACTGTATATATTTAATGACTTGGAGCCTAGAGGGCGGGAAGTAGATCAAATATTATTAAACTTTAAGCTTTAGACTGTGTTTGGATGGATGGATTTGAGGAAGAATTTATAAATTCATCCCTCAAATTCATCCATCATGTTTGGATGCTATTTGAAATCAACGGATTTATAAATTCAAGATTTTAAATCAATGGATTTCAAATTATTGATTTGATTTTAAATTTTTTTAGTTGTTTTTGAATGGATTTCAAATCCTTACTCAAATCGTATCATTTGAAATACTTCCGTTGTTGTGTAATTGATTATATTAATATATAAAAATAGTATAAAAAGTAAAGTTTTATATAAATTTTTTTGAGTGGTAGGATTGAGCGATAATATTTTATAATTTAAATATTAAAAAGTAAAGTTTTATATAAATTTTTTTGGGTGGTGGGTGGAGGTGGGTGGGGTAGGGTTGGGTGATAATATTTTTATTATTCAAATATTAAAATTCTAAAATTTTATAAAAAAAAATTTTTGGGTGGGGGGTGGGTAGGGGGCAAGTTGGGTGGTAGAGTTCCTTCCCAAAAAAATTACTTTTAATAAAATTTTAAATTTTAATATTTAATATAATAAAATTTTATTTTTTTTATTTATTATATATAAAATTTTATTTTAAAAATAATTTTTGAATCATTGATTTGAAATTCTTCCAAAAATCCATAAATTATCCAAACAGTGGAATTCAAATGAATTGATTTAAAATCCAAGGAATTTAAAATTCACAGATTTTCAAATCCATTGAATTTGAAATGACTCAATCCAAACGTGAAATTAAAATATATACCACTTATTTCATTTAAGACCCGTGTTTATTTACTTTTTTTTTTCTTTTTTAGTTTATTTGAAAAAATATATATATCTTTTAAAAAATATGAGGATTCCACACTTATAAATTACTATTCTTATCAATTTTATAAACTCATAACTTCATAAAATAAAGTAAAAATAGTATAATACTAATACAATAACTACTAATTATAAGTACACATGAAATAATATTCGTACTTGTATGAAAAGGCAAATAAATACTCCCATTCCTCAGAAAATATTGGTATATTTAATTTATAACAACATAATATAAATGTTGTTTTCGGTTTTTAAATACAGATTTAGAGTTATATAATTCATTCTTTATTCTAGTTGTGTTTTAGTAAAATCATACTCTTTATGTATGTTCGATAAGTATGGAGTATTTATTTTTTGCACATAAATTAAAAAATATTATTATTTAATGTATAGTGAATAATTGTATTAGTAGATTATGTGGGTTCTATATATTAATTGTATTAGTAATTTGTTGGTCTCATGCGTCTAAAATAGAAAATGTATCCTTTAGTGCGAACGTCCAAAATGACAAATTGTATATCTTGCCGGTAGAAGGAGGGAGCATTTCATAAATCTCACATATTTTTTATTTATGTAGATGATCACATCCTACTCTATCACACACATCACTCCCTACTATTATACATTGATTTGACATGAAGTTAAAATTTATTTTATTTTAAATTCTCAAAGCATAAATAAATTAAAACTATTTATTGGCTTTACTAAATTCACACAATTCTAAATTAACTTTTTATTTATTTATTTATATTTACTCCAAAACAAATATCAACTTGGTTCTAATAACAGTGTAGTTTATTTATTGTTGTGAGTGCATATAAAAAGAAATAATGAGAATTATTAGATTAACGAGGGCGATGAATGAAGAAACCCTACTATTGGTAGAGATAATGTGGTGAGCCATTTGTATAGAGTGGGACCAAAATGGTCCATAATGAGCAATCAGCATCAGTCAAATCAATTGACCAGTCAAAACAATGCATATTGCTTCAAATTAAATAAATAAATAAAATGATAACAAGAGAATGAAAAAAAGAAAAGAAAAAAAAAACTCTCCTCCAATTGTTGCCTATTTACATTTTGCAAGTGAATTAAAAGTATTGGAGTACTATTATAATTTTTAGTGTTCCATAAAGTTTATATTTTATTTTATAGTAATTAAATATTCCCCATCCCAATAATTTGTGCACACTTCCTTTATAAATTACAAAGGGAGTGTGCACAAATTATCGGTACAGAGAGAATAAAATTTACACAAAATAATTATTATATCATTATGGAGCGCACACACAATGATAATACATCTACATACTATAGATTAAAATATTATACCCCTCATCTCGCTATATATTAAAATACTTCTTCCGTCCCATAAAATTTTTCATACTTTCCTCATTTGTTTGTCTCACAAAACCTTTCACACCCTAAAAAATGATACATCACTTTATCTAATAACCTCAAAAGTTACTTTAATTTCAAATTTGTCACTCATTTTTCACACACATATTATTACTTTATACTATTTGTTATTACCTAAAAATATTATAATACCATCCAAAGTCAATAAAGTTAGTCAAAAAGTGCAACTTTTCTTAAACAACGTATAATAGTAAATGTGAAAAGTATTATAAAACGAAGTGAGTACTATATTTCTTAATCTCGGAAAGAAATATTATTTAAAATGTAATTATATGTAGTTGTATAAATGAGATGGGTGAATCTCTCCTATAATTCTTAAAAGATCTCCTTTGGAATTTACTACCTAGGCTTAATTTTCCACTTTTGTACCTTCCATGACCAATATCTATATATTCTCCAAATCATAATAATAGTATTTTTTTTTGCCGTTAAAAAAATTTAAAAATCATTAGTTCTGATTTCTACAAAACTTATAACATGCTCAAAATTTTCATTCATATGGAGTATATAATATTCATTAAGTAATCGTCCTTTGCCAAAAAAAACAAAAAAAAAACAAAAAACAAACATGTTAAGTAATCGTGTTTCTCTTTGGCACAATAGTAACACGATGCATGTGTGTAGATAGATAAGGCGTGAATATTTTCATTTTCCCCATAATTTTGAACATTTTAATTATCACAAACACTTGTTAAATTGGATTTACGGTTGTGGTCCCTTTTCCAATCATATGAAATATATCTTATGTATTATTAGTATGTTTAAATTAAAATGGACCATATGGTTTACAAGAATTTATGATGTAAACCAATTTACAATAAGTTTACAATAATCTAACTCTTTAATTATATAGTGTTATTATTATTTTTTTAGTTATAATGATTTATAGTTATATATGTTTTTTTTTATTATTTTGTTGTGAATTTATACAGTATCAATAAGTTCATAAGTACTCATACCGTGATTAAGTTATTTAATTTAAAATGTTTTTATTATTTAGATTTATTTAATTATTTAAAAAGGAAAATACCAAAGATCGATGTATGATAATAAATCTTATATTTATTAAAAAAAGTAATTTTTTAGTTTTATATAAATATAAGATGTTTGGAGATTTCTATTCATACTTTTAAAGTTGAGATAATTCACATTAAATAATGATGACCTTATTAACCAATGAGACACTAATATATAAATAATTAATACCACACTACTAGACATCCTTTTCATTTCGAGTTCTTTGCATCCACAAATAGGTGACAATGGTATATTATTATTATTATTATTATTATTATTATTATTATTATTATTATTATTATAATAACTATTATTAACCTATTTGTCACATATTTTTCGAATTATATTTATACTAGTTTTGTCCCCGGCGAACGAGGTTTTATTATGTGTGATGTTTTTATTTTAAAAATATAATTTTATATTTTATTAATATATATATATATATATATATATATATATATATATATATATATATATATATATATATATATATATATATGTTTGTTTGTTTTTTCATCTTACTTTACTATTAAATGTATTTTTTACATTCGTGTTAAAAAGATGAACATTCAATTAATATAAAATGAAGCGATCATAGTAGAATATTTTCAATTCAAAATCTGGAAAATGAATAATCTATCAATTTGTGACCTAATTATTTTTTCTATCAGTTGGAAACCTTAAAATATATAAAACAATAAAAAAGGATAGCAATGTGCCATAATAGGTATTTTTTTAGAGTGAGACTTGCGTGCGCCTTTAGAATTTTATATTATGGGTAAGAGTACATTATTTTATTCTAAAGGGTATACATTTTAATTAATAAGGGTACATCATTTTGTTCTAAAGGGTATACAATTTTTATTAATATTTTTTGTTTTTTTCAGAAAATAAAGGGCACATATTTTTATAGTAAAGGATATACAATTTAATACAAAATTCTAAAGGCGCCCGGCGTGTGCCCCGTGCGCTCGGGTGCACACAAGTTTTTGCCTTTTTTTATCATATTTATATAACAGAAATATTAAACTTATGATTAATTGTAAATTTAATAAATAATAAAATATCTCTCTCTTTTTATCTTTTAAAATTATTTTTTTATTGAATAACTAAACCAAATTATTAAAGTTAAAACTCAATTAATTTTTTTATTGAATAACTCAATCAAAACATTATTAGTTGTAAATTAATTAATAATCGAGTCTCACTCTTTTTTTATCTTTTAATTTTGTTTTTTAAATTGAATAACCCAACTAAAACATTTAAATATAAAAATATATTAAAATCATTATTATTTTTTATTATTTTAAATATTAATTCATAAGTTATTAATTAGAGGGACCTAATAAAATATTAGTTAAAATGTTAAATTACTTAATACTCTCTCCATTTCGGACTTATATTCGCCGACACTATAGATACAGAGTTTAAGAAAATTTATTTTTTGATAAACTTTATTGACTTATTAGGGGTATTGTGGTATTTTTAGGTAATAAAAAATTAAAAAGTATGTTATGTGTGTTAGGTGGAAGTGATATTTTTGAAATGAAGATAACTTTTGAGGTTGTTGGTTAATGTGAAGTTTCATTTTAATTTTTTTTATTGAATAACTCAATCAAAACGTTATTAGTTGTAAACTAATTAATAATTGAGCCACACTTTTTTTTATCATTTAATTCTATTTTTTTAAAATTGAATAATCCAATTAAAATATTTAAATGTAAAAATATATTAAAATTTATTATCATTTTTTATTATTTTAAATATTAATTGTAAGCTATTAATTAGATGGACCTAATAAAAAATTAGTTAAAATGTTAAATTACTTAATACTCCCTCCATCCCGGACTTATATTCGTCGACACTATAGATACGGAGTTTAAGAAAAGTTACTTTTGACCAACTTTATTAACTTTTTATGGGTATTGTGGTATTTTTAGGTGATAAAAAAAATTAAAAAAGTATGTTATGTGTGTTAGGTGGGAGTGATATTTTTTAAATTAAAATAACTTTTGAGGTTGTTGGTTAATATGAAGTTTTATTTTTTGGGTGGTGACCATAAATGTGTGACGGATGAAAACAAAAAGTGTGAACATAAATGTGGGACGGAGGGAGTATAAAATATTAATTGCAGGATTAAAAATTTTAAACATATTTATTAAAATATTTTTATTAGAATTAAAATAATAAATTTTCATTAAAATACATAAAATATTCTTATAATCTTATTAGATTAAATTAAATCATTATAAAAAATTACTTAAAATATAATATTAATTGCAAGATTATAAAATCTTAATTACTTTAAATATTAAATTATTTAAATAAAATATTAATTGCATTATGAAGATTATTAATGAGAGAGATTAAATAAAATAATATTTAAAATATTAAATCACTTAAAATAAAATATTAATTTAAAGATTAACGTGAGAGTGCCACAAGTACTATTTTTCCAAGAACGAATATAGCGATGCCACATACACAAAATTTTTTAAGAGAATCGTGACGCCGCCACATACACAATTTTAAAATTTTATATTCTCTTGATTTCCAAGGAAACATATTAAGCATGTGGTCATTGACAATTTCTATAACTCTATTAGGAGAGCAAGATTTGCCTTAATCTCAAAATAACGTTAATTGCATGCTTAACATGGCGCCTCATATCTTCCTTTTATAATTTCTATATGAAATCATTAAATTACCTAAAATTATAAACTTTTATAAGAAAATTATTTAAAATAATATTATTACATAATATTAATATTATTAAGATTAGAATATTAGATCTTTATTAAAAGAATTGTTTAAAATAAAGTATTAATGGTAAGATTATAAAATATTAATTATTTTAAATTTAATAAAATTATTAAAATATATTACTGAAAATAAAATATTAATTGCAAGATTAACGTGGGAACGCCACATACATAATTTTTCTAAGAATGAATGTGGCGACGCCACAAACATAATTTTTTTTCAAGAAGAGCGTGGCGTCGCCACATACACAAATCCAAGATTTTATTTTTTGGCAAGCACTTGTAAATTAATAGTATTAATGATATATATATATATATATATATATATATATATATATATATATATATATATATATATATATTATATAAAGTAATTTTTTTAGTGCACAACACACTACAATTTTTTTTTTTTAA
Organism: Pogostemon cablin; assembly: GCA_023678885.1. Lineage (NCBI taxonomy): Eukaryota > Viridiplantae > Streptophyta > Magnoliopsida > Lamiales > Lamiaceae > Pogostemon > Pogostemon cablin. The sequence continues at coordinate 9,416,371 of CM042965.1, forward strand.
CAACAGAATATTCTGTTGTTAAAAGTCTTAATTCCATTGTTAAATTGGCTTAGCAACGGAATCCATTGGTAAAATTCCATTGCTAAAGTGGTGGTTGGTAAATTTTTAGCAATCAAAATTCAATTCCGTTGGTAATCCATTGCTAATAATTTCATTGGTAATTTATATAATGATTCCCTTGCTAATCCGTTGCTAATTACCAATGGATTGAATTCCGTTGTTAAAATAGAGAATAAATCCGTTGACATTCCGTTGCTAAAACAAAAATATCATGTTTTTTGCTAATCCATTGGTAATTACCAACAGATTGAATTCCGTTGCTAAATTACGTTCCAAATTAATTAACACAAGTTCAAAAGAAAAAAATATTGACTGCTTTGTATTGAATTGAAGGATATATATGCGAAATAATACGAACTCTATTTTTTTAATAGTTTAATTGTTCAGTGTTAATTGAAGTGTCAAATAATATATACAGAAAAAACTAACATCATGTCTGACACTATCGTTATAACATCAGTTCAATGTTGGTAATGATATTATAATCCTGATACAGAATTCCAACATCATGTTCGCTACCATCGTTAGAGCATTGAAAATTGGATTCAACGTCAATCCTGGCATTGAAGCTCGACATAGAAGACCAACGTCATGTTTAATACTATCGTCATACTTCGATTAACAACAATCACTACAACAAAAAAGCATTAAGACAACATATATAATATATTGTCCATTAGCTTTTTTAGTGAAAATGCTATGTAGTCAAAGCCTCTATTATCTTATAGTCTATTTATGACAACACATTATGTGTGTAGTCTTTGTGCGTTTTTTCTTAAAAAAGACGCACAAAGAAATTACATTATATGTGTAGTCTAAGATGTACAAAGAAAACACATTATATGTGTAGTCTTTATGCGTTTATTCTTAAAAAGACGCACAAAAAAAATACATTATATGTGGTCTTTGTGCTTCTTTTTTTAAAAAAATTACGCACAAAGACAACAGATTATATATGTTGTCTTTGTGCGTCTTTTTAATAAACTCTTTATTAAATGACAACAAATTACTCTCTCCGTCCCACATTTATCTTCACACTTTTCATTTTCGTCTGTCCCACATTTATCTTCACCACCCAAAAAAGAAAACTTCACATTAATCAACAACCTCAAAAGTTACCTTAATTTCAAAAATACCACTCTCACCTAGCACACATAACATACTTTATAATTTATTTATTACTTAAAAATACCACAATACCCTTCAAAAGTCAATAAAGTTGGTCAAAAATCAACTTTTGTTAAACTCCATATCTACAGTAACTGTGAAGACAAATATGGGACGGAGGGAGTATATGTGTAGTCTTTGTGCAATTATATTCATAATAATTTTTTAAATGACAACTGATTATATATGTTGTCTTATTTAGTTAAAATAACACATATATGTGTCGTCAAATTTATTAATTTTTTTATTGACACTACAAGAAACTGTCAGATTAGCGACGGGAATTTTCCGTCGCTAAAATAGGAAAAATCCGTCGTTAAATAATTTACCGACGGATTACCGACGGAAATGGTGTTGTCGCTATTTTCATGGTCGGTAATTTATTAGCGATGAAAATTAAATTCCGTCGGTAATTACCGATGGATTTTGATCGTCGATAAATAAATTATCCGTCGGTAATCATGCAACACCAATTCGTCGGATATCACTAATTAGTGACGATATTACCGACGGAATTTTCCGTCGGTAATTAAAAATACAAAAAATAAAATACATTACCGACGGATTTTTTCGTCTGTATTTCTATATGAATTTTTTTAATTTATCATCGTTAATTTCTATATATTTTTATTATTATATTTGAAAATTTAATATTAATACCTGTAAAAAAATTGAATATTTAAATTAACATCCAAAATACCACCAAATATAAATTTATCATATAATATAATATTCAAATTCTAAAATCTCCACAATCTCAAATTCAAAGTAATACAAAAAATTGAAACACAAAGTAATACAAAAATTCGAATCACAAAAAGAACTAAGCCTTCCTCTGTTCCAAAAGCAAATAAATTAGACCTTTGTGTATCCTTTTACATTTGGAAAGGCTCTCAGGAGCAACAACAAAAACATTGGCCAGTCTGGGGAAAATATGGGGTTTCATCAACTGAAAAATGTGAAATTCTAGCTTGATTTTTTTCTCCCAGCACTGAAAAATATACATGCCAAGCAACTCAAAAATTTCTTCTACTGTTGGAGCATTAAAACTGTGAACAAATTCTGCATACTCTGTTATATCACGCTTAAGACGCATTCCTCCACTGAAAACAGATATATGTATGTCAATTCAACTAAAATGGCAGACGAGACAAGAGGTAACAAATAAAGTTGATCAGAAAAATAACTACAAATTTAACCATTAGATATAAGCTGGCCTTTAAATGCAAAATCAAGGGTTGACTATGATTGATGTATAGAAAAAAAAATAATGCTCTAAATTCATGCCTATAGGTTTACACAAAGAGCTTAGAAACATATGTACGAGGAAAGCAGTCATGGACCACTATATAGTCGTACAGATTACCTTGGATTAAAAGTGAACTTCTGCCAATGATTCAGTAGGCCCTTGTGCAAGCGATTTTCCTGAAATAGTTGATCGTTATTGATGAAGATCTCAAAAATGCTGCTCTTCCATTGATATACAAGTTCAAAATGTAAATTTTCATTTAAATCATTAAGCTTCCAAACAATCTTCCATTGATACACAAGTTCTCATAGTTTCTAAGAATATAGTTTTCAGAAGATTCTATAACAAAAAGACTTTGTTATATAGCTCAGCAAAGATAGATAATCATGAAAGGTAAAGTTGCAGCAGATATTTTGGACATGATCAACTAGGAAAAATGGGTTGTTGAGTTGTAGTCGACATCATTGAATTTTTTTATATCTAATTAAATGAAATTCAACTTACAGAATATATGAAAACCTGTCTCATACCAATATCCATCCTTATCTTTCCATGTAGCCACCTCCTGAAGATAGGAAATCATTAGACATACTGAAAACAGAGGAGAATGTAGAGCATAAATAAAATACAGACCTTTCCACCAAGAACAAACCTTGCTTCCAACAATATTAGCTTATAACCAGCATCAGCCAAATACTTTGCAGTAGAGAAGCCAACTAAACTTGTAAGGAACACAACAATTCAGTAACATTCTCATGATCAAACAATAACGCAACACTGTACATTAATTAATCACAGAATCCTATGTGGTCACTACTCTTACTCATAGATTGTGAAACATAAAATGCTGACATATTAAGGTAACTGATAAATGCCACAGCAATTTGAAGATAAAGGTAAATTCCACAGCATTTAAAGTTTAAAGCAGAACATGAAAGCAATTGGTGAATTTGTATTTGCTATTTAAATCTATAACTGAGCTCTAAGTACCTTGTTAATATTTATAGAGGGTTTGCAGCTTTTAAAAGCTCATTATATACTATCTTTTTTGTGTATACTAATATAATGTAGAAAGAGAATTAGAGTTCAGAGATAATAATCTAGCAGCTCAATCTATGGTAGCAAAAGAGAAAACAAAGAAGTCACTGCATGTCCAATTAAAAATCACAAATACCAACTAAATTATAATAGAGGAGCATGCCTGTTATAGCTACTGACAGACGCACCTTGCATTGTGCTTCATACTTTAGGGTATCCTCCTCATGCAGTAACATTAAGCATTTTTTTGAGCATGTTAAAAATAAATCAATATAATGAGTTTTTTTTTTTTAAATAATTGTATAATTGTGAAGAATATTTTAGAGCTGAAGAGTAAATAAATACACTTAAATTAGAAGAGATAAAATCTCTACCCTCGTGCACTGGATTCTCCAAATCCTTTGGATATACAAAGTCTATGATTCCAATTGTTTCACCTGTTAAAACAAACACAGGAGAATCTAATTAATTAAGTAGAACTCCATTTCAAAAAACTTATCAGGTGAAGAGTGGGGTTGCAGATTAAGGGGTTCAAATGAAGATGATATTTTAGGAAAATTAAGTAATTGGATAGAAAACCAAAGTTTTCATCTACTTCAGATCATCGAAAGACCAAGGATTGAGATTGTATATTATGAAAAATAAAATTGTAACTTCATTCGTTATACCCAAGTCCTAATTCCCAAACTCATGTATAAATAAAACAAAGCAACAGATGTTTAAGAAAAATTACAAGGACAAAATATGCTACTCTTCAAAACTAGTTAAATTCAGAAAACAATGGACGAGAATGCTAGAATGGAAATTTCGGCTGCTAATAGAAGAACGCACTTTCAAGCATTCAGATACATAACGAGATCAATCATCAACAGAAGATTTAAATGCTTTTAACTGTAAAGCAACACCCGTAAATGGAAGAAAATACGCACCTAAGTTCTAGTCCAATATTTTGGAGAACTGATGAATCGGAGGCGAGACCTTCAACAGCTACTTCAATATCATCTTTTTCCTCTGAATCCTCACAACTTGAGGCCATTTCACAAACCTGTGGAGATCCTTCTTCGGCGGAAACGCACCACCGATTCCGAATTTCTTCGGCCTCTTCTCATAGAGAGGATTTACAACTTTCTCCGTCTTCTTCTTGACCGCCGTCGGAAGCTTTACACCCTTCTTTGGAGCCTGAAAATAACATTGAATTCAATAAATAATATTAGAAATGAACAAAATAATGTGCGCCATAGCTGGAGAGATGAGAGGATATTCACCATTTTTCCGTTGCAATGAAGAATTGAGTGAGGGTTTCTGAAACAGCTGAAAACCCCCAATATAAGCAGCGAGACCTGAGCACCAATCGACCATGATCGGAGCACCAGCGACATCGGCGGCAGTAACGGCGACATAAGTGACCGGCGGCGAAAGTGAGTGGCGAGGGTAGCAACGGCGGAGTAGAAGAGGGCTGGGTTTGTTTTTCTAGGGCTGCTAGATTTGTTTTATCGGAAGAAAATAGATGAGTGATTTTAGTAATTTCAATTGGAACAAAATAAAGCTTTCCATTACCGACGGAATAAAACTGTCGGCATATTAAACGCTGAAATTAATATTTTTTAGAATAAATTTTTATGAATTTACCGACGATTCAATCTGTCGGTACAGTAAACACTTAAATTATTTTTTTTAAATAAAATTTTATATGTTTACCGACGGATATAATCCGTCGGTAAATTAAAGACAAGAATTATTTTTTAAAAAATAAATTTTATATATTTACCGACGGATTAAATCCGTCGGTAATTTTTTGGGATTTAATCCCTCTAAAATAACAATGGATTTAGTGACGGAAATAATTCCGTCGCTAATTCCGTAGGTAATCCGTCGCAAAAATCGTCGGAAATTTCTTTTGATAATTTTTTTAAAAATAAATCATATTAAATCAATAAAACGTCGGTAAACCGTCGGTAATTAGCGACGAAAAAAATTCGTCGGTAAATCCGTCGGTAATCCGACAGTTTCTTGTAGTGTGATTAATATATTTATTAATCTGTGTAATTGATAAAATTAAAAAAATAAACGCATTCTATATGATCCACAATACACAACATTAAATAAATATCTCAAATTCGAATGTTGGTAAAAGTAAATACATCACATTAAGGAGTAAGGACATAAAGCAAATCGTATTTGTTCAATAGAAGTACTCGGGAGTCAATACCCATGGATCACATACTGAATGAACAAACAGTAGAAACTAACAAACGTAGAACTTTAACCAACACAAATGAATCTAGAAATTAAGGCCTTCAAAATCAACGTCCATCTGATGAATAACAAATTAGCAAATCCACATAATTTGTAAAAATTTGATTAAAAAATTTACAATAAGCTTACTATAAGATATACTATAATCAACTAAAATTTACAAGAAAATTTTTAAATTAACTTACGAAAATATTTGATCCATGCAAAAAACAACAAAACTAAATAACAACCATTACAGAAACCAATAAAACATGGAATTGATTCAAACCACAACTAATTAATAATTACTAGCAACAAAAAAGAAATCAAAGCAAACACACTCAAATTCAGAACTTATAGATTTCATTAGTAACAAATCATTCAATTTCACACTCAAGCTCAGAACTTATAGATTTCATTAGTAACAAATCATTCAATTTTAGAATATTTTTAAAGTATGCATAGTTAGGTTACTTTTAATCCATTATATAAAGCTGAAAGAATTCTGACCGCTCTTCTCGTACTTCATCAATATCATATTTAGAGTAGTTATTAATAGATGAAAACTGTGTTATACAAGAGAATATTTAGTAATAAAAATAAAAAAAAGAAATCCAACTACAAAGAAAATGTAAATGTATAATAAAATATTCATTACCAATGATTGAATCAATCCCATGTCAATCTCTCCATCTATATTGAATATAAAATTAAATTTAATATTTAATAATACTAAGACTTACCCAACATTACAAGGTACCAAATTTACTTGATGTTCCAATGTGTCATCCATTTTTTGTGCTAAAGCTTTTGCCCTCAATTCAATATGTGATTGTAAAGTATCAGCATCTACACTAGTTGCACAAGAATGCCCTACACGATAGGGATCCACAAATTTGAACTTGTCGAACTTGTTATACAACTTCAACCTATTATGAATATGGCTACAAATGACAAAAATATAACATCAAAAAAAATTTAAGCCTGATAATACTAATATACCAAATTCTGTAGTTATCGAATATATGTCAATTCTTACCACATATAGATGGCAATACAGGAGTATGAAATTAATTGTGCCACTAATTAATTATTAGTAGCGAAGTAGTTAAATTTAATTAATTAGAAATATTGCCATATGAAGAGAATTTCGAGACTGTTGATAGTGGCCATTAAGCTGTGTATCAGTTTTTGTGTTCTGCAATTGATTTTGCATTTATATATAACCCAACTCTCGTCCAACCCTATTACATGTGCTTCATTGTTCTATATTTGCACCATATAAAATCTAGCATTATGTACAATATACATTATAAATTCTATAATACGATTTTTTAACAAAGTACTTGGCATCACAAACTAACTCACAAGAGCTACAAGCTCACAAGTAGTAAGGAAAAGCTTGAAGCATCAGATGGGAAGCATATCCAGCCAAGAAACATTTAGTACAAAACATCAATTAAAAGACCTTACCACGAGCACTTGACTAAGAGAAAGATTATAATAAGCTACAAGAGGACCACACTAACAAAAACTTGAAAAATAGTTCAGTATAATATACAGAAGAATGATTTGTTGTATTGGTATTTAACTTTCTGAATAAAGTTCAAAGTCACATAGCTGTTATTTTTTGGATTTAATATGGCATGGTTTATGCTGAGATTGGCCGCTTAAACCTTTGGAAATGTCGAAAAACACACAAACCAGAGGGGAAAATCCAAATGAAGACCTACATGTATGCGAGAGTTGGAAAGACCTAGATTGATCCAGAATGTGACAACACACGATCGTTTTTAAGAATTGGAAAGAGGTAATTTAGTTTGTCATGTTAAAAGAAAAAAGATAAAGAGGAATACCTGCTATCAATACTCGGTGCGTGTCGAGAGCGCGAAGCAGGTGGATGAAAGTGGGAGAGCTCCGACGGACTTAACGCCGGGAACTACGAGTTCATCGACGTTCTCCGGCTAAAAATCTCTGCGATTTGGATTTTGCGGCTGAGGTCATCGCTAGGGCAAGCTTGATTTCGATTTTGGGTTCTACAATTTTGGCTTCAGTACTCAGCGTGTTTTTGGGAGGCCTCCAATGTCTAAAATATTCCAACTGTTAAAGCATGAGTTTAATGTTAAAAGACAGAAACGTGTTATTTTTTATTCTTTCAATTAATTAATTTATTTAAAAAATATTTATTAATATATTATATTGTTTATATTAACCTTTGAATAAATATCACTAGGGAGATTTATAAATCTCATGATCACCCTATATATAGTAATTAAATTTTCTCATCAAGTATTGTATAATTTTTTTTATAAATTTTTTTGAAATTTTAAATCTTTAATTATATAAATTTTTAAAATTTATTTCATATTTAACTAAAATAAAAAATTTATGTTATATATTTAATGTTTAACTAGTATTAAAAAAATCGCAAATGTGTGATTAAAAACATATTCAAATTATATATGTTGCTTCAAAATAAATTAATTAGAAAATATAGGGAGGATTACTACTAGGTACACAAAAAAACCCTAAATTACTATGAGATACAAACATACAAAAGTATTACTACTAGGTACAAAAATATATAGTGATATTCCAATATTACCCCCATTAATGTGCTGCACATAAATATTGTGTGCAGCAAAAGTTCATGTGCAGCAAAGTGTGTGCAGCAAAAAAAGTGTGTGCAGGAAAAAAAAGTGTGTGCAGCAAAAAAATGTGGTGGTCCGGCGGCGGCGGTCCGGCAGCTTTTCCGGCGGCGGCAGCTTTTCCGGCGACCAGTTTTTTTTTTTTTCTTTTTTTTTTTGGACGAACAGTTTTTCCGGCGACCGGCTGCCGGAGCTCCGGCGGCGGTGGCGCGGCAGCTTTCCGGCGACCAGTTTTTTTTTTTTTTTTTTTTTTTCCTGACCAACAGATTTTCCGGCGACCGGAGCTCCGGCGGCGGCGGAGGCGGTCCGGCAGCGGCAGCTAGGGGTGTGCATCGGTGAAAAACCGAACCGAACCGAACCGAAATTAGAAAACCGAACACCAATTTTTATGAAAAATATAGAACCGAACCGAAACCGATTTAGTGAAGATACATAACAAAACCGAACCGATATTATCGGTTCGGTACGGTTCTCAAACCGATTTCACCGAATAAACTGGAAAAGATAAAAAAATAGCAAATGTCCAAGAAATCAAACTAGAAATTGCTAGATTGGGTGGGGTTGGGGCCGCTAGGCCATCGCTTCTCCAATCGACCTGGGCTAATGGCCATCGCTTCTCCAATCGACCTGGGCTAACAACTGCACAACAATCTCATGGTCGTTCTTCATGGTCGATCTGGACCATCTGTTTGGACGATGACCCAACAATTTCATGGAATTAAATTTGAGTCGATCTCCCTTCAATTTTCGAACAGCCTCCCATTTTAAGATCTCAGATCTGTTTCTTCAGGCTGAATGGAGTGTTGGACGGCGTGGTCTTCTTGGCTGCGAACGGCGTCGAAGAATGAGTAGCGGCTGATGGGAGGTTTGAACGTGAGCAACGATATAAAATTTATGTCTTCCTTTTGAGGAAGAGAGAGAGAGAGATTCTCAATTTGAGAAGAACAGGCTGCCGTCAATCACTCAATCTAGAGGAATAAGAGTGAGTAATTCTCCTTCAATTTTGACTTTGGGCCTACTTCCACTTTAATTTTAAAAGAATTTTTGATCAAATATATAAGGCCCATTCAATTTTTCATGCTGGGCTTAATGTATTTATTCAACATATATATTTTGAATCAACCACTACACACTAATTCGGTTTTCGGTTTTTTCTCGGTTTTTTAAGTTCTTAAACCGAAACCGAACCGATTTATCGAAAACCGAACCGAATTGGTCGATTCGGCTCGGTTCTGTCGGTTAAATCGGTTTTACCCGTATTCTGCTCACCCCTAGCGGCAGCGGTGGTCCGGTGGTGGGTGGAGGTTGGGGTTAGTGTTTTAAAGATATATGGGTTTAGGGGTATATTTGGTATTTTACTTTAATATTTTGTATTAAGTAATAATTATTTTAAATCAATGCATCTAGTAGTAATTAGGGGTACAAAGTGTGTACCTATCAGTAATTATTTCGAAAATATATTATATTATACACAATATATATATATATATATATATATATATATATATATATATATATATATATATATATATATATATATATATATATATATATATATATATATATATATATATATATATATATATATATATATGTTTATTTAAAAAAATACAACAATTTAAGACAACATATATTGTCACATATATAGTCTTTGTGCGTAAAAAAATTACGACAACATATGTTGTCATATATGTTGTTTTATAATAAATTACCTTGAAAAATAACATGTTTAACATCACATTAAGACACCACCAGTCAATATGTGTGGTCATAGTGCGTGAAAAAAAATAAGACAACATATATATTTAAGACAACATATATAAAGAATACGATAACACATATTTCTTATCTATGTAGTCTATTTACTGGTGTCTTAATGCTTTTTTGTTGTAGTGAATATATTTATTTTATTATTTTTTACACTAAAAGTATTTATTACCTTACAAGGCCCACACATGATGTACCACGTTCTTTCATGTATATAACTAAAATAATACTCCCTCTGTTCCGCAATACGCTTCACGTTTACTATTCCACATTGTTTAAAAAAAGTCGCACTTTTTGATAAATTTTATTGATTTTAGAGGGTATTTTAGTATTTTTATTTAGGTAATAAAAAAGTATAAAGTAATAATATGTGTGTGAAAAATTATTGGAAAATTTGAAATTAAAATAACTTTTGAGGTTGTTGGATAAAGTGATTTTTTCTTTTTTGGGGTGTGAAGGGTATTGTGGAACAAACAAATGAGAAAAGAGTGAAGAGTTTTGTGGAACGGAGGGAGTAATATTAATTGCTTGTGAAAAAAAATACTCCCTCCGTCCATCCTCAATGTATCAATTTGCTTTTGCATGTGGATTAAGGAGTATTATTATTTTATCTATAGTAGTTAGTTGTATTAGTGGAGGGCGTGGGTCCCATAATCTAAAAAGGAAAACTGATAAATTAAAAATAAACGGCCAAAAATGGTAAAATGAAAAGATTGATAGTGGACGGAGTGAGTAAACAATAACTTCTTTGAGGTGTATTTGAAAGAAGTAAAGATTGTCTTAAATATCTAAATATTTGTCACAAACACACATTTTATTCAATACTGCAGTTTGCGATGTGAATATGACAATATGGTTTTAGAGAGTGTGTGGCATCTGAAAAACGAGACCTCTGTAAAAGATTGAAATGGATTGTACAGCAAAATGAGGATATTTGCATTTGTCTGATAGGAGATTTCAACTCAGTAAGAAAAACTTCTGAAAGGGTAGACATAGGGAGAAACTTTAGCCGTAGTGAAGCAGCAACGTTTGAAGAATTCATCTAAAGAAACGGGCTTATGTATCTACCTTTGAATGAAAGAAGTTTTACGTTTTATGATTCATCAGGTGGCTGCAAAAGTCGCATTGATAGGGTATTAATTAACTACAATTGGACGAATGCATAGCCAGACACACATGTTATAGGGATGATAAGAACATCATCTGATCATGTTCCACTATTGGTAAATACAGAGAACATTGTTTGGGGTCCACGCCCTTTTCGGAGCCTTAATGCTTGGTTCTCTCATCATAATTTCAGATAGTTCGTGTATGAAAAATAGAACAACTACAAAGTACAAGGATGGGCAGGTTTTGTATTAAAGGAGAAAATAAAATTGTTGAAGATGGATCTCAAACAATGGAATAGGGAGGTGTTTGGTTTTATTGATCACTGAATAGAGGATCGAAAACTCAAAATTCATCATTAGATATGATTGATGATACTCTTGGGCTTGAGGAAGAAGAAGTGATTGAAAGAAACAAGGAGCAAGTATTTTTGCTGTGTGATTAAAGGAACAAGAAAAGTATGCTTGGGCAGAAAGTAAAAATAAAATGGAAAAAATCAGGGGATGTAAATTCGAAAGTCTTCCATCGACATATCAACGGGAGAAAGAAATTGACAGAAATCAAAGGGCTAATGGTCAACAATGTTTAGGTTCAAGAAGCAGGAAGGGTAAAGGAACATATCAAAAATATGTTCCACAATCATTTCAAATCTCGCAATATCCTTAGGCCTCGGATAGGAGAAAATTTTGTATTTAAGAAGATTCAACCAGAAGAAAATGCTCAACTTACAGGACCATTCTCGAAGAAAGAGGTATTGGAGGCGTTGAATAGTTGTAGTGAAGATAAAAGCCCCGGTCCAGATGGGTTTAACCTATTGCTATTCAAAGAATGCTGGAATGCGATCAAATACAACTTCATGAGCTTCTTGAATGAATTCCACAGTAATGGGAGGTTAGTTCGAGGTCTCAATCATACATTCATATTCCTCATTCTGAAAGCAAGTGGCTCAGTTGAACTCAAAGATTTTCGACCTATAGCCTTGATTGGAGCTCCTTACAAAATTCTTTCTAAGATCCTTGCCAAGAGACTAAGCTTGGTATTGGACAGAATCACATCGGATAATCAGTCAGCTTTCATAAAAGGGGGACAAATCACTGACAGCATCATCATTCTCAATGAAGTATTGGAGGAACTGAAAATAAAAAATAGGAGGATTTTGCTTCAAAATTGATTTTGAAAATGCATATGACTCAGTCAATTGGAATTACCTTTGTGATATGATGGCTGCATTCTATTCGATACAAAGTGGATTAAATGGATTAGTGAATGCATTTCTGCAGCACGTGCTTCAGTTTTAGTTAAAGAAAGTCCTACGGGGGAGTTTGGTTTGGAAAGAGGAATCAGACAGGGTGACCCATTAACACCTTTCCTGTTTTGAATTGCTACAGCATGCATTAGCACAATGATGAGAATAGCTATCGAGTTGGGATTATATGATCCAGTGGAAATAGGAGACAACAGAGTGCGCATCTCTCACATCCAATTTGCGGACGATACTCTGTTCCTGGGCAAGGCCTTGTTGAAAAATGCAATCTTTCTTAAAAGAATGTTGTTGTTATTAGAGATAGTTGCAGGTCTAAAAATCAACATCAACAAATGCAATATTGTGGGACTGAATTAGAGGAATGCAAGATGAGAGACATAGCAGACATACTCAAATGCAGAATAGGCAAGCTTACATTCAAGTATCTTGGAGTGCAAGTTGGATGCTCACACAGAAAAAGCTCGGATTAGGAGTACATTGTGGAGAAAATTCGAAACAGATTAAATAAATGGAGTGGGTTGAAGGTTTCGATTGGAGGACGTCTAACCTTGGTCAATTCTGTCCTAACCTCCATACCAACTTATACTTTCTCGCTATTTCGTGCGCCGTCTTGTGTGTTAAAAAAAATTACTAGAATGCAAAGATCTTTTCTTTGGAGGGGTAGTGTGAATGTTATGAAAACTACATGGACCAAATGGTCCAATATCACTCGCCACAAACTTAATGGGGGACTGGGAGTTCGGGATGTCAATGATTACAACTTGTCACTGTTAGAAAAATGGGCTTGGCGAGCACTGAATGAAGAGGGGAAATTATGGGGTTATGATCCTACAGGCTAGAAGAGGCAAATATCTTAGGCTTGGGGGGAGGGAAGAAGGGGTTAGTTCGGTTGTACTCAGTAGGGGATGGTGGGAATCAGTCTTAAAAGCAATTAGGGATCAAAATGGGGAATGATTTTATGAGAAGTTAGATAGGGTGGTTGGAAATGGTAAAGACACAATATTTTGGGAAGATAGATGGTTAGATCGAGTCTCTCTTAGATCTCAATATCCACGTCTATATGCTTTAAGTCTTACAAAAGGTCAAAAAGTATCTAACATGGTGAATTTGGCTAAAAATGGGTGGGAATGGCAGTGGCAATGGAGACGAGAGTTTAAGTCTAGGGAGTCTGAATTTTTTAACCTGTTGCTCACTTATATTGACAGTATTACCATTCAAAAAGAAATTGAGGACATATGGAGTTGGAAATACGAAGGAGAAGATGAATATTCTGTCAAAACGACTTACAATCTGTTGCAGGAGAGAAAGTTAGGAGGAGAAGTTAGTAATAAAGAAATATCTCAACTTTTTTGGAAATCTCAGGCGATTCTCAAAGCAAAAATGCACTCGTGGCGGATACTAAACAGTGCTCTTCCAACCTTGAAGAATCTAAAGAGAAGAAATTGTATGCAGGGGAATTAAACGACCTTATGCGCTCTATGTCAAAAGAAAAAATAATCGACAGAACATGTTATAATAAATTGTCCGAAAAGCTCCGCGATATGGTCAAAAATCTTGTCATGGTGGAATATTTCTACTAATTTATTGGCCAGCATTCATGACCACTTATTGTCATTTTGCAACCTCATTACAAGTAAAAAAGGGAAAAGCATTATGTCAAGTATATGGATTTGTTGTGCGTGACTAATATGGAGCTCGAGAAACTTCATCATTTTTCAAAATGGCTCATGAGAACAAGAGAGGATCATGAAGAAAATAAAGAGTAGAGTTTGGAGTTGGATCATACATGTCACAGGAAATATGTTTAAAGATATAGATTTCAAGACTTGGTCGACAAGTTTATGCATTAAATTGTGATTATGAATTTAAGTTGAGAGTTGGTCAAAATCTTGTTTTTGAAGCTCAAGAAATTATAGCTTGTTTTTATTCTTTATATGATTTTTGTAGGTTGGCAATTCTCATGCCTTCAAATAAAATTTTTACTTATAAAAAAATATGACTATGGTTTTGGGCTTATGATGGTGAATGGTCCAGGTGCTGTGTTTCGTGGGGGTGGGGCCAGCGTAGGTGTACACGTGGCACGTGATGTTCGGCTAGATGACGAATAATTTAAGTTAACGGGGGAGGAGGAAACACTGTCCAAATCAATAGTCATCATATTTCCTTAGTGCGCGGGTCCCACTTGTGTTTTCTGTTGTGTGAAGTAAGAATAATGGGGCTGGACCTCACCGTGCGCCTGCTCCTACCAGATCACCGCCATACTGGCTTACGTGTACACTAGTGGTAGCTGTTGGACACGGTGGTCATATTCCTATTTTTTCTTTACTAGTAAATGATAAGAGTGAGTGAGGCTCTCGTGCCCCGGGACATCGTAATCCTTTGTAATTTTTGTATCTTTTTGCAATTTAAATCTCATATCAATACATATGTTTAAATAAAATATATGGAGGGGGAGAGTTGTATTCACATGGGAATACGGCGTGTCCCCGGAGGCGTAGGAGCTTTTGCCAAATGTTAACTAGTACGAAGCTCGTGTAATACGCGGGATATTCAAAATTTTTTATGGAATCAGCTATTCGTATCTTCCAATTTGCTAAGAGTACTCAAAAAATAATTAAATTAAAATATTCGAAATTAATAAGATATAAATATTCGAATAATTAAGATTTTATATTGTGTTCGGTTGTAGTACCCGAATAGTATATTGTGTGTTTGGTTGGAGCACCCGAAAGATGTATTCGATTTCATATTGTGTTCGCTTGTAGTACCCAAACAGTATAGTGTATTTGGTTGGAGTACCCGAAATATATATTTGGTTGGAGAAATTGAATGGTCCTTGAGGGATGGTGATAACACTTTTACTATGAAATGTTATCACTTTCATTATAATTTTTTATCACTTAATTTTTATTTATTTTATAAATTGTTCATAAAATAATATTGTTGATTTTCGTTAATTGGGTATCACTTTCCATTATAAAAGTTATTACTTTTTATACTTATGACGTAAGCTCTCACCTGAAACAGTCTTACACAAGTATTTTCCATAATATTAACAACAATATAAATTAATTAATAAAAATAATTATATTCATAAAAGTTTTAATTTTTTTAATATTAAAATTTTAAACCAAAAAAAATTATACAACACGTTAAACTTTTATAATGTCTATTAAAATTTTCATTATAGTATAAATTTATATATAATTTTCAATATTATATTGCCAATGCAAAACATATATTTTTATATATTAAGTTTTTATATTATCATATTTAAATTATTACATAAAAATTGAATATTAAGAAATCATAATTAAATATAAAACTATTATTATGGATGGAAAAGGTAGGGTACCCGCTTATTTTTGAGTACTTGTACTCTTATGCGATTTAAAAAAAAAAACTAATTGTACACATCCCATCAAAAAAATTTACTATTATGGTATACGTACTCATCTCATACTCATTTATCAATACCCGCAGGTACCCGCACCCATTTAATATTAATTTATTATATAAATATTTATAACTTTTCTGTATTATTTAAAATTATATTATTATGAATTAAATATAAATTAAATTCTATTATTTTAAATAAATATATTAAATTTTGTGTGTATATATATATATATATATAAATGGGATACCTGCGGGTATTGAGGTATTATCCGTACCCGTTCCAAACCCTAATAAAATTTTCACAACTATCTGTATCCGTCCAAACCCATTTACAACTATCCATACCCGCTCTATTAAGATTTGAATAGAACGGATACTTGAAAATGCCCATCTCATTACCATCCCTAACTATTATCGTTTAATAAATAAAATCAATAAATGTATATAACAATTATAAATTATTGTATAATTAAGGATAAATTATTAAACATAATAAAATAAATATAAAATAAATAATTAACGATAAAAATTTTATGAAAATTAATTAATACTAACTAAGATTTATTTTTTCATTAAATTCCTTAGTTAGAATTTTATAATGAACTAAATTTATTAAACTTAAAAATTCTAAGGATAAATAAATTAAATATATTAAATAATTTCTTTCTCTTCTAAAAATATTTTATTTATTAATATATTTTATTAAAGAATGTTTTACAATATAGAAATTATTATTAACTTTAATAATCTATTTCTCCAATCATATATTATTGGTAATATGGATGTCAAAATAAAGATCATGAAAAGACAAATAATTTGATATATTTTTTATATAAATCTGATTTAAAAATAAAAAAATTAAAAAAACGTAAATTTTTAAATAAGATAAAAAAATGAAATATTTTGATTGATTGTTTAAAATAAAGTAACTACATTATCTTCTTTCCTAAGCAAGTTTATTAAAAAAAATTCAAAAATCTATAAAAATGACACATCATGCCTAAATTGCTCCCATTATGCCACCTAATAAATCCAAAATCATCCTTTAGTTTATGATATATATATATAAAAGAATGTAGAAAGAAGAAATGGGCAACAAATTTTACTAAAAAAAATTTATGCCATAAAATTTTAATGTTAAAACTTTTTTATGATAAATTTTTTATTTACAGATTGTGCTTGTCTAAAATTTTATTTGAACTCAGCTCGAATTCATTTACTACTAAAGTTTGATTTTGTTCGCGCATACGGTCATAAACATGTTTGATAATGTGTTTACGAATAGGTTTGTGAATACATAATTTTGTTTTCATATGGTGAGTGAGGCATGTGTGCGCCGGGCGTACGCCGTGCGCCTTTAGAATTTAGTATTATAAATAAGGGTACATTACATTATTTTGTTCTAAAAGGTATACACTTTAATTAATAAGGGTACGCCATTTTGTTCTAAAGGGTATACACTTTTCATTATATTTTTTATTTTTCTTCAAAAAATAAAGAGTACACATCTTTATACTAAAGGATATACAATTTAACACAAAATTCTAAAGGCACACGGAGTGTGCTTCCGTGCGCCCGAGCGCACACAAGTTTTTGCCTTGTAAAATAAATGGTACACATTTTTATACTAGAGAGTATATAATTTAATACAAAATTCTAAAGGCACACAGCATGTGTTTCCATGTACCCGGGCACACACAAGCTTTTGCCTTTTATGTTTGTTCTTCCCAAAGAAAATAAATTCAGCTGTTCATGTATATTTTCGATTTATAGTTTAAAATCTTCATTTATCGAAATAGAGTATTTAGACTTTAAGACATATTTTATAAATTATTATTTTGACATAAAATTAAATACTACATTATAATAAAAACGAAATGAATATACAGTCTTAATAAAAATTTCAAAATTCACTATAATCGATTTTTTTAAAATTAAAACCTTAAAAAAAAAACCTTGAATGCGTGTTGTATCGACTATATATTTTACTAATCTAGTGATTAAGAGTAACGCTCACGCCAGTCTCAACTAATCTCACTTATTATGTCTTATAAATAAATTAATTAACAAATAGTCATGTATTAATTACTATCCATTTTTTTTTATCAGGAAAGATATCTATTTTATTAAAAAATCTAGGTATGAGAAGTACCTAACTCCGAAAGTGTTATAAGAGATATTACAAGTACAAAAAAAACACCTAGAAGAGGTATTAATTACTATCCAAATTTTGAATGACCACTATACCCTAATTATAATTTTATTTGACCACCTACATAAGAAATATTTTTTTCTACCCACTATTAAGAGTTATTTCCAATTTACCCCATAATTGTTAGGAGGAAAGACAAAAATTATGAGACCATAATTATGTTTTTGTTGACCACATTAAATGTTGGTAGGTGGGACCACATTAAAATTTATAGGAAAATCTAAAAAGATTGATTCTTCTATTCGGCTAAGTTTCTTTTATTCGGCCCAAAATACTTTCTATTCGGCCTATATGACTTGACATATTCAGCCTATTTTTTTAAAAAAATTAGAAAAAAATTTCATACGGATAAAATTTTTATTCTATTCGGCCTAAATGATTTGTTCTATTCGGCCTATGTTTTTTTTTCCAAAAAAAATTTGAAAAAAATTCATACAGATAAAAAATTTCTTCTATTCGGCCCAAATGGTTGTTCTATTCGGTCCAAATGGTTTGTTCTATTCGGCCTATATTTTTTTTCAAGAAAATTTTGAAAAAAATATCATACGGATAAAATTTTTCTTCTATTCAGCCTACATGTCTTCTATTAGGCCCAATTTGTTGTTTCATTCGGCCCAAATAGTTTATTCTATTCAACCTATGTTTTTTTTTCAGAAAAATTTTAAAAAAAATGCATACAGATAAAACTTTTTTTCTATTCGGCCTACATATCTTCTATTCGGTCAAAATGATTATTCAATTCGGTCTATGTTTTTTCAGAAAAAATTAGAAAAAAATCGTTAAATGGATCTTTTTGCATTCTAATAAATAAATACATTCATGAGGCATGTAAAAAGCAACAAAATAATGCATTTAGTTGATTGCAAAATAAATTATTGAACTTTCGTACTTTTTGGTAAAAAGAGAGACATCAGATTCTTCAACATGTGATTAATGGGTCCCTTTCAAAAGGCATTTTGACCACTTCTAATAAAAATGGCTAGAATAAATTGTTTTTAAGATAGGTTACCAAAATAAATTACTTTTAAGTAAAGGTGGTTATTTTGCGTCATTTTCACTAATGGGTCATGAATAATTATTTTTTCATTAAAATAATTAATTCATAGACGTTGATTATAACTAGCTATTAATTCTCAAGAGTGCTTCTTGTAACTATTTTAATTAAAAAATAATAATACTTTGGCGATTTTCATCAAAATTATAGACATATATAAGAGCATACATTTAGATATTTTTTAAAAAACTTGAGTGCACAAATTTATCATAATTTAAAGATTATCTCTATAAAAATGAAAAGAAAAAAAAAACCGCTCGAACTATATGGTTGTAAATACTTTGAGTTGTTGTGTTAATGTATTAATTAATTGACTATATATATAAAATTGTTGATTATACTAGTTATCGTCTAAAAATGTTTAAATTTTATATCACTTGAAAGAAAAACTCTTTTCTCAGCACCGAAAGTTCATAATGGAATTCATTCGATTAATAATTACCAACTATTGCAAACAAAAAATTATTTTTTATTTTAAGCCAACAGATTTATTATTTTTTCAAACATAAAAATTATATTTTTATTTTAGCAATGAAATACCAACAGATTTATTATATTTTTACCAATAAAATAAAATCCGTTGATATTTACCAATGAAAATATTATATAAATTACCAATAAAATTATTAGAAAGGGATTACCAATAAAATTGAATTTTCATTGTTAAAAATTTATCAACTTCTATTTTACCAATATATTTCATTATTAATCCATTGGTAAAAAAATTTAACAATGAAATTAAGGCTTTTATGATCATGTTAGTAAAAAAAACAATTTTTTGTAGTGTTTCCAATAATATTTCACAAAATAAAATACTTTTAATAAATTTAATTTCTCAAAATGTTATTGCATCGTCTTATAAACAAGTTTTTTTTATCAAAATGTCCCTAAAGGTAAATCTATGGAGTATACATAGTATATTTTAAAACTTTATATATATATATATATATATATATATATATATATATATATATATATTTGAGTGTATATTAGGTGCACCCGGGTGCACCCTTGCACCCATATTTGTATAACTTTTTATTCTATTTTGTATACATGTTATTCTCTTTTGTATACGTGTTTTGTAATAATTGTATACTTTTTTCACACTAAGTTTTTTATTAAAAAAACAAGCATTCATATGTGTATAACTTTTTATTCAATAGTGTATACATGTATTTTAATAATTGTACATTTTTTTACACTCAATTTTTTATTAAAAAAATTAACAATTAAATTGTATACATTTTTACTCATAATTGTATATGTTTTTACTTATATTTGTACGTGGGTGCACACGAAGCTTCGTGTGCACCCGGGTGCACACTATATTTAGCCTATATTTATATATATATATATATATATATATATATATATATTATACAATAGTAATTGTTTAGTGTGAAAATCTGCATGTTTAAGGGTCCGATTTAGCACCGTTTTGTGAAATTTATGTTCGTATTTTAGCACTAAATGGTTAATTTTCATATATTTGAGATATTGGTGCATTTGAGGTGTTATTTCTTATTTTTTGGTGGAAAACAGATTAAAAGTAGAAAGTTTGAATGATGAGTGAAATCGTGAAAGAATGCTGAAAAACGCATGTCCAATTTGCATAATTTTTTTGTATTTGTGTAGAAGGATAAACTAAACATGTGATATATGGTTGGAAAGCTACAGAAGAAAATGTTATGTTGGCTCAAGAAACACCTCAATTGGAGGTCAGATTAGGGAGTTATGATCAAAACGGTGAAGACGCGCAAGCTGTGCCGACCCAGCGCAACTCGTGTCACTTTTGGATGACTCGTGCCCTTCAAATGTTAGATTTTTTTAGTTCTTTATATGGATAGAAATCCAAGGAAGAGAGGGTCGCGTGAGCGCAAGAATCGCTTCAATCGGAGCTCGGATGAAGAAGTTATGTTCAAAACCGTGAGGTCGAGCAGCTGCCTGCGAGAATTCCGAAAATTCACGAAAATTACCCTTTATTTCCTATTTTCTTGGTGGCCAAGTTATTTCCTAATTTAATATCCCTCCATATCTTCCATAATTATATTTTTTCTGATTTTTTCTACTCCTTATTTTATTCAATTCTCACACCTATATATACCAATTCTCATCACGCATAAAGTGTGGAGAAACCGCATAATCTACCACCACCACATCACCTAGGGTTTTAAACTCTAATCCACCATATCCGCCTTTCATCTTCTACCCTTCACCTGCCTTTCATCCATCATCCCACACACTTAGTCACGGTGTTTGCTACTTGAGAAGGAGAACGGAGGAGGATCATCAAGACGGAAAGAGAAGACAGAGAATTATTCCAGACAAATGTTTTTCTTCCTTATTTAATTTCTTATTGTTGATTTATAGACTCATGGTTAAGTTTTTATCTTTTACCATGGTTGTTACTTGTAACACCATGGGCTAGTTTTCTCTTGACAGTTTTACGGTTTGAAAGTTTATCATGTTGATTTGAGATTTTAGACATCTATGAATGATAATTTTTACAAACTATTTATTCCTTATTGAAGTTTTTGTTTTAGACTTGTATAATCATGTTTCTTAATTTTTATGATATTATCATTGATTGATGTATGATTGAGTTTGAATGTGTTCTATGATTATATTTGTTATTTCGTGACAATTGAAGGGGATTGACCAATATATAGTCTTTGATTATTTGACCATCAATATAGAGTACCTTATTATCTTTGCATGATCATTGTTAAAAAAAATATGGTAAGAAAGCCCTAATCCAATTCCTTTAGTACCTATATAGGATAGATCTCTTGCACTAGTCTATATGGAATTTTGCATGTGAATCTCCTAAAAAGCGAATAAGGGGTTGTGGGTATTTAATTTCCAGGGAATATGGAATTATCTTATTTTGGTCCTAGGAATTTATGTTCTTTAAATTTGTTAAATCTCACTTGTCCATGAGTGATTTAGCATGCTTAAGTGATCATTCCTATAAAATTCTGCATGATTTGATTCACTTGTCTATTTGTCTTATTTCACATGATAAATTGAATTTTCCTAAAACTATCTTGTTCTTGTCTCTTGAAACACATGTGATTGAGTGTGACTTCTATTTATTTATTTTATTTAATATTTATTTTATGCAATATTAGTTAATAATTCCAATTCACAAAAGGTTTTTATGTCTTAATTATTAGTGGTGACAGTTATTTAGTGTGTATTTTGCTTAACTCTAGTCACTTGAGTTCGATATTTTTATTTGGTCACACGCTGAGCTACAATTGATTCCCTATACTTGGGGACACATAAAAAGGTGAACAAGTAGTAACTGTGAATTTCATTTTTACCAAGGTTGTAAATTAATTAGGAAAAAATATTTTCATTATTTATTTTATTTTCAAATAGTGTGAATTTATTTAATTTGGTATTTAACGAGAACGAAGATTAAGATGTGTTATTTTTTAATGGAGTATATAATATTGTAAGAAAATGTGGGATAAATTGATAATTTTAGTGAAAAAGTAAATACTTTATGGAAATGATGAATAAAGTGTAAAAAAATAAATAAAGTTATTGGGTTGATGAATAAAGTGTAAAATTAAGTAAAATGTAATGTATTTTTACTATTAATAAAATGATTAAAAATAAGTGGTCCGACTCAAAATGAAAAGAATACGTGGACTAATTGAGTATTTATATTTTTTAGGCTTGTAGCCATCATTATCCTACATGCAATCCTACATATACTAAGATAAAACGTAGACTATTCATGTAATCCTGCATATATTCATACATGCGACTATTATATCGACTGTGATCCATTAAAGAAATTGCGACTTGTGAGGTATGTATACAAATAACTAGTAGAGTAGTCCTCCACTTGATAAAATATATCTTAGTGTTATCGCAATAAATTACACTAATTATATATATATATTTAATGTACATACATTAATTGTTGTGGATAAATTTTTAATTGGGTTATAGACTTATAGTTATTGTTTTAATTTTGGCATAGTTGGTGGAATGAGAAATTACTGTACATATTACTCAGTTTGGACCTAATTCGTAGCATTGGATGGAAGACTCGTATGGATATAGAGAAAAATAAAACGATAAAAAGGAAAACTTAAATGTAAAAGTAAGGATTAAATTCTTTCACCTCCTCAATTTGGACCTAGTTCGTAGCATTTGATGGAAGACTCGTATGGATATAGAGAAAAATTATACGATAAAAAGGAAAACTTAAATGTAAGAGTAAAGATTAAATTCTTTCACCTCCTATGTGTTAATCATATAAAATGTGACACAGAAAATTTGGTAGGTATATTACCCCTCCATCATACTAGTAAACTTGACATTTTTTTATTTTTTTGTACCCTAATAAACTTTACCCAAAAAAAAAAAAAAATCTCCAAATTATAGATTTTTTAACTTTAAAATATATTTTAATTTAAAAAGTACTACCCAACTCTAATACACATAATATAATTTATAATTTATTTATTATATTAATAATTATATTATAAATAAAATAAACTATTTTTTACTTGATTTAAGTGTTTACTTGGTCCATTTTAATATGAGATGTGGATCCTCTCCCATTACGGGAATCAATTTGCTCTTACTATAACACGCTATAATTATTTCACTATAACGTGCTACAGAGCAACTTCACTAAATTTACGGGACAGGATCTCCCTCCTTTAATATGATAGGGAGGGGTATAGATCGTTTATTAATAATGAGCAATGTGTTAGCATACGTACATTGTTTATATGGAATTAAATGAGCTAGTACTCTTGCTAGTTATGATATGATGTGATTACCAAAATACATAGATGTTGAAATGACATAAAGGTTTTGATTAAATTATTATTTTTTTTGTGACACATGGGAAGCATGATGGGTAGACAGTCCATGTGATGAATGTTGGGGTCAGTTTTTTGAATTTGGACGATATAAATATCTTATGATGATTAATTTTGTATTTTACTCATTAATTTACTTCAAAAATTATGGCCAAGATTTTGTCACGTTTGCAATTTCGTTACGAATTGGTGTACTGTAAATTAGATTTCGATTTCTTAAATTAATTATGAAATTCATCTCTAGTGTTTTCCCAATCACGCAAGTTTTAACTTTAATTATACATGTGCTATTTTCTTATTTTTCTGAATGACTTGAATGTCTCTGCTTTGAAGTTTTTCTTTGCTATTACTGTCAATAATAAATCTTATATAAATCAGCCTGAGTTGGTACATATGCTTTCACTTATAATATATGTACAAATACAATTATAATTTAATGTATATTACAAGGAAACTAATATCTATATATACTATTAATTATAGATATGTACAATCAAATGTACTCTCTTATCATCTTATGATACAAATATATATAATACGGACCTGTTTTTTCCCCACATCTCTCGTTATATTTAGGATCCTATTTATCTCTTTGAGCTTCTATTGAATTGAGAAATCAAATAGGTTTGATTGGCCATCTTTTTTATATACTCCATACAATATATATATAAGGCATTCTCCGGATAATTCAAATCGAAACAATTGAATGTCCAACTCGGGCCTATATGACCGATCGATAGAAATACTCCACCCTTGTCATATATTCCATACATCACACTAGATAGATATCATATTAATGGAATAGGATGCACTTTCAGGATGTCTTGGAGTTGATCAATTATTAAAATATGATTATTATATTGATAAAATATATTTATTTGTAGTTAAATTACAATAAACATATTTTACGCATATAACAATCATAATTTAAAATGTCACAAGAAGTATCGTCTCACAAGAGATTTTATCTTACAATTAAAATCGATTTATAGAAGTTATTTTTGACAAGAGTATCATTTAAATTTCCCAACTGGAGTAGTAAAAGAACACGTTATGCTTGTCTAGATTTCTTGAAACTTAATCTCTCCAATATTATCAGCCTAATGCCAAAGGCCCAACGCCAACGTCCGTAAGTCGTAGGCCCAACTTTTTAAGCCCAAAATCTCAGGCCCAATATTCGAAGTCCAACACTTGAAGGCCCAAAGTTGTCGGTACAAGAAATTCCCTTTCCAATTTACAATATTTCCTCTCTAAATTGGTAGCTGTAAATGACAGCTCAAATACATACATCGAGAAATTATCATAAATGGTCCAATAACTTTGGTTAAATCCGAATTTAGTCTCTCAAGTATTAAAATTATCAATTTTAGTCTATTTTGGTCCAATTTCAATCCAATTTGATAAAAAGATAATAATTCTCGCCGAAATTAGAGCATTATCTGCAATAGGTTGACCAAATTTGGGGATTTCCATTATTTCTAGCCAAACAAGCTTACATGGCAGTATAATAATTCGTTTATTGCCACATCACAAAGTAAAGGAAAACAATCAAGAAATCTGCAAACATTGAATCGAATTTGGATTCAATTAAAAAGTTAAAATTAGAGCACCCAAACACCAAATCATCAAAATCAAATCCCTAATCTACCAAATTCACCAAAACCAAGAACATACCTTCGTTCAAGACACAATTTCGCCGGCGAAGTTATATTGAGGGAGAAGTTTAGGTTGATATCGGTAACTGTCACCGTTCACCGTCGTGGATGACCCGAATCCGAGATTGATTCTCTGTGAATCAGCCACCATCAATCAACGAAGTGTTTAGCCGAAGCCAGCTGGGGAGGTTTTTAGTCTTCTTTTATCATCTTCTGTTTTTCTTTCACATTTTAATAGGGGAGGCTGTGTAAAGCAAGTTCCGCTTCGGAGACATAGATTTGGGGTGTGTTTGGTAGATTTTGATGACCACTTTCCGGAATAAATAATTGGGTTTAGAGGATTTGGGTGGAAAATATGCTATTTCTCTTCATTTTCCACTTGAATTTGGGTTTCTGCTTCATGCATTTACATACACATCACCAGAAGAACCTTGATTTTGATTCTCTCAAGATTGATGTATTTCTTTTCTTTCATGTATGTATATACATGGCATGGTGATTTGAGAATTAAAAGATGATCTGTATGCCAAGTAAGCTTGTCTGGTCGGAAAATGATGAAAATCCCTAATTTAGACTACCATGTGCAGGTCACGTGCTAATTCTGGCAGGAATTGTGAATTTCCGATCAAATTGGACAGAAATTGAGCATAATGGACTAAAATTGATAAAGTGAATACTTAAGAGGATCAAATTTGAATTTAGTCATAATTAAAGGACCATTTGTGATATTTTCTCTACATACATCTATCGCCTTTCAAAACGTCCCGCTAATAACTTCCATTTCCCCATCCTGCAACCACCATGGCCGCCACCACTTCCCGATCTCCTGTCAACCCCCTCTATTCCCAAATTCAAAACCCTAACCCTAGCCCCAACCTCTTCTACACCAAAAGACTCATTACACGACGGTGCAGAATCCCTCTTCGCGGTTGTAGCTCTAGCAGTAGCAGTAGCAGTAGTAGTGACAAAAAACAAGCAATTGACCTCCAAAAGCACATGCAAGACTACCCTTATGAATATACTTCCTCTCCAGTTTCACTTCCGCGTACGCCTTCCTTCGTTAATTTTGAGGATTGCTTGGATTTAGTTTTATTTCTTTACATTTCAATTTCTTCACTGTTTTAGGGCCTCTGACTTCTGCGCAATTGTCGAATTTCGGATCAGAAGGCTCCCGTCTACGCGTGGCCTATCAGGTTTTGCCATTTTTTATTTCTTATTTTTTGGGCTCAGATGGTACAATACGTTGATGCATAAGGCGCAATACGCTGATGTTGCATCTTGTGCATCTCGGGTTGTACCATGAGTGAAGCATTTTCATTGAGAGATTAAGTGTGAATTATATTTGGGAAGGGTGTTCGAGGTGCTTACAGCGAATCTGCAGCTGAGAAAGCGTATCCAAATTGCGAAGCAGTTCCGTGCGAACAATTTGACACGGCTTTTCAAGTCAGTTATCAATTGTCCTTTTCTTTTGGCGCAATAGATTGATTTATCATGTTTATTAGTTCTTCGTTGATGTAATTTGAACATGACCCTTATTGTGGATCAAATTTATTTTATTTGGAAAAAATTTGGGCTTTTTATGACGATATGAATGTGATGAATTATGTAATATGCCAACTGTTGTTGGTTTCATTGCCTTTTGCATCAGTGTTGGTGATATCTTCATTTGACTTGATGGGAAAGTTTCTGACAAACATATATATATGTTCTTTCTACTTTTGAATGACCATTTATGATTAAATGAATGTGGTTAGGTAATTGTTCTCTCGAAAACGCAATGCTAATATGTAATGTTTAACTACTGTAATTTGGTTTACACACTCCACAGGCAGTTGAAAAGTGGCTTGTTGATAGAGCCGTTTTGCCTATAGAAAATTCTTTAGGTGGCAGCATTCATAGGAATTATGACCTTCTACTCCGACATAAATTGCATATTGTTGGAGAAGTTAAACTTGCAATCCGGCATTGCTTACTAGCTAATCCTGGTGTTAGGATTGAAGAACTCACAAGGGTTCTTAGCCATCCACAGGTACCCACAAACTGAGAAAAACCGTTTTTTAAATCTGTCTGTTACATGAGCTCACAGTTTGAATGATTCTTCAGGCTCTTGCACAGTGTGAGAATACCTTAACTAAGTTGGGGCTGGTTAGAGAAGCTGTGGATGATACAGCTGGTGCGGCAAAGGTAGTAAAATTATACACCAACATCATTTTCTTGCTATTGCAGTTTAGGGGTAACATTGTTCACTTGCATTAAAAACTAAGCCTAAAGAGAGTCGAACATGTATACATCAGGACTGGAGCACTTAAATTAATTTAGCTATTAAAATGTTGTATTTCACTGTATTGGACGTAGTTGGAATAGTTGTACTTGAAAGGAATATGAACATAGATAGTCAGGGCTCATTTTAATTGGGAGTTCCATTGGATGAGCCCACCTTTTTATTTTGAAGAGAAAAGTCGTACTTTACAAAAGGTTATATATTTATAGTGTTACATTCAAAATATTCTGTAATAATGAAAAAATTATTTCAACATTTGTTCTTGCGTTCTAATGATAATTATCTGTAAATTCATTTCCCTCTATTATGTACCTTACACTCCTCATTATTGCAAACATAGCATGTTGCATTCCACAAACTTAGGGACGCTGGGGCAGTGGCTAGCATTACCGCTTCTGAGATCTATGGCCTGGATGTACTTGCTCAGGACATACAGGTTTGTATGTGGAGTCTAAAAATATTGTTGTTGGAATTAACCTTTCTTGCAGACATGAAACAGTTGGTAATGTAAACACATGGTCTTTTCCAGGATGATTCTGATAATGTTACTCGATTTCTTATGCTGGCTAGGGAGCCTATTATACCAGGAACTGATAAACCTTTCAAGGTTAGCACTTCCTAAATACTGGTGATGATTAAAAAAGAAAAACTCAAGACTTTATTCTGGAATTCTTCAAAATGTTTTTCCCCCACATTTTTATCTCTACCTACCTAATCTTATGTATCAGACGAGTATAGTCTTCTCGCTTGAAGAAGGTCCTGGAGAACTTTTTAAAGCACTAGCTGTATTTGCTATGAGGAATGTCAATCTTAGCAAGGTGGATTCATCTTTGACCCTATCTCTGGAGTTATCTTTGATGAGTTCCTTTGAATGCCTCAAATTAATATTTCTTTTCTACTGACGTAGATTGAGAGCCGGCCACTGCAGAAGCGTGCTTTGCCTACACCAAATGAGAGTGCCATTGACTTTCCTAAGTAATTGCAACAAATTTCTATCTTTTAAGATGAAGCACTGCCAATAATTCAGTATATTTTCTCAATTTTATTTATATTATGTGTCTATGCATGTCTTCATATTTGTTTCAAGTTATACATGATTTTGCTATCTAGACCGCATTTTGGTTTAAAGGTTATTTTGGCCACACATCAGAAATATTGATTTTGAAATAATAGATTCCACAGATATTCCAAAAAATTTCTTATTTTGGATACCATACCAAGAATCACATTTATAAGTTTGTTTATAATAAAAATGTCACTTTTAATAAAATGGTTATGTCCAGATCTTTGTTGTTATTGCATTGCAATAAACTGCCTTGATTCTGATGTAATCAAGTCTGCAAGTTCATTCTAGATTTTCAGTTGTAGTCCCAGTGTGATTCTCTAACCTTGAGTTTCTTTTATCAAACTTCGTATATTAATTTTGTGTAATCATATTGTTCATTCTTGAACAGATATTTTCCGTATCTTTTCTATATTGATTTTGAAGCATCCATGGCAGATGAAAGAGCTCAAAATGCCCTTGGCAATCTAGAGGTGTTTGCTTCATCTTGATCTCCTTCTTGCTTTAATTTTTTATATTGAGAAACATAACAATTGCACAATCTTGGCAGGAGTTTGCTACATTTCTGAGGGTGCTTGGTAGTTACCCCGCAGACAATGGCCTTCCATAACTAACTTCGAATCAAAGGTGTGCATATCTTTGAAGCAGTATATTGTAAACTTACTCACATATCTATAACCCAAACGAATATAGTATATGATTCAATTCTTTTCATTATTGGCTCTACTAATATGAAGTACAAAATCTGAATTGAGAAGCTCCCATAATTTTTACTGGCTGAAAGGTAAATTCTGAATGTAGTGCAGCTTTATGTTCTTTGTTACATTAGAGCTTCAACAAAGATATTGGTCTGTGGATTCCTGCCCGTAATTTGAGCAAATTCAGCAGAATAATAGCCAGCCCCCAAAATAAAAACAATTTGTCATTTACATTTATTTAGACCTGTTGATAGTTTTGCAATCTTAATTTTTGCATTATGAAGTTGGTCGCCTGGTCACCTATTCGCATTGTTACGACATGAGGCTACTCCTGCTGTCATTGATTGAGTCTGTGTTTCCTAATCTGATAACATAAAATGATGCAGGACTCCCCGACGAGTATATTTATATTTACAGGTGGATAAAATTCATGAAGTAGTTGGTAATTTGTGTTCCCAGATACAGGATTCAAAGCTAGAGAAAGAAGCAGGATAATGTTTAAATTTTCACGAAACTGTGTTACTCCATTATTCTTTCATGCAATCACTCAGTTTTGCTTTTTTCTCTTGAGGGGCATCACGGAATATGTTCTTTTCCAAATAAGTTTCATATACATAACTCACGAATATGTTCAATGTGCCAATTCATAAAGTTGGTTTTCGTGTAAATTTTAAGACTATGTTCTGTTCATACTTGTATGAAAATAGAGCTACAAGTAAAAACTATGTTGGGAAAGAGAATATTATACTGTACATAGTAATGTTATTAATGGAACTTAAATTAAAGTATCACACTGTAATAAAACATTTGGAACATTGGTAGACGTCACTGCATCTAATTGTATGTCAAAGCGCCCTAAATTTTGTGCAGAAACATATACATGCACATTGTATTTAAAGCTTAACATGCTATGTTTGATACTAGGACCTGAATTTCCTATTTTACTATTCTATGTTTCAGAAATAAAATAAGCGATCGCATTTGTCGTATCACTGAGTTTGAACACTGATTGCAATATGGGTTTATCTCGATTGAATGAAACTTAGAGAGGAGAGTAAATTTTCATCCTCACACCTTACCTTATTAATTATATATTCAACTTTATATAGAGTAAATAGATAGACTGATATCATACCATAAGTTATCAAAAGTCACACTAAACTCATTTCCACGGATTAATTGAAAATCGGTCTTTTCCATATTAATCAAGACAACTTTGGACATTTTTCAAGAAATTAAAGATAGAATCAATTTTCCACGTAAATAGACCAGAATACCCCTGAAAGGTGTTGTCGTACAGTGAACACAGTACTCGTCGTATTTCTCATATTATTTTATGTGGAAAAGATATTTCCTTCGTTTTCACTCAACGCAAATAACCATCACCCTCGCAATGTCAACCTGAAAACGACCAAAAATATACCCGCTGCGGTTGTTCCCACCACCGCCATTTATTCGCTACAGCCTGCAATCCTGTAAATTGTAATCGATTCACCGACATCATACTACGCCACCGAACCTCTTCATCGTTCCTCTCTCACGCATTAAACCCCTCTCTCTCTCTCACGCACAAAAGCACTGGGAAGTTAGTTTGATCGGAGATCTGGAGCAGAGGAGAGTGTGAGTGATTTTGATCCGTGTGGTGTTGGATAAGGTCTTGTTTGGCGGCAAAATGCAGTACATAGACAATTTGCCGGACATGGATCTGATGCGCTCCGAGAAGATGATGCTTGTGCAACTCATTATCCCCGTCGAGTCGGCTCACCGTGCTATCTCTTATCTCGGCAAACTCGGCCTCATCCAATTTCGAGACGTACTCTTAGATCTCTCTCTTTTCGTTTTCTATTTCTGTGAATTTGTATTTAACTAGGTGATGTCTGATGTGTGTATCTAATTTTGAGTTTTTAGTTTTAAGAGCTGTTTCTTTAATTTGGTGGAGGGGGAAGTGCCTCAAGGAGTATTCAATTGATTGGAAAATATGTAGTAATGTACACATTGCGGAATTCACTGGTTAGGAAACAATTTTATGATCAACTTCAATACTACAGTAATTTGCTTAGGCATCTGTAGTTTTTCTAATGGAAATCAGCCACTAATGAGCATTGATTCATTTTGACCATGCTGGAAATAATAGAGCTTAATTTGTTCCACTAGTTTCAATTTTTTTATTTTCATTGAGATTGAAGAATTTGTATCCATGCATTTGAACTCCATAAATTATACTCAATGATATTTGGGGAAATCTTCATCGAAATGTATTATAAGTTTTTTGAACTGTTATTTTAGTAATAATTTTGAATCTGTACTTCAATTTATGTGATGTCTTATGGTAGATACTTTGTTTTTTTGTGTGTATATATATATATATATATATATATATATTGAAGATTTTAAACAACAAACCTCACTAGTGTAAACTATTCTGGATGGCAGTTAAATGATGATAAAAGCCCTTTCCAGCGAACATTTGTTAATCAGGTAATGAATTCCTTTATCTTCAACTGCATGCTTGAACATAGCTAAAGTCATTCTTGCAACTGTCTTACAATCATTAGTGTTAACATATTTTAAAATAGATTATTTATATTTTGTGGTTAATTTATATTTATAATCAGACTTATTACCATTGATCTATTTTTATATAGATTATCTTTAGATTAAGAAATTCAAAGTAAAATTGTGAACTGCTGCAAAAATATCAATTAACCAAATTTAATAAACCAAATGTTCAAACTGTAAAAGTAGTTACTTGGAGTGACAGGAGTTTACTAATTACCTGAGTTGCATCTCGACATATTGAGAGAGGTGATGGCACAAGCTTCATTGTTATAATTCATTAAAAGGACTAGATCTTGTTTGACTTATGTGTATATTGAATGTTTTGTGTTTGCCACAAAGTTTATGCTTTGGAACCTCAGAAAGTTGATTCTTGGGCAGCATTGCTTGTGGTCGTGTTTGGCGTGTATTTGCTTTCTGTGCATAGCTATTGACAAAGAGTCTCCTTCATTCACATTTATATTGTTTTGAAACTTCGCTCAATGAATTGAAATTATGCACATCGCTCATACATTCTAGGTGCGAACTGCCTTTAGCTTTCATAAATCTCAGTCTTATTATAAATGAGTGTCTTTGTAACTTTATTAGATCAATGCTGTTCAGTGTTTGTGAAACATTATTTAGAGAAGTGAATAGTTCATCACTGCTACATCACAGATGTAAACGCTCCGTGAGTGTTATGGGCTGATGGCTAAACATTATTCTCATCGAGCAATATAGTTCTCATTACGTGAGCTTCCAGTACTTATCTGGATGTGCTAATGAGTGATATAGCTTTTATCTAACTGAAGGGCATAGAAGAAATAAAATGGCATTAAGTAATTGATCCTAGAATTTTCTTTTTTCTCTTTTATATTGTTTGCTCTGTTTTGGGGATGCCCTGCATAATAAATAGAAGATGATTTCTATATCCATCTAACACTTGGTAACCTGCCATAAATAAATTGTAGTTAAATCTGCTAAAGACCTTAAGTGTGTTGTTATTTTGCGAATTCATTTATTCAGGCATATAATACAAAGGATTCTACTTCATTCTAGTATTACATTAAGTCAAACTTATGTTCTAGAAACAGAGTAGGCTTCATAAGCATTGAGGGTTAAGGGTTGCAATTGTCTTCCTTATAAGTTGTATCATATTAAATTTTGGTCATGCTGTGGCACTGTCATTCTTCTTCTAAATATTTATT
Organism: Pogostemon cablin; assembly: GCA_023678885.1. Lineage (NCBI taxonomy): Eukaryota > Viridiplantae > Streptophyta > Magnoliopsida > Lamiales > Lamiaceae > Pogostemon > Pogostemon cablin. The sequence continues at coordinate 9,449,861 of CM042965.1, forward strand.
TACAAATTGCCACATGTATATTTCTCCTTTATATTTGAATATGAGGTGACCGGGTATTCTGAAATATAGAGTCTGCAGACTCTGCACGATTTGACTTGTTTATTAATTATTCTCTTAGGCTGTTTTGCTGGAAGATTATGATTCCTGGTACCATTCTTCTTAATTGTGTAAATTGTTATTGTTATTATGCTTTCCATAGGTTAAAAGATGTGCTGAGATGTCCAGAAAACTACGATTTATCAAAGACCAAGTTCATAAAGCTGGTCTGTTATCATTACCTACTGCATCTTCTCAACCTGATATTGAGTTAGAAGAATTAGAGGTATGTTTCATTGTATAACAGGAAGTACACTTTATGCACTTGCCAGAGTATGGATTGTTTTTCTGCTATGACAGATTCTGATTATTGCATTTGATGTTAGATTCAACTTGCTGAGCACGAGCATGGGCTAATTGAAATGAATGCCAATAGTGATAAACTGCAGCAGACATATAACGAGTTACTTGAGTTCAAGATGGTATTGCACAAGGTACATAGTCAAATTATTGATGTATGTCTTCTTTTCTTTTTGTAATGAAAAACAATGTTGGCCTTATAAGAAAATAACCTGGTCAAGTCAAGTTGTTAGAATAAAGGAATTTACTAAAATTCTTAATAATAGAGAACCTTGTTGGATATTATTTATATTAAATAAACTATCGAGATGACTAAAGGTTTCTTTATTATATTATTACATGTTCTCTTTTTATCTGGAAAATCAATTTTGACTGTTTTTATAGCCTGGCTCATCGAATCAGGCCATTCTGCTGTTTAAAGTTTGACATGGCAATAGTTTGATCCTGTGTAAGGACTTGGCATTCATTTTATATTAATATAGTTACACAAGGAAATTGTTACAGCCTAATCTTACATACTCAACTTCTTAATCCTGTATCTCCCACATGCCTTCATATCCAGCTAAGGGTAGCATTACGCGTCATCCACGCAAACCACTTAGTCAGGGACTCAGGGCCAAGGGTTCACTTTTAAAAAAAGATTGGATATCTTGTTAACAAATAACAAAAAATAGAACCAGTCTAAAATTGAGAAACCTAATATGCGAGGTCCTGCGTGGTCCCATTGACCATTCTGTGTAAACTGGCAACATAAGACAAGAACTATATTTTTCAATATTTTCCTTTATCTATTTGTTTCTATAATTCTGTAATCTATCTCCAATCTCATTTCTAAAAATGCTTCACACATTTTTCTTCATTTCTTTCTACTTGTTGTCTTGGAGGATTTTTAAGGCATTTGATTCTAGCAATCTGGATGATCATCCATCTCAATTAATTTGGTAACTTCAGGCAGGTGATTTGATTTTATCGAGTGGGAGTCATGTTACGTCAACGGAGACAGAATTAGATGAAAATGTCCGCATGAATGATAATTATGCAGATAACTCTTCACTGCTTGAGCAGGTAACCCGCAATATGGATTTTGCGCACATGATGCTTTAGCAATACATGAATTTTTTATGTTGCTGTATTCAGGTAGGTTTTCTAATTTTCAGGAGATGAGAACTGGACCATCTAATCAATCTGGTGTGGGATTTATAAGTGGCATTATTTGTAAATCTAAAGTTATGAGATTTGAGAGAATGCTATTTCGTACAACAAGGGGAAATATGCTTTTCAATCAGGCACAAGCTGATGATCAAATCCTGGATCCTTCAACAGATGAAATGGTATTGTTTAGTCTGATTTCGTTTTGGAGAATATATGGAACATTTGTTTATTTATGTATTTATTTAAATTTTCAATTCTTTAATGGTGAACAGTCATTACATTTTTTGAAAATTTGATTTGGATTTTTTGTTTTTATATCTGCAGGTTGAGAAAAAGGTTTTTATGATATTCTTCTCAGGTGAGCAGGTGAGAATAAAAATCCTAAAAATTTGTGAAGCATTCGGAGCGAATTGCTATCCTGTTCCAGAAGACACTATCAAGAGGAGGCAAATAACTCAAGAGGTATGTTTGTAACCAGATCACATTTGTGTTCTATTGCAAGTGAAAAAAGATTCATACTCATTTTTCTCCGTCATTTTATCGCAGCAACCTACGTTTATAAATATATTTCTTCACTTTCCTACTTTAGCCAATACTCACAAGGACTTAGTGAGCGATTTATAATCCCTCATATTTAGCTAAAACTTATTAAGAATGATTGTACGGCATGACATGCTCTGTAATTTTATTTGTATGATTGCTAAGTAGAGAATAGGAAATGAGAAGTTCTGTGATCACCATAATGGAAACTAAAATTTTCCGGTGATATGTAGCTCACTTTCTCCAGGATGCTACAGAACCATCTATTTGTACTCAACCCTATGATCAAGTTTACTAAACCTTTTAATTTTGTACATTATGTACATTACCAAGGAATGGATAGCGAACTCTTAGCTTCTAATGGCCTCATTCTGCATTATGCTGTTTGTTTACATAGTGGACTACATTACTTTCCCATTTACAGGTTTTGTCACACTTGTCTGATTTAGAGACAACCTTAGAGGCTGGCCTCTGTCATCGGGATAAGGCTCTCACCTCTGTTGGATCTCACCTTCCTAAGTGGATAAATTTGGTAGGGTACAGCTATTGTATATTCTTCTATTTTGGCTAAAAATCACATGTTTGCTAGTGAGGATGCTAAGTTATTTCAGGACAATCCTTTTTAGGTGAGAAGGGAAAAGGCTGTTTATGACACACTGAACATGTTGAATTTTGATGTCACCAAGAAGTGTTTGGTTGGTGAGGGCTGGTGTCCTATTTTTGCAAAAACAAAGGTATCTGTTAGATTGTTTATGCTGTTTTATTTGCAATAACTGGAGTAACTGTTTTTTTGTGCATATTCCATATTGATTGAAAGGGGTAAGATCTGCCATAATACAGATTCAAGAAGCTTTGCAACGTGCAACCATTGATAGTAACTCACAAGTGGGCGTAATATTTCATGTGAAGGACTCTGTTGAGTCTCCACCAACATATTTCCAAACCAACCAGTTCACAAATGCATATCAAGAAATTGTTGATGCATATGGGTAAGTTTTTTAAGTTTGAATCATCTTTTGAGGGTGCCATCAGATCCATCACCTCTTTGGTCCCTATGTAGTATTTGTTATCATAATATCAGCAGCATAATGTATCTATCATGGGGAATTATCCTTGTAAATTGTTCTTGATAGATTGGGTGGTTGGCATATTGCAACTGGTGTTTCCTGGTATTACTTATAAATTTACTTTTCTTGGGTCTCTGAAAATGAAAACAGAAATACTGAATGGTTTCCTCTCAGTTGCCTATCAACTAAATGTAATTTAAGGAATTGTCTGGAAGCATGTGTTATGACGTCCCACTTCAATTCCATGCAAGAAGGGCATATATGAGGGGGGTCAATTCTTTACCTTTGAATGTGGTTTTCAGTTAAGTTAGGACCCCCTAGCGTTATAAGCTTAAACATTTGGTCCAACCTACGGGATCCGGATGGTGCGGAAAGAGGCTACCTGATGATGAGCCCAAGAATTGCCACCCCGGATGTGGGCCCAAGGGGGGTTGCCACCCAAAGTTGTGGGCCTTAGCATGTGGGTTTCCACCTGGAGTGTGTGTCCGCAGACGTTCGGTTCGAAGAAGGATGGATTGTTATGGTATCCCATATCAATTCCTCATGCAAGTGTGGAAGGACATAAGAGAGGGGGGCGACCCTTTACCTTTGATTATGGTTTTGGGTTTAGTTATGCTCCTCTAAGTTTCCCAACTTAGGACGCCAAAGTAAATTCCAAGTTGCAAATTCAAGACAGTTATGAGTATGTTGCGAAGAACATAACTTTTTAATAATAGAACCTGTGACAAAACTATGCCTGCTTAGCTGCTTACATTAAGACACTAATGGATTACTTTATTTAACAGTGTTGCTAAATACCAGGAGGCAAATCCTGCTGTCTATACTATTGTTACGTTTCCATTTCTTTTTGCTGTGATGTTTGGGGACTGGGGCCATGGTATATGCTTACTACTAGGAGCGCTATACCTAATTGCCCATGAAAAAAAGCTTGGTTCACAGGTATGTTATCTCATTTATCATTTATAATAGATTGATTCATATTTTTTTCGCCGCAATTTTTCTTCATGTGTAATTGTATTACCTTTTAATGAATCATTCTTTCATTTAGCATATTCCTGTTACAAATTTTGTTGACAATCAACATACTATAGAGCATTCTCTTCTTTTGTTGGATGCTGAAGTTGGTATAGTGTGTGAATGATAACAGCAAAGTATTGGTTCCTGCTCTTGAGCACGTAACATAGTTTGTTAATCATATGCTACATATAGGCAAATTGGTCCGCCCTAACTTGGTACTGTCAAACCGTTCAGGTTATCATATTTCTTAGCTTTTGATTTTTCATAATTATTGTGTGAAGGAATTATGTTGAGGTGTCAATATTAAGTATGCAATTGCTGGATTATTCCTGGATTGATAAAATTTTGGAGTTAAACTAGTGTGCACCTGGGCTACTGGTGCACCTAGTTAATATAGACCATTAGATTAAAAATCTACTTAATAACTATCTTTAGATCAAATATAAAAAAATAAAATTTATAAAATAAGAATAAAAACCCTAAAAAAATACCCTATAAAATCTAGGTGCACCGGTGTACCTGGTGCACTACAGCTTAACCCAAAATTTTGTTTAATAAAAGTAAATAAAAGTTACTAAATCTAACATTTTTAGTGGTCTTTAAGATTTGAATCCAATGGATAACTTACGCATTTTAACTTATAATTTTGTCAAATAGATGGCATAGAATTTTAGATTTCACAAAATAGTTAAAATTACAATTGGAGAACTGTGCCTGATAGACTTTGGAGATTTGATGACGTATAAATCTCTATGTTACATGGATACTTGGTTTGGTGTTTTGAGGTTCAATTAATTAAACGTGAAGTAAGTAAGAGAGCTTGGTATAGTAACCACACTAGACATGCTGGGTTCCTTGTATCAAGAAAAGTTCTCGTATACCTGCAGCAATACTTTTACGATTTGTTAAAAATGGTCTCTGGTTGATGTGCTGAGGTTGAGCTGGTGATGAAAAGCTGTAGAAAAACTAGTAGAAGAGAACAAACCACTCCAATTTAATATTGATGGTTGGCAGATACTTCTAAGTTAGCCTCATTTGTTTATATATTTATTCCCATAGATATATTATCAGAATTTTTCTGAAGCCAATACTTTATCTTATTGTTAGAGTAAACTAAATGCAATAATGAATAAACTCCATATGGGCCACAAATAGAAACATCAGTCGGGTGAACTACATATTATTTCTTCATGACTTTATGATAGTGACACTAAACTAACCCTTTGTATACCTTCTAAGCTTCTTCTGTGTACATTATTCTTTATATAGTTTTGTTTTTTTTATACGTATATTTTTATGTTTATTTCCTACAGAAACTTGGCAGCTTCATGGAGATGCTATTTGGTGGCCGATATGTTCTCCTTATGATGTCACTCTTTTCAATCTATTGTGGCTTGATATACAATGAATTCTTTTCTGTCCCTTTTCACATATTTGGTAGCTCTGCCTACAGATGCAGAGATGCCACATGCAGGTAAGAGTTAGCACCTTTTCTTGATGTGAGCTCTGTTAGATAGCATAGCATACAGTAATTATTATCAAATAAAGCCTTGATCAATAACCAAGGGCTGCTTCCAGAGGGTTCAAGTCCTGTCCTTAATGGAGTTTGAATTAAATATGAACTACTGCAGAATAGAGTTTAATGTTCTCATTTTCTTATCTCCTGAAAATATATTCTTATTCCAGAATAAGCGCTTTGTAAAAATGTGAAGTAGGTTGCTGTTTTATTTTCACTGAAATTTGAATTCATTCAGGTCGCATTTGGATAGAAAGGGTTTAGGATGGTTTTAAATTTTATGATAACAAATCCATCAGAGTTGTGTTTGGATAATCATAGATTTAAATTCATTAATTTTCTACTTCTGAAACGTTTTTGTTTCTCAGTGTAGAGATTCATTCATTACAGTAGTAAACTCACTGGTGGTTGTTTCCATCAATATGGATATAAAATACCTCTCATTTTGAATTAAAATTTGAGTTATTTGGGTGGATCCATTCAAAATTGAGTGGACTTGAAAGCCAGTCATTCAAATCTTTGCATTTCAAATTCATTAACCCAATGGCAGTCATGCTCTTACAACTCGGTTTGACTGCATTATTTAACAGATTGGCAGTCATGCACTTACAATTCTTTGCATTTCAAGTTAATTGTATCTGTGTTGAAGTCTTAATATATAACCTTCTGGCTGGCCAAGTTAGATAACTACTTGACAAACACACTGATAAGTGGACAGATATTTCACTATAATCTCATCTTTAAATAGTTGGATTTCCATTTTTTTTTCCTTTTAAAGGAGCAAGTTAATAGATTAATGAAGCCTGAATTAGCCATGTTGCCGGAGTTGTTGGTTATCCTATTTCCTTATTTAGTCCGACAGGATTCTGTATTATAACATGGAAATCCTGATTAACTCTTGTATTTTTATGTTTTTCCATATGGTTCCTCCACCATTTTATTTTGTTTTTATCTCCATCTCTCTCTCTCACACACATTCACTCACACACACTCAGTGTGTGTATTTATATTAAGCATATATGCACGCTCTTATTTTCTGTTGTATTGTTAATTTTTGATGTATAATTAATATGGTTGCTTGCTTTCTATCTTACATTTACAGTGATTCTCGTTCAGTTGGTCTAGTCAAACATCTAGATGCATACCCATTTGGTGTCGATCCAAGTTGGCGTGGAAGTCGTTCTGAGCTACCTTTCTTGAATTCTCTCAAAATGAAAATGTCAATTCTATTTGGTATTGTACAGATGAATCTAGGAATCATTCTAAGTTATTTCAATGCACGCTACTCCGGCAGCTCTGTTGATATTAAGTATATTCTTCAGCAACCTCCTTTTTCCATCAAATTTGTAATGATTTAGCATACTTAGTAACTTAAATTTTGCTTTGACTTTAGGTATCAGTTTGTGCCTCAGATAATCTTCCTAAACAGTCTGTTTGGATATCTTTCGCTACTCATCATTGTGAAATGGTGCACTGGTTCTGAAGCGGATCTCTATCATGTGATGATTTATATGTTCTTAAGTCCTTTTGAAGATTTGGGTGAAAATCAACTATTCTGGGGCCAGGGTTCGCTTCAGGCATGACCAGAAATAATCTTTAGTGCTCTTGACTTTATATATGCATATACACACGTTTATAAATTTTCTTTATGCAGGTTATATTGCTTCTGTTAGCTGTAATTGCTGTTCCATGGATGCTCTTTCCCAAACCTTTCATTTTAAAGAAGCTACATTCTGAGGTATTCCAAACCTTATAATTCTGCTGTGTTTTTTCTTTTACTAATGTATCTGGAAGATGGCAGAACACAGTTCCATTATGTTAAGACCTGTAATTTTTTCTTTCTTAGCCAAATTCATTTCCATTCCTTTCATGGTTGGTGCATCTAATTATTTTTGCCTTCATAATGAAACTCCTTTTCCTTCGTGGGTTTCCTGAAGGTTGATTTCAAAAAAATTTGGAAGAATGTAATGCAATTTATCATAGTTGTCTCTTAAAGAAAATGAAAATTGTGCAGTTAGACTTTCTTTATTGAATACATGCATGTTAGTGAATCTTTAGAACATGGAAGAAAAATCTTTATTTTCTTTGTTTTGTTTCCTTCATTCTATTATTGAACTTCTCATCTGTTACATTTATATGACATTGTAATTGGCTAAGTTCTGAAGCTTAAAAATTTTCCCTCTGCCACTTTGTGTGCACATCTTAGAGATTTCAAGGCCGGACATATGCAATGCTAGGAACCTCTGACATTTATAATGATGAGGAACCTGACTCTATAAGCCAACCAGACCCAGAGGAGTTCAATTTCAGTGAGGTGTTTGTTCATCAGATGATACATTCAATCGAATTTGTACTTGGTGCAGTTTCAAACACTGCATCGTATCTCCGGCTATGGGCTTTGAGGTAATATCAGTTTCAACATGAGGTTTAAGCATAGCTTCCATTCTTGGCTGTTGACCTTGCAATTCTTGACTTGTGATTACAGCCTGGCCCACTCAGAACTATCAACTGTTTTCTACGAAAAAGTTCTTCTTCTTGCTTGGGGGTAAGTTTTAATAGAAAAAAAAACAATTTTGTAAATTTCGTTGTTTTTGGTTAACATTGGAGCTTGTCTTTTACAACTAGATAGCTGTACGTACACCTTCCTCAATTATGGCCTAGGAATTTACAATAATCACTAAGTGTGTTTTGTTCAAAAGGTTAATATGTAGGTTGATGAGACTTCTAACTGTAAAAAACAAGGTGTTTTTATGAATATTTCCATGATTTATCATTAGTTTCATACGATATTGTAACAAACCTCACCTTAGTCCTATTCCTTTAGGTCCCTTAGTTTTTAGCAACAGGCTTGGAAGAAAAAACAGGCCAGCATAAATGCTCACTCCATGCAATGGTACATGAACCACATGGATAAATATTACATGAAGTCATGAACCTCAAAGGTGATAGTATAGATATGCCCTAAAAATAAAAAATTATATTTAAAATAGAATATGAACCACAAGATGTAGGTACAACTGGTTGCATAGAAGTCTTTGGCTTGAAATTTATCACAAAAACTTGTGCGTATTAATTACAAAATCTAGTATCCGTACAATTGGATCCAACCCTACCCAGATTTTATCCAAATCCACCCAGGTTTAAAGTATTAATAATATGATTATAAAACTTTAATATGATTGGATAAAATATTATACTATCCAAATGTGGATTTTGAAAAAGTGATTATCCATCTGCAAATATACATGTAGTATGACAGTAAAGCATCAACAAGCATGTGATAAAGTATTATAAGTACTATGCACAGATATTAAAATTTTGGGTCGGGAAAAATTCAGTTGCACAGATACCAGATCCGTGTAATTGGTGCGCACAAATCGCACTCTAAAATTATGAATTTAAATGATAGGAACAATTTTGCCTCTAAAGATCTGATCAGAAAGACATATGCTCAAATTTGCATAGTAAAAGTTTTTCTTCTACGTTAAAACATATTATACACCCTGGTGCATGTATGAATGCAGATATGACAGTCTCGTCATACGTTTGGTGGGTCTGGTGGTTTTCGCTTTTGCTACAGCATTTATACTTCTGATGATGGAGACACTCAGTGCTTTCCTCCATGCTCTGCGTCTCCATTGGGTGGAATTCCAGAATAAATTCTACAGTGGCGATGGCTACAAATTTAAACCCTTCTCCTTCGCTGCATTGAATGATAATGAAGATTAGTGACATATGTCAGAGTATTGTTAATGCTCATTGACAATTTTGTGAGGAAGAGTAGCAGCTGGGAAGATGAAAAGTTTTGCCATTGTTGGCCAGAGCATTAAAGTTTAAACCATGTTTGAGCTGACAAAGATCTGCTACTTGTCCTCTTCAACACCATACTACATATCGGGCTCTGGAATTGCTATAGTGAATCTTTTGGATGCAAATGTATTTGTTTATCTAATAGGATTGTAACTAATATACCCCCCTGTATGGCTGTATCATTTCCTCTCAGTGTAAACAGGATTTGGCTATGTTGTAAAGATGGACAATGATGCATATCGTTCTTTTCCAGCCATATCTAATTTTCACACACGAATTATCAAAGATTTGTAGGCTATGTCAGCATTTTGATTCCTTTTGTAATATTACATTGTTTATCATATTTTCTTTTAGTTATTCAGTATCCCAAATTTTTGGTCAAATTATTAACCCTAACTGATTTTGCAAAAGAAAATATTATAGTGATAAGCTATAAGCTTTACCATTCGCATTCTTGACTTATTCAGTGCAATGACTAGTTCTTGATCCAACTTTATGTTGCCTCTTCTCTCTTCTATAATCAAGCAGTTTTGTATGTGATTAATTTATCTGTGTTTAGGGACACGAGAAACCTATGGTTAAGGACAGGTGTTTCAGCTCCCTTGCCTTCCACAAGCAAGGTTCTTTACTGCTTCTGATATTACTTACATTTAGTTGATGCATGTAATCTAAATCTTGTTTTTCTTTCATGGCGAAATTCCAGGTGACAGATGAGGCAAAGAGAAATCAGAACTCAGATTGAATATGATGTAAGAAGATACTAGAATTTCATGTCAGATGTCTTGATACTCGTTAACTGTTATTATGACTATCTGTAGAATCTTCAACATTCTGGTACTTGTACATGGAGGCACATACGAGATAATAAATGAAATTCAGTCCTCCTAAGATGCAACAGAACCAATACAAGTTATCTAGCCTTCCATAATTGATATTGTCAGGTACCCATCCTGTCACCCTTTGAACCAGCTCAATAATTGCGTTGCTGATATAAAATGCAATGCCAATAAACATAGCAACAGCTGCAGTTGATGTGCTTTTCAAAGAGACTGGGAATTCTTGGTAGTATAATGAAATTTGTCCAGGAAAATGAAACGCTTCTCCCATACCAGCAACAACCAACTGCGGAATTAGCCACATTGCTGATAGGGGAACTATGGCATTATTTTTTATATTTCTCGAGTTTGCTATTTTTAGCCTCTTAGACTCCACAACTGCTGAAATTGCCATGCTGATTATCGTAAGAGCATGTCCAATTCCAACACGTTGGAGGATCGTAAGAGGTCTTTTGGTGAGTTTATCCCACAGGGGAAACAGTAGACGATCAATGATGAAAATGAAAATTGAAGTGGAGATCAGTATGAAGACTGGCATCGAACCAGCAGGGATTTTGAAATGGGATTTGAGATGACGATCCATTGTTAGTGCTTGGATAACAGTTAAGCTTAGCTGTATGGCCAAAGGGGTGCATAAGAATAAACCAGTTGACCAAAGAGGAAAGATTTTGATTAGGCTTTTGAGATCTTCTACTTGTTCAACTGTACACAGTTTCCATTGATGTGTGATGGAGCCATCTTGCATAGTATCTCCTTCAGTTCTCAGTGCTGCACGATTTAAGAACCTGCAATGATTGATGATATGTTCTTCAAGATCATGTACCAAATGGTTCGAAATGGATATTGAAGATCATCAGTTTAGAACAGAAAGCTGACCTAAAGAAATGTGAGGGATTCTTGGTTTCTGTTTTTGTGGAATCTTGATCAAAATCATGGTAGTAATCTTCGTCTTTCTCTGAAAGAATCATTCTTCTTTTACTGAAAGCTGCAACGATAACGCAGGCTAAGCTCTTAAACGGGCTCCCTCGAGGCTTAACAAGGTTATAGAATCGAGTACCACACAACAGAACTGATAAACCAAGCAGATTAGCCACTACACATAGGCTGAAACCCCATGTCCAACTGACATTGTCTTCAACATATACTATAGCAGTGGAGCTAATAACTGTGGCTGTGTACATTGTGAAAATGTACCAGTTGAAGAAAATCCCTTGTTGCTTATTGTTATCTAACTGATCTGCTCCCATTGTTGCAATGGTAAAACGCGTACCTGCGTTCCCAAGTGATCCTAGAGCCAAACTGAGGTACAGGATCGCAAATTGAACTTCTGATGGATATTTACAAGATCCATTTTCACAGGGTGGAGGCCTCAGATGACTGATTGCTGCTGTTAAAACCAGAAGTAGCATTCCCTAAAAGGGCAAATTGGTTAGTTCATTCCATTTTGATAAAAGGCGTTTGTGAGTCTTTTTCAGGTGACGAGCAGATACTACCAGCAGAGAGATGAGAGATGAGAAGCAGATGACAGAAAAGCAGCCCACGTAGGAATCCGCGATGACTGCTCCAACAATAGGAAACATGGTAATGCTTCCATTAACGAAATTATATATCTTAGCAGCACTTATGCTCTTAATGTTGAACTCTTGGATCAAATATACAATCAAGTTGGAGATCCATCCTCCAGCAGCTAGAGTTAAGCAAGCCATTGCTCCTGTTTTCCTCACAAAAAAATCCCATGTCAGCAGAATCATCAGTTTATTCTTACATCTACCATGTCAGCAGAATCATTAGTTTATTCTTACATCTACCATTTGAAGTGGGTACAACTTTTTTCAACTGTCATATATGTTCATAAGTTTCTACTACACAACTATCATATGAATATCTTAAATCTTATTTAACATGTGAATAACGATTTTTTTCTTGAAAATAGTGAAAAGGTGGAAACGACCTATGATAAAAGGGAAGGTGATCCGTCCTCCTTGCTTTCTACGAGCCGATAATCGAGCTGCTTCATCCATGGTAGCTTCTGAACTATTAATGAATCCCTTAGCTGCAAACTGAAACCTGAGTATAGTGTAGTCACTGATTTATTGAATATCTTGTCGACGAAATGGTTGGTGTGCCAATATATAATTCTCCGTAATACATTGCACAACCAACCATACTTTGGACGTATTGCATTTGCCAACTTGCAAAGTCATAATTGAATTCAAAGAAAATATATAAAAAGAAATAAAATATCCACATGCTTGCTTAGTAGTCAATGGATTAAAGTGGAGGTTTGTGTATAGTAGGATAACTCTTGTCAGAATGATCCAGCTTTCCTTGATGTTTCTTTATAATACACATCATGAAAATGATGTTACCACTAAGTTAATGGATATAAGAAGCAATAATGCATATGAATTATTGAATGTTCCACAGATGAATTATTGGGCTTGACTTCAGGAAATATCATAGGGAAAAATGGCTATGGATCTGTGTACACTGCAAGAGATATAACTTGCACGATGTTTAGAGAGCAATTCTCTGGCCATTTGAATAAAGAATAGATAGAAATACAATGTTCACCAAAATGAAATTATCAGGACTTATCTACTCTTACAAACTGTCAAACAGTAGTTACATGTCCGAATTATACATGCAATCTGTACATTACATATTTTTATGTTACAAAATAAACAAATAAACTAAAGAACTAAAAAATCTAAGGCCCTGGATACAGGATACACTCAAACGAACAAATGGAGAATAATTCTCCTATTTTAATAGAAGCTTTCTTGCCAGGTCGATGACCTTCCACATGCAAAAAAATAAAAATGGAGTCCATGGGTTTTATCAACTCTATTGCATGGAAGGATACATGTTTGATTTTACTCAAGCATGTGTTGGATTTAGTTCCAATGCCTCCTTGTAAATCATGTCTTTCATCTGCTCTTCTGTTAGCATCTGTTGCTCCAGGTCGAACGAGAATGGCTCGGAGCAAATCGGTTCGTCTGCCGGATCATGTAATCTTGCAAGGTATGGATGTTCCAAAGCTTCTTCAACTGTAACACAAAGTAATATATATTCATGAGTATGATCATCTCACATTGGTGCAAACTGGATTAAAGAAGAAAGAGAAATGCACCTGTGATCCTCTTAGTTGGATTGATTGTGAGCATCTTGTCAATGAGATCAATTGCTAGTGAATTCACATGTGGGAAACACTTGGCAAGATTCTGACGAGGGTGTCGTGGGAGTTGTCGAATGTACCTTCTCGCATCCTCGTTTCGAGTAAAATCAATATCCGAATCAGTGGGGGTGCCCAGAAGCTGTTAAACATGTGATCAATATCAGTAAAATTTTCAAATCCAACAGCCAACAATGGAGGGATTGTTATATGAATCTACCTCAATCAACAAATGCATTTGATGAACATGATCTTTTCCAGCAAAGAGTGGCTTTCTGTTCATGAGCTCCATGAAAATGCAACCAACAGACCAAACATCTATAGCAGCAGTGTATTCTGATGAGTTTAACAGCAGCTCTGGTGCTCTGTACCAACGAGTAACGACGTACTCAGTCATGAACTCGCTCTCAGAGCTCGTTCGGGCGAGCCCAAAATCGCATATCTTGAGATCACAGTTAGCATTCAGCAGCAGATTGCTGGGCTTCAAATCTCTATGAATCACTCCAGCAGAATGTATGTATTTAAGACCTCGAAGAAGCTGGTACAAGAAGTACTGAAAACACAGAGACAGAGAGATTAATTAGCGTCCATTCATGATCATCATTGGTTGATTACAAGAGAGTTGAATGAATCAATTCACCTGACAATGTTCTTCGGATAACCCTTGATTAGATCGAATTATCTGGTGAAGATCCGTATCCATCAGCTCAGTTGCAATATAAACATCACTGAACTCTCTTCTCAGAGGAGGAGGAATCACATCTCTTAAACCAATCACCTGTACAGTATTCACACATCTTCAGTTCAGATTCACACCTCAAAATCGAAGCAAAATTCACACTCACGAGGCTTAATTCATAACGAATTATGCCTCGTGAGTGATGAAATAATGGAAATAAACACAAGTTGAGATACAAACATTTTCATGATCCAAGTGACGAAGAAGCTTGATCTCTCTAAGGGTTCTCTTAGCATCCATATAATTATCGAAAGCATTCGCAATCTTCTTGATAGCCACCATCTCATTAGTCTCCGTGTTCAGAACAGAGCTTCAAATCCACACAACCCAACCAATCAGTTTCTCAACAACAGGTATAAACCCTAAACCTCCAATAAATCCCCAAATTAGTGTGTGTACGTGTTTGATTCTCCTTACCAGACTATGCCATAAGCTCCACGGCCAATAGGCATGATCGGAGGGCGATACTTGGTGGTGATCTCAAACATGTTGCCGAAAATATTATACTGTATAAATTGGCCGCCGTGCGTCGCCGCCGCCGGAAAATCTGGGAACTGGCCTCCGGCAGCTCCCATATCAGCCATCACTCCTAGTATGATCTCTGTAAGTATACAATAATCGTATTTTAATCAAATCAATGTGTGCACTTGCACGTTTGTCCAGAAACTTGAAATATAGATACATATATATACACACGCGCAAAATTACGTAGGCAGAGAGAGGAAGAGGTAAACGATTTTCTGGGATGAAGGTCACCGGGAAATAGCGACTGAGGTGGCGAGAAAACGCGTGTAGGACTGACTTCTGCTGGGTGGGTGGTAGGGTGTGGGGTGGGGGTGATTTCAATATCTAAAGTAAAAGCCGCCGAAGATCTAACGGCTGATATTGGTCTTCCTTTGAATCCTAAGAAAGGCTTCTTATTCGTATTCGTCTTTGTCAACTCTCGTCCACTAGTACAGCTTTTGGTTTTGGAATATATTGCATTTTTAATATAGTACTCTCACATCCCAATAATACATTCGCGTATTCTCTGACACGGAATTTAAGAAAGTAACTTTTTGATGGTGTGATATAAGAAAGAGAATTGATATTTTGGATAATTGAGTAGAATAAAGTGTATAATATAATTGATTTTGACTAGATTGTGTGTAAAAGAAGGTGACATATTTATAATATTGTAGTATTGTAAGATTATTGATATTGTGTATTGTTTTCATTTTTAGGGGATAAATGTATTCTTGGGACGGACCAAAATGAAAGTGCGAATATATTCTTGGAACGGAGGGATTATTTTATTTTATTTTATATCTCGCCTAAATTCCTAATTATTGAAGTTTAACTGCTCCCTTCCTATTGTTAAAATACGTATTTCTGTGTATAAAATTGGATATGAGTAGTTTTCAGTGCAAATTGTAATACTCCATAACCAATTTGGATAATCATCGGTAGTCAACCATTTAAATTTAATTTGGATTCTACTCGTTTAACTATTCTTGGACTAAAATACACACTTTTTTTAATATTTTAATTTTCATGTGAGTCATGGTGTCGGAGCTCCAATACAAAATACCGACATTACATTTGATATCATTACTATAATATCGAATGTCAATTAGGATGTATGAGGGTATTTTGGTTTAAAAATAATCAGTTAGAATTACTATTAATTTAAATTGTTGGTTTCCAGTGATTTCCAACTTTAAATTAACTATTTCTATTATTCTCTCTAATTTTAAGTTGATTCTACTCTAAATATTAATAAAAGTTACTAAAAAATTTAGCAATTTTCATAAATAAATTAAGACAAACTCTTTTGTGTGGCATTATATACGTGAGATGGTTTATGAGACTTGTTAAATTAAGGAGTGTTGTTATTTAATGTGTAGTGAGTAGTTGTATTAGTGGAGGTATGTGTCCCATTTTTTAGTTGTATTAGTGGGTATGTGTGGATAAAAAAGGAAATGAGACTCTTGGGAGCGGACGACCAAAATGAAAAAATAGTACCTTTGAAAGCGGATGGAGGAGGGAGTATGTTTAATGGTTGTTAAAGTATGTTTTCTAAAGTATGTTAAATGATTAATTAAAGTATTATTTTATGGTGTTATAATATGATTCATTATTGACATACTTTAACTATAAATAAGCGTACTTTATCGATATAATAAGTATACTTTAATAATGGGTCGACCCGTCTCATAACCGTCTCACAAAAAATCTGTCTCATAAGAAATTTTTTCATAAATTAAAAGGTATACTCCCTCCGTCCGGTTTCAATGTTTACGTTTCTATTTTGTGCATCTCAATTTTTCCCTTTTTGGAATATGGGACCCACCTAAAATAATTAATATATCATCCAATACTAATACACCTACCCACTTTACATTAAATATTATATTTTTCCAGTCACTATCTATTAAAATATTATACTTCTTAATCAACTTGCAAAACACAAACGTAAATATTGAAATGCGACGGATGGAGTATGTAATAGTAAATATTAGGTGAGGCCAACACTCCTTAAATATTTTTAAATTTTATTTTAGTTATTATAACTAAAAATTATAGTCTTGTGATTCATAATGTATTTTTCTCATATGATTTATATCCTATATTTTACCCCTATATTTATATTAATTTAATTAATTTTTATAGTATAAATGTAATTTTATTCTATAATTTATATTTTACTTTAGCGGTTCTTGCCTTCATGTCATATTTTATTCCTTGGATTTGATTTAATTTAATTTAACTTAATTAATTTTTAGAATATAGTTGTAATTTTATCTTAAAGTTCATGGTGTATTTTACTTTTATGTTTCATGCTCTATATTATCCTTAATGTATATGGTTTTATCAGGATTTAATTTTAATATTTTGAATATAATTATTATTAATTTAAAATTAAAAAATAGAAAAATATTATAATTATCTATTGGAACGGGTCTCACAATATCTTTTCTCAAGTATGTAATGTATGTCAAATAGATATGCTAATTTTGAAATTAAAATATATTACTCCTATGTCCCACGATTTTTACTTACTTTCACTTTTGATATTGAGGTGTCCCACGTATTTTTATCTATTTCATTAATGATAAAAATACATTATATATTTTTTCTATTTTTTACACTTTATTCATCAATCTCAATAACATTATTTACTTTTTTACACTTTATTCATTATTCTCAACAACTTTATTTACTTTTTCTCTCAAAATGACCAATTTTATCCATTTTTTTTTACATTATATATTAAAAAATAATACTACTTTTTAATTTTCGTGCTCGTACAAACGGGTAAAAATATTTGGGACGAATGGAGTACTAGATTTTTAGCTTAAGTGATGTTTCTTCTATCGAAGTATAAACTTAAATTCTGGAAAAAAAAATTGACTAAATTTGGGGATAAAAACTAGATTTTTAGCTAAGTGATGCTTCTTCTATCAAAGTGTAAACTTAAATTCTGATAAAGGGAAAAAAAAAAACCTTTTTTTTTTTGACTAAGTTGGGGATAAAAATGAATGATATATACTTACTATTTAAGTTACACGGATGATTGGTGTGAACAAAATTTTATCTTTATTTTTGGGTGTATGAATTAAATATGTGAGGATTGGAGAAAAAAAAAAGTTTGGTTTTCACGTTTTTCAGAAGTTAGCCAAAGGAAAGAACGTAGGAAATCGATGGGCATTTTCCAATTTCTTCCATCGTTGAACTTTGACAATTTTTATACCTTCTCTTACCTAAAGATTAGGGATTAATAATGGATGGATTAAAAAAGTTTGAGCTTGTTTATCACTAAAAAAATATCAAATATTTTTTTTATTAATGAAATATTCTATTAATAAAAAATTAAATTTTATTGTTATATTAGGTTTATCAACGAAATAATAACAAAATATATTGTTGGAGTGGCGTTGGTAAATAGAAAATCTAATTCCTTAGTAATCTGTTTGTAATTCATTGCCAATAATTTTGTTGGCAATTTATATATTGACTATGTTGGTTAAATAAGTAATAGATATTATTCTTTTGGTAAAAATATTATAAATTATTGGTATTTCTTTATTAAAATAAAAATGTAACTTTTGTTAGTGTTTATCCATAGAAATCAGTCTTTTCTCTTTTTTTTTTTTGGTTGTAAAATCAATTTTAGAATTTAAGTAGATTTCCCTTTGGTTGCTCATATGAACTCCATCAGTTGAGTACCCAAATAATTTTAGAATATGCTATAAGTTGTATGGAATCTATTTTATTAAAATACGTTTGTGTATATTTAATTTTTAATTTATAAAAACATGTACTTATAAAATTAACATGAAACATGATTTTTCTAGTAGCCTGTTTCATTTGGATTTGTTTGTACCTAGGGATGGCAACGGAATCCGAAATCGAAATCAACCGAGCCGACTCTGATTCGATTGGGGCGGGTTTTTTTATTTTTGACCGGGTATGATTCGAATTTCAGGAAAAATAAAAAAAATCAAATAAAAATGGGGCGGGGATGGTATTTATATACCCCACCCCGATATATATATATATATATATATATATATATATATATATATATATATATTTCAATAAAAGTAATAATATATGTAAACTTTGAATTAAACATCATATGTCACTTTTAATTAATTTATATTTTTTTATGTATTTTAAATCTTTTTAAATTATAATTACATTGTTTTTAAAATAATATAATAATTATAATAAAATTTTAAAAAAAGATTTCGGTTCAAGTACGGGGATACCCGATACCGATAGGGGTGGGTATGGAGCGCAAAATTAATTCCCCGACGGAGTATAGAGCGGATTTAGGGATGAAAAATATCAAAGGATTCGAGGACGGTATTGTTAAAACTCGCCCCATACCCGCCCGTTGCCAATCCTATTTGTACCCCAAACTTTTAGCATAGCTTCCATATTTTTATTAGCTTAGAATAGAATTTATTTTGAACATCATAAATTCATAATGTGGAAGTTGATTGATGTAAGTATGAAAATGATAAATAGTTCATGCAGCTACATTAATATTAACATTAATATGTTCTTTAATTCTCATTATTTTTATTAATTATGCACAACATACATTTTCACATGTATTATACCTAGATTTGAACTCCATCTCATTTAATCATTCGATATCACTTTTAATTTAGCACTTACCTTCAAAAATATTTAAAAATAAATAATCAAACATATAAAATCCTGTTTGTATTTCTTCTTAACGAATTAACCAACAAAAATCGTATTTTAGCGATGCTATAACAATGAATTTATAATATTTTGAGACTTTGAGTTGATATCCTATATATTTGGACGTCCATATGTGTATTAAATAGTGTATAATACATATTTTTAAATAATTGTATCTTTTTTCTTATATTGAGTTTTTCATTAAAAAAATTAATAGAAAATTCGCTAACAAATTGTATACATTTTTATTTATTAGTGTATACGGAGTAGTATATATTTTTATTTATAAGTGTATAAGTAATTAAAAGTGGATCATAGTGCATTTGAGTGCATAAAATAATGTATCTAATATTTTTAAATATAAAGTAATATTAGTTATTATTTATCAACGCATTACCAAAAATTTTTTTTTTTTTTTTTTTTGGCAATTATCAGCGAAATTATTAGCTTGACTACCGAAGAAATAATTACCGATCGACTGTAGATCTAAATTATGGTTACTATAAAAGTTATCCATCATAGTTTTACTATTAAAATATTTATTTATTGTTAATTCGTTAGACAAACAATTTATCAACAAAATTTAAGTTTTCATTTCTGTGGTAAATTTTTATTATTTTTAATAAATTGTAATATTTCGATTCATTTAACAGAAATGAGAGTAAGAGTATATTTTATGATTTTGATCTATTTTTACTTTAAAATTAGAATCTAAGGTGCACATCATTAAATTAATTATTAATTTAATCTTCATCATTAAATAAAATAATATAATTAATTTAAATATAAAAAAAACAACAACTATCTACTAACTCACAGTGATTTTAAGAATCGGTTGGACCGGCCGGTTGAACCGGGAACTGGCCTCCAAATCGATCCAAAACCCATATAAAATTGTTTTTTGAATTGAACCGCTCAGAACCGGCCAAAATCTGAAAAACCAGAAAAATCGGTTGAACCGGTCCAATCGGTTTTTAATTTTTTTTTTAATTTTTCTATTTTCTTTTTATATTATTTAACTTTTAATTTTATTTATTTTAAAATATAATATTTAAATTTTGAATTAAATTATGTAATTTTTCTGGAGTTGTGCACCAAATATATAGTAATTTGAGTATAAATTATGTAATATCCTATTGAGAAAATATATAAAAATTTGTATAAAATATGAATTATAAACTATAAATATTTTATCTAATCATATTTTTATGTAAATTGAATTTTCTTTTTATAAAATAATTTTGGTTAATATAAATTTTTTTATTGAATTGTAATATTATAAAATATAATTGAAAATATGTAAAATTCAATTTTCCGGTTGAATCGCCGGTTGAACCGGTCCGACCGATTGAACCTCGAACTGTTGCATCTACCGGTTCAATCTCCGATCCGGTTATGAAAACACTGCTAACTCATTTGAAATATAAATCTTGGGGTGACAGTGCACCCCAAATCATTCCTAATTTTAATATTTATTTTAAATGCGTTAACTTTTACGTAAAATTATATTTTTTACATCATTCATAATCAGTTTAATTTAATGAGTGAGGCTTGTGTGCACCTGGGGCACACTGTGTGCCTAGAGATGGCAATAGGTCGGGGCGGGACGGGTACTTAGGTGGTCCGCCCCGCCCCGTGCCCCGCTGCGGGTCGGTTATTGAGGACTCGTGCCCCACCCTGCTCCGCCCCGCCCCGCCCCGTTTTTTCTTTTTAAAAAATATTTTTTGGTAAATTATAATACATTCAAATAGAAAAATTTAAATTAAAATAAAATGGAATAAATTTAAATTTTAAATTAAATGATTAAATTTTATTTTTATTTTTAAAATTTTTTATTACATTATATTTAATTATATATATGATATTTTAATAAAGAATTTTGTAATAATTACATATAAATATCATACATGATTTATTTTATTTAAATTAAATAAAAATGTATGTATAATATATAATATATATCAATAAATTATATTATATAATAAATATTTTAAATAAAAAATTTTAATATCTTATTACGGGCCAGGCCGAGGCAGGGCGGGTCGGGCCGAGGCTAGGACCCAGACCCACCCTGGCCCGTGCACGGGACGGGGAGGACCCGCCCCATTCTCTCTGCGGGACGGGGCAGGGCGGGCCGAGTACGGGCCGGGCCAAATTATCATCTCTACGTGTGCCTTTAGAATTTAATATTATGGGCAATGGTACATTGTTTTGTTCTAAAGGGTATACACTTTAATTAGTAGGGTACACCATTTTGTTCTAAAGGGTATACATTTTTTATTAATATTTTTTTATTATTCTTCAGAAAATAAAGGTATATATTTTTATACTAAAGGTATAAAAGTACAATTTAACACAAAATAGCACGGGTGTGCGTGCGACCGGGTGCACTAGTTTTTGCCTAATTTAATTTAAATTTAGTCAATGCAAATTTGAGTCCTGCTTGTATTCTGTCACTGATTACATTTTTCCATTTCTATTAAAATTGATATACAATTACATTTGTGAATGATAATTAATACACGTTTCCATTTCTATTAAAAAATGATATACAATTATCGTGTGTTATTTTATTTGACATTAACCTTTCGTTTGGTAATGAAAATAGATAAAAATGTAATCCCTCCATCCCATAGTTAAATTCACCGACACTGTAGATACAGAGTTTAAGAAAAGTTGCTTTTGACCAACTTTATTGACTTTTTAGGGGTGTTTTGGTATTTTTATGTAATAAATAAATTATAAAGTATGTTATGTGTGTTACGTGTGAGTGATATTTTTGAAATTAAAATAACTTTTGAGGTTTTTGGTTAATGTGAAATTTCCTTTTTTGGGTGGTGAACATAAGTGTGAGACGGATGAAAACGAAAAGTGTAAACATAAGTGTGGGACGAAGGGAGTATTAAGTAGATCGGGTATTATAGAAGGTGGAATAAATATGTAACATTGATATTGTATACTCCCTCCGTCCCGCCCAAATAACACTATTTTACTATATTGGGCGTCCCGTCAAAATTGCACCATTTTCTTCTTTTAGTAAAAAGGGTCCACCAATAGCCCACCACTACCCATCATATCTCTCTAATACACCTACACACTTTACATAAAATAATAATACTCCTTAATTTACGCGTAAAAAATAAACGGTGCAGTTTGACCGGGAATGAGGGAGTACTTGTTTGGTAGAATGTAAAAATATTTGTTATTAATGGAGTTGTGTGTTTGATAAGGATTACAAAATATTATAAATAATAGTACATATACGAAATTGTTCACGATGTAAAAATGTTATTACCACTGTATTCCAATTACATCATCACAGAGATGAAGCAGCATCTCAATCTTCGATGAAATTGGCAGTTTGTAGTAATATTTTGAAAAGGCTTCAATTGACAAAGATAAAAACCAACGATTTACCCGGAACTATGTATTAGTAAATACTCAACCAAAAGTATAGGTCACGTAATCAAATCAAGAAACTCCTAATTAAGTGACCAAAATCAATATCCCAAAATGGGAGATTGTGAAGTGGAATTCATTATTCAAATCAAATTCCCCATTATCACCATCTCTAATTCCCCAGAATCACGTCGTCATAGACGATTTTGAAAAAACCAGTTGTCGGTTCATGAGTTCGGACCAAACCGAAGAACATCCCGTGCCCTTTGAAGTCCTTTTTCACTCTTCTGCCCACATACTTCATTCCCCAATTTCATAAAGAAACTTGAAAAAAGAAATTGAGAATCGAATTCGAATTGAAGATATGAAGGAATTTCACGATTGAAAAACCCATGGTACAGTTGATCCACGAAAAGCCCTCTGGAGAAGAAACGAAAATGGTTTGGAGGAGTCGAGAGACGACGAGGAAGGAAAACGGAAGCGGATGAAGTAATCGTATTATTCCAAATCTATTTTGGGAATTTTCATCTCCAGAGTTTACTGTGCACTGTGTAATATTAATACCACATCCACTGTGATATTAACAATGCTAAAGGCAATAGTGCCAATCCATGTCAATCCACCGAACATGATATCTTTAACGGCCCTTCACATAATATTAATAGTATATTATGCTCTACCAAACAATGTATTAAAACATATTAACTGTATGGAGAACCCATATTACACCCTACCAAACGAAAGTTTAAATTTATAATCAATACATATATAAGAGTGAATGTAAATGTATGATTAATATGTAATAGTGAAAATAAATTTGCTTCTAACGTTGAATTTCTTTTTATAAATTTAATTTTTTCTCCTTAAATGTCATCAATCCAACCGTGTAATATAAAAATTATTGCTGTAAAAAAAAAATAAAAATCTAAACGGTATATACTCATCCACTCCTCCCAAAACGTACATTTTATTATATTGATATGTCACATGACAAATAGCCGATTTTTTTTTTTTATAGTAAGTATAGGTCAAGCTTAAAAATAAATAAATAAATATGGAACAACCTCCTATAACAAAATCCTAAAATGTTACTACAAAATTGTACATATGAATCTATGATCTCCCATATCCTTTTAAAGGAAAAATGTTAAAATTAAGGATATTTGAAACTCACTCAATACACATTATTTATTATTTTAATCCACTTGCAAATAATACTATACTTTAAATATTATATATATTTTTTTAATGTACTTACAAATGATAAATGGATACAATATAAGTGAGAGGAGAGAGTATAAAAATTCTCTAATCATTTCTAGTTGGATCATTTCAAGTACTCAAAAGATATTTTAAATTTTTATTTTATTTTAATCATCATAAAATCAAGAGTTCTATTGTGTGCACTTGTGACACGGGTGCATCTTATGATTTCAGCTGTTAGATTAAACTTTAAATTAATTTTTACTATTAATTAATTTAAATAATTAAATTTTAAAATAAAAAAATCACCCACTACCCATACTTTTAACATGTGAATTCTGCCCATAATAACCCTAAAATAAAATCATTTTTCAAAAGCATAATTCTTGGCCTAAATTAGAGGATTGATTATTAGCTTTGACTAGATGATGAGTGGTTATAGTCCAAACTCCAAGTTTTGAAACATCAACTTTGACCCAAAGATTTAGGGTTCTTCTAATTGGGCCACCATTGGTTGCCCAAACAGGTGGGAGAAATTTTTATTACTTATTTTTATTGAAGTAGTTAGTCAAAGTTACTTGTAAGAAATATGTTATTCAACCACCAAAATCCTTTTAAAGATACTAATTTCAATTGACACCTCAAACTTCCAAGAATTAGTCTAGTCTACTTTCTTGGAATTCCTTTTAATTTTTATACATTTATAACCCGATTGACGTTTTAAAATTACTAAAATTTAAAGGCATAAAAAATTTGTATATTACTAAAAATAGTATTCTTAAAACAGTAGTAAAAGAGTTGGTTTCTTATGCACTCAAGAATACAAGAGATTTAAGGGTATATACTTTAATTAATAAGTGTATTATTTTTTCATTAAAAAATTGATGAAATATAAAAAATATTAATATTTGACTAAAAAAATTTAACTTTTTTCTTTAAATTAAAGTGTATAAGTTTTTAGAATATATTATTTAATATTAAATTGTATAAAATTATATTTGAATACGTACGCTCAAGTGTTCACAAGACTTTACCAAGGTAAAATATGACTAAAGATATGAAAAAGAAATTGTAATAAATATCACAAAATATAATTAAAGGTATTACAATATACCATTAAAATATGTATGTATACAAGTAAATGCATTACAATTATAATTATAAAAATAAAATTTGTATAAGAACATTTTAAAGAATAGTACGTCAGAAGTAATTACAATGTATACTTACTTTCTTTTTCGTCCTGTCTTTACAATATGGGACAGAGGAAGTACAATGTATTACTCCATCTGTACTTATAATTACTCTACACTTTTTTTTTTGTCCGTTTCAAAACGTATGCTCACTTTTAAATATAACAATTAATTATAATACTAGAAATATGTCTCTCTATAATATGCTAAGGCTCGAGTTCGTTAAGGCTCAACAATAATAGTAATAATTAATAATATTAATATTAATAATAATTATTACTCCCTCCATTTCATACTTATTTTTACATTTTTGGTTTTCGTCCGTCTCATATTTATTTTTATCACTCAAAAAAGAAAATATTACATCAACAAATAACTTCAAAAGTCATCTTAATTTCAAAAATATCATAATACCCCAAAAAAAGTCAATGAAATTAATCAATTTTTTATTTAAAACTATGTATATACAATGTCTATGAATTTAACTGTGGGATGGATAAATACTATAAAATATATTAATAAAAAATTGCGAAAAGCTTGATAAAGGTCAATAACTTGACTTGATTTGATTAATGGGTCGAGTTCAAATAGATAACTTTTGATTCGAGTTGAGTTCACTTATAAACTCAATATTTAATTTTCGAGTTCGAGTTTGCACTACTTTGACTTCATTCAGCTGGTTTAACAACTTTAACAAGTTGAGTTCAATATATAGGGTATGATTGGTAGGAGGGAATGAATTAGGAATGGAATCATCATTCCTAACTATATTCCAATTCCTATGTTTGGTATAATAAGTTAGTTTGGAATCATGATTCAATGGGGAATGCATATTCCTCATTTTAAGGAATCCCCGTTCATCCCACCCCTATGTATTTTGATTCCATTTCTTATTATTATTATTCCATTTTATATTATAATTATATTTATTTTCATTTTATTTTACAATTCTATCCCCTTCCATATCGTATTATATTATATTAAAAAATAACATGATTACACCAAACATGGGAATTTTAATTGTACGAAATTAAAAAATAAGTTAATATTTTTTTAAATTAACATACTCCATAATTTTCATATTAAAAATTTTAATATATTAAATTATTTATTAAATATACTAAATTATTTAAAATATAAATAAAAGAATTCATATATTTCTATTCATATTATAATTACAATAATAAAATTTAAATTATTTAAAAAATAAAAAGTTATATATTCATAAATATTCATTATAAAAATTATACAATATATATAAATTAATATTATTTTTAAATTAAATAAATACACATATTTGTAATATTAAATATAAATTTTATTTTTATTAATCACTTAATAATTATTACATATAATTTTTAATTTAAATTTTAATATAAATATTTATTTAGACATTAACCTTATAATTTTTTATTGTATATAATTATTAAATATATTAAATTATTGAGACTTTAATTAATTTAAAATATAAATAAAATATTAATAATAAGATTTGAATCAAATAAAAAAATATAATTCTATTCCTTCATCTATTCCTGATCAATACCAATCATAATAATAATTATTTTTAATCATTATTTTCCTATCTCTATTTCATTCATGAGTTTATTCCATTCCA
This sequence comes from Pogostemon cablin, assembly GCA_023678885.1. Classification (NCBI taxonomy): domain Eukaryota; kingdom Viridiplantae; phylum Streptophyta; class Magnoliopsida; order Lamiales; family Lamiaceae; genus Pogostemon; species Pogostemon cablin. The sequence continues at coordinate 9,476,721 of CM042965.1, forward strand.
ATATAATTCCATTCAATTATACCAATCACACCGATAATCTTTAAGTTTAAGGCAAACTTTATAAATAATCCTTAAATTTAAGTGTGATATGTTGTTATCGGAAAAGAAAAAAAAATGTTTTATGGGATTAAAATTTAAAACCCAAAAGTTTTTAGAAAAAATTATCTCAAATGAAAATAAAAAAATAGAAAATTGATACCAATAACGCCAACATTATCATGCAAGAAAAATAGAGTAATATTTCTTCAATGCAAAAATTCTACCCAATATAGTTCATAGATAATTACCGTGAAATAATTTTATTATTTTATATGATAAATAATTTTGTTTTGTAGTTTTGTACTCTCCCATCCCACAAAACCCTTCAAACTTTTTTCATTTGTTTGTCCTACAAATCCCTTCATACTTTATTCATTTGTTTATTCTACAAAACCCTTCACAAAAAAAAATCACTTTATCCAACAACTCCAATAATTATTTTAATTTCAAATTTGCCACTACTTTTTTACACAAATCTCATTACTTTATATTTTTTATTATCTAAAAATACTAAAATATTCTCTAAAGTTAATAAAAATTATAAAAAAGTGCAACTTTTTTTTAAACAACGTGAAACATGAAACGTGAATATGGAAAGGAGGGAGTATGACATTTTAAAGGATAACACAACACAGTCTACACATATGAGAAGAATAATGTTTCTTAAATAAAAAGTTACATCATATTCTATATATATAATTCATGATATATTTTCTAATACTACTATCATAAGTTTATAACGTGGTAGATTAAGTTTTCATATACATTTATTAGGAATTAAAGTAAATATTGTAACTACCTACTATATTAAAATAGAGTTGACCATACCGTAAATCTGGATATACAGTGAATGATATTTTGTATTAGTTTTATTTATCAATATATATTATTAAAATATATGTGTTTTTAAATAAATATACATTATCCTTTTATATTTAACATTCTTTTAAAAAAATTAAGAAAAAATTCGTTAAAATTTTGCTAATAAACTGTATAAACTTTAAATCATTAATGTGGAATATATTTTTCTTAATAACAAAGTCTCTTATGAGACGCTATTTATGTGAGACCGTTTGTGAGACGTGTTAAAGTATGTCTATTATATAGATAAAGTATGTTTTGTAAAGTATGATGAATTATGAATTAAAGTATGATTTTAGAATGTTATAATATGATCATTATTGGCATACTTTAACTACAAATAAGCATACTTTACCTATACAATAAGCATACTTTAATAATGAGTCAACCCGTCTCACAAAAAACTCGTCTTACAAGAGAGTCCCTCTTTGTTAATAAGTGTATATAAATTGAATGTATATGCACTAATTAGCATTTGTGCACCTAGGTGCATATGATATTTTGTTATTAGAATTAGAATTGTATCGAGTTCACACATACACTTTTATTTACTGAGTATTTTTTAGAACATGAAAAATTACTCTTTAAAGAGATAAACTTTTACTTCTCTAAATGAAAATACTACTCCTTAAATTCTTACAACATAATTTACCGATTATTATTTAGTACATAAAAAATTACTCATTAAAGACATGAACATATATTCTTCTTTTGATATTATATGTTTTTTTTTAATTGTTGTTTATACAAGTAACGAGTGCACATTCCCGCGTAATACGCGGATGAATTATTATAAGCAATCAAAAAATATAATTAAAGATGATATTTAATTTATAGATATACATAATTTAAATATATACATGAATAATAATAATGATAATAATAAAAATAAAAATAAAGTAGTATTACTAACCAATCAAAAAATATGATTAAAGATTGTATTTAATTTGAAGATATACATGAATAACAATAATAATAATAATAATAATATAAGTTGAATATATTTTGTTCATTATCTATTCCTAACTAATAAAAAATATATGATTAAAGTAGTATTTAATTTATAGATATACATGATTTAAATATATACATGAATAATAATAATAATAATAATAAAAAATTAAAAGTAGAAAGATTATATATGTAATATTAAAATAAAAAAATAAAAAATATACGACAATTAACCACGCGACAATTCATACTTTTAAAAAATTATTTATAGTAGCGTATTCGTAATTAGTATATATAAGATATGGTATTTTTCATTTAAAAAAGTAACAGTTAATTTTAAAGAATAATTTTTCACATACTAGAAAATACTAGAAAGTAAGTTTACAAAAATAGAGTGCATTTATAGATCGAGGTCATACTTCATAGGAGACTCCTAAAATAAAATATACTCTACATTTAGGGTTACACTTAAATGAAACTGTATCACGGTGAAATCGTTTTATATTTCCTTTCTAATTACTACTTTTATACTTCAAAAATTTTATGCAATAATTTATTTTATTATTATTATCATATTTATTAATAGAATATTACTTTTATAAAAAATTATCACTTTTTATTCTTTTTACGAATAAAATTTTATAAAAAAATTTGTGAGACGGTGTCATATAATGGTTTGCCTGGAACCGAAGTAATCATTAAAAGAACTAGTATTAAGATGATTAAAAAGATAAATTCTCTAGTGAGACATTATATATGTGAGACGGTTTGTGAGACGTGTTAAAGTATGCATATTATATAAATAAAGTATATTTAATGGTTGTTAAAGTATGTTTTTAAAATATGATAAATGATAAATTAAAGTATGATTTTATGGTATTAAAATATGATTAATTATTAACATACTTTAATTACAAATAAGCATACTTTATCTATATAATAAATATACTCTAGTAATGGGTCGATTAAAAAAACAAAACCACACACTCCATTATTACTTCTTTGATGAACCGAACCTCCCCCAATCGCCCACAGCGGGCCACGGCCCACAGCCAACACTTGGCTCTCTCTCACTTCGGTGTCATCGAAAATGAGAGATACGAACCCGGATCGAACTCGACTTGAACCGAAGAACCGACCCGTATAATACAGCATAAAATAACCCATCATCCGAAATTAACCCTTTCTCCTCTCCTTTCTCACTCCAATTCTCTCTCTGAAAACTCAAGTCTTCTTTGTGGCTCTCTTTCTCTCTCTGTATCAATATCTCTATCTCCATCGCTGTTCATCTCGCCTCCTTTTTCTCGATCCATTCATCTGCTGTAAGTCCGCTGTTATCTTATCTTATTTCTCTATTTTAGATCTTGGTCAAATCTACAATTGTTTTTTTTAATCAATTAATCAGATTGGATTCTATCGATTTATTGATTATTGTGAGCTCAATTGCTGCTCTCGAGTTGTTCTTTTATGGATTTTGATTTTGACCTTGCGCATGTGTGGCATTATTTGTTTTCTGTTTCCGGTTTGATTCTGATTTTAATTTGTTGATGATTAATATAATTATTTTTAATTTTAATTGTTTATGGAGATTTTACTTGGGGAAAGTATACGGCTCTTACTATCACGGGTGAAGGATTTTAGGTTTTGACTTTGAATTGGGTAGGTAAAAGCGATTCTTGTTCTAACTCGAGTTTGTCTTATCTGGATGAAGATTTAATCTATTCGGTGTCGTTTTGTAAATTGCTGTTCTACTTCTACAGAAAATTTTATCCTGGTTATTTGATTATTATGCTTGATGTGGAACCGGTTGTATTTGTGTGTGTGTGTGTGTGTGCATTTTCATTTTAAGTTCATTAATATATAAACATGATCATTTGTTCTTTCACATATGTAAAATATTTGCTAATGCATTCTAATACACAGGGACTGGTATTCACTTTTATAACCTGTATGTTGAATTAATAGCCTCTTGTATGTTTTATGATGCTCTTTAGGTAATCATGAGCGACGAAGGAGAGAAGACTTGCCCCCTCTGTGCTGAGGAGATGGATTTAACTGATCAACAGTTGAAGCCTTGCAAGTGTGGCTATGAGGTAACTACTACTTGTTGCATGTGATTTTGTTGATTTATAACTTCTGGGAATCACTTGACCTCTTTATAACACAGCTTGTTAAATGCTATCTTATGATGTATTTCATGTGTGCATGTGTCTCTGCAATGTAGCATGGCCTTATGTGTACTTTACTCTGACTGCAACAGAAGTAATGACGCGTGGAATAAGAGTACAAAATTTTTACCTATTTACTGAGAATTTTCCTTCATGGTATAAACATTCCATGTGTGCACGATTCATTGCAATGTAGCATTTCAGTTGTTTGTTTCCCTGATTATTTTGATCAAGGCTTGTTATTCTACCAAATATTTCTTGCCAAATTATATTTCTCTTTGCACAGTCTAAGATGAAAGATCATTTATTTTCTTTCAAAAGGAAGAATACTATAGAATTTAACGGAAAACTTATAATCATGTTGAAACTATACTACATTTTTATATGTACAATGAAGAAGCATCATAATACATATTATCGTTCAAGTGTCCCCATAATCCTTAGAAATAATCTCTAATTCTTCCATCCATGCTGCCAAATATATCACTGCGCCAACCAGCTGGCCTTCGTATTTTTGTCTATGCTAAGTTTTCGACCCAGCAACCCATATCTACTTGACCACCTTCACTTATTTCAAGCAATCATTGTTTTAATTTTAATTAGCAATTACTGTTAAATAGTCTTAGTATCTGGAATTTTCAGTGGGCAGGTCTTGTTTCCCAGGTTAATTAGGTAGCTGACTTTGGATTACTGATCTTGTCATGCTTTTGGTTATGAGTCAATTATGATTTGAAATATGGAAAATTGTGAAGACTGAAAGGATAAATGGGATACGCTGCCACTATCGCCTGCTAATAAGATATCAAATTGATCAAGTAATTATATTACTAGACAGGGGATAGGGTTGAAGACGTTTAAAATTATAGGGTGTGTTTATAGGACCAATTACCCTTGGAGTATGATCTCTCCTGAGGTCCTTCACAGTTCTGACCAAATAGTGATGCTGTGAAGGGTTCTAATTTTTTGCTGTGTTGGCTATCAATTCATGAATGTTAAGAAAAGGGGAATTGTACATTTAAAAAGTGAGGAACTCGAAGGTGCAAACCTTCTTGCTTCATCCTTTTTCTTAGGCATGGCAATTTATTATTGTATGACTTTTTGATGATACAGTTACTATATGTCTTTAGAGTTTTGACATCGAATTTGATGATGATTTTGAGTTCACATTGTCAAGCAATTAAGCTGCTAACTTAATAATGCCATGCTGCAATTAGAAGTTCACATGGGATGTGTTTCATTATTCTGTATGAATTGTTATTTAATAATTTATGCAGGCATAACTTGCTTTTTCACATCTATAAAAAAAATCCGTATGTGAGAATATAAGCGTGTTATATTGACTACCTAAGGGCATAATATATTTTATAGTTTTTGTACTTCTTAATTGAAGATGAACCTATGTATATGTGCCACAATTGGGCTTTTGTGTGCTATGTCATGACATGAATGAGTGTTCTCTAAACTGTTCACACGCCCTTTCGTATTATTAATTTATATCCCGAGCCATGAGGTCGGGTCTGAGTTATTACAATCTATATGCTATTGTGCTCTGTACACTGCTATTTAAATTTTTCTTAATGAGTTTTTCTGTTAGTCTGGAGATGTGAACTTTTTCCTCATCTGTAGATTTGTGTTTGGTGTTGGCATCACATTATGGGTATGGCTGAGAAAGATGACACTGATGGGCGCTGTCCAGCATGTCGTACTCCTTATAACAAGGAAAAGATTGTTGGAACTACAGCAAAATGTGAAAGGTATTTTCTGTATGTTGTTAGCTGCACTCCTTTGCATGTCTTTCAACCTATAAATATTAAAGTTTTAATTTTCTCTGTCTAATTTGTTCTGCTTGATTTTGTAGGCTGGCTTCAGAGATGAATGTGGAGAAAAAACTAAAGTCACAGAAGGGAAAGAGCAAAACCTCAGAAGGAAGAAAGCAACTTGGCAGTGTACGGGTCATTCAGAGGAATCTTGTGTATGTTGTGGGCTTGCCACTGAATTTTGCAGATGAGGATGTAATTATCACCCCCCGCCCCCCCTCTTCTGCTCATGTCCTCCCACATCTTGCTGTTGTCTTATTCTTCTTGGTTTTGGTTTGCAGCTTCTTCAGCGCCGAGAATTTTTTGGCCAGTATGGGAAGGTGCTTAAGGTTTCAATATCTCGAACGACAACTGGTGCTATACAACAGTTTGCAAATAGTACCGGCAGTGTGTATGTTCTAAGTTTCTGATTTCATATGTCATGTTATAATATTTGATGCTTTCAGAGGTTATCATTCTGAAAGAACTCCTTGCATTGTATGGAACAGGGTACTCATGACTAGTTACCCATCTAGGGACACCTTAACATTGTCATATGATTTAGTTCATGTCTATTTTTTTTTCTGTCTCTGTATTTCTGCTTTGTCAATCACATCTCTTGTATCGTCATTCTTGTGTGCGATACTGTAGGATTTCTGGTATGATCTTCTTTAATGGTATTGAAGAATTGTATTCTATTTCTGAATCATGGTATTTACTTGTTTCCAAATTATTTTTTTGCCTAGATATATAACATACTCGAAAGAGGAGGAAGCAGTCCGATGCATTCAACTGGTACACGGATTCTCTTTGGATGGTAGCCCTTTGAGGTGAATGTTTTCCTGTGTTTATGCAGTTTGATTATATAGTGATATTTGCCAATTCCTGACAATCCCAACTGCAGGGCATGCTTTGGGACTACAAAATACTGTCATGCATGGTTGAGGAATGTGGTATGACTTGTGTACATTTCCAATGCAAATTGTGGACATATTTTTATATTAGTATCATTAGTTCATCCATTAGACTCTGCTTCAAATTTATGCATCTATGACTTGGTTATCACGAATGCTGTCCCCTAATTGAGGGTTTGCATTTTTTCAGCCTTGCAGCAATCCAGATTGTTTATATTTGCATGAGATTGGCTTACAAGAGGACAGTTTTACAAAGGATGAAATAATATCCGCTTATACAAGGTATATCTTTATCATGATATTGATTTGTTGCACATTTGGAGATTGCTGCCTCCAATTTGGTTATCGCATGAGGATTAATTCTTCTCTTAGAGATACTCAGGTCAAGTAGTCATGCATAAGTTTATAATATATTAGAGGGTGCCCTACCTTCTTGGATTTTATCTTGTATAAGTTGTATATATTCTGGACTTTTAAAGCATATATCCTTTTACATCCTGATTTTAAAAGGAGTAGAATTCAACAAGTCAACAGTTCCTCGAACAGTATGCAACGACGCTCAGGAAATGTGTTGCCTCCACCAGGAGATGAATACTGTAATATTAGCTCCACGACGACTGGAAAGCCTATAATTAAAACCGCTACAAACACGCATGTAAGATTTCATTGATAATTTCTTTTTCCACCAAATGGGCCTTTATACTATTAGCTATACATAATTTACTGATTTATTTCATTTTCAAGTTTAACTATTTATAATTCTCTTGTATTTCTCTTGATTCTGTGGCGCGCAACTCTGTGAATAGTATATAACAACTTCATGTTTGGAAAATATTGTTATCTTGGTGAATGAAAAGATAGTGATTGTTGGCAAAGTGTTGTGTCAAGCCCTGTTTTCATTATTCCTGTGCAAATCGGAATGAATGGATTAGGTTGATACACTAGTTCCCTTTCGCCCTTACTCCTGTTCCTTTGTTGCTTTGACAGAACTCAGCAATGAGTGCTAGAATATCTCCACCAGATAGTAGCTCTGGGAGATCTACTGTTCTTCCGGCTGGAGCCTCATGGTATTTTCTCATTATGCTATGGTTTTTTCCTAATTTTATTTTTTGCTTATGTTTCTGTATGTTGTCTTGATCAGGGGTACACGCCTGTCCAATAATCAGCCTTTGCAGACAAGTACACCAAGTTTCAATGGGCCGCCTAATAATAAAACTCTTATTATGTCTAATGGTCACGCGGCATCTTCTAAGGCAGCTGCAAGTCAAGTTTCTTCATTGCATAGTGATACTGGAAAGAAAAAGGCTCCAGATGAAGAAAGCTCCATCTCTCAATGGAAGAGTAAAATGGAAACTAATGAATCATTAAACAAGGATTCAAAGGCACATGAGAAAATTAATGTTTCCAATGCTTCTGTGTCTTCTGTACATCTAGCCCATATGTCCTCAACTAACCCGCCATCTAAGCCTCCCCCAGATGCTTCTAATTTGTTTGATTCACCTGTGACGTCTAGTGGACCTGCATCAGACAAAGATTCTATTGATGGCATAGATGGAAACTTGGAGAATGTATGCTCTGATATTTTATCACTGAGCATTCAGGAAAATCAACAGTTGCATGGTGACCATCTTGAACGCATAAGAGAACCACTGGTTTGTGAGACATCTGGGCAAGCTGCAAATAGAACTCAGGAGGCATGCATTGCAAGTGTCCAATCTGAGTTAAAACCAGAAATGCAAAGTCAAGCATCAGTAGGCATCTCACATGAACTAGAAGATGATTTGTTATCTTTTGATAACCAAAGAATGAAGGATCCAGAGATTGCTATCGATAGATCACCTGGTTTTTCTAGACCTTTTAATTTAAAGTTGTCCGATTTTGATTCCCTTTCATCTGATAATATTGATGGAAGTGGTATTAGTTTGGATAAGCGGGCTATAGATAGGAGTAATAATTTGATGGTTTCAACTTCTAATTTTCAATGTATGCATCCTGAGAATATATTCAACAAGTCCAAGAGTAATGGTGCTGAAGATACTAATTTCTTTTCAAGTAGAGAGGAAAGGAGTCCACCTGGGAGATATGAAGCTGAAATAGGCAGTGGTGCCGTTGATATGGGGGAGAACAGTATAATATCAAATATTTTGTCAATGGACTTTGACCCTTTTGATGAGTCCTTAACGTCACCTCAGAACCTGGCTAGGTTGTTAGGTGAAAACGAGAGACGACAAAGGTCTTCTGGAGTATCAAATTCATCGAAAATTCAGAACAGCAGCCAATCTAGATTTTCATTTGCTAGAGAGGAGGAGCCTATCATGAGCCATGTTTCTGATTTTGGGCATGACTTACCCATTGGCAACATGAACAGAGTTCAACTAGAGAAGTCTGTAAGCCACAACGGTATACCATTTTTTGGTGGTACAGAACCAGATTATTATGCCAACAATCATTCTCAAATCTTTTCGAATAAGCTTTCTGGTAAGTTATTGCTAATGCAAAATTTTCTAAATATGGTCGTTTCATTTGGAATTAAATATTATGCGAACTATTTGGAATTAACTAGAGAAGTCTGTAAGTCGCAGTGGTATACCTGTTTTTGGTGGTAACCAGATTTATGCGAAAAATCATTCTTCTTTTTAAACAAGCTTTCTGGTTAGTCATAGCTAATGCAAAATTTCTTACATATATTGTTAACCAGTTGGAAGTAACTGAGGACGTGTGCAATTATTTCTGTTGATAATCCTGTTCCTATTTTTCCAGCTAATAGCACATTGCTTTTGGGCTTTATCATATATAGTGATAGTGATATCATGGGGTTTTTTTCACTTCATCTTAATCATTTCTTTGGGCAACTGAAACAATTCGATAGCCTTTTGGATTGAATGTCTTTCTCTATGCATGTTCCTTTAGTTGCCCTTTTTCACCCTCTGTTTTGATGTTTGATCAATGTTTCTTCAATAAACACCCTCTTCATTACTTGTGTATCTTTAGATTTGTGTTATGGGGCTGACTGATGTGCAGATTAGCATTTAGGTTGTGTTTGTTTTAATCTTGACTTGCTTTAAAATGGTGGCTTTATAAGCCATGAATATTAAAAAGGTCATTTGTTTTGGAAGTTTGTTTAGATTGTTTAGTAGGACGGTAGGATTTGAATGAGCAGAGGGTAGTCATGTTGTGAAAAATAGCGTGGTTTTGATTGAATTATTGAAAAGCATGGAAGTGAAGATTGAAGTATTAGGAAGAGTGTTTGTTTTAATTAAGTAAAACTAGGTCGAAATAAATAGGTGTAACATGCGTTTTACTGTAGAATTAGGTAGATTTGAAAGTAGACTTTCAAAGCCAGTTAAAACAAATATAGGATTTTGGCGTTATAGTAAAATCTTACTTTGAGAGCTCAAAGCTTAGAATGTTGGACTTTGAGCTTTCAGTTTTGATGCATTGATGCTAACACAACTATTTTGGATACAAAACAGTAGAAATTATGTATTTGCACCATCATTTGGACTTTGACAGACCAAGTACATGATCCCTCTGTCTTGAATCATTGACATGCATCTGACTTTGACATTTTATTATAGTTGTAAATAGGCAGTTCACTTTATAACCAGTTATTGGCTGAAGTTAAGATATCTACTTAATTTAGTCTTGCCTTCTGTATCTCCTGTTAATTTTAATATGCCCTATTTCTTTTCTTCATCTTTATTTGTACTCATCGGGTTTTTTTTTAATCTAATTTATTATGTATCATCTTCCTTTAAGCTTATTTTTTTCATCGTCTTCAAATAGTTTCAAGATCTCCGGTATCTGCCCCTCCTGGATTTTCAGTGCCTAACAGGCCTCCACCAGGCTTTACATCTCATGAAAGATCAGAGCAATATTTCGAGTCACTTTCTGGTTAGCATTGTTTATGAAGTTAAGATCTTTATTTTCAAAACTTGCTTTTATCTCCGTTAATTAATTATATTTTGTACTTGCAGGAAACCACATGCCTGATGCTTCCTCCATATTAAGAAATCAGTATCAGGCAGCTTCGAGTGGTAATACTTTTAGTTATGGTGATGTTGAGTTTATAGATCCTGCAATTTTGGCTGTCGGTAAAGGGACACTGGCAGGTGTCATAAATGACCCAGTTCTTAACACAAGATCTAGTTTCTCCCCACATTTGAGTACATATGAAGAGGCTAAATTCCAATCTTTATTGCAAAGATCCCTTCCTCCACATCAGAACCAAAGATTTAATGATCCAAGGGACAGTTTTTCCTCCCTCGGTGATGCTTATAGTATTCCTTCTAGGATCATGGAGCAAACACTATCCAATAATGTCTCCCCCTTTTCTCAGTTCACCCTCCCTCAGTCCAGAAATGGTATAACTTCCAATGGGCAATGGGATGGGTGGAGTGATGCCCATATTGGAAATAATCTGGGAATGGCTGAGCTGCTCAGAACTGAGCGATTGGGATATAATAAGGTCTATGGTGGTTATGAAGAACCTAAGATCCGTTTGCCAAGTTCAGGCAATTTATACAATGGGGCATATGGTATTTAACTAGAAATCTTACTTTGGTTGGTTTGTGATATTATCAATGGTGACACTGGGTGATCAAATAAGGTTTGACAAATCAACTGCTAAGGGAAGAGAGCAAGGTGCTCAATTTACTCGATAACTGGTTATAGAATGTTGCTGCCTAGGAATCCTGAAGAAATGCTATTATGTTTCTACAACATGTGAGGCTCGAGATCAGTTTGAATGAGCTACTTTCTGGTTGGTGGAGGATTGACCCTTCACAAACAGGGAGTCCAAAAGCTAACAGGTAAATTCTCTCTTTAGTCATTGTGTGTGAATTTTGATAGATTTTGTTTCATAAACTTGCAACATAGAATGAAAATGGAGGTGGAAAATAAATGTTCTGGCTCATATTATGATAAGGACTATGCGCTAGATTTCTTTTTCATTTACATTAGTTTTGAATTTCTTTTCTTTTCTTTTTTTTTTTTTTTTTTTTTGGGGGGTTCTTGTGGAGTAATGATCTTTAATTATATGACTCGTAAATTTGAAGGTGAAAGGATCTTGGGACTGAAGCTCGACATGAAGGGTTCTGACCATGTGTTGTTGCATAGCAATCATTACGTTTTAGAGGTTTGTTTCATTCGGCTGGGAGAATACAGTAGATGACTTCAGATTAGGTGATGGATGCTCTTTCACAAGTTTGCCTTCTTCTTTAGTCCATCTCTAGAAGTTCTAATTGGATATAGAGAGGGAGATAGCTTAGTGTCTTATAGTCCCCTATCCTATAATGGGGATAATGTGTTACATTTGTGCGAGTGTGGGTGTATGAAAAAAAAAAGTATTTGTTCAGAAAAATTTCCAACTGCTGCTGTTCTACTAGACAGAGAGAGAGAGAGGGGGGGTGGGGGGGGGGGGGGTGGGTTAAACAGTGTAGGTTCATATCTATAATGTTATCGAATACTTGGGTTTTCTGGAGATAATGAGTCACCTGGATCACTAAATATCGTGCATAATAATTTCACAATATGTGGAGTATTTTATTTATAAATAATTAAATGAGGATATTTTGGGATATAGAGGAAAGCATCTGGTTTCAACGCGATGTTAAGCAGCAGATGGTTTCGACGGGATGTTAAATTATAGATTTAAACGAAAAAGTGTATATACTGAAAACACACGAATGAAGTAAATTTGCCGTGTATTCTCAGATTACGTAAAAACTGTAGTCACAAATCTGATTAAAAATTTGAGTGTACTCCGTAAACTCGAACCAAAATAAAATTGGAGTATGAAATTAAAATGAGTTAAACGTGGGGATGCATTGCTGGATATTAGTTATTACTGACAGCTGGTATCATCGAGTAGTCATAACTTTTATAAATTCAAAATGTGTGGGGCCATCCAAGTGAGAGCGACGTGGCATATCCCTATTCAACGACCCGAATCTGCTGTCGTTCCACCATCACCGCTACTTTCCCTTTCTCTATTAATTACTACACATATTATTGCTTTGAATTCTAAAATCCCAAGAACTTGTACTATGTCAAGTTTTGAATTTTAAGACCATCATTATTTTTTTTAAAATTAATAAATAATAAATTGTGTTAGGTAAGAATGACATTTTTCATAAATAAAAATATAGAAATAATAGTTGTTATGATCTTTTTTACCTTTTTAAAAGAGGAAATTTTTTGTAAAGCAGACCAAAAGAAAAATGATGAAAGCTTTTAACATAAGAAGGGTGTACAAGTTTAATTCCCATTTCTTTAGAAGTGGCCCACCATTCTTATTCTAGGGATTGATAGAAAAATTGAATCATAAAAATATATTTGTGATTATGTTTATAAGGAATAAAGTCCATGCAATAGACAAAATTTGAATCTTAATCAAACGCCTTTATTAGTCTCCTGTGGGTGTTTGATGAACCTTTCTCATTTATAATTTACAAATTGAGAAGATTGTTACGTCTACTAAACCCTAATAATAAGCATTAAACTCTTACTAATTTAAAATTTTTGGTTTTTTAAAATCAACGACTACTTTTTAAAAATTACTTATACATCTACAAATTATATAATCAACAACACACCTAGTTTCATAGGTCTCTCCTCAATTAATATTTCTTCACTCTTAAGAGTGAGGTTTGCATGTGCCCGGACGCACGCCGTGCACCTTTAGAATTTATATGATGAAAATTCCTCTTACCCAAACCTCGAAGATGAGGTTTAAGAAGCTTCAACTTTCGACATACACGAAACTGGAACGATCCAAGAATATACTGTCCCCACTCACTCCTAACAACTTCAAGAAAATCCTCACAAAGACTCCACATAGTCAAATATCTAAACGGCTTCCTTTTATTAATCACACAATGAAAGATAGATATAATGACTATACAATGATCAGAAGTGGCGCCCATAGGCAAGAAATCCGCCTGCACCATACTTCTATCACCCGCCCAAAGCTCATTAATAAGAACTCTATCAATAATACTCCATCTAGTACCATTCGTCCACGTAATACTGTGGCTCAGAGAAAATTATTGTGGTCTTCTCTCTCTGACTTTGGTGCATCTATTGAATCTCCTTGGTTATTGATGGGAGATTTCAATTCAATAAGACGTCCTGAGGAGAGGTCTGTTTCCTTTAGAATTTAATATTATGGATAATGATACATTATTTTGTTCTAAAGGATATATACTTTATTAATAAGGATACACCATTCTGTTCTTAATGGTATACACTTTTCATTATATTTTTTATTTTTCTTCATAAAATAAAGGGCACACATCTTTATACTAAAGGGTATTCAATTTAACACAAAATTCTAAAGACACACGGAGTGTGCTTCCGTACGCTCGGGCGCACACAAGTTTTTGCCTTCTAAAATAAAGGGTGTACATCTTTATACTAAAGAGTATACAATTTGTTGGGTTCGTTAGAGCGATTCGGGTGAATGCAGCGGAATTTAAAATTTTTCAAAATTAATAAATCATATTTATTAAATATATGAAAAGGTTTCACCCCGAATGCTTGAAAACGATTATCGGATCTGGTGTTAAAATATATTAAAAGAAATCTACGTAAAGATTATTCTTACCTTGTAAACTTTCTTCCAATTGATGCAAGGAGTGAGGGAATCGATTCCCGTATTGTGGCTAAAACTCCGTTATTCTCAATAAGGGATCCAAGTGTATCCCCTCTAAAATAATCCACCAATTGAATAAACAACACAAATGTTACATTTCGCTAGTAGTGTAAAACTGTTGATATCAATGAACGTTTCCGGTATCAACTTGTGATAATAGAAAACAAATTGAAGAATAATTATCAATTTAATTATTCTCCAAAATTGTTCACAAAATGAATAAGCAAAGATTTTTAACTTAAAAGGAAACTATTTCCTCTCTTCCTTAATCACCTCAAAGTATCGACTTCTCCTCATTAATAACAAGAAGTTCCGATACTTATTAAGGAAAATAGAATGAAAGATATATCATATATATATCCCATTATCTTTAAATATTTATAAGAGTGTTATTAAATACACACCCCTTTTTATTAAATGCACACCTTTACTTAATACACACCTCTTTTTAACATTTTATTTCTTAATTTTATTTTATACACACTCCTTGAATTTTCAAAATTGTCCTTTTAAAATTAAAATCATACACACTCATATTTAAAACCTTCAATATTTTTTTTCTTTTTTTACTAAAGTATAAACTTTCATTCTTCATTTCTTCTTCTCTTCGGACTTTGAAGGCTAAGAAAGCTCAGCATTAATGGCGGACGCACGAGAAGAGATTAAGAAAGTAATTGATTAATATTCTCCACACTTTCTTCTACAAAACACAATAAAATCCACAATCAATCATGTTCCAATGAATCTCCCAAAATTCCTGATTCTAATATAGAGTTATCTTGAATTATCTCTTCATTTATTGTTCAGATGGGAAGGGGGAATCAAATATGGAAGATCTCCTTCCACATGTCATTATCATCACAACATCGTTATTCCCGATGATGTGAGGGAGAGCAAATTGAATCATTTGACTAATTTTGACATGGGTAGCAGAACTAGCCAATATCACAATCTTGATAGTGTTCCAGGGATGTTAACTGGAGGGTCCTATCAACTTTCACACACTGTAAATTCAAATTTTCTTGAAGAAATATACTCAAAGAAAGGGTCAGGTAATGCAATGGAATCTGAAAATCATGAACATCTGGATTCTCTTAAACCAAAATTTGAAACTAATAAATTATAAATAAAGTATAAATCTTAGTGAATTAGTCAATAAATTAATTTGCAGGGGATGATGCCGTTTTACTCCTGCAGATTGGGATTTGGGGATCGCATATAGAATAAAGTATAAATCTTAGTGAATTAATGAATAAATTTGGCGTTTTACTTCTGCAGATTGGGATTTGGGAATAGCCTATAGAAAGAAAGATTGAATTAATTTTCTAGATATATATGGGGTGTGTATTTAATAAACTAAGGATAATTTAGACTTTTTATAAATATATAATTAAATAGTATAATATTAGGGGTGTGTATTTAATAAAATGGGGGTGTGCATTTAAAGAGACCCTATTTATAATGTATTCACCATTATGGATATATATCATATATATATTCCATTATCTTTAAATATTCATTTTTTTAAATTCTAATTAAATAATCAAATTATTTAATTATAATAAATAGTTAACAATTTAACTATTGTTCCAATTGATAAAAATTGTTCATTCAAATTAAGGTGTGATCCTTTAGGTTCACTACTAACTCTAGTAGTAGGCTTACAACATTTGTAACTTATAAATAACAATTATTATATTAATTAATCCAATTAATTAATTCACTTGAAATTAACTAATTAATTTCAAGAACCTACTAATCACGATAACATCTAGCAAGTAGCGTGATCTTCTAGTGTTAGGTGAAATAGCGAGTAAACTTGCAAATTAACGAGTGACATACATGTACGGTCTTTCTAACAATTAATCTCCCAATTGAGTCTAGAGTAGGAATATTAGTCGAAACTCTACTAACTCAATAACTGTGTTCCTATTTCATGTTATAATGATTCATTGTGAATCTTTATTCTCATTGCCTTGGCCAAGGTCTTTGAATCATTAACAATGAAATATAGAGGAGATTCTCTTGTCCTAGACAAGTGCCAGATTCTATCTTAGCCACACATAAGTCTTCATGTACATCAATATAATACCCAACATACTCCCTTTATGATTGCTAAACAATTAGAAGATAAATTTAAGTATTAGAAAAAGTACACAAGACTACCATGGTGCTTCAAGTCTAAAGACTAATCGTGTACTATCGTAATTAAAAAATTCTAATTTCGACATATCCAATAAGAATTTCCTACGGATCATGTTCGATAAACTTATTCTCTAATAAGTATCCACATATATGAATTTGTGTCACAATACTAATATTGATGGAATACAATATTCTTGTTCGACGAGCATTCATCATATGTATGAGTCTTTACTGAATTATTCTTTGTCCCTATTTAGAAAAATTCTTGACTCGGAACCATGTTTAAGACCAAAGCTCTATATATAAATTCCATGATCACCATCATATGTGTAACCATACATTTTAACTTAAATTGGTCTAGGGACTTTATCTAATAAGCATATATTATAATGCATAAAATAGATAAATTAAAACAGCCTTTAATAATATAATTTCCAATGATTGTTTATATTCAAAATATAAAGAGTATAATTATGCAATCTAATTTGGGCGCTGGACATACTACTCTAACAATCTCCCACTTACCCTAGCTCCAATTGCCCATATATTTAAGTCTCATCTTCTCAAGATGTTTCTCAAATACCTTTTGAGCCAAAGGCTTAGTCAGTGGGTCTGCTATATTTTCTGCTGAAGCGGCTCAATCCATAACGATATCGCCTCTCCCCATGATTTCTCTAATCAAGTGGTATCTTCTCAAGATATGATTAGACCTTTGATGAGATCTTGGTTCCTTTGCTTGCGCAATGGCTCCATTGTTATCACAGTATATCATTACTGGATAAACAATAGATGAAACTATACCCAACCCTTGGATAAAGTTCCTGATCCAAACAGCTTCCTTCGCTGCATCTGATGCAGCTATGTATTCAGCTTCAGTGGTGGAGTCTGCAGTAGTTTCTTGTTTGGAACTCTTCCAACTTACTGCACCACCATTCAAAGTAAATATATAACCTGACATTGACTTAGAGTCATCCACATCATACTGAAAACTAGAATCAGTATATTCTTCTAATTTCAGCCCTCCAGGGCCGTATATCAAAAAGATATCATTAGTCCTTCTCAAGTACTTAAGGATCATCTTGACGACCTTCCAGTGTTCTTCACCTGGATTTGACTGATATCTGCCCGTGACACTCAGAGCATGTGCGACATCAGGTCTTGTACACAATATTGCATACATTATGCTTTCAATTGCTGAAGCATAAGGCACGCGAGTCATTATTTCTCTTTCTTCAGGTGTCTTAGGATACATAGTCTTAGAAAGTGAAATCCCATGACTCATTGGCAAGAATCCTTGTTTGGATTCTTCCATACTAAATCTTTTTAGTAACTTATCTATGTACATGGATTGGGATAATCCGATCATCCTTCTAGATCTATCTCTATAGATCTTTATTCTTAGAATAAATGATGCTTTTCCCAAGTCCTTCATGGAGAATTATTTAGACAACCAAGTTCTTGTTGATTGTAACATTCATATATCATTTCCGATAAGTAGGATATCATCAACATAGAGCACAATAAAAGTAACTGCACTCCCACTAACTTTTTTGTATACACATGGTTCATCCGAATTCTTTTGAAAATCAAATGATTTAATTATTTCATCGAATCAAATGTTCCAACTCCTTGAGGCTTGTTAAGCCCATAAATGGATCTTTGGAGCTTGCAAACCTTTTACTCACTCCCACTAGATATAAAGCCCTCAGGTTGCTTCATATAGATCTGTTCCTTAACGTTACCATTAAGTAAAGCAGTCTTTACATCTATTTGCATATCTCATAGTCATAATATGCAGATATAGCTAATAAATTCGAATGGATTCAGCATTGCTACTAGTGAAAGTGTTTCCTTATAGTCAATTCCTTGTTTTTGAGAATAACCTTTAGCAACCAGTCTTGCCTTATAGGTTGCTACCTCCCTATCAGCTCCAAGCTTTCGCTTGTAAACCCATTTGCATCCAATAGGAACTGTTCATTCTGGTGGGTCTACCAAAGTCCATACTTTGTTATAGTACATGGATTTCATCTCGGATTGCATTGCTTCTTGCCATTTCTTTGAGTCAATGTCTGTCATTGCCTCTCCATAGCTTCTTGGATCATTATCCAAGAGGAGTCTCTCTTCTTTATTTTCCAATAACAAAGTGTACCTACTAGGTAACTTAGGTATCCTTTCGAATCTCCTAAGATGTTGTGTATCAGATGTCCCAGTTTCTACTGATTGTTCACTCACTGCAATTGGGAGTTTTGTTGTTTCTTGAATTTCTTCAAGTTCTACGAGTTTGCCATTTCTATCAGATAGAAATTCTTCTTCAAGAAATGTAGCATTCCTTGAAACAAACATCTTTTATTTCGAGGTATCGTAGAAGTAATATCCAATTGATTCATTTGGATATCCAACAAACTTACACATTTTGGATCTCATATCCAATTTATCTTCCATTTGTTGGTTCACGTAAGCATCACACCCCCATACCCGAAGGTATTTGTACTAGGGTGCTTTGCCACACCATATCTCATAAGGTGTAGTAGGGACGGCCTTAGAAGGCACCATATTTAATAGGTGTGCTGCAGTTTCTTAGGCATGGCCTCAAAAGGAAAGAGGTAATAAAGTAAAACTCATCATAGATCGAACCATGTCCATCAAGATTCGATTCCTGCATTCTAAAACTCCATTGAGTTGGGGAGTGCTAGGAGGAGTCCACTGTGAGAGAATCTCATTCTCTTTTAGATAATCTAGAAATTCTGCACTTAAGTATTCGCCTCCTCGATCTGATCGAAGTGTTTTTATACTTAAGCCAGTTTGTTTCTCTACTTCAGTTCTGAATTCTTTAAACTTTTCAAAAACTTCAGATTTGTACCTTAATAGGTACACTAACCATACCTAGAGAAGTCATCGGTAAAGGTTAAGAAGTAGCTATAGTTCCCACGAGCATTAACACTTAATGGACCACATATATTTGTATGAACTAATTCCAATAGACGTGTAGCTCGCTCCACTTGTCCAACAAATGGAGATTTGGTCATTTTTCCTTGAGGCAGGACTCACATGTTGGTAGTTCTTGCTCGTTCTTTAGGTCAAGCAATTGTGCCAACTTGTTTATCATTTTCTTAGAAATATGACCTAATCTTGCATGCCATAATGTGATAGAACTACGGTTATCCAATTTTATTTTATTTTGTTGAAGACTAAGAATGAAATTTTGGGGAGTCAAGGTATATAAACCATTCATCAATATGCAAGTAGTGATTAAAGAAGAACATTTAGAAATGGAACAACTTCCATATTCAAACTTAAAATAATAACCTTCTCTATGCAAAACAGGAATAGAGATAATGTTCTTAATAATCTCTGGAACATAAAAATAATTGTTCAATACCAAAACTAAATCATTATTTAAAGCTAGATGAATAATTCCTACGGCTAATGCAGCAACCTTTGCTCCATTCCCCAGCCTTAGAACCATTTCTCCTATTTCTAGCTTTCTACTTCTTTCCATCATCTGCAAATCATTACAAATGTGTGAGGCACAACCGGTATCTAATACCCAAGAAGTATCGTTAACTGATAAGTTAACTTCAATATAATAAATACCTGAACTCTTCAGGGTTGCAAGGTAATCCTTGCAGTCCCTCTTCCAGTGTCCAGTTTGATTGCAGTGGTGACACTTATCATTGGCCTGAGAAGTTTTCTTTTTCTTGACACCTCCCTTTGCTTTCAGTTTATTGGGATTGTTGAAACTCTTTCTTTTTTCCTTCTTTTTCTTTGGCTTTACAGCCTTAGATCCAGAAGTGGACCCAACAAACATGACTGATTTATCCCTTTTCATGGTGGACTCAGTTGTCTTTAACATATTGACAAGTTCAGTAAGACTTTTCACCATGTTATGCATATTATAGTTGATAACTAAGGTGTCAAATGAAGGAGGCAAAGACTGCAACATCAAGTCAATGCAAAGCTCAGGTGGAACCTCAACTTTCAAAGACGCGAGTCGTTCCGTTAGGGCTATCATCTTCAATCCATGTTCCTGGACTGAAGAGCCCTTAGCCATGTGACTGCGGAAGAGCTCTTTAGATATCTCATATCTTTGCTGCCTGCTATTCTCGCCAAATAAATTTTCAAGGCGTTTAAGAATAGCGTAAGCAGAGGTTTGATCCTCATTTTGTCTCTGCAGCTCACTTGACATAGACGCTAACATGTAGCATCGAGCTTTCAGATTGTCATCATGATGACGCTTGAACTTCTCAAGTTCCTCAGTCGTAGCATCAGCACCAGGTGCTTCAGGGATTGGTTTGTCAAGAACATATTCACTTCTTTCAGATTTTAAGAGAATTTTGAAATTTCTCAGCCAATCATTAAAGTTTGGTCCAGTTAACTTGTTTTGCCCAAGTAAAGCAGTTATTGGATTGTTTGCCATTTTAGTAGATGAATATACAAAATTATGAAGCATAAAATGAGAAAACTATGAAAATTAATATTAATTTAATATAAGATCTTCAATATTAAATGTCTCCCACTATTTTATTCGAATTTCATAACCCCAATAAAAATCGGAAAATCATAATTTTCTAGTAGGCTTGAGGTCCAATGAAAATCCCTCATGCCCCAATTTTATGAGCCCATGAGAAATTTTCTTTGGTAGTAAAATATTTTACAATTGTATCACTATACAACCCTCAATTTGTTTTACCTCACTTTTTACGTATACCTCAATTTTATGAGCCCATACGTTACTTAGTGTCAAACAATACCTATCAAACCTTCAGGCAATTAAAACATCAAAACACCCCACGACTCATGGCCGATGCAGTGATGCATTTAATTCATGAGCATCATTATGATAGATAAAGAGCATAACTTTCTTCCACAAACTCACCCCATGACTCATGGTCAGTGGTTAAGTGTAGTAGCATCATCATGTCTCTATCTTTTAATAGTAGGCATGGATTGATGAGTCATACACATCATATCCATATTTGTTTGAAATAAAATTTTCGAAAATTTTTTGTATAAGTTTCAAAAACTAAGGGATTATTTTTATTTCCAAGACCTCATCATCTTATTAATGTAAATTATTTAATGTTTATCATCAAATGAGTGCATTAAATAAATTTTAGCATGCATATATCCTATACATACATAAAGCGGTGGGATGATCAAGGCCAACCTACGCGACCCGTTTGAGCCAAAATGGGTCTATGATCAATCTAAGGGACAATGAGAACTTTTACATCATAATGTAAAACCCATACACTTATGGGCCTTGAGCATCTATTCTATTACATTTAATTACCCATCAACAATTGGGTCTTCTTTTGGGCTTCCATCAAGTCCTCCAATTTACAATGAATAAAATTAAATCCTCACGGACTAATCTACTCTCATTGCATAAATTTAAAGAACTTACAAATGTAAATAAAAGAGGCTTGCAGTCCCTATAAAACCCAAATAAATTAAAACCATCACATAAAGTCCAAGACTCATGATCATTCCTAAATAAATAAATATGCAATTAACATATTTAATTTATTTATATCCATTCTCAATGAATAATTCCATAACGAGATATGAGAATAACAATTATTCCTATTTCTCATTTTAAAATAATACTAGTTGAGAACTATAACTAACAATTAGTCAATATTACAATTGATAGCTAAATATTTCTTCTTAGAAACATTTTTATAGAAACTCATTTCTAGAAATCTATTAATGATTCATGTAATCTATTCTTTTACAGAAATTGATTTACAAATATTTTTTTAGAAACCCATTTCTAGAAATCTTTTATTGATTCATGTAATCAATACTTTTATAGAAATTGGTTTGTAAATCATTCCATAAAGTTGATGACAACCATCTACTTTCTTGATCAAACCAATAACCCATTTTTATAAATAGCCATTAAATATCATTGTTGATCATAAACACCTAATACTTTTATCAAATTAAATATTAAATATTGATAACAAATTAAATTATCAATATTTAATAATTATATTAAACAATGATATTTCAAGAAACAATTTCTCGTTAAAAACAACGTATTACTTAAACTTCATTCCAATGAATATTTTGAATAAGAAATATAAATAACTTTTATTTAATTTTTCATATTCACACTTGAAACCAATAGAGTCATAAACTAATATTTAGCCAATTTCACAAAATCATCGAATAAAAAAAAATTTAACTGTATAATTAGTAGTTTGAGAACAATTCTCATCCTACCGCAACAATTGAAATTTTAGAGTAATTAATGACTGTTGAGAAATCTTTTCTCGTTGTTTCAAGTTTTCTTATTTAACCATTAAATAATACTAAAACAGTTTTAGTACTGAACATATATCAACACCGTGAACCTAGGATCTAATATCACTGTTGGGTTCGTTATAGCGATTCGGGTGAACGCAGTGGAATTTAAAAATTTTCAAATTAATAAATCATATTTATTAAATATATGAAAAGGTTTCACCCCGAATGCTTGGAAACGATTATCGGATCTGGTGTTAAAATATATTGAAAGAAATCTACGTAAAGATTATTCTTACCCTCATAGACTTTCTTCCAATTGATGCAAGGAGTGATGGAATCAATTCCCGAATAGTGGCTAAAACTCCATTCTTCTCAATAAGGGATCCATGTGTATCCCCCCTCTAAAGTAATCCCCAATTGAATAAACAACACAGATGTTACACTTCGCTAGTAGTGTAAAACTGTTGATATCAATGAACATTTCCGGTATCAACTTGTGATAATAGAAAACAAATTGAAGAATAATTATCAATTTAATTATTCTCCAAAATTATTCACAAAAACTTAAAAGGAAACTATTTCCTCTCTTCCTTAATCACCTCAAAGTATCGACTTCTAGTTAACAATTTAACTATTGTTCCAATTGATAAAAATTGTTCATTCAAATTAAGGTGTGATCCTTTAGGTTCACTACTAACTCTAGTAGTAGGCTTACAACATTTGTAACTTATAAATAATAATTATTATATTAATTAATCCAATTAATTAATTCACTTGAAATTAACTAATTAATTTCAAGAACCTACTAATCACGGTAACATCTAGCAAGTAGCGTGATCTTCTAATGTTAGGTGAAATAGCGAGTAAACCTGCAAATTAACGAGTGACATACAAGTACGATATTTCTAACAATTAATCTCCCGATTGAGTTTAGAGTAGGAATATTAGTCGAAACTCTACTAACTCAATAATTGTGTTCCTATTTCATGTTATAATGATTCATTGTGAATCTTTATTCTCATTGCCTTGGCCAATATCTTTGAATTATTAACAATGAAATACAGAGGAGATTCTCTTGTCCTAGACAAGTGTCAGATTCTATCTTAGCCACACATAAGTCTCCATGTACATCAATATAATACCCAACATACCCCCTTTATGATTGCTAAATAATCAGAAGATAAATCTAAGTATTAGAAGAAGTACACAAGACTACCATGGTGCTTCAAGTCTAAAGACTAATCGTGTACTATCGTAATTAGAAAATTCTAATTTTGACATATCCAATAAGAATTTCCTACGGATCATGTTCAATAAACTTATTCTCTAATAAGTATCCACATATATGAATTTGTGTCACAACACTAATATTGATGGAATACAATATTCTCGTCCGACGAGCATTCATCATATGTACGAGTCTTTACTGAATTATTCTTTGTCCCTATTTAGAAAAATTCTTGACTCGGAACCATGTTTAAGACAAAAGCTCTATGTATAAATTCAATGATCACTATCATATGTGTAACCATACATTTTAGCTTAAATTGGTCTAGGGACTTTATCTAATAAGCTTATATTATAATGCATAAAATAGATAAATTAAAATAACCTTTAATAATATAATTTCTAATGAGATTGTTTATATTCAAAATATAAAGTGTATAATTATTCAATCTAATTGATACGCTGGGCATACTACTCTAACACAATTTAGCACAAAATTTTAAAGGCACACGAAATGTGCCCGTGTGCCCGGACACACACAAACTTTTGCCCACTCTTAATCTCACATTTTATCTCTTTTAATACTTAAATTAATATAAAAAATTTTTACACTTTGATTTAATATAAAGTTAAAAAATAGTACTTTATTAAAAATTAAAAATGAACTATCACTATTCAATTAGTTTTTTAACCCTACAAAAAGCCAAAACAAATATCATATAAGAGTGTAACAAGATATAAAACCGAATATTTTGCCATTTTTATTTGGTTAATTCATGCCTGTATCTAATTATTTTAATTCTTTTTTCTTCTTATAATTTATATTTTGTTGAGTAATAATTCGAAAAAAAAAAATTAATTATGGTTTTCAATAAATCATTAATCACGTATAATGATGGCAGAACTGAAGCGGTCATGAAAGAGATCATTGGAAAAAAAAAATCAAACTTGGTTATATATGTATAATTCTACAAACAACTGAATTACAGCCATGACATCAAAAATAGGTGAGATGCTAAATCTATAAGTAACACATGACATATTTATCCACAAGAAAAAATGATCTCCTAAATCTATACAAATATTAATTTTATACATTCACATGTAGACTAAGATGGAGGCAGGGACGGGTTGATCCAAGAGTAACATTTTTGCAGAGAGTTGATGGGAGTAGCCGTAGCCAGTGATGAGAATCCTGATGATGCTGCAGATGCAGACGTCGTATGTGGAAGAGCCCCGACGGTCCAACCCCACGAACCCGGCCTGCTTCTTTGCTCCTGCAATGAAACAACCTTAAAGTTGTTATATATCAAGACAAGAATATACTACCACAACAATTTGGACAATCAAGATAATGGAATGGAAGCGAATGATACAAGATAATTGTTATGCATATAATGCTTCTTGTGAAATCAATCCATTTGCAGGTATCTATGGTCAAAGTCCATTTAGGAACCCCATGTTATGTTACCTCATAGTTGGGATAAAATTTAGGATTGAACAAAATAGGATGCTCCGATGTAATTGGCACTCCTTTAAGTGGTGTGTTCGTACCCGAGTTTCCCACATGTAGCTGCAATTAAACAGGATGGATTATCAAGATTACATCTGCAAAGAATTTACTATAAAGGATGAAATGAAGCTAGTGAAACACCAAGACTAGTAAATGTATCGTTCGATTGACTTAGGTTCAAAAACAAGAATTAGATTTTGCATACTTTGAATTTGTTTTGAACATCATGATGGTTGCTGGACATCCCCAAATTCAGATTCAGACTGTGTTGGCTACCTGCTTTAAGAGCTCGTAAGCAATCATTACTAATCGAATGTAGGTGAGACGAAAGAATGAGGCAACATTAAACTACCTTCATTGTATGTAGTCGACTCAAAGTTGGTGACAGCGTCACTTCCATTACACATGATGGCCGCCTCATCGTAAGTCCTGATGAAAAAGACAAGGTGGAGAGGGGTTGGATGATGCTATTCAAGAATGTAAATTCAGATGAGTGCAATTCATGATCACTAGGACCTTGCAGCTTCTACATCAGAGTCGAATAGGCCAAGATATTTATACCTGCAGAGCAAGCATCCATATCCTCACTACCAAAACTATTTTGTTCCTCAATCAACGCAACCACAATCACAACATAGCTATTGACAATAGTGCATTCTAAACTCGATGCATCGACCAGATTGACTTATAACAACAACTAGCAAGTTCAACGTATACATTCAGTTAGTTCCTTACTTCTTTCCAAGAAATTGCCCTATACGAGCTTCCCAACGACCGCATTTATGGAGTGTTACACCTCTGTACTTAGAACTACCTCTTGAAAATCCGGTGCTTCGCCTACGAAGAATGTGCACGAATTCCTCCTTGGACAGATTCATCATCTGCATCCATCCACAACCCCACATTTTATATTTATGAGCAGAAATTATGATTACATTGAATGAACAAAATTACTAAGATGTATAGTATATACCTCTTTCATGTCATCATAATCAGTGATGTTAAAATTTATATCAGCATCACTACCCCGGAATTTAATTGCAGCTCTATCATATGCTCTGATCAACACAATTAATTCAATATGGATTCAAATTTCAAATTAAATATATTCAAGAAAATTAAAAATTTCAGTCCTAAAAATAAAATAAATATACCTAGCGGCAGCAAGGGCAGTGTCAAATCCACCTGACCATGAATGAATTAAAATGAATTATGCCTTAAATAGAAATCAAACATGATACAAGTACACACCAAATCAAGAAAAAAAACAATCTTACCCAAATAAACTTGTTTCCCACAGTCCCTGATGAATTGAAGCAATAAATTGGATTAGATTTTTTTTAATTAAAAAAAAAAAGAAATAAAAAAAAGGTAGCATTACCATATATGGGACTCCCATCTACCGGTTCGTCTGTAAAATGTAACCCCTCTGTACTGAGAGCTGCGGGACCTGGGCCCCCTCCGGCTCTTCTTGACTTGTACCTGCTGCACCTCCGGTTGTACCTCCGGATCCGCGGGTCGGTGCACCGGGAACAAGTCCCGGGTCACCAACCCGTCGTTGCTGGAGCTGGATTGGTCGGAATTAATGCCCTCCTCGCCCTTCATCCCAATACTCAGATTAAGATCAAACATCTGTCTTTTTCTCTCTCCTTAATCACATGTGTTATAATATTGAAGATTACGGTTGAATGTATATATGGAGAAATAGAATCATTGGGCGACTGTTCATAATGCTGCTGAGAGAGAGATTGTTGGCAAGTTGGAACACATTGATTATTATTTCAAGTTACAACCGGACGAACCAGTAGCCGGTTGCTGTGTTTGTGTGGGACACCAATGTTTGTGTGTTCTTTCTTCTTTTGTCAATTATTAACTTCCGTCTACGTGTCACAAATTCATTCACATATATATATATATATATATATAATACTAGGGATATTTTTCATTCATTTTCTTTTTTGGATGATTCTTTGGCCATATTTGATACTCCCTCCGTCCCATAATTTTTTTCATACCACGTTTTTCAAGAAAAATATTATTTTTGACCAAATTTGTTGACTTTAGAGGGTATAATAGTATTTTTAGATAATAAAAAAAATATAAAATAATGATATGTGTGTGAAAAAGGAGTGACAAATTTGAAATTAAAGTAACTTTTGAAGTTATTGGATAAAATGATGTTTGCCATTTTTAGGTTGTGAACAAAATTAGGGGACATACAAATATAGAAACGTAAACGAAATTTTGGGATGGAGGGAGTACAAATTTTAGCACGTTGGTGTACATGCCAATTTACACTAATAATTGCTATGTTACCCATTCATTTTGTTGTTTTCACGTTCTTTTTTTTAAAGTCATGCTCTACTACTCCCGTCCAAATATTTAAATTGGTTTTTTTAGGCTATGTTAACTAATATAATATTTTAATATATTAATTTTATCTTAAATTTTTGGGTGATTGTTGAGTGATCGGGTCACCCATGACCTTCCACATGAGGGAATTAGGCTCACTCCTTGATATGTGGACTCCCACTCTTTTATGTAAGAGGGTCACGAGTGATTTCGGGTCACTCAAGTAGACCTCTAAATTTTAGTTAAGATTAATGACAAAGCTCTAACAAATTATATATTTTGTCATTTTAAATGTTTGTATAAAAAAATTACATTTCACCTTTTAAACTCATGTATCCATGTACATCATTAATATAATTACTTATTTCGTCCTACTAATTACTTCACAATCTTCCTTTTTTATTCGTCCGAACACTTATGCACGTTTTCTATAATAAAAAATATTCACTTTTTATCCATATTCCAATATTTATACATATTTTTATATACTCCCACCGTCCCAGGCTAAGGGGTCATTTTAACATTTAGTCGTCCCACTTAAAAGGGGCAATTTCTATTTTAGGAATGTAAGGGGCACAACCATTAACACTTCATAATAAAATTTTTTATTTCCAAAAAACAAAAATACGCACTACAATTAATGGATTAATAAGGTGGAAGGGTATAGAGGTAATTCAAAATTGTCACGTAGCCACTACATATTAAATAATAACACTTCTTAATCAAAGTGCACAAAAGCATTTGATCCTCTTAACTTGGGACGGAGGGAGTATATAAAAAAAAATATTTTCTTAATCTCCGCGCACAAAAATACCGAGTAAGAAATATATAGGACACACCTCATTAATATAATTATTCACTACAAATGAATTAATAATACTACTTAATTATGTGTAATAAATAAATGTATACTTTACCGGCTTACAAAGAGATTAGAACTTTTTAGAAGTATTAATTTTTAGATGTAAGTTGCGCTTTAAGTTAAAAGGAAAATGTAAATGTTTAAGAAGTTCAAAATTGTAATGTGCACTACATCCATTTAACCATAACTTTTTCATTCCGGATGTCCTATTAGGTTTACATTTCTATTAAGTTTACATTTCTTCTAGATCCACACAAAATCCTCATTCCGTCATGCGTTAATGTTTATGTTTGTTTTTTGTATATAGATTAAGAGATATAATATTTAAACGTATAGTGAAGTGAGAGAGATAATATTTAATGTAAAGTTTGTAGTTATATTAATATTGTGTGTGGGCCCTATGTGGAATAATTAATTGTTTTATGTGGGCCCAACATAACAAAAAAATAAAATGTAAACCTTATTGTGGGACTAGTCAAAATGAAAAATGTAGAATTTAACGTGGGACGGATGTTAATATTCCCTCCATTCGCTAATAAGATATCAATTTTACCATTTTAGTCGTCCACTCTAAAAGTATCTATTTCCATTTTTAGTAAAAAGATCCACACTGGTCCAACATTCACCTTTAATACAACTATCTATTTTATATATAAAATAATACTCCCTCGTCCCACCATTCCATAATTGTTGTCACCATTACTGTAGACAAGGAGTTTGAGAAAATTTACTTTTTGACCAATTTTATTAACGTTTTAAGTGTATTGTGGTATTTCTAGGTAATAAATAAATTATAAAATATGTTATGTGCATTAGGTTGGGGTAATATTTTTGAAATTAAGATAACTTTTGAGGTTGTTAGGTTGATGTGAAGTTTCCTCTTTTAAATAGACAACTTATTGTGGGACGAATAGAAACAAAAAGTGTGATACTTATTATGGAACAAGGGGTAATATTTTTAATTTATATGAAAAAAATAAATGGTTATCGGGAAAATAAAATACTAGTTCCTTTTCATGTACAGATTCTAATTCTAATGCATTTCATATTAACCGTATTTTCACTTTCTATTTCTAATTTTTAATTTTAATTATAACAATCATATGAATCCTTATATTAAATTTATGATTTGTCAATATAAAAATATGAGGTTAATCTAATCTTTGCATTTATGATTAGTACTTTTTTTCAAAATATTTTTTTCTATGTAATATTGATATTTTGCATGAAAGATAATACCTAAATTGAACATCATTATTGATCAAGATTTCGAGACAGTGAGTTATGACTAAAGCCCAATTAATCAAATTTTCAAAACGAACTTCATACTAAAATTATTGGGGCTTATAAGTTAGGCCCATTTTTGTATGTATGAACTAGTATATATATTTAGAAACTCATGGCTCACAGTAAAACTTTTAAAGCTTTACTTCATTGAATTCTCTTTTGGTGCCCTAACTGCCCTTTCATCTTTATATGCCTTTAATTCCATGTTAGTTCTTCTGCTGTACAGCAACCCCAAATCCAATATTCCTTTTAAATACCTGAGCACCCTCTTTGCTGCTTGCATGTGCTCCTCTTTGGGCCATGAATCTACTAATCAGACACACTACATACATCATATTTGGCCTTGTCATAGTCAAATACATCAAACTCCCTACTAATTGCTTGTAGAGAGTTGCATCAACATCTACACCACCACCTTCTTTTGACAACTTGGTTCCAGGAACTATTGGATTCTTCACCTAGTTGCAATTCCACATTTTGAATCTTTCCAAAACTTCTCTAGCATATTTCTTCTGACACAAACCAATTCCCTTAGCACTTTGATGAACCTCTACTCCCAAGAAGTATTTCATACTTCCAAGATCAGTCATCTCAAATTCATCTTTCATTGAATTCTTAAAATTTTCACACATATCTCCATCATTTCCAGCATAAATCAAATCATCAACGTAAAGAATTACCATTAGCAGCTTTTCCACCTTTTCTCTCTTGACAAATAGAGTATGATCATGGCTGCTTTTCTTGAAACCTTTTTTAAGAAAATAGCTTTCAATTCGACTAAACCAAGCTTTGTTTTAAGCTATATAGCTTTGTTGAGTCTATACACCTTATCTTCCTCCCCTTCTTTAACATACCCCTCAGGTTGTTCAACATATGCTACTTCTTTCAGTTCACCATATAGGAATGCACTTTTTACATCAAGCTGGTGTACATTCCAGCCATTTTGAGCAGCCACAGCTAGAAATGTTCTGATTGTGTCCTAGCGAGCCACCGGAGCAAAGACTTCGTTGTAATCGATGCCTTGCTTTTGTGCATATCCTTTTGCAACTAGTCTAGCCTTGCACTTAACTATATCCCCATTTTCATCCAACTTCGTTTTAAAGACCCATTTAACTCCAATTTTTTTGCGCCTTTGGGCAGACATACAAATTCCCAAGTCTTATTTCTTTCAATGGCTTCCATCTCAAGTTTCATAGCATTCCTCCATTTAAATTCTTTGGCAGCTTCCTCATAGCAGACTGGGTCTTCGTTGGATGTAAATAGAGCCAGATTCACATCGTTTTCTTCCTCCGACAACCCTTCTCCAGTTTCAAAGTCTTGATGCCATGTCGGTGCTCTTCGAACTCTTCTTTCTAGCAAATTTATTTCTGGTGAATCTTGTAAATC
Organism: Pogostemon cablin; assembly: GCA_023678885.1. Lineage (NCBI taxonomy): Eukaryota > Viridiplantae > Streptophyta > Magnoliopsida > Lamiales > Lamiaceae > Pogostemon > Pogostemon cablin. The sequence goes on from CM042965.1 coordinate 9,508,131, forward strand.
CTCTGACTCATGGTCCGAATCTTGTAAATCCTCATGGTCTATCTCAGTCCGATCTTCTTCAACTGCGTCATTTTCATTTGCTCCATCAAATTCTCCATCTCCCAAATCTAAAGCATCAAGGTTATTTTCCTCTTTGCTTATCCACCAATTCCACTTCTCATCCTCTTCAAATATAACATCACGGCTAATGATCACCTTTTTCTCTACAGGATCATACAATCGGTATGCTTTTGATTCATCACTAACTCCAAGAAGAACACATTTGTGGCTTTTTGTTGGCATTCGATCGTTTGGTTAACGTGACCCATTAGGGTTCCATGTATTTCTAACAAGCAGCGGAAGCAAGTAAACATGAAACGCATTACCTTTCACCAAGGGTTGATGTAGAGGTTGAATTCTCGCTGGCAGACTGCGCAGTCCCACGAGAATAGCCATAAGTTCCTCTTCTGATGTCAGAATTGAGTGGTCTTTGCGCTCAGACGATCCTCTCTTCGATGGCTTTCCGTCAGTATATAATACATCAAAATCGGATAACTGTACGATTTTATATAAATTTTGTAACATGACGAACTGCAGCAGCAAACGACCTTCCGGTCTTCTGCTGTATGTCCCAAGTCGATCTCGACGTCGTGTGGGCGACGATCTACGAGACCTACTCAATCTGCTATCAACCCTCATCACACGTGAATAATGAATTAGATTAGGGTTCCAGATAAGCTGAGGTGACTTATATACATGGGCTACAGCAGGGACCAGGAGGAGAAATTGGGTTGGGCCTCCATTGGGCTTAAGTATCCAAGCTTAGCCCAAAGCTTATACTTAAGTCCAATAATAATAATATATTCCACTAAAATATTATTACTGCACTACCGTACCAATCCCAAAATTACGTTTTGGGCTCCTTCTTATTATGAGCCCGTTAGTCTCCCCATGTTTAAGATATACAATGTCCATTAATTAATTTAAGTTACTGACAACTCAATTAATTAATATCTCATCCAAGAGTAGTACCACTCAACCTCATTATCATGCCGGAATAAATTCCACCTGCAGGGTTTACATGATAATCCTTATGAGCTCCTCAAGGGGACATCATCAACCTATGACGGACACGGATTCCTTCTACAATCAACAGCACACCATAGATACAACACTATTTCCCAACTCACCGAGTTTATTGATTTAATTGCATCTAAATCTCACCCATTGATGAATCAAAGAAATATATACTGCCCTACGTGTCGAGGTTATTGTATAGGGATTAAGAGCACGAACATCCATAATAACAGAGATCAAGTTCTTCTATAAGTCAATATAAGTTGAACGATCTCAGGTGGTCCTGCTCAATACACATAAGTGCACTAGAGTGATTCTATAGCCAAGACAAGCTAATACCAAACCACACTACAACCATCCCGATAGAGAGTCCCCGTCTATCTCGGTTGTGAGCATCTGTTTATACTTTATAAGGAAACCGATAATATGATCTTCCGCGTGTTGTCGCACAACATATTATCTACAGTATAAAGTAAGTGGACTATTGCATCGAACATATAAATAAATTATAAGATGCAATCATTTGATCATATGATTCTCATTTCAAATTAATTGTTTAAACATTGTTCATACAAAAACCTAGACTTTTAGTATACAATCCAACAATCTCCCACTTATACTAAAAGACTATGCTGTTATGTCTTCTACCATACATCTGATTTCCACTCCCACTACTCGGCCATCAAAAGCTCTCGCCTTAAGGTCCTTGTTAATGGATTTACTAGGTTATCATCCGATGCAATCTAGGTGACAACAACCTTCCCCTCATCATACGATTTCTCATAACAGGTGGTACTCGCGCTCCATGTGTTTAATTGCCTTATGGACTTGTGATTCCTTCAAGTTTGCAACTGCACCAATATCATCAATATAAATTTTGATATCCTTGGGCAAACTTAGAAACACTACAAAGTCCATCATGAAGTTTCTAGAGTCATACAGATACATTGGTTGCCTCATAGGCTCCAATTTATCATCTTTCCATATGGAGTCCGAAGTCTGAAATATATTTCTATATAACACTCCTCCACATTATGACTCAACTTCCTAAAATTAAACACATAACCTTGAGGTGGATTTACTGCCGTCCAATCTGACTAAAAAATCTGAATCTACGTAATCCACAAGAAGCAGTGAATCTGTCCAGTAAGCTTACATATAATTTCCAGTCCTTCTCAGGCACTTCATATATGTCTTACCACAGCTCATCATTCTTGTTCCAGGTTACGTTGATATCCACTGTTCTTGCATTTAGCAAAACAGATATCCATACTCATGTATAGCATTCCTTAGATTAGGCTTCCTCATTTGCCGAAGCATAAGGAACTGCTTTCATCTCCTTTATCTTCCTTTTGTGTCTCAAGACACATTTCCTTAGATAAAGTCACATGCTAAAACGAGTAAGGATTGTATCATTTCATGAAGCTTGAGATAAGCATAACATCCTTTCTTGTGATCCGTATTGCCGTGATCAAAAGGATATTTTTGCTCCTCTTAAGTCCTTCATCTTATACCCGCTTTATTAACCATACCCCATACGCCCGATAATACTCTTTCATTGTCTCCAATGAGCAAGATAATATCTATGTATAGTACAAGTAATACCACCACGTTTCCATCACTCTTTTCAATACACAAGACACATCCGCGCATTGAATAAATCCATATCTTTGGATTTCCTCATCAAAACGGATGCATCATGATCTTGAAGCTTGCTTTAGTCCATCGATGGACACTTTTAAGCTTCCTATCACAATGCTCTTAGCCCTTTGCAATGAATCACTCTGGTTGCTTCACATAGATGTTTTCCTCAAGACTTCCAATTAGGAAAGTTGTCTTGACATCTATTTGCTATCCCTCATATTCCATATGAGTAGCAACATATAAAAGAATCCGGATCAATATAGGCACAGCTACTGTCGAACAGGTTTTCTCATAATCGAACCCTTTCTTTCTGAGTATACTTTTTCCCAACAAGCTTTACTTCCAAGGTTTTCACCTTACCGTATGATCCTCTTTTATTTTGTATGACCACTTCCAATGGCTTTTACACCATTCGTGGTTCTACAATCATCCAGATCTTATTTAGAATCCATAGATCCTATTTCAACATTCATTGCAACTTATTAAGATTTCGCATTTCTATCTTGTAGTTCTTCGTCGTATTCGTGGGTTAACTCCATGTTTACTAGGGACCAAGCCTCACGACTCTCCCAAAACATATATCTATCAGGTTTTAGAACAATCTTCCCACTACGAGAAGACACTACACGCAATTGTGTATCAGATGTGACACGCGTCGCAGTTTACCTTGTGGTATATCCTCTTGTACACTTGGTACTAATACTTTGTGTTTTCCTCTCACTTCCTTTAGAACAACTTATACATGGGTATTTGATTTATTACATAGTTCTTTTTCCAAAAATCTAGTGTTTGTGTTAACAATCACTCTTCGATCTTGTGGACTAAATAAATCATCCTTCATTTTTCTAGGATATCCCACAAATAGAAAAACATTCTTACGAATTACTGTTCCTAGGGCATATCCATAAAATGAATTTTAGTAATTCCAAATAATTCATCATCTATCTAATCACTACCATAAGAGTGCTATTCCTTCTATTCGTCACACCATTAAGGTGGGAAATTCATTTCCGAAGGTACCTTTCTCTTACTAGATTAGAAGACTCATTATTAATTACTATTTGTCGCATCCAGGGGATAAACATAATTTAAGAGTGTACAAATTGTTCACCAACGTACCATAACAGATTACAACTCTATCCGTCATTATAATGACCATGTCATTTAAATGAAATGGAGTATCCATCTATTAATGCATAGAAACCGAAATCAAATTCTTTCTATGAAAACGTACGTAAAGACAATTTCATAAAATCAAACGTTTATTCATATCGCAAGATAAATAAACAACTCCCACTGCAACAACCACTACTCTCGTAGTATTATCCATGTACATAAAAATCTCATCATCACTTAGTCGTAGGCTTTTAGTGATTCCTGTATCTACACACAACGTGTTAGTAGATGCCATCACTAATCACGATTCAACGACTAGTGAATGAGATACAAGTCTTGTTCACATCTTGATGAAATTGAATTTCCTTTGCCACATGTTTTGTCAGAAATTCCCCACCATATATAACCTCTTGTAATTTAGGAGAAACTTACTCAAAACATCTAGGCAATTATGGAGAATAAAATTGATTTAGGTTTCCCCTTCAACTTTTATTCCATGTATCCAATTCATTCATCAAATTCAATCATAACCTACCACCTTTTAACTTACTCAAGTATATGAAGAGTTACATGAGACCATCATATTTCTATGAACCTCTCACCTCCCCACTAGAGACTTTAATAGGCATCATGAACATCCTTAAGGGAGAACACATTTTTATTTTCTTAAGCAGTAAAATCAAAACCAAGATTCTTTTCTAATCATCTAATTTTGGACCAGTAAATATAATTTCTTTTAGTTAACAATAAGAGAGATAAAACCATTTGAAATTACAGAGAATCATAAATAAATATACTGATCAAATCTTCAAATTTTATCCTTTTATATTGATTCCCTCAAAACAATATAAAAATAAAATTCACCGACATCTCAAGCACCGTGAGTCTGCAAGCCACGTTAGTGTGGACGTTTACAAATCCAAACATTTACAAGAGAAGGTTATACCCATTAATTTCATTTGTCAACCTAACTTTATGACAAAATAATTAATAGTCGGTTCCTCTTTAGCCATGCAAATAATAGCAGTGACTCCGTTGGGGAGGATACTAATTATTTACACCTAAGTGTACACCATTATTTGATCCCAAGTCCACTGCGCGAGCTTGTGTGCCTTACAGTTGGAGAAGTACACACGCGCTCGGATAGCTTCCTACAATCATCAATTATAAGTTTGTACCAGTGAGCCCCACATAAACTCATCCGTTAGGGAGGAAGGTCTATTGCCAACACGCAAGTTCATGTGCCACATTACAAACAATAATTATGTAATGAAGTCTGTACCAGTGATCTGTGAATAAACTCATCCGTTAGGGAGGAAGGCCTATTGCCAACACGCAAGTTTACTCACATCACTTACAAACCAATAATGGAGGCTGCGGGAATTTTTACCAATTCCCTCTCCCACTTAATTATTTAAAATCGAGGGTTTTTACATGCATATAATATTCGGAATAATATACGCAATCCTAGCATGCTCCTATCACGGCACATGAGGCAGTAAATCCCAGAGAGTCATGCATACATATATAACAATAATTAATAATTAAATCAATCATTAACAGTTATATATCAGCGAATTCGATTGTTCGCCATCAGGCACTAATATCAGCAAAGACTTCCAAACTATCAAACTTTTGAAATTTCCAGATTGTCCAATTTTCGAAACCATCGATATCGACCGTCGATGTCGTCCAGATTATCAAAATTATCGATATCGACTAGATTATCAAATATTCAAAAAACATCAAGATTATCAACATTCCAAAACTATCGATATCGATCGTCGATATCGTCTAGATTATCGAAATCATCGATATCGACGAGCAACCATATACAACAATAATAGATAATTAAATCAATTATGTCAGTTATATATTAGGAATTAATTCAACATCCATATATAACAATAATAGACAATTAATTATAGCAGTTATATATTAGGAATTAATTCGACATCCATATATGACAATAATAGATTATTAAATCAATTATAGCAGTCATATATTAGGAATTAATTCGACATCCATATATAACAATAATATACAATCTATTATGGCAGTTATATATTAGGAATTAGTTTTCCTAAAATTGGATGTCTTATCCAACACTCTAGCAATACATGCATATAATATACCAAATATAATACGCAATCTAGCATGCTTCTATATAAGACAATAAATCATAGAGATCAGGCATCCATATATATATAACAATAATAGACAATTAAATCAATTATGACAGTTATATATATTAGGAATAAAAACGCCTCTAAATTTTAATGTCTTGTCCGACACTCCTACTGTGGAATCGATGCCTTACGCAACAAGCAGGATTGCTTGTGCCCCAAGACGTCCATCGTCATATCCCACCATCAATCGTGTCAGGGAGCGCTCCAAGTGCCTTGACGAGCGCCCCTCGCCCGGACTGTCGCTCGTCCAAGGGCCTACTTGCATGGAACCAAGTTCAGCCCAACGCGCAACACCAAACTACACCAACTGTCGTTCGTAGTTCGAAACTGCAAAAATCTCAGAATCCAATCTCCACCATCCAGAATCTATTACTGTAAGTTCTGAACATGCTGTCCAAATTACAGGTCGATCCAACGGTTATTTTGTGAGAAACGGCTCTTTTCCCTCGACTGCGCAAAACAGAATCGCCCAAAAATCTGCTTCTGTTTTCAGCGTAATTCCAGCAAGAAAAAGCTCCAAATTCGATCTCCACCGTTCACAATGTACATCCACCATATCTGAACGTGAGGACCAAATTACAGCTCGATCCAACGGTTAATTTCTGAGGAACGGCTCTTTTCCCTGGACTGCGCAAAACAGAATCGCCCAAAAATCTGCTTCTGTTTTCAGCGTAATCCCAGCAAGAAAAAGCTCCAAATTCGATCTCCACCGTTCAGAATGTACATCCACAAGATCTGAACGTGCTGACCAAATTACAGCTCAATCCGACCGTTGAAACTCCGGTTATTGCCTCTGCAATATCACTGCGCTGGATTTTCTCTCAAAAACGTGATTCTATTTTTGCCCTCTTTTTCTTCTTCCTTGCATGTGAAATTGACGAACAGTTTTCGTCGAATCCTCTCACACACAACCATGGACAAATAGATATGATACAGGGTATATATCACATAGGGATATTCATGGTTTGCGCAATAAAACCAAAACCCTAAACATGTGATCCTAATTCCGAAAAATTAATCACATAAACCCTAGCCTAACGTGTCACGCTTCACCACGAAACTGACGCTCTGATACCAATTGTTGGCATTCGATCGTTTGGTTAACGTGACCCGTTAGGGTTCCGTGTATTTCTAACAAGCAGCGGAAGCAAGTAAACATGAAACGCATTACCTTTCACCAAGGGTTGATGTAGAGGTTGAATTCTCGCTGGCAGACTGCGCAGTCCCACGAGAATAGCCATAAGTTCCTCTTCTGATGTCAGAATTGAGTGGTCTTTGCGCTCAGACAATCCTCTCTTCAACGGCTTTCCGTCAGTATATAATACATCAAAATCGGATAACTGTACGATTTTATATAAATTTTGTAACATGACAAACTGCAGCAGCAAACGACCTTCCGGTCTTCTGCTGTATGTCCCAAGTCGATCTCGACGTCGTGTGGGCGACGATCTACGAGACCTACTCAATCTGCTATCAATCCTCATCACACGTGAATAATGAATTAGATTAGGGTTCCAGATAAGCTGAGGTGACTTATATACATGGGCTACAGCAGGGACCAGGAGGAGAAATTGGGTTGGGCCTCCATTGGGCTTAAGTATCCAAGCTTAGCCCAAAGCTTATACTTAAGTCCAATAATAATAATATATTCCACTAAAATATTATTACTGCACTACCGTACCAATCCCAAAATTACGTTTTGGGCTCCTTCTTATTATGAGCCCGTTAGTCTCCCCATGTTTAAGATATACAATGTCCATTAATTAATTTAAGTTACTGACAACTCAATTAATTAATATCTCATCCAAGAGTAGTACCACTCAACCTCATTATCATGCCGGAATAAATTCCACCTGCAGGGTTTACATGATAATCCTTATGAGCTCCTCAAGGGGACATCATCAACCTATGACGGACACGGATTCCTTCTACAATCAACAGCACACCATAGATACAGCACTATTTCCCAACTCACCGAGTTTATTGATTTAATTGCATCTAAATCTCACCCATTGATGAATCAAAGAAATATATACTGCCCTACGTGTCGAGGTTATTGTATAGGGATTAAGAGCACGAACATCCATAATAACAGAGATCAAGTTCTTCTATAAGTCAGTATAAGTTGAACGATCTCAGGTGGTCCTGCTCAATACACATAAGTGCACTAGAGTGATTCTATAGCCAAGACAAGCTAATACCAAACCACACTACAACCATCCCGATAGAGAGTCCCCGTCTATCTCGGTTGTGAGCATCTGTTTATACTTTATAAGGAAACCGATAATATGATCTTCCGCGTGTTGTCGCACAACATATTATCTACAGTATAAAGTAAGTGGACTATTGCATCGAACATATAAATAAATTATAAGATGCAATCATTTGATCATATGATTCTCATTTCAAATTAATTGTTTAAACATTGTTCATACAAAAACCTAGACTTTTAGTATACAATCCAACACTTTTATCGTCTAGTTTTAATCTCTTTTTATCTGAAATATGAACATGCCCAATGCATCCGAAGACTCTAAAGTATTTCACATTTGGTTTAACACCACTCCAGCACTCTTCAGGTACCATATCCTTTAAAGCCACCGTCGTACTCCGATTTAGCACATGTGTTGTCCATCTAGCTGCCTCGGGCCAAAAAGCTTTTGGTATCTCTTTCTCTATCAACAGACAATGTACCATATTCATGATGGTACGATTTCTTCGTTCTGCCTCCCCATTTTGTTGTGGAGTGTTAGAGGAGGTAAGCTGCCTTTTAATGCCATTTCTTCACAATAGGTGTTAAATTCGTCAGACGTGAATTCACCTCCTCTATCTGTTCGAAGGCAACGTATGTACTTCATACTTTCCTTCTCCACCAAGCTCTTAAAAAGCTTAAACACACTGAATGTCTCTCCTTTTCCTGCCAAAAAATATATCCATGTCTTTCGACTAAAATCATCAACAAAGGCAAGAAGATACCTTTTTCCACTATTAGGTGTCGGTGTGATGGAGCCACACAAATCTGCATGAACTAACTCCAGTTTTTCTGATGCTCTCCAATTGCTTTTATTTGGTATAGCTTCTCGATGTTGCTTACCCACATTGCATACTTCGCATACTTTGCTTGCTCTTTCAAACTGAGGCAACCCTTTCACAAGTTGTCTATGTTGCATGATTCGTAGATTTTTATTATTCAAATGACCATATCTACGATGCCACAGATTGGTTGCATCAACTTTAACTTTTAAGCACTTCGAATCACTTGGCTTCATAGAAGCAAGTAGAAGAAACATTCGGTTGGCAGTCATTCGTGAATGCACGATAAGACCTCTTTGTGGATGATAAATCTTGCAAGAACCTTCACTAATAAGAATGGCCAATCCTTTCTCTTGCAGCTGACCAATACTTAATAAGTTGTTTGTAAGTTCAGGAATGAAAAATACATCGGTTATAGTTTAAGTTATACCTTCAACCTGAAATCTCAAATTTCCTTTCCCCATTACTGTCATTCGTGAGCCATTTCCCAACTTTACACTTTGTGTAAAAGCTTCATCAAAGTCCACGAACCACTCTTTGTTTCCAGACATATGATTAGAGCAGCCTGAATCAAGAAACCAAACCCCTTCTTGTGTTGTAGGATTGAGATCAACATGAGCCATCAATAAGAGTTCTTCCTTTTCATCATCCTCCTCCACATAGTTTGCTATCTTTTCCAAATTAGGACACTCATATTGGAAGTGTCCTAGTTTATGACATTTAAAGCACTCTATAGTTGCCTTGTCGATGAATCTAAGCCTTCATCTTCCTCTCATGCCTCCACTACCTCTCGCGGCTCCTCTTCCTCTACCACGTGGGCTTTGGTTTATGTTCTAAACTTTTAGAACTTGTTCCTCATCTCCTCTTCTTCGAACCTTTTGCTCATGAACAAGCAAAGAACTCTGCAATTCGTCTACAGTGAGTTTGTCAATATCTTTCGATTCTTCAATTGAGTAAACTACGTAATTGAAGTTGTCGGTGAGAGTACGAAGAATTTTTTTCCACTATTTTGACGTCAGGCATACATAGTTGTGAAAAGCGCGCCCAAGGCACGCTCAGGCGATCAAGCTTGCGCCTAGATTGGCCGATTTTTTTGCGCTCAGGCCTTTTTTTCTTTTTTTTTTGTGAAATTGCTACTTTTTTGTGAAAGTGATAAACGTTTTTATAAGGAAAAGGGGCAGCCCACTTATAAAATGTTATATAAATTGAGAATTAGGGTTAGGGTTTTATTATTAGAAGTTGGTTTTTGGGCTGCCTTCAATTCACCCCCACCACACCATATGCCGCCGCCTCCGGGATCGCCGCCGCCGCCGTTTGAAAGCCGCCAGCGCCATCTGAAAGCCGCCGCCGTCTGAAAGCATCGCCGCCGCCGCCCAGCTGTCGCCTGCCGAAAAGTTGAGATTTTTTTTAATTTTTTTTAATTTTTTCTTATTTTTTCTGAAAATGCATTAACTTCAAGAGCTACACCTACAAGTATTAAGTGATCCAATGGATAAAGGAAAGAGAAATGATCAATTGGATAAAGGAAATTGGGTTAAAGCCTCAGGGCTTTTAGATGAAGAGAAGATATTAAAGTTGATCTTGAGTGTAATGTGAATGAAGAGGAAGAATTTAATGAGAATTATGATCATGAGGATGAAGAATGAGGACCAATTAGTTTGCTAGTAGCTTATCTATTGAAATTTTCATTAACTTACTAATTGTGTGGAAGATTTTAATTTTGAATTGATTTGTGTTTATGTTTTATGTGTTATAATTCTATTACTAGTACGAAACCCGCGTAACACGTTACGCGGGATCATTAAAATATTATTTTTAAAACATATTAATGAAATTGAAAAATATTAAAAGTTATAAATTATATTAATAAAAGACAAAGACTTGAGTGAGACCGTCTCACATAAGGGCTTATGTGAAACGGTGAGAAAGTGATAATTTTTATATAGGAAAGTGATAGTAAACTAATGAAACGTGATAATACTATTTCATGAACAGTTTATAGTATAAATAAAAAGTTATAACATTTTATAGCCAAAGTGATAATGTTTTATAGCGAGAATGATAACTATTTTAAAAAGTAAAAAATGACCTCATTTGAGATGGTCTCACGCAAGACCTAACCTTAATAAAAATATCTAACTTTATTGGTAGAATAAGGATTATAATAAGGCAAAAATTTGTGTGTCCTCGGGACATGTTGTGCACCCATATCTTTAATATAATTTTGTATATATATCTCATTTATATAAAAAGAAATTAATAGTACTTTGTAATGGGAAAGATCAAAATGACAAAACGAATATTTAAAATAATAATGAATTATCTCATGCATTCGAATACACGCGTACACCCATCTATATTAATTTTATTCAATACTAATGTATATATGTATTTCTTAATATTTATTAAGAACCCTAAACCCTAAACTCTAAAACCATAAACCCTAAATTTAGGGTTTAGGGTTTTAGAGTTTAGGGTATATACATTTGTATATATTTTTTTATATTCAGTAATTTATTAAAAAATTAAGTAAAAATCTGGAAAAAAATTATTAACAAACTTTATAAATTCTTTTATTCATTAATATACAATATGATAGGTCTGGCATGAAACCGCTTCACATGAAATCATTTTACACTTTTTATAATACTTATCACTTTCGCCATAAAATATTATTAATTTCGATATAAATTGTTATCACTGTCATTTATACCATAAGTTGTTCATAAAATAGCACAATCATTGATTTAATATCTTTTTTTATAGTACCCGAGGGTATTGCGGTATTATCCGTACTCGTTCCAAACCCTAATGTGATTTTCACAACTATTTGTATCCGTCTCAAACCCGTTTACAATTACCCATACGTGCCCTATTAAGATTTGGATAGAATAGATACTTAAAATGCCCATTTCATTATCATCCCTAACAATTATCATTTAATAAATAAAATCAATAAATGTATATAATAATTATAAATTATTGTATAATTAAAATTAATTATTAAAAATAATAAAATAAATATAAATAATTAACAATAAAAAAATTATGAAAATTAATTTATATTAAACTAAGATTTATTTTTTCATGAAATTCCTCATTTAGAATTCTATAATTAACTAAATTTATTAAACTTAAAATTCTAAGGATAAATAGATTAAATCTATTAAATAATTTCTTACTCTTCTAAAAATATTTTATTTATTAATATATTTTATTAAAGAATATTTTACAATATAAAAATTGTTATTAAATTTAAAAATTTATTTCCCCAATCATATATTATTAGTAATATGGATGTCAAATTAAAGATCATGAAAAGACAATTAATTTGATATAATTTTATATAAATTCTATTTAAAAATAAAAAATTTAAAACACTTAAAGTTTTAGGTAAATTTTTAAATAAGATAAAGAAAAATGAAATATTTTGATTGGTTATTTAAAATAAAGTAACTACATTATCTTCCTTCCTAAGCAAGTTTATTATTAAAAAAAATTCAAAAATCTATAAAAATGACACATCACCTAAATTACTCACATGATGCCATATAATAAATCCAAAACCCTCCTTTAGTATATAGTATATGAGTTATTATGTATCATTATGTGGTGTTATGTGATTTTTATGTTAGTTTAGTTAGGTAATATGATTGTAAGTAGGATATATTTGTGTATATATATTAGTTTTGGGCAAAATGTAGCTCAGGCGCGCGCCTCGAGCGCGCTTAGGGGTCCGTGCGCCTAGGTGCGCCTCTCACCTTTAACAACTATGCAGGCGTATCTTCACCAAAATTTCTCATATCATTAGCAACTATCATTACTCTCCCAAAGTAGTCTGTGATTGTCTTACCTATTTTCATCTCTAAAATACGTTGGACCCTCTCATTACTCTGATACTTGATCTTCATCGAGTCCCATAATTGCTTTGCCATCTCCTTCTAAGTGATTGTATTCAGAATATTTTTGTCAATAGACTGAAAAAGATAATTCTTTGCCTTTAAATCTTTCAGTATGGCTTCATCTAGGGCTTTAATTTGCTCTGTCGACAACCCTTCTCGATTATTTGGTTCAACATAACCCATCTGGACTACACTCCAATACTCCTTTGATCGAAGAAGGTTTTCCATGACCAAGCTCCAATGATCATAGTCCCCATCAAATTTGGGAACACATGGCTGTGTGAAGTTGCTAGAACTCGCAGCCATTCCTACTCTCTCTCTCAGCACTCGTGTATCACTCCCTTTCAACACTCGTGTAACTGTTTCTCTCACATATTCTTATCTCACACACACAATCAGGCCCCTTTCGAGAGCTCTGGTACCAGATGTTAAATCTTAAAAGATTGTTTAAAGAAAGACACATCCAGTTTAATTCATTCGAAAACAATAAAGTGGCTTATATAGCCTTTACAAAGAGTAGAAAGCAACAAACGATGCCACGAGATAACAACCATCGTGATCCCAACAAAGTATATGTTAATGGAAAAATGAATGTCAAATATAGGATAAATTAATGGTGTAATTACTGCAGTTCGGTAAATACGGGGAGAATGAGAGATTAATTTACTCAATATATCATACAAAACAACTCGTAACTCGTTACATTTAAATTGACAGGAAGTTACAAGAGGGTGAAGTTTCAAGTGGTGGAGGTCCAGCAATTGTTTATATTAATTAAAGGGTCAATTCATCCTTAGCCTAAAAAGTCATTGTGGCAGAATTCTTGTTACTTTAGGTTAATTGCACCCTTCTTTTCACTTTCCAAAGAAGAAAGTTCTCTTTCATGAATCTTCAGAAATTATATAATACATGTTCATTGAATTTTAAATTCATTGTTTTATGAACTCTTAGAACTCTTTCATTTGTTAACTTTTTTCCCCACTAATGACGATAAATGTAAATAAAAATAAATTAGATTAAAGTAGCTTTATTATATTAATATACACATATATTATTGAGTATGTTTTCTTTTTACTATTAAAATAGAGATGGAGATTTTAATATTTGCGAGACTCCTCATGAAATATAAAAAATATATATAAATTCAAATAAATATTCAAATTTAATTTATTTAAAACTCCACTCTGTATGTATTTTTCAAAATATAATACACTTGGTGTTTAAATTAAGAGAGGCACGGGTCTATTATATAAACCCGATTTATAAGAGATTAACTCAATATAATAGAAGCACCTTATGTATAACTTTTTATCTATTATATATATATATATATATATATATATATATATATATATATATATATATATATATATATATATATATATTATTCTATTTTGTATAGGAGTACATATTTTTTAATAATTGTATATTTATTCATACAAGTTTTTCATTAAAAAAATTAGCATTCATATGTGTATAACTTTATATTCAATAGTGTATACATATTTTTTAATAATTGTAAATTTTATACACTCAAATTTTCATTAAAAAAATCAACAAATAAATTATATATATATATATATATATATTGTTTATAATTGTATACAATATGTTTTCCTTCATAATTGTATACGAAGTGTAGTATAATAATGCAAACTTCACTCAAATAAATGGAAAAGAAAAGAAAATATCATCTAATGTCTTAATTTCAATTCGACTTGCATGCACGTATAAAAGCATATCTTATCTTCAATTTCACACTTTTTTATTTTTTATCAACTTTGCACTACCAAACATAGAAAATACAACTATTATATGATATTCCTTTAACATATTTTAATTTCAAATTTATCATTACATTTTTAACAAACATAACATAACATACTTTATCATACTATCCCTAAAAATATTATACTACCCCTAACTCCTTATCTGCTGTAAATGCGAAATAAATAAATGAATTTGCTACTGAGGGAGTAGTTATTATGTATTACTCCCTTCGTCCCACAAAACGCTTCATCTTTATTGTTCCACGTTATTTAAGAAAAATTGCACTTTTTGATCAATTTTTGTTGACTTTAGAGAGTATTGTAATATTTTTAGGTAATAAATATAAATAATAAATTTAAAGGTGAAGATATAATAATATTTTCAATATCATATTTTTAAGAATTCGAGTGCTCTTAGTAATTTTTGGGATGCCAATAGAATCGCTCTAATATTAAATCTCCAGCATACATCTTCATAAGTGATTATTTAACAGAATCTTTGATTAAAATTAAAAATATTATGTTAGAGTTTTTTGAAAACTTAATTAGCAATGAATTTAACATTGAATCATCAGTTTCGATATGCAGAACCCACACATTGCTTTTTTTTTCTTTTTTTTTTTTAATTATTTGCTCCACTTATCTTTTTAGTTAATTAACATTTAACTTAAATTTAGTATTTCACCCAACAAATGATCATATAATAATCGATTTTTTCATAGATTATTTAATGAAAATTAACAATGTGGCATTCCCAATTTATTCCCTATGACCTCACAACATATATAATTCAATTCGCATTATACTTGTTTATATTCTTTTGTACGATGAAATTACTCTTTTATAGTCTATTACAGATAAAATAAGTTATTATATATTTCTTGTCACCTTAAAAAATAATATTCAAGAAAACACCTACACTCGATAAGTGTCTCTCAATTTAATTTATTAGAATTACTTAAATGTTTTAGATCCCTCCTTAAATCTTTTTTCAGCCTAATTAATTTTCTATCAAAATAGAATACTTAAAAAAAAATAGTCAAAATTACTTGTTGGACAAAGTTGTACTATTGTACTAGGATCATATATACTCCCTCCGTCTCACCCAAATAGCGACATTTTACTATATTGGCGTCCCATTCAAATTGCAACATTTTTCCCTTTTAGTAAAAAAGCCCACCAATACCCATCACATCTCTTTAATACACCTATCTACTTACATAAAATAATAATACTTCTTAATTTATGTACAAAAAGCAAATGTAACTCTTTGCCCGGGACGGAGAGTACATTTTCAATATAATTTTCAATATGTGAGTGTAACTCTTCTTAGATATATTTTCAATATAATTTTTTTATTTTCTTAAAATTAAATTTATTTAATTGATGGCCGCTTAGATATAGAGATGTTAAATGCTTTGCCGTTCTAATGGATTTTGGATTTATCGGGTTTGTTTAAACAGATTACTAAAGGGTGAACCTAATCATAACCCTAACGAGATCGGTGTTAAATAGGTCGGGCTTGCGGGCTATATGATAAAAATATTTTAAAAAAATTATAAATTTAAATTTGTTATAAATAATACAACAAATTCAAAATTAATTCATATATTATTTAGAATTTGGGAGAATTAAAATTAATACAAGCAAAATATTGCTAAAACATATACTCTCTCCGTCCGCTTTTAAGATATCCGTTTTACTATTTTTTGCATCCGCTTCAAATGTATCCCTTTCCCATATTCAGTAAAAAAGTAGACAATATGGCCCACCACTTCTCTCTAATACAACTACTCACTTTACATATAATAATAATACTGCTTAATCTACGTGCAAAAAGTAAATGAGTATCTTAGAACCGGACGAAGGGAGTATAATTTAATCAAATTTATAATAATTAAATTAATTTTAATATATTTATTCATGTTATGGGTGTTTATACCCCCATATAAGATGTGACTTATATGCACGGTCCAATTGAAAGATAAGTTGAGGCTAAGGATAAGAGTGAGATTTGAACACACGCTGACTATGCAGAAGGCAGAAGAAGCCAACACGAGGATAAGGTCTCGGCCTCGGCACTAATCAACAATCCATCGATCATCAGCTGATTAGCCCATCAAAATACTATCGGCACATCAATATTATGTTCCTACCATAAGAAAACACGCATTCTGCATGCAGGGGTGTACCCTCGTTGAGTCTTTCTTCTAATTATTCTTTCAAAATTAATCAAGCCTTACATGTTAATAAAGAAACATCTACCACTTTTTATCACAATTTCTATAATTTCTCATATTGAATCAATGAAAATTATTGTTTACACTTCTTTTTTTAGTCATAGACATTGAAAATTTATGAAAATATTTTAAAAATATATTTATAGCAAGTAATGCTTTTATATTGAACAATTTTGTACTCTCATCCTCCCACAATTATTATCACACTTTATTATTTTATTCGTCCCATAATAACTTGCATCACTAAAAAAATAATATCACACCTTAAAATACATTTTAATTTAAAAAAATAATACTCTCACCTAATACATGTTCCATACTTTACACTTTTATTTAAAAAAACTATGTTATTCTTACAAAATCAATAAAGCTAGTAAAAAAAATTCTCTGTATCAACAACACCGATGCTAGTAAAAAAAAAGCGTTATTCTTAAATAATCAATAAAGTTAGTAAAAAAATTCTCATATTTTGTATCAATAGTATCGATGATAGTTAAAAAAAAAATTAGCCCCCATAAAAAATTGTTCTAGCTCCGCCTTATCTGCATGGAGATAACTTGTCAGGATATTGGCGTACCTTCTTACAGATAAAATTCTCTTTGGAGGGACACGTGACAACAATTGACAAATCAAAAGGGGACCATCCACCAAAATATATCCTATAAAGATAATGCATCTACAAGAAAGAAGGACACGATATTTGGTTTCACTTAACTCCAACTTCATCTTCTCCACTTTATCTCTCTACAAACCAACTTGTATTTCTATCTAACATGTATATGTTCCTTCATGGAACTTAAAAGACAAATATTAATAATATGGAAAGGGTTCCCAATTAACGGGGGGACGAGAAAAATTATTGTGTTTGTTGTACTCGTTTTTAGTTCGGTTAATCAATAATCTTTCTACCATTAATCTCAATTTTATTAGCTAAGAACACACATCAATAATTTAAATATTATTTTATTTATTAGAGAAAAAGATGAGTTAGAGTGAGAGAAAGAAAAAGAGTGAAAACTAGATAAAACTTAAAAGATGATAAGAGTTTGTCTCACACTATGATAGGGATAGGGTGGAAGATGGTGGTTGATGTATTTGTCTTATGAGTGTTCAAGTAATTTAAATATAATATTAATATAACTCTTATGGACTAACTCGATTAGCCCATGGCCCAGTCTTATTAGCCCACAGCCCCTAATAGGTTCGGACAAAACAATTTGGATATTAAGCCGTTCTAAACTTTTTTACTCTAATTTTAATTTTTTTAGGATTAAGCGATCCGGCTCATGGGTTTCAAGTTTTTCAACAATCGTGACATGTCGACTAAAGAGGTGAATTATAACATGATTTCAAGATTATAAAAAATATATATATTTAATAATTAATCATATTCAATTTTTTTTTTGCCACGCATTTCCAAACCTCGTAATTCCATCCTCTGCCGACATCGTGCTTACCCCCACCTCAGTCCCACCAAAGTAGTTAAAAGAAAGATGATTTTATACCTTTGTAAGAATAAATAAATAAATAAATAATCACGTAAAAATGGTTGGAGAACTAGCTAGGATAGTAATCCTTCCGGACCAGTCTTTCTGTTTACTGAACCACATAAGAAATTTTTTTTTTTTAACAAAATTTGTTACTTTAGAGGATATTAGAGTATTTTTAAATAATAGAAAAAAATATATAGCACATACATATCTATTAATAATAATAAAACGATAACATAGTAATAATGAATATGAATATAAATTAGCTGGTTAATTAATTTTAGTTTAGTAAATATTTTGTTAGTTTTTTTTTTATAAAAATTGAATATAAAAATAATTTATTTATTAGAAAACACATGGAATAAAACTGATATGGTATGCACAACAAATCCAAGTAAATATGGTTGCAATTCATAAAGGTAAACAAGTACTAATTAAGTAGATATCACAATAATTAGCACTTGAATTTCAATAAGGGACAACGAATTTCTCATTCTAAAAATTATTATACTAATCTCATATGAAGTAATTAATAAATATTGTTACCATGCATACTTGTATTTCTAAGAATCTGATTTACTGGCCCTACTATAATATTTTAAATAGATATGACAGTTAATTCTTGAAACATAATTATTGGGTATGATTGCTGTAATTACCTTTAAAAAATCTAACAACTATTTGAATTCTCATTAATTTATTTGATGCTGCCGACAATATTAGAATATATATTCTACGATCAATCAATCATATAAAAATGCTAAATCCAATGATTAAAGCTAATTAGGTATTATTGATTAATATTAGTACTTTTATAATAATCCATAAAGTTGAACCAGTGTAAATAATTAAGAATAGAAGATTTAGTAAAACTATTGTACCTAATTTCATAAATAAAAATGTGATTTGAGCTAGCCTGAAGTATTGAATTAACTTAATTATTTGAGTTGAAATCATTAATTTGCATCCTTATCTATAATGATTTTATTCAACAATCATGTGTTTTTAAAAATATACTATAATTTATAATTTGAAATTTAATAGAAAATTAGTTAATAAATTGCTCTTCACACGATTTGCCATTAAGAATCTCATTTTATCGTTTTTGGCGCTCGTCCCAAAAAGTTTTATTTTTATTTTTAGAGATATAAAACTCATACGTATCACTAATTAATATAACTAAAATATGAGATCTATACATCCCACTAATATATGTATACTCTCAATATTAAATAATAATACTTTTTAATTAATTCATACACGAAAAGCAAATATTATCTTTGCAAACGATTCAATATATTAATTAATAAGATTAGTACTCTTTAATTCACGAATGTCGTCCTTTCAAGCGAACGGAGGTTAATATAAATTGTAATTCATTAGGGTGTGTTATATTTACATTCATTAGAATATGAGTTGAGTCTACGAATTTGAATTTGTTAATCTAAGAACACAGAAAAAAATTTCATTTAACTCTTGAGTGATGATTTTGTATAGTACTTGCCATCATACAAATGTGATTTGAATTACAAAATACTATATGTAGTTTGTTGATTTACATAAATATGTGATTTTGAAAAGTATATATCCCACGGTGAGAATATATAAAAATAATAGTATTACGTTCATTCCATTTTAATCCATTTCATGAAAAGAGATTTTTTTAAATTAAATGTACATGTTTCTTTTGAGGAGCAAACCTTTAAATAAGAAAAAAAAAACTCTTAAATATTCAGTTTTATTATTCTCTCCATTTCGAATATTTTTATTTATTTGTATTAGCACAAAAATTAAGAAATAATTTTTTAATATATAATGTAAATAAAATAAAGATAAATTGATGATTTTGAAAGAAAAATAAATAAAATTATTAAAAATGATGAATAAAATATAAAAATTCGGTTTATAAGAGATTAACTCAATATAATAGGAGCACCTTGTGTATAACTTTTTATCTATTATATATATATATATATATATATATATATATATATTATTCTATTTTGTGTAGGAGTACATATTTTTTTAATAATTGTATATTTATTCATACAAGTTTTTCATTAAAAAAATTAGCATCCATATATGTATAACTTTTTATTCAATAGTGTATACATATTTTTTAATAATTATAAATTTTGCACACTCAAATTTTCATTAAAAAAAACCAACAAATAAATTATATATATATATATATATATATATATATATATATATATATATATATATTTGTTCATAACTGTATATAATATGTTTTTCATCATAATTGTATACGATTTTTAAAGTGTCGTATAAATGTATAATAATGCAAACTTCACTCAAATAAATGGAAAAGAAAAGAAAAGAAAATATCATCTAATGTCTTAATTTCAATTCGACTTGCATGCACATATAAAATCATATCTTATTTATTTTTACTTGTAACGACTTCAATTTCACACTTTTTTTTATAACTTCGCATTACCAAACATAAAAAAAACAACTATTATATAATATTCCTTTAATATATTTTAATTTCAAATTTATTATTACATTTTTAACAAACATAACATACTTTATCATAATATCCCTAAAAATATCATACTACCCCTAACTTCTTATCTGCTGTAAATGCGAAATAAATAAATGAATTTGCTACTGAGGGAGTAGTTATTATGTACTACTCCCTCCGTCCCACAAAACGCTTCATCTTTATTGTTCCACTTTGTTTAAGAAAAGTTGCACTTTTTGATCAATTTTGTTGATTTTAGAGGGTATTGTAGTATTTTTAGATAATAAAAAAGTACTCCCTCCGTTCGCCCCAAAGAGGGCATTTTACTTTTGGGCACGCGGATTAAGGAATATTATTATTTAATGTGTAGTGAGTAATTGTATTAGTGGGAGTGTTGACCCCATATTTTAGTTGTATTAGTGGGTGTGTATGAGTCCCATGTGTGTAAAAAAGGAAATGACTCTCTTTGGGACGGACAACCAAAATGGAAAAAATATCCTCTTTCGAGCGGACGGAGGGAGTATAAAGTAATGATGTGTATGTGAAAAAGGAGTGACACATTTGAAATTAAAGTAACTTTTGAGGTTGTTGGATAAAATAATATTTCCTTTTTTAGGGGATGAATAGTTTTGTGGGACAAACAAATGAGGAAAGTGTGAAGGATTTTGTGGGACGAAGGAGTATTAGTTTAGAGTTTAGACTAGGGATGACAATGAGATGGGTATTTTCGGGTATCCGGACTACCCAAACCCTAATGGGTAGGGTACGGGTAGTTGTAAACGGGTTTGGGACGGGTAGGGGGTAGTTGTGAAAAATACCATTAGGGTTTGGAACGGGTACGGGTAATGCCTCAAATACCCGCCGATAACCCAATTATATATATATTTTTTATAAAATTTAATATATATTATATAATTTATATATGATATGATATTTTATATATTTAATAAATAATTATAAGTTTTATTTAATCATATTTATTAAATATTTATTTAAAATAATACAATTTATATTATATTTATTTTATATTTAATTAATAATAATGTAATTTTTATTATTATACTTATTTAGACAATAAAAAATATAAATATATATATAAAAAATTAATATTAAACGGGTATTGATAAATGGTAATGGGACAGGTACGGGTACCCTAATAAATTTTTTAAATAGGACGAATACGGATACGGATAGTTATTTTTTTAATCGGATACGAGTACGAGTACCTCAAAATAAGCGGGTACCCTACCCATTGCCATCCCTAGTTTAGACTGAACAATCTCTTAAATAAGATTTCAAAATAATTTGTAGTATTACATTTAATTTGGAACTTCCATGAAATTTGTAGTAAAGATACTTCCATGCAATTTGTATACATATAATCATCAAATGTAATACTACTTTCTCCTGTTCCAAGTATTTTTACACACTTTTCATTTTGACTATCTCACGTATTCTTACCCATTCCATAAATGGTAAAAATATATAATATTTTATTACCTACTTTTTACAATACCAAAAACTTTAATTATTATTTTTTACACTTTATTCATAATTCCTAACAACTTTATTTATCTTTTCTTTTTAAATTACTAATTTATTCCTATTTTTCTTACATTACATATTAAAAAATAACACGTCTTAATTTCTGTGCCTATACAAATAGGTAAAAATACCCGGAACAGAGAATTTTTTTTCTCTAAAAAGTGAGTATTCATACAAAACACCAAACAATACTCATTCCGTAGGAGTATAAACTCATAAATGTATTTGTTTAACAAAATTTATTTATGAGTTTAATTTGTTGGTAGGTGGAACCTATATTCCTACGCTTCTTAATTAATTTTTCCTCATTTATTAATGTTATTATTATTTTTATTTTTTAAATTTATTATACTTAAATGCTATTATATCCTAATAAATTCTAAATTCTAGGAGTAAAATATATCCTAAACCAAAATGGTGAAATTACAATTATAATCTAAATCTTAAATAATATGATAAAATATACTTTAAACAAGTGTTTTCATAATCGAATCGGAGCTCAAATCGATGACCCCAAAAGTTCGAGGTTTAACTGGTCATAGCAGCAGTTCAACCGGTAAAATGAATATCACCTATTTTTAGTAATGTTTCATAATTTTATACATAATCTTACATTAATATATACTAATGTACATATATAAAATAACGCTACAAAATATAAAGTTTGTTAAAATTACATCAAGAAAAATATGTAAAAGTATTTTACTTGGATTAATTACATATAAAATATACTCCCTCCGTCCCAAGTAATGAGACAACATAAGGTAAAAGGGTCTCATTACTTGGGACGGAGGGAGTATGACCTTTTACTCTTTTCTCAATTTAATCATGAATTTTTTTAATAAAAAAATGCATCACTTTTTAATTTTTTCTCAATTTAATCACGAACGTTTTTTATCAATTAAATACACGATCTTTTGTGCATTTTTTCAATTTAATCATAATTTTTTTCTTTTAAAATACATGACTTTTATATTTCACAATTTAGTCCTATCTACATTACATATTTTATATATAATGTAAAAGTATAAAAAAATTATTAAAAAAATAATTTTTATTGAATATGTATAAACGAAAAGTTAATTAACAGAATTTAGTTTCATGTGACGTCGACGAAATAAAATAAAAAAATTATCAGAATTTATTACACTTTTTAATATTTATTTTAAATTATTATGCACACACTATTTTGATATAGAAACGTTAAATTTAAAATAAAAAATTACAGAACGGATTTGTTGTAATTTTAAATTTTGAATTTATATATGTTTACGATTTAATCACATAATTTTCTATTACTAATAAAATATATAGCTATTTTAATTAATAAAATTAATCACTACATATTTAAAATATAATTTTATAAAGTTAAATATTAAATAAGTATAAAATAATTCATAACTAAATTTATAGAAAAAAGAAAAAATTACTTACCCACTTTGTACCCATAATTACCATAAGATACATTGATTTAAAAAAATTACTTTCACATACAAAATATTAAAGTAAAATACCAAATATAACCTTAAACACTACACTTTTAAATCACAAACCCTAAATCCTCATCCACCGCCGGTCGGCCGGCCACCGGAAAATCGCCGGACCATCACTGGACCACTACACTTTTTGCTGCATACACTTTTTTTACAATACACAGTGGCGGATGTATTCAAGAGCAGCACTGGGCTCAAGCCCAGTGTTGCTCTCCCAAAGCCCATTAATTTGATAGGTAATTTTTTTTTTAAAACTAAAGCCTAATCCAAAATTAATATAAGCCCACCCCAAGAAAACTTTTTTATAAATATTTTATTGAGCCCAAGCCCAGCCCAATTCACCATAATTTAAAATAATTAATCTCAATTCCAAATCCTTCAAGTGTTCCACGACAAGTTTGATTAAAAATTAGAATTCATTCTCTTCCTTCGTGATTTGGGATATATATATATATATATATTATTTATTATTTTCTTTAATAAATTTAGCCCATCCCACTATAGATTCCTGGATCCGCCACTGACTGTACACACTTTTACTGTACACAATATTTATGTGCAGCACATTGTAGTGATAATATTGAAATATCACTATATATTTATGTAGCTAATAGTAATATTTTCGTATGTTAGTATCTCATAGTAATTAAAATTTTTTAGTGTATCTTGTAGTAATTCTCCCTAAAAAAATAAATAAGAATTTATGATTAAATTTAAAAAATACAAAAAGATCGTGTATTTAATTGATAAAAGGATACTTTATGATTGAATTGAGAGAAGATAGAAAGGTCGTTTATTTTTTTAACAAAAAAATGAGGTTGTAATTAAATTTAAAAAAAAGAGAAAAAAGTGGTGTATTTTAACGTAATTAACCCTAAAATAAAATATAATAATATAGTAATATAGCATTAAAATCAAAAGCGCGTACTTCCTCCGTCTGTCATGGCCATGGGGATTTTTAAAACAATTAAACAAATCACCAACTCTTACATCTCAACTCTCTACGACGTCGTCTGCCAATTCTTATCGCGATTGCCTCAAAGGGTTAGAGGTGATGGCCAAATTACCTAGAATGGATGGAAGCCCAATAGATTGAACACTACAAGAAACTGCCGGAATACCGACGGAAATACCGACGGATCGAATCCGTCGGTAATTACCGACGGATTCCCGACGGATTAGCGACGAATAATCAAAATAAGTTGATTTATGTAGAAAAATAATCAAAAGAATTTACTGATATTTTTACCGACGGATTACCGATGGATTTTGTGATGGAATTTTTAACCGTCAGTATATCTGTCACTATTAAGGAGGGATTTCTTCCCAAAAATTTAGCGACGGAAATATTTCGTCGGTAAATATCTTATGTTATTTTTTTTATGAATAACATTACCGACGGAAATAATCCGTCGGTAATTTTAGCGAATTTTTGCACGGTCTTTATCACCATAAATTACTGACGATTTATATTCGTCACAAAAAATAAACCTAAAATAATTAATTAAAATTACTGACGAAAATATTCCGTCGGTAAATTTTGTAAACTTTTAAAAAATAATACGAACGGAATATTTCTGTTGCTAAAATTTAAAATTCCTTTCTTCTGAAAATTAATCATGTAACAAAATGATGTATTTTTAGATATATTTATTTTAATTAAATTAATATTACCGATAAAATATATCCGTCGAAAATCAAGGGTAATAAAATTAGGGATCTCAAACATTTTCAACACTAGAAAACTTCTCTACTCCCAAATATCGAGAAACCACAATTTCTTTCTTTTGAAACGACGAGCTATCACCGCCGCCCTTTCGCCGGAGTCTGTCTCCTCTCGCCACTCCGTTCGTTGCGCCGCTGTAATAGATCTACTGCTGTAGTCTCAAACCCAAACTTATTTTTTAGAACTAAAATCAAATTCAACTCCAAAAATCAAAAAACTGATCGAAGCCCTAATTTATCAATATACCCAAAATCGTTCTAAAATGTAATCAAATTCTCACTCCGCGGCCAAATCGAGGAACCCGCCACCCCCTCCGGCTGCGCCAACTGTTCGTGATGTGTCCCGATCCAGTTCGCGACGCGTCCCAGTCCAGCTCGCGACCCTACCGACATGCGCCTCCAGGTCACCGCCGCACCTGCAACCCATTACAGGTCACACGCTCGCTGGAGCTTCACCTTCTCGAGCAATTGAGGTTCTCCTCTATTTCTCCTTTATTCTTTTTATTTTTTTCCAGAATTTTAATTATAGTTTTGAGCTTTGATTTCGTAGAATCATTTCCTCCATTGATGAACTCTTTTTCAAAAATACCTATTAATTCTGTTCCATCTAAAGCACTGACTGAAGATTTCTTATTTTCTCATTCGCTGTGATTTTTCTTTTTTTTCATCTTTGAAAGTATCTAGTGTTTGCAATTTGTCCCTACTATTGAAGCGATGGTGTAATTTGAGAGACTTCATCTCTGCTCTGGTTTCTGAGTGTACCCACCCCGCACCCTCAATCCTAACTCTGATTTTATATTGTTAATAAATATGAATATTAGTTCTTACTAATTGCTGCATTGTTCATAATTTTGGTGGTTTCACATGCGACAATTCTTAGTCCATTGCTCTAACTTGCAATAGTTTGCTTCGTATGTGGTTTACACATCATGCTCAATCTTGTTCACTATATTAATTTACTGGGAGTTCTTTCTTACTTTCAAATTATTTTTCTTTTCAGTGAAACATATAGTGTTTCTGATTCTCAAATTCCATTTCTTCCATCAGTTGAAGTCTTGGTGAAGTCATGGATGCTGTAACTGTTGGGGTGGAAGAAGGGGCAAAAAAGAAGGAAATTCTTGATGCTGATGACTTGGACAAATTACAAGATAGACCTCATGTGCTGACCATAATGGGTCATGTTGATCATGGAAAGGTTAGTAACAATGTTATTGAATTTATTTTATATTCTACATGAGTAATTTATAGATACAAGCCCCTCCTGACTGGATTATCTCCACTTGCAGACAACACTTTTGGATTACATACAAAAGAGCAAGGTACATATGGACCTTAAATTCTTTTTACCTCTGATGATATGATATGCCACAATGCACTGGCCTTACCCATTTTTTTTATAAAAGATATAGTTTCCTGCTGAGCATTACTCTTATTAGGTGGCAACATCTGAAGCCGGTGGGATCACTCAAGGAATTGGGGCGTATAAAGTACAAGTACCTATCGATGGAAAGCTATAAACATGTATTTTTCTTGATACTCTTGGACATGAGGTAGTTTCTTTTCTAGCTTATGCCGTTACTTTCATTTTGTCCTTCTTCTGCCCTCAATATATGCATTAGAATAAATGTGGTAGGCTCTATGGAAGGAATTTAGTTTCATTCTTATTTGGAAATTTTCCTTAGGCATTTAGAGCTATGAGAGCACGTGGAGCAAGAGTGACAGACATTGCTGTAATGTAGTTGTAGCAGATGATGGGATCCGACCTTAAACTAGGGAGGCTATTGCCAATGCCAAGGCAGCAATGGTGCCAATCATAGTAGCTATAAATAAGGTATCTTGGTACTGATGTTTGTATACATTTTCTTAGTTTACTATTCTTTCTTGAGCAAATTTCGATTGTATTTATTTATCCCATCAATGTAGATTGATAAAGAATGAGCTGATCCGGACCGATTGGGTTGATGCCTGAAGACTGGGGTGGTGACACCCCAATGGTTAAGGTTGGAAAAATAAAAATCTTGTCATCCTGATTTTTCCCCCCACCCCCCAACACAACCGGTCACACATACTTCGGGTTTGCTAATGCTTCTACTGAACTATTAAAACAGATAAGTGCTCTCAAAGGGAAAATGTTGATGAGCTGCTGGAAACTGTCATGCTTGTTGCTGAGGTAACTTGTACATTTTTTTTAGGCAGAAATTGTTCCAGCCCTCAGCTTTCAACTTTAACACTGCTGGATTTTGTCATTTTCTATTGCTTTCACTTCATGCATATTACATATGCTTCTGTAATGATTACATGTTAGCATTAAGACATGCACTGCTGATATTGCTCACACTTTGGAATACTGTATAATGCATTTACTCGCCTTTTATGGGATTGTTCTAGCTGCGGAACAAATATTTTATTTTAATTTTTTGATTTATTAAAAACTATTTTACTGGAATTGTATGTGTTGGTTTTGATTTTGTTTTTTGTTTTCCATTTGAAGTTGCAGAAATTTGGTTTTGATGTGAATGGTCTTATTACTGCTGATGTTGCTCGGTTATGCAAGGTAATATTTTTATACTTTTTGAAGTATAAGTTTGATGGCTGTACTCCTTTATTTAATGGTTCATCTTTTAGGTTGAAATGCAATTACTCTTTGCTATAGTTTTGGCAAACAATTCATTTGCTTCTTAAAGCTAGCTGTATTTGTTACTATAAGATAGACAAACTTTAACTCCGTTTTTACTCACTGTGTCTTCAACTCTTTGAGAAGTCATTATTATCTACTATTTGCAGATTATTTATAACTGTTTGATTTAATGAACTTCAAATACTTCTATGTTTGTAAAATGATGTATATTTATTTTCAAAATGACTTGAGCTTTTGTTGTTGTTGAGTCCCCCTATGTGGATCAATTAGCATGAAGGCACATATAGGAAATTCAATTTATTTGCAGTTGAATCCCCCTCACTAAAGTTTTTATTATATTGCAGATGATTATGACAAGCGATCTTTGGCATTGGAAATTTGGGCGAAGGAAGTACAAGTAGCCAATCTAGTTTTACTCAATGTTTAATGTAATCAGATATTATGTATTAAGGATTTAGTAGGATTTGATATTTTGTGATGAATTTGGGTCTTTATTTGAAATTTTGGAGGTTTTATATTAGGTTGTGTTTTAAAGGTTTATTTAATGATAATTTTTGTTTATTTATCAGGTATTAATATTAATTTAAAAATATATATTACAAAATATAAAAATACTGTAGCGACGGAAAAATTCATTGTTAAATCACACTTTCAGCAATTTACCGATGGATTTTTTCGTCGGTAATTTATTCCGTCAGTAAATTCATCGCTAATATAAGTGTTATATAATACTATATTTTGTATTTACCGACGGATTTTTTCGTCGGTAATTAGCGACGGAATATTTCCGTCGAAAATTCCATCGCTATTTTTTGGCTTCTGACGAATTTTATTTGCATGACTATCGACGGAAAATTCTATTTACCGACGTTCATAATCCGTCGGTAATTACCGACGGATTTAAATTTCCATCGATAATGAATTACCGACCATGGTTTTAGCGACGGATCAATTTTCGTCGGTAATCCATCGGTAAAATTATTACCGACGGTTTTTCCAAGTATTACCGACAAAAATTTTCCGTCGGTAATCTAACTATTTTTTGTAGTGGAAGCCCTGTGGGTTGGGCTACTACAATTTACCGTATAGAATCCACTTAGCATCAAGAATCAGGACCACTTGTCAGGAACGCCCGCGTACTCACCTGTGTATGAGAGAGAAGCCATTAGAGATGCAGGTGAGAAAGCAGAACAAATACTGATGGAGGTAAAGGGGAAACACAATCAAAAAACACATATGATCTATTCATCTCCCTACTATTCCTCTCTCTTCTATCTTTCTTCTTCAATCTCATTCTTATCTTCCTCACTTCTTCTAATCCTTCCTCCTCTCTCTTATTGAAGTATCATTAATGGAGTACCTCACCCTTTGAAAACACTTACTCACCTATTTTTGCTAGTTTTTCTTAATTCCTTGAAGAGTAACGTGTTTGTCATTCTTACGCTTTTGTCATTTTGAGTTGTAAGAGAACTCCTATTTTTATAAAAGAAATCCACAATATTAGTTGGGCCATAATACCGTCCCACATTAACGTTAACATTTATTTTTTGCACGAAAATTAAAATATATAATATTTTAATGTGTAGTGAAGTGAGAGAAATAATATTTAATGTAAAGTGAGTAGTTATATTAGTGTCGTGTGTGGATCATGAAATTATTAATTATTTTGTGTAAGCCTAACTTATAAAAAAGAAAAAAAAAGAAATGTAAACTCTAACTTAAAACAACTCAAAATGAAAAATGAAAACTTTAACGCGGGAGAGAGAGGATATCCATTAGAATCCTTATACCTCTGACTCTCGTTCACCTGTTGTTGTAAGGAAAAAAAAAGAGTTTGGAAGTCAAAATAAGTTAATACTCATTAGTCAACGAACTCAGCTTTTTTAATTTTAGTAAAAAAATTAAAATTAAAATAAAAATATTATATAATCGGCGATTTTCAGTTCGTATGGTTTTTCCAGTTAGAATCAATTCTTCTCGATTTAACTCACAAAATGGTTTTAGGGTGCTTCTGGACCGGTTCCCGATTTAGTCAATCCGATTCGGTTATGACATTACTGCTCTAAATCACAAGGGTGAAATTACAATTATACCCAAAATCCTATGAATGAAATTACAATTACTCCCTCCATCCCATTTCAGATGACACACATTTTCTATTTTGGGTTGTCCCACAAAATTTTGCACTTTCTTAAAAAAGCAAAAAGTCAAACACAATCACCATTCCCCATTAATGAGAGTGAAAATTTACGTCTTTTCGGTCTCACAATACACTGTTTTTGTTAGAATAAGGTCATATATTCGTGTGGGATTGCGTGGTTTACATATTTCGCATGATTATGGTGTTACTAAGGTGTTTTGTTGAGTTTTGAAGGTTGAAACAGGTAAAAATGAAGCAGAATCGAAGACGAGCATGAAACGAGTGAGAAAGGGAATTATTTTGCATATTGTGATATTCATTGGAAATATTTATTATGATTAGATTGAAGATGAAGGGGAATTGGTGGTTGTAAGAAAAGAAAAAAATGGAAATAAAAAAGAGGAAAAAAAAAGATGATAGATTGAAAAAAAAAGAGGCAAAATAGAGAAGCTAAAATTTGATTGCAGAATTTCGTTGAAAGGAACACTGAACCTTTCAGTGTTGCACTTGTTTTTCGAAATTATGCAAAGAAACAGTTGTTAGTACATGTGCATACTGATAAAAATCAGATTCTATCAAAATAAAAATGAAGAAAGGAATGTGGAAAATTATTAAGAATGACAAGATGTATCTCTTTGATTTATGCCCTATATGATTAATACATTTGCAAAATGATAAATTTAGCTTTTTAATCCTTTTAATCACTCCTTATCTCAAGCCCCGTTACAACTATTTTAAAAGCCCTTTTGATATTTACACCATACTCATTGAACTCGGTGTAGATTTGATTTGGGAGCAAGTTTATGCTAATGTCTTGTCTTATTTAATTTTGAGTGTTTTGCTACCCACTTTATATACTTGAGCGTTATTGAGCGAAACCATTGTGAGGACATGAATTCTTAAATTTTTTATTCTACATAAGTTGCAAGATTTTTGTGAAGTATTTTTAAGTCCTTAAGTGATAGAATGTATTTAAGTAGTGGTGCGATATATTAACAATGTATTTAAATAGTGGTGTATGTTTAATAATATATTTAAAAATATACATTTCAATAAGGATATTTAAGTCACGTGATTTATCCTAAGCAAAAAATACAATCCACAAATTTCTTATTTAGAATGATTTTAGGGAAAAAAAATTATTTACATCATGATACAAAGTACCCTAGTTTGTGTTGAAGGAGTTTCTACAGAGCAAATGAAGTCTTTTTTTTTTCCCTCTTAACATTTATTTATACATGAATGTTTATAGATGCTGAAATGGGGTGACCATTATTTGTCAAACACAGCAAGAGAGATATCTTTGTTATGTTGACGGCCATTTGGACTGTGTATCACTACTTACCCGAAAATAAGAAGAAATATGTATGATCTCTTCTTCAACACTCACTCATTCCCTCTACATATTCTCATGATTTTCTTCATATTATTACACATTGGGATTGGCTTTGCATGCATCATGCTTCCTGATTTCTCTGTCTTCATCATCGATCTTTTTCTGAGATTCTTACAAGCAACTGCTGCCAAGTGATACAGTTGAGCTCAACCTTTTCAACTCTCCAATGAAACATGCTCTTCTTCCTTGTGTAAAAACAAAAGCATAAGAATAAAATCAAGACAGTACACCTAACAATATAAATAAATTAAATTAAAAAAATAAAATTTGAATGAGGACAATGTACAGGAGTGTATCAAAGAATTGTAGAAATTGAAACAAAAGATGCAATAAACTTATAACAGATAATAATCATTCATTCATGATGCTCCAGATCAGGTACACCACCTTAGAGAGCAGTGAATGAATGTACAGCCTGAATTTGAGAAGCACCACATACACTTACCAGAATATTTTTACAGCCACAAATACACGAGCGAGCTTAAACAATCTCACTTTCTTTTAAGTGCCAACGCCTTTAAGATTTAAAGAAAATTGACAAGTTCACAAACCACAAGTTAAAGCAACTTTAAGCAAGGGTGAATTCTTAGTGACCCGTGTATCTAAGCATCTGTGTTTTATAGTGAATTATATATCAAGAGTTAATTCGCAAGGATATTAACCAAGGTAGGAAAAAACAAGTAGCTTCAGTCCATACCACAAGGGTTTTGGCCATCACAGATACAAATTTATGAGCTAGTATATTACAAGTTAAGAAAGCATGTAAAGAACGAATCTAGCAAATAGCATAAAACCATAACAAGAAAAATGTGGAGTAGAAAATATAATAACTGAGTGGGGTTATAAACTAAGGAAAGCAACGCAACCAATACCCAAAGTAAATACATGGGGTAATACCAATCCAAATAAGGAGTAACCAGCATATGTGTCAAACGTACAAGAAGGTTGTGAAAGACATCAAGGACAAGTGTGTGAAGTGTGTCCAAGAAGCGGCTGAGGACATGTGCTAAGAAGGCAACCACACATTGTTTCCACCACCTCATTTCCTGCTTTTTATATCAGTTAGAATTAAGATAAGATATAGACGATGGATATGCAGTGGCTTATATTCCTAATTATAAATCCATCTACAAGTAATACAAAAATAGGATTATACAGATGACAGAGAATACCGTGGAGAACATGTGTCATCAAACAAAAAATTAGAATTAGTCTTTTACAATGAGAAAGCAAAATAAAGGTGCCATCAAGACATAACAATAACAATATAAATAGAAGAATCACTTGATATAATAACATGAGTAAGTTACTTGTTTCAAAGCAAGAGGAGATTTTCTAAATGAGCGATGGGTGGTATATAGCCTGTCCGTGTTGGATGGTTATTGTGAATGTCTATGACTGTATTCTTACTCTTGTCATACAGCATGTAAACCATCTCACCCTCCCTCATAACATTAAAAAGAAGCTCATTTTCGCTCATTTGACACACGGGTTCGGCCAGGTATTCACATAAACTCTCCTCCTTAGACTCCATCCATTCATCATTCCCATCAGCACTAGTAACTTTTTTCATAATCTTAATCGGACGAGACGAGGATTCACTGATGAACAAACAAAGTTGGCCTCCGAACGAAGTCAACTTGAAGTTACAATCATCACGATTTTCTAAATTTGGCAAAGGCAGTATCTTGAAACTTTCATCCTTACAATCAAAACAAATTATTTCTCTGAATGTATCCTCTTGATCCCCGAAATCAATTACCAACCAATAAATAGATCCATTAACAAAGGCACCTTCATCAGGGCAATAGTCCCCCAAGAATCCTTTCATCTCTTTCACGTCACCCCATTTGTTGTCTCTGCAGGAATAAACAGCATAATGGTCCATATCAGCAATTACTATCTTATAATCCTTCATCAATGGATCGTAATACATAGCACGAACTGGTCTAGCGCCCCTAAGAGCATCAACGGATGGCGGACAATAAATCTCCCGGTACATTCTACGGGATGGATTCCACAGCACACATTTAACAAACTCACCCTCCGGTTTATCCGTGTCAGTGGTGTTGAACCTCTTGAGATATAATCCGTCACAACTGCACCAAGTCATACCTCCAAATCCAAACCAATAATCCCTTGAATGTTCGATTACCGACACTAATTCAATACAGTTGTTTCGGAGCTCGGCAACATGCAATCCTTTGGTACCAGTTAGGTGATCCCATGCAAGTAGATTTCGGGAGAACGGATTCTTGTTGTGCTGGAGATGAATCTCTGCGAACGCTGGATCGGAAATAGTGGCCTCCCACTGCTTGCAAACCACCCTGTATCTAACTAAATCCTTCACAGATAATCGGGACAAGATGTTCTCTATTATTTCATGGGGAAGACTGGGACTTGTGCAAAATCTCTGTTTTTTCGGTTTCCACCTTCCAACATCAACCGCTCCTTCCACATGTCTTATCAGTTTCCACTTTCCAACTCCCATACTTCTCATTCCAGACATTTGAAATCTACAACAATTTTATATGTTCAATAATAACAACTTTCATTATAAAAAGCCAAAAACGAGATGAGATGATAATTAAGTGACAAGTAAGTTTCCAAAGGAAACGAAACCAAGCCTAACCCTCCAAAGCTTTAACCTTTTCTTTTCTTTTTTTTAAGAGCAAACTGAGGCTCAATTTCAACCAAAACCAAACGAATCAAATCAATAAACCATGGTTTTTGGATCATTAAGGAGAATAAAAACGAGCTTACACAGATTAACACCAGATATTTAACAAGACAACTTCAATTGCAATCCCATCACTAACTACTCATACTTAAAAGAAGACACGCCCTCAAAAATACACATTCAGATACTTACCGTTCATCAAGTTTTCATTAAATAGAAAATTAATACCAAAAACGCAACAGATTAGGGGAAATAGACGATCTACACCTTCGAGAGGACAGTCAAGCGACTTGTTTCAAAAGACTTGATAATGGCAGATGATGATAGGTTTTTATATTTGGGATAATTAAACGAATTTGTTAAGTATGATCGAAGCCCATGAGTGCCTTTTAGCCCTATAAAACAAAGGGTTGGGCCCGTTTTAAATTGAGCCTATTTTAAAGTTCGGATCCAGGCTAATTTAATTAAATATAATAGTTTTAGTTTTTATTTAACTACTAGTAATACCCGATCCGTGCGTTGCACGGTCACGCGTTGTTATAAAAGAAGTATATGTTTACTTAAAAATAATATGAATTGGAATTTTTATAATACATTCCATCAATCCATGCTACGTATGTTCATTTCTAACCAAAGATCAAGAAACATAGCATTTTAAGTATATAACAAAAGAAAGTAGTGGCAAATATTGACCCTCAATCTATGTTCCTTTTTAACAGTATGAAGATGAAGAATTAATGCATTTTAAATATACAATGAAAGAAAGTATTTGTAAGATTATGGAGCATTTAGAAGTAGAGATTAAAATTTTTATGTATTTTATCTCGTATGATTGGTTAATGTTAGAACCGAAGAGTGAAATGAATCGATATTGGGACCGCTAAAAAATTATTACTCACGGGTAATATTTATTTTCTTCGATTTACACAGATTTTATTAATAATGAAAAAATAAAAAATTACAAAAAATTCACTAATAAAATGTATACATTTTTTTTCAGAGTCATAATTTCACCCTTATAATGAACACTAAACCACATGAGTTATACCCGTACCCATATCCGATTAAAAAATAATTACCCGTACACGTCCCGTTTAAAAAAAATTATTATGCTACTCTACCCGTCCCATACTTGTTTATCAATATCTACAGGTACCATACCCGTACTTGTCATTAAAAAAAATCATTATGATACTTATCATTAAATTGGACTACATGAATAATTACATTAAATTAGCAATTCTAACATACAATGTTATCAAGTATCAATCATATTGTTAGTATACCCATACCTATATAGGCACGATTAGAGATGACAATTGGTAGAATTCCTGCTAATTGAGGAGTTCACATACTTATATCTGCTTAATTTTAAACTACCTGTATCCGTACTTGTTCCGTATAAAAAAATTATTATGATATTCGTACCTCTCTCAAATCCGTGTATATTGAATCAATAATGACCTTTTTAAAAAATTAATATCGTGTCACAATCGAGCCAAGGGCTTTTTCGTCATTTTGGGAATTTTTAAACCTGCCTTATTTTTTGGGCATGAAAGAAATTTTAAATAAGTGTATCAAAACTCGTGGACTGAGAAAATCGGTTTGAACCGGTCCAACCGATTCTGTATATATTTTTAAAAAAATTTAATTTGCTAAATAAAATCATTTTTTTTAAAAAAATTTACTTTTATTTATATGATGTTTCACTTTTATAATTTTCTTTAGAATATTATTCAAATATTAAATTAAATATACATTATGGTATTGTATATGTATATTATAACTATGTGAATGTTAAAATACGTATAAGAGCAAACAGTAGAATTTTTTAAAGTAATTGAATTTAAGTGGAAAATAGTATATATACTCGTCCCGCTTAAAAAATATTATTATAATACATGTATCCATCTCTTACATGTTTATCAATACCCGTAGCTATTCGTACCTATTTAAAATTAATTTGTTTTATATATGTATATATTTTTATTATTTAAAATAAGAGTAAATAAACTTCTTTTGTCTATTATCTTTATGTAATTTTTTCACTAGCCCATATATTTTCGAATTTTTGAAACTGATCCATTAACTTTAAAAGATTTGACAATTTAATCCATGTACATGCTGTAATAGGTCACCTAATCGGTAATGTCACGTGATATTTCTAAAGTGGCGAGAAAAATTAAATTTATAGTCCTTCAAGTTCTTTTTTTATTTTTGAAATAAAAATACACTATTAACTAAATACAAAATAAATATAATATAATTTTAATATTTAAATAATTAATTGCAAGAAAACCAACTTTTCCTCAGTTCTGAGGGGCCGGGACTGTTTTCTCGAGGACTAGTCGGGCGTAAGCCCGGAACCTCGGTATCAAAAAAAAAAAAAGAATTAATTCATATGATAATTTGCAAAAAAGATTCCAACCATTACAATAATAATAAAAAGACCCTCCTTTTTAAGGGGATGGAGGGAGTAAAAGGGAATGCTATTTAGAATTGTTTGATGATAGAAAAAAAAATATAATTGATATACGAATTTAATCAAAAGTGTCCTAAATCAAATAGTGCATAGATATATCATAATTACTATTTTTTTATTGCTTTAGCATGTCGCTGATCACATTATTAGATTACTCAAGTCTCTTTGGATTTCCATGTCGTGAAGCGTGTAATTATTGCCTGCAAAGTCACGTATTTTACATGATGCAATTAATATTTAACTTCTTTAAACGTGAGACCCCTCTTATGAAAATCAAGCAATTACAGTTAGAAGAAACAAATATCATCTCGCGCCAGAAAATGAAAATGATAATAGGGTTAACTATAATTAATGGTTGAAATTAAATATAAGAGTTTCAAAAGTATGGACAGGTAAAATTAAGTTCAAATTAAAACAATTAGCATTTTGAATTGTCTCTAAATTTCTATGCCAACTAAACTGTTATCAGATTTAAACGGAATACTAAAGCTCACTAAGTAAACTCTTTTGAACTGCATTTCTATTTTTATAAATGTTTCAAATGGTAAATAGTAACATAAAACATGCAAATATAGAAAATGAATGGTCTAATGAAACAACCACTTGGCACAATGAAAAAGGACTTGTTCCATATTCTTATTAGTAACCTAGTTAGACTTGAAATAAAGAAATTGAAAAAAAAAAATTTGCATAGGTTTTGCCTACTCATTGTCAAATGGGTGCTTGGCACATAAATTTTAATAGCAACTCCCTCGTCCATGGAAAAATTATTTTTAAATCAATAGCAAAATAACTTTGAAGAAAATAGATGATCCATCCTTGGTGCCTTCTATGATGAAGTGTGAGCTCTTTTCAGCAGGCTAACAAGTACAATTGCGTCAACTAACATAGCATGAAAATCGTCAAAGTTGACCAAGCAATAGGTATGTAATCTAAAAAGAACTTTAGGGGAGCTGAAATTCATTGATTGCAGCAATTCAATAAAATCTTTTTTGGTCATTTTAACTGTGACGAGTGAACAATACAAAAATTAACTGTGAAGATGATTTTAAAATAATGAATGGTCAAGTGATATAAAATATTTCTAAAAATAGCAAAATTGAAAAGGGGGAAAGATGGTCAAAATTGAATCCAGTTTTTGTTGAACCTTGTTGCTATTATAGATAGATAGATAGATAGATGGCAGGTTGGAGGTGATTTAATTTATTGAGTCGAAGCGCCAGTAAATAATTCATTCCTTAAAGGACTTGTTTTGGTCATTCCTGGAAATGAGACACTTATTTGGAATTTGATGAATTGAGATATCTGGAAATAATATTTTTATATTATTTCTTCAGTCGAATTCTAGGTGGAGTCTTACTCTATTTCTGTATTCTTTCTAGATTCAAACAAAATCCCAAATAAAATAGATACATAGGTTTGATACCTTGTCTATAACTCAAGTTTGAAAGAAATATTTGATCACATAGAATCGACAAATGAAGTGAGTGAATTCAAAGTTCACATGTGAAAAATGGCAAAAAAAAAAAAAAATTCATGCCTCCTTTGTATCTTGTATCTATAGTATTTCTGCCTGATGGATTTCAAGCATTAATTCTACCGGCGACTCTTCCACAGTTCAAATTGAGTCGCCAGTATAACCGGCGCTTTTAATAAATAATATTTAAAATAAAATTTTAATTTTTTATAAAGTTAAAGTTTTATATAAAACCGTGTTACAGTAAGTAATAATTATTACATTCTTGAAGAAAAATACTACTGAAATTGATGAAAAATGATAACGGTATAATTATACACCTAAAGTTACTCCATTCGTCAACTTCAAAGGTATAGCATCCGCTTCAAATGTCTCTCCTATTTAGTAAAAAAATACACAATGTGGCTCAACACTTCATATAAGATAATTATACTCCTTAATCCAGGTGCAAAAAATAAATTGATATCTTAGAATCGGATGGAGAGAGTATTATTTTTCTTAATCTTCGTATCGGGATGAGACCGCAAATTTAAATGAGACAGGATAATTATAGATTAAACTATTAAATATTTAAATATATCAATTTAATTATTTAAAATGTTATTTTATTATTATTTTATTAAATGCGCCAGTATATGGCGACTCAATTTGACGGATATGGGGTTCGATTATTCCATTGGGATGATACTTAGGGATGGAGATATAGCATACAAGCTGGCTCAATCATCATGCCATAACACATTTGCCTCTCTCCGGATCCATTAATGGTGGAAGAACTCTGTGTCACTGCTAAATTTTTCATTTTCTGCATTTGTCTCCTTCCCTACTCCGTGGAAGGGAAAAATCTTTCAACTAAAATCTTTTCACAACTAAATTTTTCATTTTCACACCGGTGGAAGGAAAAAATCTTTTCATTTTCTGAAATTGTCTCATTCCCTACTAAATTTCAAATTTCTTATGCATTACTAATATTATACTCACCTATTTTTCCTCCCCTCTTAGCTTTTTCTCTCTTTTATGTTCTTTTAATTTGAGACCAAATTTGGGGTCATGGTTTGCAGTTTTCTCTTCCCTTTGTATTCTTATTTTAACTTTGAATTTAGAGTGTCTTTTCTCTTTTGTGCGTGTGACATATATAAGTAGAGCTAGTGGCATAAAAACCAAAAAAAAAAAAAAAACATAGGAATTAAATTCTGTAGGCTCAAATCCGTACACCGGGCACAAAAACCTTGTCATTACATTTCTCTCAATCTCCTTGATACATGACTATTTTCTTTTGTACGTAGATTAAGATGTATTCTCTCCTTCCTTCCACTCTGCAATGTCATCAGTCTTTCCTCCCTTCCTCTCTGCAACTTCATCAGTCTTCTTTAGTGCACATAAAAAAATTCTTATACTTGTTAAAGGAAGGCAGATCATGGTCCATAGCTTCTGAGATCGAAGATATTTTGGATGACTTCAACTTAACAGTGAAGCACAGATCTGGAGTTTTCAACTTGAAACCATTTCGATCAACCATTTCCGAAGCACTCTTCTTCTGTTCCTTTATAACACTGTTGTAAGCAATTAAAATTTACGGTCCAATTAAATGGCGACACGTGGATTTTACTGATTACATATTAATTTATTTTGGAATTTAAATAAATTAATTCCTAAAGTAAATTAATCAATAATTTGAGCCCAATAAATTAAATGAGCTTAAATTAAATGAGGTATTACCCAAGTCAATCAAACCCAAGTCAAATGAGGCCTGACCCAAGTCAATCAAGCCCAAGTCAAATGAGGCCTGACCCAAGTCAATCAAGCCCAAGTCAAATAAAGTCTGACTCAAGTCAAACAAGCCCAGACAAATTAAATCAGGCCCAAATCAGATAGGCCCAATTATGGTTCAGTCAGGCTGAAGCCCAAGCCCGCTAAGTGAGGCCCAAAGGTGGCCTGGACTTCCTTTCTCACCTATAAAAAGGGGTCTCCACCATTCATTTGGGAGACAGAGACAGACAGACATTCAAGCACTCGAAGACGACGCACTTGAAGAGATCGAGAACACGAGTAAAGCTCCCTCCAGATCTTCAAGCGAAGAACAAGCGAAGAACGATCTTCAAATCTTCAAAGCTTCAAGCAAAGAACGTTCGAGGATCTTCAAGCCTTCAAGCGATCTTCAAAGCGTCTTCAAATCTTCAAAGCTTCAAGCGAAGAACGTCCGAGGATCTTCAAGTCATCAAGTGATCTTCAAAGCGTCTTCAAATCTTCAAAGTTTCAAAGCTTCAAGCCCAAGATCTTCAAGTCTTCAAGCCTCGAAAGCTTCAAGCTCAAGATCTTCAACAAAGCTTCAAGTCTTCAAGCCTCTAAAGCTTCACACTCAAGATCTTCAAGTCTTCAAGCCTCCAAAGCTTCAAGCTCAAGATCTTCAACAAAGCTTCAAGTCTTCAAGCCTCTAAAGCTTCAAGCCTCAAAGCATCTTCAAGCTTCAAATCAAGAACAGCTACTAATCTGGGATCAAGGCTCCAAGTCCCCCAGATCAAGTGTTCTTCGTGGAAAGCTCTCAGTCAACGTTTAATCCGAACAAAGGTTCAACGCCTCCGGGTCAATGTTCAAGACTACACACTCGAGCTCGGACAAGCTTCGTTTGAAGATCCGACTCAACACACAAGTCAAGTCAACACACGCTGTCAACACAGTCAGCATACACTTTGTCAAAGAAGTTAAAGTCAAGAAGCACAAGTCAAGTCAAAGTCAAGTCAAGCCACGTTGGTTCAAGAGAAGAATCAGGGGATTGATTAGAGATTGTAACTCACTTACATCTTCTTCAAATTAAATCCACTTCAAATAATCTTTGTACTCAATTTGTATTTATTTTATTATAAATACAAAATTTGTTGTTACAACTGTCATATGATGTGATCTCCTTCCTATTCCAGTGCATGTTTGATAACATTAGGTAAGTGAATCAAAGTCATGAATTATAGTAGCTGTCCAATATTGTACCAATTCATATAAAGACGTCTTATAATTGGGAAAACTCACAAAATACGTGAAATTTAAAAAATTTGCGAAAACTGAAAAATCCTAAAAAAACTGAAGAGACTGAAATCCTTTGCCCTCTGGCAGATCGCCCATTACCATCGTTTAAGAAAAACT
This sequence comes from Pogostemon cablin, assembly GCA_023678885.1. Classification (NCBI taxonomy): domain Eukaryota; kingdom Viridiplantae; phylum Streptophyta; class Magnoliopsida; order Lamiales; family Lamiaceae; genus Pogostemon; species Pogostemon cablin. The sequence continues at coordinate 9,549,772 of CM042965.1, forward strand.
GATTTAGGTGGACTATACATATACATTTACCTAGTCTTTAATATAAATAAATATTTAAGTTTACTAGTATCAAGGTTATATATCATATTATAATTTATTTTTTATTTTTTATTCTAACAAATTTTGCAAAGAGTAGTCATGATGGCATCAAACGTCGCTCATTGCCATAAAAGTGTTTAAACATGATGAAAAAAAAGCAAACATGTAAGAAAGTGATGTATTTATCATAAGTAGAAAAGCCTTTTAGAAGAAAATATCAACCTATATAAGAAAAAAAAATCAAATTTAAAATATGAATGGCATGAAAAGTTATATACTCTTAAGCTAATTATAAGCATATATGAGGATTTAGGTTTTGATGAGTATAAAAAGGAAAACATAATGAGATTTTTGGGGTAATGTTTCACTGGTACCGACAAAATATTAATAATTGAGGATTATTTTGCTAATTATAAGCAATATAGGAGGATTTAGATTTTGATGAGTATATAACATAATGAGATTATTGGGATAATGTTTCACTGGTCCGGACAAAATATTAATAATTGAGGAGTGCCTGCATGGTATTTAGTGATGAAATTGTAATTTATGGAAGAAAGATAAAAGAATTTCTAATTAATACAAAATTAATTAGATACGTAAGTCGTTTACTATTGTTCAAAAAAGATAAGTAATAGTACTACATTGTGTTGTAAAATCAAATTAAAGTAATTATATAAGAAATGAAAGGGTAAATATTATAAAATACAACGTGCCTGTGTATTGCACGTCTAAAATATCCAAGTATAAATATTTTTTAATGATTAAATAGGTAAATACTAAAATGGAGTAGGACGTCGAATACACTGCAATGTAATTTTTTTTTCCATTTTGTACATTTATTTATTTGTTGTAATTTTTTTAATAAATTTCAAAAGTCATAATTTATGGTCTTTTATTTTTGGAATTTTTAACGTTGGATTCATGAATTCATTTACCTGGTAATTTGGTAGCTAGATTTTCTTTTAATTTGAAAAAATTATTCATTTGGCTGGCTTTTTGTGTAGATTATAAGGGAAATGAATTAGTGATGAGTGTAGAAATCACATGAATTTAGGGTCCAATTATAGCATGGTTCCATACAATTATGCTTAGTTTGAGTGTTTAAGTGTCCTATATTGCGCGATATTTATAAATATTTGGAGAATTTGTACTTTGGTGGAATTTGTGTAATTTTCAGGTATAAATGAATTCTAGAGGTGAAGAGGAAGATGTAGGAAAAAGCGGATCTCAATTCGGAGTTAAAACGAGGGAGAACGAACCAAAGACAACACATAAAAGACAACACTATTCAGAAAAGTGTTGTCTATTCAGAAGTGCAAGAAATGTACAGAGAGCTGAAATTTTGCAAGAAAACATGGGCAGATGCATAAAAACACTGGCGTGTTTTTATGCAAAAGTGTCAAAACTCAAGTGCGACTTCCAGACTTCCTCAGGAGGTATAAATACCCCCAATTACACCATTTGCACCAGAAAAATCGAGGGTTTTGGCAGGGGCAACTGCCCCTCACACACTCCAACACCATCTTCCACACACACTACCATTTTCATCCAAATTTCACTCTATTTTCCACCATTTTCACCTTAATCTTCACACATTCCATCTATCCATCACAAATCTAAGGAGGATTGAGGCTTGAAGAGTGGGATTTTGCAACTTGAAGGGAAGATTCAACCCAAATCCAAATAGGGAAGAAATTTACCTTTATTTTGTATTTTCTTTGTTTTGTTTGCAACAATGAATATTTGTAAGCATTTTGTGGATGTTTTCATAATGTTTATTGTTGGCTAGACCTCTAGTGAGGCTAGCCACAAGATGGATTAGGGCTTTTTTGGATTTGTTGGATTTTAATGGTATTTTGATATGATATATGGAATTTCCTACATGATTTATGATTCACTTTATTTGTATTATGATGTGTGTGATTGAAATCACTATTTATGATGTTAGGATGGCCATTCCAATATTGTGCTTAGGGATTTGATTGAATCATGTTATAATATGAATTTTGTATGTTAGTATGTGAAGTATGTGGTAGCATCTTTGTATACTTTGAACACTCCTGTTGGGACACTTAGTTAATAGATCTAAGTAGGTTATTAATTGAGTGAGAAGAACCAATCTTATAATCATAGTACCCTTGAGGGAATTGAGAGTAAGGGACAATCTTTTGTGCTATAAACTTGTAATGAGTTGAGAACCTAATCACATTGGCCATAGGGATTAGGGGAACATTTTTGATTGCTTCTATTCCAATTATCATTGATATTTGCCATTTAAATTTAACAAGTACATGTAATATCCTTAATCTTAAATGTGGTTAGCCTTGCACCTCTTTGGATTGTTACTTCATCCATCTCACCGTCATCCATCTTCCATTACATGTGTATATTTTCTATCCTTTAATTGCTTTCTTAGGTAGATTGTAGTGTTAATCATCTCCCTCCTTTTATTGATTAGTCCTTCTAGAGTGAAACATCTTTCGAATACGGATACATCACTTTCTCCCTTGTGTTCGATATTATAAATTTTGCACTTGGTCACCACGTCTACACACAACGATAGAGTACGCTTACTCTTATCAATTTGTACCAAAATTGAGACTAAGTTCATGGCGCCGTTGCCGGGGAGAAAGGCTTTGGTGTAACGTGTTTGAATTTGCTAGCTCTACTTAGGATATTTTTTTATTTTTGCTTTGAAAAAATTTGTTCTTACTTGTTCTTCTTGATAGGTACATCAACCTTGAAAGAAGGGGAGAAGGAGCAAAACCAAAAATAGTAAGTGGAGAAGAATTGTAGTAGATCTTGAGAACAAGAGTAAAAATGGATCAATACTACAATAATGGAATATACGAGGGATGGCAAGGAGCTTACAATGTGAATACATTTCAACTGTATCAAGGAAATACTTATTCCATACCAAATTGTTACAACAATCAAGTTCCTACGGTTACTCCTCTATCCGAAAATAATGCCTTGATGGAAATGCTTAGAAGATATGCTTATGGAAGTGATACAAGGCAAAGTTTTCAACCAAGTCTTTCAAGCTATGAGCCTCAAAATGCCTACTCAATACCTACTTCCAACTTTAATGGGGGACAAATGTGGAACATGCCCAATTACCAAATGGAAAATAGAACATGTATGCACAACGGGTATGTCCGAGAAAATTTCCAAGAAGAGTGTCCACCATATGATAAGGGAAAACCTTCATTGCAAGATCAATTAAGTCAAATAATGAAAATGCTTGAAGAAGGAAGGGAAGAAAGAAAGAGAAAAGTTGAGGAAGAGGAGAGGAGATTTGAGGACATTGAACGCCAATTGAGTCAAATGATACAAGAACGGAACACTCTTCATCAAATGGAGAATTTTGATGAAAATATTGAAGAAGAGTTATATGTAGAAGAGTGTTTGGGGGATTATGAAGAAGACTCAAGAGATGCTGAGCTTATTGAGGATAAGGAAGACAAGGTAAAAGAAAGCTTAGAGGAGGAAAGTGAGAGGAGTAAAGAGCATAAGGTAGAAGAGAGCTTTGAGAATGAAGAGATTATCAAAGATTTCTTGTCTCTTGTTGATGAGAAAAATTCAAGTGAAGATGAAGAATCAAGTGATGAGTATGAATTCGATGAAGTGGAACAAGGTCTAAGAGCACTTGATGATGAGTTTGGGAGTGAAATGAGCATTTCTACATCTTTTAACTCTTCAAGTTGCATTGAATTTCAAAATATTTTTTATATTGACTTTGTTTTACCTATTGATTCTTCTCAATGCCTTAGGTACAAAAGAGAGCTTGAAGAAGTGTTGGGAACTTACTTGATAAAAAGAAATAAGTGGTGGTCGAGAAAAGAGCGGTTAATGGAATGCAAGCTCAAGCGAGTTGAATTTCTAAAGCCAATCTCGAAGGATGCTACCGAGGTTGTTACTTGCCACAAATGCCTAATAGAGGAAGAAGCACAAAGATTAAAATTTGATGGCAAGAACGAACGATATCCTTGGCCATTTCGATGAGTTTTCCATATCCCGTCCGGCTTGAAGACGTTAAACTTAGCGCTGGATGGGAGGCAACCCATCATTATCTTTATTTCTTTCATTTAATTGCTTTTCTTAGTTGTTTTTATTTTTATCGTGTTTCTTGTCTTTTTTTTAGGAACATGAAGGAGCTTCTGGTGATGGTCTTGAAGAGAAGAAATAAGTGCAACAAAATTGGTAACAAAACTCTATTCAAACTAAAATTCAACTCTTAGTTAAATTTAAGTTTGGGGGCCGGGATAGTTCATTTTGTTCCATGCTCGTATTGCTCTTAGTTGTACATTTTTAACCGGCGCACTTTTTGTTCCTCTTATTTTTGTGAGCCGTTCCTTGATTGCTTATTATTGAATCTTCTCTTGTGGAGCTAATTTGGTGATTGTTTGAGACTATGAGATTGAGTTAGATCATGTGGTTGAATAGATATGAGCTTGTGTACTTGTTATGGTTGGGAATTTGCTTGTGTGATGCTTGTTTTTTACACTATTGATGAACCGTGAGATTTTGAGCCTTGAATGCACAAATATTATGTGATTCATTTTTTTTTATGTGTGCATCATTCATGTGTATGTATTCTAGAACTTGCCATTCGTCTTGCTTGAGGCTACATTGTATGGAGATTGTTGAAAATGATCTTAGGTCATCCTTGAAAATTGAAGTCACTAGCCAAATAATATCCTTACCATAACATTGTTCCCTTGTAAACTATTTTGAGCCTCTGAAGCCTATTCTTTGATTATTAGCTCATTACAAGCCAATAAAACCCACTTAAGCCTTTACACAAAACCTTTTGTGTGGGTGATTGTTGGAGATGGTTATTAGAGGAGGTTATGAAGAGAAAAGCAAAAATTGTGCTTGGAAAGGAAATTAAGAATTTTGTGCTTGAAATGTAATGTGAGCTAGTGAATGATGATGTGTAAGCAAGAAAATAAAATGAATGAAGCTCTAAAAAAAAACAAAAGAGCATAAGAGCTATAAAAAAGAAAGAAAAGCTCAAATTTATATTGCAAAAGATATGGAGAAAAAGAGCTACAAAAAGAAATGCTTAAGTTCAAGAGTTAAGAAAGGAAGGGATGTGAAGTACATGAAAAGTGAATTTATGATTAAGGAGTAGTGCTTGACGAGAAGGGAGACGTCTTTTCTAATCATCCACACACATATTTGAGTCACTTTTATCCATATATCCCTACCCCTACCAAAGAGCCTTCATTACATCCAAATATAAAGTCCTATTTGATTTAATGATTGACACACTTCAATAGTGATGTAGAGTTTGAGACTTGTGGCAAGCTTATAGTAATGCGTACATGTGAATAGATTATGAGTGTAAACATGTCCACAATTTCCACTATGAGTGTGAGTGCATAAACTACCTTGAAAGGATTAGTGAGAATGAGAATTGTACTTGCATTATTCCCACCATGATTTGCGCATAAGTTTATTGATATTTAAGTCATGTGGTTTGATTTGATTGATTAGTTGAAAATGATTATACTATTTCTTTGATCCATTCTCCAATTCACTCAATTTCTACCCTCATGTTCTTTTTCTTTTTTCGTTGTTCGGGGACGAACAATACTTTAAGTTTGGGGGGTTGATGAGTGTAGAAATCGCATGAATTTAGGGTCCAATTATAGCATGGTTCCATACAATTATGCTTAGTTTGAGTGTTTAAGTGTCCTAGATTGCGCGATATTTATAAATATTTGGAGAATTTGTACTTTGGTGGAATTTGTATAATTTTCAGGTATAAATTAATTCTAGAGGTGAAGAGGAAGATGTAGGAAAAAGCGGATCTTAATTCGGAGTTAAAACGAGGGAGAACGAACCAAAGACAACACTATTCAGAAAAGTGTTGTCTATTCAGAAGTGCAAGAAATGTATAGAGAGCTGAAATTTTGCAAGAAAACATGGGCAGATGCATAAAAACACGGGCGTGTTTTTATGCAAAAGTGTCAAAACTCAAGTGCAACTTCCAGACTTCCTCAGGAGGTATAAATACCCCCAATTACACCATTTGCACCAGAAAAATCGAGGGTTTTGGCAGGGGCAACTGCCCCTCACACACTCCAACACCATCTTCCACACACACTACCATTTCCATCCAAATTTCACTCCATTTTCCACCATTTTCACCTTCATCTTCACACATTCCATCTATCCATCACAAATCTAAGGAGGATTGAGGCTTGAAGAGTGGGATTTTGCAACTTGAAGGGAAGATTCAACCCAAATCCAAATAGGGAAGAAATTTACCTTTATTTTGTATTTTCTTTGTTTTGTTTGCAACAATGAATATTTGTAAGCATTTTGTGGATGTTTTCATAATATTTATTGTTAGCTAGACCTCTAGTGAGGCTAGCCACAAGATGGATTAGGGCTTTTTTGGATTTGTTGGATTTTAATGGTATTTTGATATGATATATGGAATTTCCTACATGATTTATGATTCACTTTATTTGTATTATGATGTGTGTGATTGAAATCACTATTTATGATGTTAGGATGGCCATTCCAATATTGTGCTTAGGGATTTGATTGAATCATGTTATAATATGAATTTTGTATGTTAGTATGTGAAGTATGTGGTAGCATCTTTGTATACTTTGAACACTCCTGTTGGGACACTTAGTTAATAGATCTAAGTAGGTTATTAATTGAGTGAGAAGAACCAATCTTATAATCATAGTACCCTTGAGGAAATTGAGAGTAAGTGACAATCTTTTGTGCTATAAACTTGTAATGAGTTGAGAACCTAATCACATTGGCCATAGGGATTAGGGGAACATTTGTGATTGCTTCTATTCCAATTATCATTGATATTTGCCATTTAAATTTAACAAGTACATGTAATATCCTTAATCTTGAATGTGGTTAGCCTTGCACCTCTTTGGATTGTTACTTCATCCATCTCACCGTCATCCATCTTCCATTACATGTGTATATTTTCTATCCTTTAATTGCTTTCTTAGGTAGATTGTAGTGTTAATCATCTCCCTCCTTTTATTGATTAGTCCTTCTAGAGTGAAACATCTTTCGAATACGGATACATCACTTTCTCCCTTGTGTTCGATATTATAAATTTTGCACTTGGTCACCACGTCTACACACAACGATAGAGTACGCTTACTCTTATCAATTTGTACCAAAATTGAGACTAAGTTCAATTAGCTATATTAAGTTAAATTTAGATAATACAAGGTAAAAATATTTGAGTAATAATGAAAGTTACGTACAAAGATGTTTACTAAATTGATATGTACAACATTGCTGAAATTTTAGAATTAGATGTTGTATTTAATTGAATTCATATATTGGGGCGATTATGTTGAAAAGTTTAACTATTAATATATAGTATTAATTGAAATTTTAGAATTAGATGATGTATTTAATTGAATTCATATATTGGGCCGATTATGTTGAAAAGTTTAACTATTAATAATTGAACGCTATGTATGTAATTCATATTACGAATCATGCAGTTTTGATCTACATCAAAACAACTGTTTATGTCCAAAAAGTGCGTACTAGGTAACACTTGTATAAAAAGGATTGAGTTTATCTAATAATAAACTACCAACAACTCACATCCATTTGAAAGACTAAAATTGAAAGAGAAATGGGAATCAGATATTATTTCAACAAAGTAAGGCTTATTGAAAACATTCCAATGCTGTATGATTCGACAAAAATTAAGGCTTTACCAATCAAATAATATGGGTTTCTTCGCAAACTTATGCGAAACTCCAAATGACTAACAAACGCAACAGCATCATACGTTCTTCGATGGCTCGCCTTATTGTATTCTTTAAGAGCCGTTTTCTGAGTCCGGTTACACGATGAGACCCACTTCCACTTTCATAATACATCATTTTTTTAAAGCTATCAAATGGGTAGAGGAATGAAAGTGAATATGTTGGGAAGCCGTAGTGATACATTAATATTAAGTGTGGAAGTTCACAGAAATCTTAAAATTTGAATGGTTTATAAATAAATATTATCAGGTGGGATGAATTGAATTTCAAACGTTTAAAGATAATTAAAGATAACTAGTTTTTAAAACTTGCTTTGCACGCAGCATTCATGTCATCTATATATATATATATCTATAATAAGAGCTAATGGGGCACTTATATTCCCGCTCAAATTTTAAGGGCATTTATATGCCCTTAATAAGGGATTATTATCCCATCTTAATATATATAATTTATAAATTACTATAAATTATCTTTTTCATTATAGTATTTACTATATATAAATATATTATGAGTTAATTATAAACATTAATTATTCTAACATATACCTATTATCTATTTAAACTATACATAATATCCAAAGTCTTTTTTTTTAATTATTATCAATTTAGGCAATACATATTTTTATTATTAACAAGTATTTTATTAAATGTTTTGAGTTATAAATTAATGTCATATTTTAATACAAGATTATTAATTAATCTCATTTCTTTTATCATTCTACATGATACATATTATTAACCTACTTTTATTATTATTATTAAATTTACTTTTATTTTATATGATGATAGATATCGAATTAAATATAATCTAATGGTTAAGATCGCCCAGGTGCACCAGGTGCACAATGTTCTAACTCAGATCGAAGTCAAGCCTCTTGCATAAAGTCCAGTCTCTCTTCTATGCTTGCTTTAACCTATAATTTTTTTGTTTAATTTAAAAATTATGAATTAATGTCATAATTTAATACACTCAACTATAAATTAATGTTATTTTTTAATCAATTTAGGTCATTATTATTATTATTAAGTGCTTTGTTTAATTTTTGAATTATAAAATAATGTCATATTTTAATAAAATATTAAAAATTAATATCTTTTTTTTTTCAATTAAGATCGTAGTAATAATAATAATAATACTTCCTCCATCCCACGTACTATTTGTTAACATTTATATGCGCACGAAAATAAAGATGTATTTTTTAAAAATATATAATGTAGGAAAAAATATGGGTAAATAGGTAATTTAAAGAGAAAAAGTAAATAAAGTTAATGATGAATAAAGTTTAAACAAAATGAATAAAGTCGAGCGTGATTCTGTTGTGCACTTGCGGTTTAGTGGGTCAAAATTAGGAGGAGTTGATAGTTTTTTTTCTAAAAAAATTAATTATTTTATTTTATTTGATGGTAGAGATCGAATTAAAATATAATCTAATGGTTAAGATCGTCCAGGTACACCGGTGCACCAGGTGCACAACAGTCGAACTCTAAAGTTGTTGGTATTGATGCAAATGCAACAACATTTGCAGGATGAGTGAAGTACTTCGTATCACACCCTCTAAAATTCAAATACTAACAATGTAAAATTCAAGTTATATTAAAAAAATTATTAACTAATAGTTATATATATATATATCACATAATATAATTTAAATAAAATTTTTAATAAAAAATAAATAATAAATAATATTGTTATAATTTATTCCCGTGCAAAGTACGGGTCAAAAAGCTAGTATTTTATAATGTAATTTAGAGATGTTAAACAGGCCAGCCCTAACCCAATAGGGTCGGCCCTAACGGGTTTCGGGCTAATCGGACTTCGGGCTAAATCAGATCTATTTAAACGGGCTCTGAAAAGGTGAACCTAACCCTAATCTTAACAGGCTACGGGTTAAACGGGCCGGGCTCGCGGGTTGTACGATAAAAAATATTAAAAAAATTATAAATTATAATTTATTATAAATAATATAGCAAATTCAATATTAACTAATACATTATTTAAAATTTGAGAGAATTAAGATTAATACATGAAAATATTGTTATAAGATATAAAATAAAAGAATTTGTAATAATTAAATTAATCTTAATTATTTATTTAAGTATTATTTTATTTATTAGAGAAAATTGTGGGTTAGAGTGAGAAAAAAATGAGAAATAGATGAAATTTAAAAGATGGTGAGAGTTTATCCAACGAGTGTTGGGAGTAGGGTGGGATTGGGTGGTCAATATATAGATTATGGGTGTTAAAATTAATTAAACATAATAATAATAATAATTTCCAACCCTACGGGCCGGCCTGGTTAGCCCACGGGCCAGCCCTATTAGCCCACGGGTTAATCGGTTCGGGCCAAAAAGCCCGGTGTTAAACGGACCCAAATTTTTTGGCCCTAACCCTAATTTTTTTCGGGTTAATCGGTTCGGACCCACGGTTTATGGGCTTATTAACAACTCTAATGTAATTATGATATTTTTTTCTTTTTTCTATTCTACTCTTACATATTTTTCATTTTCACTTTTTTAACCTTAATCTAATTAATGATATAATATTTAGACAAATTCTCTTGTGAGAGGCTATTTACATGAGACGGTTTGTGAGATGTGTTAAAGTATGTCTATTATTTAGATAAAGTATGTTTAATAGTTGTTGAAGTATGATTTCTAAAATATGTTGGATTACGCATTAAAGTATGATTTTAGCGTGTTATAATATAATTTATTATTGACATACTTTAACTACAATCAAACATACTTTAATTCTACAATAAACATACTTTACTGATGGATCGACCCATCTTCCAAATAACCTGTCTGACAAGAGACTTACTCTAATATTTAATAATATTTTACATTATCCTTTATAATTTGATAATAATAATGGACCATGTTATTTATTTTTCATTAATGATGACTTCTGACATGATGATCATTTTAATATATTTATCTTGTATATTAATTTCATTAATATCTAAAAGAAGTTATATGATAAGAAAAATTTATGATTCAAATGATCCATAATTTAATTATATAAAATATTTTTTTTCATTTTTCATTATTATCATTTTCTAACTACTTAGAATTTTTATTATATCAGAACTCTTCAACTCATGTGAATTCCTATACTTGGGTTCGTTATTAATAATTATTTGTAATGTGATTTGTTTTCTTCTTCTTATTATTTTTCTATATATATTATTTTATTTTGAAAGGATATATTTTTTTATATTATTTATTATTATTGTTATGATAGTATTCTAACTCCCTAAACATATTTATTTTTATTAATTTTAAATATAAAAACTTTCGTTATAAAAGACATTTTGTTATATTAATATTATATCTTAATATTTATTTGCTTAAAATACCAACTTATATATGAGTTAATTAATGGCGCATGAATCTTCGAATAAAATAGTTTGAATTATATTATGATTAATTTTGGGCTAATTATAGCGTGTACCAAGGGTGCACGCATATACAAATATATACAGAAACATAGTATACAATTATGAGCATATACAATTTAATTGTTAGTTTTTTAATGAAAAATTGAGTGTAGAAAAATATATAATTATTAAAAAACATGTATACATTATTGAATAAAAAATTATATACATATGAATGCTAGTTTTTTTAATGAAAAATTTAATACGAAAAAGGTATACAATTATTACGAAACACGTATATAAAATAGAATAAAAAGTTATATGTATATGGATGCACCGGGTGCACCCAATATACACTCTTAATTTTGTTTCATAATTTCCATAGAATCATACCTAGAAGAAGAAACAAAAATATTATTAAAGCTTTAAAAAATCAGGAAGGAAGAAGAAGAAAGGCATGGTAGATATAACAAAGAAGATCATTTAAAAAAGAAATCTAAAAAAATAACCTAAATATTTATAATTGGCTTGTGCATGATCCGCCTTTAAGCCTCATATTACTTTTTCTTTCTTTTAGAAATAAAATTCTTCAAGTTGTTGCTTCCTTTAAGTGGATGCCATAAAAAAGATCTTTATTTGAGATCATAACATTACTTTCTAATTTGATCCATGTTATTGATGATTTCATTCAACTATACCCTGGTTGATAAATACAATGCATGATTTCAAACTAAATATATTACTCCTCATGTGGATATGAAGATCATGTTCTCAACCAATAAGTATATATGCTTGTGGACTTTTCAATTCCTTATTCAATGAATATTAATGAAAACTTATCAATATTTATTATAAATTTATTGATTGGAAACTATAAGGGAGGATTACTACTAGGTACACAAAAAAACCCTAAATTACTATGAGATACAAACATACAAAAGTATTACTACTAGGTACAAAAATATATAGTGATATTCCAATATTACCCCTATTAATGTGTTGCACATAAATATTGTGTGCACCAAAAGTTCATGTGCAGCAAAGTGTGTGCAGCAAAAAAAGTGTGTGCAGGAAAAAAAAAGTGTGTGCAGCAAAAAAATGTGGTGGTCCGGCGGCGGCGGTCCGGCAGCTTTTCCGGCGGCGGCAGTTTTTCCGGCGACCAGTTTTTTTTTTTCTTTTTTTTTTTGGACGAACAGTTTTTCCGGCGACCGGCTGCCGGAGCTCCGGCGGCGGCGGCGCGTCAGCTTTCCGGCGACCAGTTTTTTTTTTTTTTTTTTTTTTTTTTTTTTTCTCTGACGAACAGATTTTCCGGCGACCGGCCGCCGGAGCTCCGCCGCCGGCGGCGGCGGTCCGGCAGCGGCAGCGGTGGTCCGGTGGTGGGTGGAGGTTGGGGTTAGTGTTTTAAAGGTATATGGGTTTAAGGGTATATTTGGTATTTTACTTTAATATTTTGTATTAAATAATAATTATTTTAAATCAATGTATCTAGTAGTAATTAGGGGTACAAAGTGTGTACCTATCAGTAATTATTTCAAACTATAAATAATAATATTATTAATTAATTAAGTTAAAAGGTTAAAATTGTAGAAAAGAAAAATAAGTAGGAATAAAATTGGAAAGAAATGTTTCTCAAGTACTTGATATTTTTAATATATTATGATTATGACTAATTAATAAAAATTAAATTCATACTCCTAATTTATTAAAATAAATAATAAGGTTATACAAGTAAATAAATAAAATGTAAAAGGATAAAATTGGTAAAAAAATGTTTCTCATGATCTTTGTACTCTTTATATATTATTACTATTATTATAATAATATAATATATATATATATGTATGTATGTAATACCCGGAAAATTCTTTATTTTATAATTTGTATTTTACTGTAATACCCAAGTTTCTCACTACTAGTGTGTTTATATAATTTAATTTGTATTATGTGTATTTATAATTATGTGGTAATTGTTTCTCAATTTTATTTATCTTTACATTTTATTTGAGACATCTGTGATAATAATGGTGACAATATGTGAATATATGTGTGCATAAATATTTACATGTATTAATTTGGATATATGAGTAAATTATTTTATGTGTATAAATACACTTTTCTTAATTATTAAGTATCACACGTATTTTTTTATTATAATATATATATATATATATATAATTTAAAGTCAAAATTTGTGGCTGCATAAGCAGCCAAATTTGACATTTGTATTAATAGGCTGCAATCAGCCGTTTGCATTTAATAAAAAAATTTTTTTTGAAGTTTTCGATCACCTCACCCCCAACCCCCATTTTGCCTATATATACGGGGGTGAGGAATTCATCACCTCACACCCAGATCAATTTGCACGAAAAGAAAAGGAGGGAGAAAAGAGAGTGTCGGAAGTGGACGAAAGGAATTAGTTACGGATCTTTACGGGTCTATAATTGTCGGAGTTCAAGTAAGTAGAAGTCCAACTACAATGCATAAATATGTTGTGTGTAAATTATTTGTGACTAATATGTGATAATTATGTTGTAAATTATTTGTGATTAGTTTAATTATGTTATAAATTATTTGGGATTAATTGATTATACAAGTTGTGGATTTATGTAATTTGAAATAATATTATTGTATTATATATATCTGTGTGATTGGAAACTGTTAAAAATATATCCGTATGACTTGAGAAGATGTTGGTTATAAGGATCTGTGTGATCCAAGATGGAGTTGTTATTATAAAAGATCCGTGTGATCCAAGATGATGTGGATTTGTGTGAATTAAATTAAGTTGTTATTTTATTTATGATTAAATATTGATATTGATGTTATAAATGATTTATGATGTATATTTAATTGCACTGGTTGCATACCATGCATAATCATGAAAAGTGTTTTCCCCAAAATTAATAAGATACTAATGGTGTGTGCGGCCACTATATATGCATCTCTGTCAGGGTTCGAAAAAATCGTTCCCGACATTTTTGTTAGGGGTTCGGAAAAATCGTCCCCACCACTTTGTCAGAGTTCGGAAAAATTATTCTCGTCACTATTGTCGGGGTTCGGAAAAATCATCCCCATTGAGCTCATTTGGGGTGCATATCATAAGTGTGTCGTGGGGATCCCGCAACGTGAACAGTTTCTAAATAAAAGAGACAAATTAGTAGATTAGGAAATAAATGCATTTTCATGCATTGTCATGCATGATTTCTACTTACTGAGATTTTTGTCTCATTAGTTTATGCATTGTAGGTGAGCCTGATGATATTTGAGTATGTGATGTACTATGCAAGCTGTGGAGCTCCTACAGGGTTTGAGCAAGATGTACATAGATGACGACCTGTTGGGCTAGACCGTGTGTTTATTTTGTTTCCGCTGATATTTTATTATGTAATAAAAAAAATATTGTCACATGTTTGTGTGGATTGATGTGGTGTCAGAAACCAGTTGTGTATGTTGAACTGGTGTGGTCGTTTGGATAATATATATTATGTGAGGAAAAAAAAATAATGTGAAAAATTAATATTATAATTAAAGAATTATAAGTTATGAAAAGTGGGTCGTGACAGAGTGGTATCAGAGCACTGTTTGGGTCCTGCAGACTATCTATGTACATGAACTCATTCCTTGGGAGAGCAGCTTTGTGTGTAAGTATTATTTTCATTTTGTGTTATTATGTGTTTTATAAATTATATTGGCCATGTGGTGTAGGACTTGTAGTTGGTAGACACAATGGAAAGAATTATGGGTGAAAGTTCTGAAAGTGATAGAGTTGCTGAGCAAATAACATCTACTGAAGGAAATAATAGTGATGCGATGATTACTCGCCTGATGGAACTGGTAGAGCGCCAGTCCCAACAGATACAACAACTGATTCAACAGAGAGATATGGGGTGGACAGCCAGAGGTTAATATTAATCACAATCAACGTCAAGTAGAATGTGTGGAAATGGTTTGTGAAAGATTTCGAAAGCTGAGCCCTCCAATATTTGAGGACGCAGCAGACCCCACAGATGCAGAGGATTGGTTACGCACGGTGGAAAACATGTTTCAATACAGTAAAATTCTAGAGGGAGACAGAGTGCTGTGTGCTTCTTTCATGTTACGAGGAAGTGCAGGCCACTGCTGGGATACGATTAAAAGTATCGAGGATGTCACGAATATGACATGGGAAATGTTCAAGGAACTTTTCAGAAACAAGTACTTTACGGCACCAGTGAGAGCCATGAAGATGAACGAGTTCATACAATTGAGGCAAGGTGGCATGACAGTCACAGATTACCTTCGTAAGTTTGAACTGTTGTCAAGGTTTGCAGAACATATGGTGAGTACGGAGGCATTAAAAGTGGAAAGATTCGTGGAAGGCTTAAGGCCTGAGCTTTTCAGAGATGTGAGTATGGCGGGACTGCATGGAGCAATATACTCACAAGTGGCAGAAAGGGCCCAGATTGCTGAACAAGCAGAGATGAGGATCAGACAAGCGCAAGCTGTCAGACGTCAATTTCAACAGAAACCGGTGCAGCAGTTTGGGAGAAATGATAAGAGGCCGATGCCATTTCAGAGGCCGAAATCAAATTTTCAAGTGGAGCAAGGACAAGGACAAGGAGAACCAAACAAGCGTCCCAGGTTCGATCAAGGGAAAATGCCACAGGTGCCGCCTCTACCGATGTGTCCAAATTGTTTTAGACCACATGGTGGAGAGTGTCACATGCCTCCGAGAACATGTTACACATGTGGAGAGAAAGGACATATGAGTATTACTTGTCCTAAGAAAGGGAAACAAGGGCAACAGGTGAGAGTTCCAGCAAGAGTATACACTTTGACGCGGGAGGAGGCAGATGCGAACCCCTCAGTTATCGCTGGTAAGATTTCTATTTTTGGCATTTCTACCTATGTGTTATTTGATTCTGGAGCAACACATTCATTTGTATCCACTGAGTATGTGAGGAAGCTGGGTGGAACATCTAACTTAATAGAAGGTAATTATGAGGTGATAATACCTTCTGGTGAATCAAAGTAAACTAATCAGCTTCTTCGAGGTTGTGTTATTCCTATTGAAGGAAGACAACTCCTCGCTAATTTGATTGTCTTAAGTATGAATGATTATGATATCATATTGGGCATGGATTGGCTGTCAAAATACGGTGCTACAATAGATTGTTAGAAGAAGAGTATCACTTTTCAACCAGTGAAAGGAGAACCGTTCACTTTTGTTGGGATCAAGAAAATTTTCAGATTTCCTATGATATCAACAACAAAAGCACAACGGTTGTTGGAAAGTGGTTGTGAGGGGTATCTGGTGAGTGTAATGAATGTTGAGGGGCAACAATGTCCAGTTCTTGATAATGTACCAGTAGTTCGGGAATATCTGGAGGTATTTCCAGATGATCTTCCAGGTTTGCCACCAGACCGGGAAATAGAGTTTGTTATTGAGTTACAACCAGGAACTGCTCCTATATCTAAAGCACCATACAGAATGGCACCAGCTGAACTGAAGGAATTGAAGATACAATTACAAGAGTTGCTAGACAAAGGATTCATTCAACCTAGTTTCTCCCCTTGGGGAGCACCAGTTCTGTTTGTTCGAAAGAAGGATGGCACATTGAGGATGTGCATTGATTATCGGGATCTCAATAAAGTTACGGTGAAGAATAAATATCCATTGCCTCGCATTGATGATCTGTTTGATCAGTTACAGGGTGCATCTATCTTTTCTAAGATTGATTTGCGGTCGGGGTATCATCAGTTGAAGATTAGGGAGGAGGATATTTCGAAGACTGCATTTAGTACAAGGTATGGGCATTATGAATTTTTGGTGATGTCGTTTGGTTTGACAAATGCTCCGGCAGCATTTATGGATTTGATGAATAGAGTATTTCAGGAATTTCTCGATAAATTTGTGATCGTGTTTATCGATGATATTCTAATTTACTCTAAGAATAAGGAGGATCATGCTCTACACTTAAGAAAGGTGTTAGAGATTTTGAAGGAGAAGCAATTGTATGCGAAGTTTAAAAAGTGTGAATTTTGGTTGGATCGAGTTGTTTTCTTGGGTCACGTGGTATCGGGAGAAGGAATTTCGGTAGATCCAAGTAAAGTAAAAGCAATCCATGATTGGCCACAACCCTCAAATCCTACTGAGGTTCGTTGCTTTCTTGGATTGGCTGGATATTATCGAAGGTTTGTTGAAGGATTCTCCAAGATTGCTTCACCATTAACGCAGTTGACTAGGAAGAATGTGAAGTTCACATGGACAGAGGCATGTGAGCAAAGTTTTCAAGAATTAAATAAACGATTGACATCAGCACCTATTTTAACTATTCCTACGGAGACAGGAAACTTCAAGGTTTACAGTGATGCGTCAAAGAATGGTCTTGGATGTGTATTGATGCAGAATGGGAAAGTGATATCTTATGCATCCAGACAGTTAAGAGAGTATGAGAAGAATTACCCAACTCATGATTTAGAGTTAGCCGCAGTGGTGTTTGCACTCAAGATTTGGAGGCATTATCTGTATGGAGAACGTTGTGAGATCTATACTGATCATAAGAGTTTGAAATATTTCTTCACTCAGAAAGAGTTGAACATGAGGCAAAGAAGATGGTTGGAATTGGTGAAGGATTACGACTGTGTTATCAATTATCATCCGGGAAAAGCCAATGTGGTTGCTGATGCATTGAGCCGAAAGGCAATACAGAGTGTAGCTGCTATGACCATAAACTAGAAACCAGAGTTGCTTGATTTTCAAAAGATGGGTGTGGAGATCATTCAGGAAGGATCGTTGGAAGCAAGGATGGCAGCTCTGACACTTCGACCAACTTTGATGGATAAGATTCGACAGAGCCAACAGGAGGATAAGTTATTTGACAAGATAAAGAATGATATTAGCTCTGGAAAGTCTTCTGACTTCCAATTAGGAGAAGATGGTGTGATTCGTTATGGAGGTCGATTATGTCTACCTGAAGTAGATGACATTCGGAAAGAAGTGATGGCGGAAGCTCATTCAACACCATACTCTGTACATCCAGGAGCTACTAAGATATATAGAGATTTGAAGTTATATTATTGGTGGCCAGGGATGAAGAGAGATGTTGCTCGATATGTAGAGCAATGTCTGACTTGTCAGCAAATCAAAGCCGAGCATCAGAGACCAGCAGGAACTTTGCAGCCTCTATTTATTCCAGAATGGAAGTGGGAGAATATTACTATGGATTTTGTCATCGGACTACCAAAGACGGTGAAAGGTCACAATGCTATTTGGGTTATCGTAGATCGATTGACTAAGTCAGCTCATTTTCTTCCTATTTGTTCTACGTATTCTATGGATCGTTATGCACAGCTATATATTCAAGAGATTGTCAGACTCCATGGAGTACCACTTACCATTGTGTCAGACAGAGATACAAGATTCTTGTCTGCTTTCTGGAAGAGTTTACATAAGGCATTGGGGACACAATTATCTTTCAGCACAGCATTCCATCCACAGACAGATGGTCAATCAGAGCGTACAATACAAATCTTGGAGGATATGCTCAGAGCGTGTGTGTTGGATTTTCAAGGTCAGTGGAGTAAATTTTTGCCTTTGATAGAGTTCTCGTATAATAACAGTTATCAGTCTACCATCGGGATGGCTCCATATGAAGCATTGTACGGGAGAAAGTGTAGATCTCCAGTATATTGGGATGAAGTTGGAGAGAGAAAACTTTTGGGTCCAGACTTGATTCGTGAAATGTCAGAAGCTGTTACTCGTATACGAGAAAAGATGAAAATTGCTCAAGATCGGCAAAAGAGTTATGCAGACAAACGGAGGAGAGAATTGAAATTTGAAGTGGGTGATCAGGTATTTCTGAAAGTATCTCCAATGAAGGGGATAATGCGATTTGGAAGGAAAGGGAAACTCAGTCCAAGATATGTTGGTCCGTTCACTATCATTGAGAGAGTTGGCAGTGTTGCCTATAAGTTGGAGTTACCAGCATCAATGTCTAGAGTACATGACGTGTTTCATGTGTCTATGTTGAAGAAGTATGTTCCAAATCCATCTCATGTTCTCAGGCAGGAACCAGTTGAGTTGAAAGAAGATTTGAGTTATGAGGAAGTACCAGTTGAGATCTTGTGGCGAGACGTAAAGAAACTCAGAAATAAAGAAATATCATTAGTAAAAGTATTATGGAGGAACCAAATAGTTGAGGAGGCTACTTGGGAAAGAGAGGATGAGATGATGGCTAAATATCCAGATCTCTTCAGGTAAGTAAATTTCGAGGACGAAATTTTTATAAGAAGGGAAGAATATAATACCCAAGTTTCTCACTACAAGTGTGTTTATATAATTTAATTTGTATTATGTGTACTTTATAATTATGTGGTAATTGTTTCTCAATTTTATTTATCTTTACATTTTATTTGAGACATCTGTGATAATAATGGTGACAATATGTGAATATATGTGTGCATAAATATTTACATGTATTAATTTGGATATATGAGTAAATTATTTTATGTGTATAAATACACTTTTCTTAATTATTAAGTATCACACGTATTTTTTTATTATAATATATATATATATATATATATAAAATTTTAAAGTCAAAATTTGTGGCTGCATAAGCAGCCAAATTTGACATTTGTATTAATAGGCTGCAATCAGCCGTTTGCATTTAATAAAAAATTTTTTTTGAAGTTTTCGATCACCTCACCCCCAACCCCCATTTTGCCTATATATACGGGGGTGAGAAATTCATCACCTCACACCCAGATCAATTTGCACGAAAAGAAAAGGAGGGAGAAAGGAGAGTGTCGGAACTGGACGAAAGGAATTAGTTACGGATCTTTACGGGTCTATAATTGTCGGAGTTCAAGTAAGTAGAAGTCCAACTACAATGCATAAATATGTTGTGTGTAAATTATTTGTGACTAATATGTGATAATTATGTTGTAAATTATTTGTAATTAGTTTAATTATGTTATAAATTATTTGGGATTAATTGATTATACAAGTTGTGGATTTATGTAATTTGAAATAATATTATTGTATTATATATATCTGTGTGATTGGGAACTGTTAAAAATATATCCGTATGACTTGTGAAGATGTTGGTTATAAGGATATGTGTGATCCAAGATGGAGTTGTTATTATAAAAGATCCGTGTGATCCAAGATGATGTGGATTTGTGTGAATTAAATTAAGTTGTTATTTTATTTATGATTAAATGTTGATATTGATGTTATAAATGATTTATGATGTATATTTAATTGCACTGGTTGCATACCATGCATAATCATGAAAAGTGTTTTCCCCAAAATTAATAAGATACTAATGGTGTGTGCGGCCACTATATATGCATCTCTGTCAGGGTTCGGAAAAATCGTTCCCGACATTTTTGTTAGGGGTTCGGAAAAATCGTCCCCACCACTTTGTCAGAGTTCGGAAAAATCGTTCTCGTCACTATTGTCGGGGTTCGGAAAAATCGTCCCCATTGAGCTCATTTGGGGTGCATATCATAAGTGTGTCGTGGGGATCCCGCAACGTGAACAGTTTTCTAAATAAAAGAGACAAATTAGTAGATTAGGAAATAAATGCATTTTCATGCATTGTCATGCATGATTTCTACTTACTGAGATTTTTGTCTCATTAGTTTATGCATTGTAGGTGAGCCTGATGATATTTGAGTATGTGATGTACTATGCAAGCTGTGGAGCTCCTACAGGGTTTGAGCAAGATGTACATAGATGACGACCTGTTGGGCTAGACCGTGTGTTTATTTTGTTTCCGCTGATATTTTATTATGTAATAAAAAAAATATTGTCACCTGTTTGTGTGGATTGATGTGGTGTCAGAAACCAGTTGTGTATGTTGAACTGGTGTGGTCGTTTGTATAATATATATTATGTGAGGAAAAAAAAATAATGTGAAAAATTAATATTATAATTAAAGAATTATAAGTTATGAAAAGTGGGTCGTGACATTTACGCATTTTTATAATTATGTGATAATTATTTTTAGATTTTATTTACATTTTATTTGAGACATCCGTGATAATAATGGTGACAATATGTGAATATATGTGTGCATAAATATTCACGTGTATTAATTTGGATTATTATAATAATAATAATAATAATATATATATATATATATATATATATATATATATATATATATATATATATATATATATATATATATATATATATATATATATATATATATATATATATATATATATGGTGTGTGTATGTGTGCGGTGTAGGAAGGAGGAAAGAAAGAAAAAGAAAAGGAGAAGAGAAAAGGAGGAGAGGGAGAAAGAAAAGTCAAAAGTTGTTGGCAGCAAAAATTTGTGTTTGCATGCATGGCTGCTAGCAGCCAAATTTGAATATATGCATGGCTGCAAATCAGCCATCATTTTTATAAAAAAAAAATAATAATAATAATTGGTCACTTTTTCCTACCCTTTCGTACATCTATATATATGGGGTGTTGATGATTTGATCACCCCACGCCCCAAAATCAATCGGTAGCGAGAAAAAAATGAGGGAGAAAGGAGAGTGTGTCTGAATGGGAATGAAGGAATTAATTACGGATCTTTATGGATCTATAGTGTTACTATTGTCGGAGTCCAAGTAAATAGAGGTTCAACTACAATGCATAAACACATAAATATATTGTGTGTAAATTATTTGTGATTAATATGTGATAATTATGTTGTGAATATTTGTGATTAATATGGGATGATTACGTTAAAAATTATTTGTGATTAAATATTGGTATTGATATCATAAATGGTATTATGCATATTTAATTGTACTGGTTGCATACCATGCATAATCATGAAAAGTGTTTTCCCCAATATTAATAAGATACTAATGGTGTGTGCGGCCACTATATATGCATCTCTGTCGGGGTTCGAAAAAATCATCCCCATTGAGCTCATTTGGGGTGCATATCATAAGTGTATCGTGGGTATCCCGCAACGTGAACAGTTTTCGTAATAAAAGAGACCAACTAGAAAGATTAGAAAATAAATGCATTTTCATGCATTGTCATGCATGATTTCTACTTACTGAGATTTTTGTCTCATTAGTTTATGCATTGTAGGTGAGTTGCGCAGCGGAAGCGTGGTTGGGTACCGTCAGATCCTTAGAGTTGTATATATGGATGATGACCTGTTGGCCGGGCCGGTGTAATGAACTGTTGTATTGTATAAAAGTGAAGAAAAATGAATATTTATTATTGTTTATTATTTGTGGTGAAAAAGTGGGGCGTGACAATATATATATATATATATATATAATGATTTGGTGGTAACATCCGGGTTACTTTAGGTAAATTGCAATCATCTTTAATAAATTAATTAAAGCAGTTATTTAAGTTTATTTTGTGGCAATATTATTGTTACTTCAGCAAAATTGCAACTATTGATGAAAATTCTTGTTAACGGATTGGGTTATAGTGATAAAATACGATATGATAAAAATTCTTTCCAACACGACACGAACATGAAAAATAATGGGGTGACATGATAATAACACGATAAGAAAATAAAAAATAAAAAATACTAATTAAAAGTATTAATTTTTTAAATAAATATATTTAATAATTATTACTAAGTATTTTTATTTTATATTTACCTAATTTTACATTTATATCGGGTTGTTAACAGATTAATAAGTTGTTAACGGGTTAATGAGTCATCTATTAATATTAATCATATTTAACGCGTTACACGAACTTGACAAGAATAGAGTATCGTGTTGTGCTGGGAATTGCCATCCTGCAATCATATGCTATCGTGTTGTGTTGGGAATTGTCATTTTTTCTCTTTCCAAAGAAGAAAGTTCCCTTTGAATCTTCAGAAAATTATGTAATACCACGTTCATTGAATTTTAATCTCATTGTTGAACTTTTATATAATAGCATTGGGTGGTGGTTTGAATTTCTCAAATCATTCAGTATATCTCTGCATTTCCCATCTCAATGTGCTAGATTCATTTTTCTGTATGGCTTTTCATGATTCAACTACACTCTACATTTCAAGTTGCTTAGAATTCTTAGTGGTGTTTTATATTAGAAGGGCATAAAGTTGTCTAATAGCCCTTTAGCTGCATACATGGAAGCATGCAAATCTTGTCCTATTTCCTGCTTGTTATATTTGTAAGAAGTAGACGGATAGATATGCAGCGGCTTGAGGCAGCCTCATATATCCCTAATTATGAATCCATTTACAAGTAATAAAAAAAAATAGCACAAGTTGACACAGAATACCGTGAAGAACATGTGTCATTAAACATAACTAGAACTAGCCTTTTACAGCAAAATTAAGGTGAAGGACATTAACAGTATAATTAGCATAATCACTTGATATAATAACACGAGTAAGTTACCTGTTTCAAAGCAAGGGGAGATTTTCTAAATGAGCAATGGGTCGGTTACCGCCTATCAGGACAGTCGGAATGTCCACCACTGTATCCTTACTCTTGTCATACAGCTTATAAACCATCTTACCCCACTCTTAACATTAAAAAGAAGCTCATTTTCGCTCATTTGACACAAGAGTTCTGCCTGGTATTCACATAAACACTCCTCCTTAGACTCCATCCATTCATCATTCCCATCAGCACTAGTAACTTTTTTCATAATCTTAATATTTGCTGATGAACAAACAAAGTTGGCCTCCGAGCGAAGTCAACCTGAAGTATATTTATCACGATTTTCTAAATTTGGCAAAGGCAATATCTTGAAACTTTCATCCTTACAATCAAAACAAATTATTTCTCTGAATTTATCCCGTTAAGGTTCATCAAAGAAATCGATTACCACCCAATAAATAGACCCATTAAAAAACACACCTATAGTCCCCCAAGAATCCTTTCATCTCTTTCACTTCACCCCATTTGTTGTCTCTGCAGGAATAAATAGTATAATGGTCCATATCAGCAATTACTATATTATAATCCTTCATCAATGGATCGTAATACATAGCACGAACTGGTCTAGCGCCCCTAAGAGCATCAACGGATGGTGGATACATTCGATTCCACATCACACATTTAACAGCCTCACCCTCCTGTGATATAATCCGTCACATCTGCACCAAGTCTCATCCCCAAATCCAAGGCGAAAATCCCTTGAATGTTCAATTGTGGACACTAATTCAATACACTTGTTTCGGAGCTCGGCAACAAGCAATCCATAGAAATCAAGTGGATTCTCCCAGGCAAGTAGATTTCGGGAGGACAGATTCCTGTTGTGCTAGTGATGAATCTCAGCGAATGTAGGATCGGAAATAGTGGCCTCCCACTGCTTGCAAACCACCCTGTATCTAACTAAATCCTTCACAGGTAATCGGGACAAGATCATGTTCTCTATTATGTCATGGGGAAGACTAGGAATTGTACTACATTTCTGCATTTTCACTTTCTACCTTCCAACATCACAGCCTTCTTTCTATTTCTTATTCAAATTCTCACACTGATTCCAGAGTACTAAAACCTACAACAATTATTAAGCTCAATGATAACTCTCATTAAAACAAAAAAAAAGAGATGAGATAATATTTAAATGACAAGTAAGAATCCAAACGCAACAAAACCAAGCCTAACCCTTCCAAGCTAAGGTGATAAATACATGAGATCAACATTAAACTTTTATAAAAGGAACTGAGTCTCAAAGTCAACCAAAACCAAACGAATCGAATCAAATTTAAATTAATAAACATTGGTTTACGGATCATCATGTTAGGATTTATCAAGAATAAAAGAGGGAATTTTCTTTTATTTCTTTGTCCCACATTGGATGGAGAGTAAAAGGGGGAGGGATCCTGGTGCTATATAAGGAGGCCCTTGGATATGATGTCAAGTGCACCAAGCAAGTACACTTTAATCTGTGTTTGATTCTAGTTAAATTTCTTTCTTTGATTCTCGGTTGTGAGAATGGGGAGAAAGGTGAGAATTAGTTAAAGATTTGTAAGAGTGTAGGAATTGGGGTCGGGAGAGAGAAATTCTGTGTGATTGTAAAAAATTTTCACATAGTGGTATTTTCTCGGTCCGTGATTTTTCTCCGATTTTGGAGTTTTCCACGTTAATTCTTGTATTGTGCTTTTATGTTCTTCTTTATTTGTCCCTTAAGGAATGAATGTGGATCTGTCTATCCCAATAAGTGGTATCAGAGCCCGATTCGGGCGCCTGTAAAGTTCTTAGTATGCTTTGTGGTTGCAGCACAGTCTGACATTCTACATCAGAAAAGACTTTATGAGAGGAAGATGGTTATTCATTAGGCGGTGACATTAAAGAAGTAGAAAAAGCTGGTGGCACAAGGGGTCAGAAGATCAGTCGGATGCGGTGGCATCTCCTTTCTTGCGGTGAAATGCACCGGGACTGTGGCAACAGTGGCGTGGCAAGGGGTAGGATTTGTAGGTCAGCAGTTTTGACGGAGTTCTTGGACCTACAGCAATGTGAATTGCTAGGACTCCCGATAGTAGAGTTGGCTTAACAACGGCATGGAGTTTTCCATGGAGTCGGCTAAAGGAGGTTTGAAAGGAATAAGTTTTTCGATAATGATTGGTGGCGTGGGGAAGCGGCGATTCAACGGGGAAGATATCGATGTGGTGGCTTGGTATTGGGTGGCGCTAGATTGGTAAAGAATAGCGTGGATTCAACCGACAAGTGAGAAAAAGCATCATGAATTCTGGATGATTGGAATCAGCTTCAAGTGACGACACTTTCAGTAGGAAAAGGGTTCAGACAAACCTGGTGTAGCTTGGCGGTAAAAGACAGCGACGTCATGTCAATACAGACGAATTTTGCTCAAGGTGTAGCAATAGTGCAGTAATTGTGGTGGAGCAATGGCACGGTAATTGCTTACGGTGGAGCAATGGTGACGTTTTTGGTCAATGAGGAGTTGGTGCGGCAACAACTCTGAATGTTGAGTTAATATTATTAGGGATCCTTATGACATGTTCAGTTGTCATAGAAAAGGGTGTAATAATATTAGTTGGTCCACAAGTTTGCACACGGGCATTAACTTGGCAGGTGATGCAGGGTGTGTGGTGGATGTATATTGATGGCTGATGGACTTCCAGGGGAGCCAAGAGCTGGAAGTAGCACGATAAATATTGGTAGGTGTTTTCGATATGTGTCGCAAGAAATTCTTAGATGGTTTATTCTAAGTGGTCTGCTCATATGGTGGAGTAGGATTCTCGGGGTTGAGAATGATTGTCGGTGAAGACAATGTGTCTTCTTTTATTTTGACAAGGTGGAGATTGTTAGAATTTGTGAAGAATAAAAGAGGAAATTTTCTTTTATTTCTTTGTCCCACATCGGATGAAGAGTAAAATGGGAAGGGATCATAGTGCTATATAAGGAGGTCCTTGGACATGATGTCAAGTGCACCAATCAAGTACACTTTAATCTGTGTTTGATTCTAGGTAAATTCCTTTCTTTGATTCTCGGTTGTGAGAATGGGGAGAAAGGTGAGAATTAGTTAAAGATTTATAAGAGTGTAGGGATTGAGGTCGGGAGAGAAAAATTCTGTGTGATTGTAAAAAAATTTCACAGAGTGGTATTTTCTCGGTCCGTGATTTTTCTCCGGTTTTGGAGTTTTCCACGTTAATTCTTGTGTTGTGCTTTTTATGTTCTTCTTTATTTATCCCTTAGAAATGAATGTGGATCTGTCTATCCCAATACATCAAGCACCACAATTGCAAATCCCATCACTAACTATTCCATCAAAGTTTCTACACTTTCAAATTGCAAAGAAGATACACTCATTAATACACTTTCAAATACTTATTGTTCATCAAATTTTGATTAAATAAAAAATTAATAGCATAAACGCAATAAATAAAACTGATTAGGAGAGAGTGAAGACAGCTATAGAGGAGTGGAGGTAACTTACTTGATTCAGAAGAGTAGATTTGATAGGGTGGATAAATAAACAATTGGGTCCGATTTTTTAATGGCCACTATTGACAAAGTACAATTTAAAATAGTCATATCTCTTAAAATTAATTTTTACTAGCCACTTTTAAGTGGACTCCCCAAATTACCCCCATAACTGTCAGGTAAAGGACGAAAATAATGGGGTCATCATCATGTCAGTTTTGACTGCAGTAAATGGGGGGAGGGTGGACCACATTTAAAGTTTTTAAATTTTGAATTTAAGATTTTGATGGGGGTTGGTGGGGTACATCATTAAATCCATTTTCACTTTTTTTCTTTCTTTCTTTCTTTCTTTCTTTCTTTCTTTCTTTCTTTCTTTCTTTCTTTCTTTCTTTCTCTCATCTTTCGTCCAACATCCTCTCTCTTCTTCTCTCCTTTCGTCCCAATAT
The DNA here is from genome assembly GCA_023678885.1 of Pogostemon cablin. NCBI lineage: Eukaryota > Viridiplantae > Streptophyta > Magnoliopsida > Lamiales > Lamiaceae > Pogostemon > Pogostemon cablin. The sequence continues at coordinate 9,577,294 of CM042965.1, forward strand.
CAAGCACAGTGCATTTCTGAGTTTCTCTTCTCCATTTGTGGTCTCCCACGGTGCATTACACATTGGAAATGACAAATTTTTAGGTATGTATATAAGCAGTGTTATTGGCATCTCTAAATTGGTGTATAATGATTTTTAGGACTTTTTTCGAGGATATTTCCACTATATTTTTTGTGGTTTTGTTCATATGTGTAAAATGTAAATTAATTTTGTATAATGTTTCGTACATGTGGTTTGGAAATGTAATGTGTTGAATGTGACTTGATTGTGTATACATCACATGTAGGATGTAAGACCACAGTGGGGTGTTAATTTTTTTTTTGAACTTTTTGTTGGCCGAATAGGGGTATTGTCGTTGACCGAATAGAACAAAACTTTAGGCCGAATAGAACAAGTGTAGGCCGAATAAATCAAAGTGTAGGAGTAATTACTTCGTAATTTTTTTAAATTTTGGTTGACCGAATAGAGATTTTTAGTAGGCCGAATAGAACAAATTTATAGGCCGAATAGAATAAATATTTAGGCCGAATAGAACAAGTATAGGCCGAATAGAGCAAAGTGTAGGAGTAATTACTTTTTGATATTCTTTTAAATTTTGATAGGCCGAATAGAGGTTTTTAGTAGGCCGAATAGAACAAATCTTTAGGCCGAATAGAACAAGTGTGGACCGAATAGAGCAAAGGGTAGGATCTTTTTTGAAATATCTGAAATTTTGGTTGGCCGAATATAAGTTTTTGTAGGCCGAATAGAACAAATCTGTAGGCCGAATAGAACAAGTGTAGGCCGAATAGAGCAATGTTTATGAGTGTTGAATTTTTTTGGAAATGGTTGGCTGGTTAGAATAAGAGCATATTTGGTAGGCCGAATAGAGCAATTTTGGTAGGCCGAATAGAACAATTTGTAGGCCGAATAGAACAAATGTTTGAGTGTGCAAATATTTGGTCAGTGTCTGCAATGAACTTATACTTATTTTGTCCGTAATTATGACTTTCTGTCTTATCTAGCAAAAATTTTATTTGTGCAGGGTGAGTGGAAGCGTCAATCTATGCAGGGCCAGAACTGCAGTATACATAATTACTGCAAACCAGGAGTTGTGATGGAAATTATTCGTACACAGTTAACTAGGGTTGGGGGTAATGCGGAGGAGATGTTTTGGAGATCATGCTTTGGTCATTACTGGGATCTCAACAATGATTGGAACGCGAATGCTCATCTCCACAGTGTCATGACGTGGGAGATTACATTTAGTGGGGACGATCTCACTGCTAGATATTTTCAGGTTGGTAACGAGTGTCTTATATTTAGCAGGCAGAGTTCATGAAGATAATGGGACTCTACTTTCGGGATAGACTCGGGTTCAATCCAAATTTATCGTATCAGATCCCGATTGATGGGGTTTACGATAGATATTATGGTCAGGGCGAGAGACCATTAGTCAGTCAGATTGCTAGTGACTTTGAAGGCAGAAGATTTAGACATGTTAGCCCCGATGACGCGGTTAAAATTACCAAGGTGCTGTTGGTGTACTATTTTATCCTTGGGTTGGATGTCACCAAGGTGGGTGTGGACAACTGGGTCTGGGAGTTAGTAGAGGACGAACAGAGATGGGATTTGTTCCCTTGGGGACAGGTCAGTTATATGACGTTGCTGCACTTTATGGACAATATTTTGACCAAACTTCCAGCTAAAGCAAACCCCAATAAGTACAGATACCACTTTTACGGGTGTACATTTGCGCTCTAGGTACGTGTTTTAGTAGATTGCATAAAATTATTGTGTATTATCAATTTCAGCAACATTAATTATCTAACATAAGTGCTTTACGGGTGACAGGTTTGGACGTACGAGCGTCTACCTGCCCTTGCTGCGTGGTATGGCCATGTCCCTAACGATAGTATGGATCTAAGGCCACTTTGCCTTCGATGGATATTTCGTAAAGGGAAGAGGGTCGATAGGAATCTATTTAATCGGGTATAATTATATTATTTAATCCATTTAGGTGAAGACAAATCAGTGATACTGTATCTAAATGTATTTGTTTTTTCATCAGAATCTTGATGTCGTGGATTTTTCGCGTGTTCTCGCTATTGAGCGTACAAAGGGGTATTGGATTGGCATAGAGGATGATCCTATGGAGGGGTTGATCATGAGGCTGTATACCAAATCATATTCTAACCCAAGACGAAAGGTCTTTCTGGGGCCTGAGTACTCACATCTGGAGCAGCAGACCGCTCACGATCCCACTAGTAATCCATGGGATCGTCAGTACTATTTGGGTATGGACGTTGATGATCGGTGGCAGGGCCAGCGTACGGATGAACCAAGTAGGACTTTGTAATTTCGAGTTGAAATGGAAGTGGCAATGTTTTCACAGCTCTAAATTTCGAATTTGTAATTATAATGTATACACTAGATTTAAGAAGGACAATGTAGACGAGTATGCCCAATTTCACCATATTTTCCACATTTTTTTGGCCTATGTATATGGGGATTAGGGGCATCCATCGCAGGAGGAGGTGGATCGTCATGCGACGATGAAGCTCCAGTACAATTTAGTCGATTGTGACCTGGCTGTCGAATCTGGAGCACACATGTTCTCTGTGACGTCTCCTGGATGACTCGATCCCAGACCTTATGAGAGACATTCGTGGTCGACCGGCCTGTCTGCGTAGCAGAGGAGGTTTCACACGCTGTGACAGGACTCCTTCAGGTGTGTCCCACTGAGTGTAGTGGGGAACAGGCAACACTGGACCACGCCACATATTTACTACACTGGTGCGATGGTAAACTGGAGACACGTAGGTACTGGCTGGCAACCTACAAGTGTTGTAGAACGTATAATATAAGAAACACATAATCAGGAGATCAATGCAAGTAAGTATGTTTAGTGTATGCATATTCAATTGCCTTCATCGTATGAATACACGGAACAAGGTCCTTCTGGAACTTCTCACATGTGCAGGTACTGTCGTTCAAGTCAACAGTGAATATCTTATCACCGTCCTTGATTGCAAACTTATTTCCAATGAGCATGGAAATATTAAGCTTTTGGGCTGCATAAGAAAGTTCCACTAATTCGTCATGGAGACGCTGGCATAAGATGGTACTCCGTTGCTCAGCTTCAGTTCGACGTTCGTAAAACCACCTCTCAGTGATTGTGCGACAAATCTCTAGCATTGTGCATATAGGTAGCTGCCGCGCCCAAAGGATGGCGTTGTTGTACGACTCAGCTGCATTTGAGTTCATAAACTCGTACCTACTGACAGGACAATGCACCCTTGACCATTTCTCATATCCCCACGACCAAACCAATTCTATTAACTCTTGCGACCGGGTACCACATTGCAATAAGCTGATGCACTTGCAAATAACAAGTTAGGAATGGGGACCATTAATACAAAATAATTGTACCGGCTCGTTGTTGAATGTAATATTACAAAAGTTGTAGATGTTGGCAGACTAACTTATCAAAATCTATCGATAGGTATGCATCCATCGCACGCTGAAATATATACAAAATATTCTTTCCAAAGCCGGCCAATCTGCGCTTTAAATGGTAGCCGCATAGACCGTGATGGGCATCAGGATATACAGTAGAAATAGCGCGTGCAATACTGGAATGACCGTCAGAAACTATCAATAGATCTCGTGGACATCCGTATGCCTCTTGTAACCTCTCTAGAAACCACGTCCACGAAATGTTGCTCTCAACATCGCCAGTGCCTAAGGCGAGTGGAAATATCTGATGGTTTGGATCTTGCGTGACTGCGACAAACACAATTCCTTGGTGCCTCCCTTTCGTATGAGTGTCGTCTATGATAATGACTGGACGACCAGACTCTAGAAACCCCCGTCTCGATGCTCCAATTGCATAAAATGTAAACCTTAACCGATCATCTTCATCAACAGAGATTCGGGTGTGCATACCGGGATTTGCGTATTCCAACTAATACATATACGCAGGGAGCATTTCATAAGAGTTGTCGTGATCTCCGTACGTGTGTCCAACAGCATAGTGTTTCGCCTTTAACGCTATATTGTAGCTGATGTTGAACCCAAAATCAGTCCTGATCTCGTCTCTCATCGCCTGGGATCGGAGGCCAGTAACCTTATCAAACTGCCTAGCAGTAAAATATTGACCGATTACTTTGGATGACACTTGTGTAGGAGTAGACCTGTCTGGATCATTTAAACAACCATGATGTTCGACGAATTTAACCACTGCCCACAACCCATAGCTCATTCTTGCGTGCATCTTAAATGGACACCCTGTTTGACCCTTCAGGTTACATTCAACATTATACCTGGTCGTGCTAGATCTTTGGACATGGGTCTCCACTCCGTGCTGCAAGTTATACATTCCGACGGCTATCTGCAACTTCTCTTTTGTAGCAAATACACTATTCTTTTGAAGAACACCAGACGCATCAAACTCAGGGCCAGTCAACTGATCTACTCTGTCTGATTCATCCGGAATGCCTATGAACGTGGCAGGTGCATTAGTTTCACATAAAAATATACTTTAGTTCTATTTCTATTATAAATAAACATAGTGTCCATACCTGGAATCATCCAAGGACGGGTGTTGGGCCGTGTACTACACAGCTCTTCTGGCTGCATTTCAGGACGGGGCAAATCATGATTAATCGGTTCAAGAAAGCTAGGGCCGCTTCTCTGACGTATGTAATCACAGATTTCTTCATACAATTGACGTCTTCTCTCCTCAGCACCATCATCGCTTTCGCTAGAAGACTGAATAGTATCATGCTGTATGTGATCCCCTTCTTCGACAGTCCTATTCCCTGGGTCATCATCATCATTACAACCATCTACATCATCCTCACCCTCACGAATGACAGCATCGGCTTCAACATCTAGACATTCTCTAAAACCAGAACACTGCATCTCTGAGGCCGAACTATACTCCACATTCAAATCAAAATCAGGCCTCCCACTAGAATGTGCCCTCGTACGTGGGTCATTGCTCGTACCACCACTTCGGTCATCATAACCTATCCCTGAAATCATACTACTCCCTGCACCCACGATAGGACGGAGTGTTACATACACCATTCCTACATCAACACAGTTGAACACTTCTGCAACACGTGCATCATTCTTTATCTTATATTTAGACAAACGGCCATCGTAATCAACTAGAGAATGAACTACATAACCCCAGTGCCCCAAATCAGCTTGTACTATGTCATGAATTTCTTTTAGCAAACTACTATAACACAGACTATCCTCTGGCAAGAATAACCAGTTCACCACTCCACCTGTGTATTGCAACCCTCCCCAAGCTCCACCCCAAGACATCCCAACTTTTTTATAATTCATCTGCATATTTTTTCAAGAATAGTTTAATGACATCAACATTAAAACATTAGAAAATTAGTTGCAACATTATTACATTAAAAAATTTGTACTAATATTGTATTCTATTCGGTCAACAAATTAATATATCCAGCCCTACACTGTTTTCAAAATTGGGTCTACCTTGACACACCTTAAAAAGTCTCTGTAATTTTCCTTCTATTCGGCCAATGTTTCCTCTATTCGGCCCAAAAGGTTCTTCTATTCGGCCTACTAAAATTGTTCTATTCGGCCTACATATTTTTTAAATTTGACAAATTCGTGAAAAATTTATTTCTTCTATTCGGCCTACGTCTTTCTATTCAGCCCACAGAGTTTGTCTATTCGGCCTACAAATGTTGTTCTATTCGGCCTACTAAGTTTCTGAAATTAAGAGAAATTTTTGGGCTATTTGGCCAGCGATTGTTCTATTCGGCCCACCTAGTTGTTCTATTCGGCCCACTGAGTTTGTATATTCGGCCCACCTAGTTGTTCTATTCGGCCCACTGAGTTTGTATATTCGGCCTACAAATGTTGTTCTATTCGGCCTACTAAGTTTCTGAATTAAGAGAATTTTTGGGCTATTCGGCCAGCGGTTGTTCTATTCGGCCCAGTTGTTCTATTCGGCCTACTGCTCTTCATCCTGTTCGGCCTACTCACCAGTGTTTAACAAATTTTTGAGAAGATTACTTAAAAAATACGATCTAACATGACTGGTGAAGATTTAAGAGAGAAAAACTTTTGGATGTTAAAAATTATTATTCTCGGCATACAATTTTTTCTATTCTATTATAAAAACATTGAATAATTAGAATACACTCATGAGGCATGTCAAAATTATAAAATTAGGGCATTCATAACTATAAAATTAAGGCATTCATAACTGTTAAAACAAGTTTAAACATACCTTGTACATCTGCTCCTCAAAATCTCACACCTCTCTAAAAATACTAGAAATTTGCTCCCGAATGGTCTCCCAAATGCTCAACCTCTAAAATAATTAGTACAAAATTATTTTATAAATATTGGACGACCACCCCCATTTCCACTATATATTACCTCATTTCTTTTGTATGGATATGAGGGATCACATGCCTACATAGGAGTACTATGTAGTGGTAGTTGTACTTCCACACTTTATTCTGAAATAAAGAGGAATCCGATTCCTTTACTGTACGTTTGGTACTTTTAGTCAAAAAGTGTGGAATCTCATTCTGTAGACATTGTGAAAAGTGGGTCCCCCTCAAGGGCATTTTGGCACATTCCTTTAAAAGTGGCTAGAAAAAATTGTGTATAACATATGTGGCCACTTAAAATTACACTTAACCAATAGTGGTCACTTTTTTCCATTTCCACTAAACAATTTTGGTTATGTTGGAACCCATGGGTGGCCCGTTTAGCCGTGTAAAGAACAGGTTTATGGTTCATATGTTATGCCCGTTTTAAATTGAGCCTTTTTAGGATTGGGGCGGCCTCTTTTAAAAATATTTTTACTGGACTTATACTTTGGGCTGGGCTAAGATTAGAACAGAGATATTATGGCGGCGCTATTGTTACTCGGATTTTTGTTTACGGCACCAGAAATGAAGAAAAAAAAAAGTTAAATTTCAATAATACCCCACTTCTTATTTTTTAAATCCTAACTCATTTAATACATTAAAAAAATGAGAGTGACTAGGATGGAACCGATCCAACGAATATTTCATGTAACCGGATCCTAAACCACGCCTATTCGAAATTTCGCGGATCCAAGTGAACGCTCCTTTTAATTATCTGTCATATCTCTTCGTAATCTAATAGAACCTGTAGGCTGTAGATAGTTTCTTTTTAAAGAACCGTGAACTACACACACTCTCTCTCTTCAAGAAAAAAAAGTAAATGCTTCCCTCAAAAATTGAAATTGATGCTTAAATTTGTCGCTAATTCCACCAGTTTTGCAACCGGTATGCCATCGACAGCCTTCAACAGCCGTGCCCCACCATTAGAACCGCTCGCGCTGCCGAAGATTACAAACAATATCGTTGCCTCACGGTGGCTCAATGTGCGGAGACAGACTTTTGCAGCTGTACTAGATTGGCTGGGTCTCGATTCCGCAACAAAGGGATAGTGAATTTGGCATGTTTTAATTTACTTTTGAAGACAATGGGGAGGAGTAGGTGTTTTAATTTCTTGTGAGAGTAGGGATGGCAATTGGGCCCGACCCACACTCGACCCGTCCTGGCCCGCCCTGTTTGGGGCAGATTTTACCCGCACAGCACAGAGAATGGGGCGGGTCTGCCCCGACCCGTGCACGGGGCAGGTTGGGTCTGGGTCCTAGCCTCGCCCCGCCCCGCCCCGTATTAAAAATATTAAAATTTTATTTTAAATATTATTATATAATATCATTTAATTGATATACATTAAATATTATATATACATTTTTATTTAATTTAAATAAAAAAATAATATATGGTCATTATATATAGCTATTACAAAATACTTTATTACAATATTATATATATCATTAAATATATAATGTAATAAAAAAATTTAAAATGAAAATAAAGTTTAATTATTTAATTTAAAATTTAAATTCGCTTTATATTATTTTAATTTAAAATTTTATATTTGAATGTACTATAATTTAACAGTAAAATGATTAAAAAATAATAAAAATAATAAAAAAGTAAATGGCATGGGGTAGGACGGGGCGAACCCACCCCATACCGGGGCAAATCTGAGTATTAAAAATCTAGCCCGTACCGAGACACGGGGCAAGGCGGGACAGAAAATGAGGGGGCGGGGCGGGGCGGGGCGGGGCAGGGCGGCCAGGTATCCGCCCCATTGCCATCTCTATGTGAGAGGTAGGTGGGTTAATTTCTTTGTGAGAGAGAAAAAATGAGTCATGTGAGTGACGTGACGTGACTTTCCTTTTGAATTGACAACAGGATTAGAAGAGAATTAATTATTTAAATCAAGTTTGACTTTTCTAGAGGATTGATTGAATCAAATTGTTTGATTCTCTGACTTTGACCTTGCCATGTGAACTTGGACCACTAAATATTGGGTTAACAATTAATTTTGATAAGAGTTTGGGCCTTATTTATGAATAATAGGGAGTTTGAGCCGTACAGCAATTAATCCATACCCATTTTTTTGTTTCCAGGTAACTCGCATTTGTTCTTACCAATAATTTGAGCTCCATGATATCATATGATTTTGGGCTTTTATTTTTTTATTTTTATTTTGTATGAAATTTCGGAATGCATGAACACAGAATTAGGGGATGGCAAATCCCGTGACATATCAGCTACAATAGAGTATAGAAATTGGAGAGAGAATGATGGAGGCTTTTACTAATAGAAAATAGTAACTAAAAAATGTTAACCATATAAAATACTATTTTAATTTTGAAATTTCGAATATGAATTAAAAAATAAACTAAATCATTAAAAATAGTAACTCAATTGATAGAAAAGTGTATCTTAACAAAATTAATCAAATGGAACAATATTTTATTTTCTGAAATTCGAATATATGAAATTAAAGAGTAATCCAAATTATTAAAAAGAGTAAATTAATTAATAGAAAAGAGTAACCTAAAAAAATCCATTTAATTTTAAAGAATAATCTAATTTTTTCTCTACCTTAAAACTATTACTTTTAATTTTTACTAGAAAATTAAAATCTTATATCAAAAGTAATCTAATTTACTATAGAGAGATATAATGTGTTATCCAGACTTGGGGCTCAACTGCACTGGCGACGTCCCTCTCCTCAACATCTCATCATTAACCTATCGACTCCTGCGACTCGATTTCTCCACCTACACTCTCACCGTCGCCAGACAGGACTTATGGAACAACGTATGCCCGGAGGTTCTCCAAAACACCACCTTGGACCCCGTCCACTTTGAGATTTCTCCGGCGATGGTGACGTCACTCTGTAATACGGCTGCACCAACAATCAGCCGATCAGGTGCGAACGGGCGGCGCTGGCTCTGAGAATTCCGACGATGATTGTGATGCACTGCTGCTGGAAGATCTAGCTAGCTGGTGGTTTTCCATCAGAGCCATTGGTATCCCCTGCAAACACATGCAAAATTTGTGACCAGACCATCACCCACCACACAAGAGCCCCTTTTATTTGGGGTTTTGCTCTGCGGGTAGGAATCAATCATTGGTCGTTGATTCAAGATGTCTCTTTATTGATCAGTTGAGCTACGCCCATGTGGGCAAAATGTTATGTTTGTTAAACGACCACCTCATCTAAAAGCTTAAGCTGTTAGAGAGGATAATCGTTTTAATACTTAATCAATCACTCTAACACGCCCCCTCACATACAGGGGGGAATTTTTGCCTCAAGCCTAGCATGTGGAATTTTCTCATAAATGGGTGGCGGTATTATATCATATGATACAGGGGGGAATTTTTGCCTCAAGCCTAGCATGTGGAATTTTCTCATAAATGGGTGGCGGTATTATATCATATGATCCCTAGAATTTTCTCATAAATGGTGGCGGTGAGGTTTGAACCCTGGACCATTGTTAACCATGAGCTCTGATATCATGTTAAACGACCACCTCATCCAAAAGCTTAAGCTGTTAGAGAGGATAATCGTTTTAATACTTAATCAATCATTCTAACAATGTGTACATAAGAGGGAAAGGGGAAGAGAAAAAGAAAGAAGAGAGAGAAAGATGAGTAGAGAGATAAAATCCATTTTTTACTTTAAAAAGGGGTGGGGTCTGCAGAACTCTTATCACGTGGGTATGGGTGGGCATCGAATTTAAAATAGTTTAGCCCAAAATCCTGTCGTATGAATTTTAGAAAATAAACCTGCTCCATTCTAGTCATTGTCTAAAAAAATATACAATTGCTTTACACACCCACCACACAATACACATACAACACAAACTCATACACTACACAAAAATCTCATACTCACACACACACATTTACATCACAAGCACACACTCACAGTACATGCAAAACAAAAAGAAAACGAGAGGAAGAGGATAGAGATGAGAAGAGAAGGGAAGAACCCCAATTTCATTCCCAAAACATCAAAATGTGAAACGAGCCCAGTAATTGATCAAAATTAAGTAATTTTACACTACATCCTTCCTTAAGATCATGCTTTGCAAATGAGATCACCTATTCCACTCCTATGTTTCATCTATTATTCTATATATTAAAATATTGCCACGTGTCACAATCAATGGCCAAAATTCAATACTTGCCCCAATGGTTTAATAGTAAATTGTAGGGTATAGTTTTATTATTTTATGGAATACCAATGAAACATGGAAAATGAAACAGGGAATTCAAGTTGCATATTTTGTCTTATAGGGTTTGTAAGTTAGTAAAATTATGTAATTTATTGATAAATTATTGGTTCATTAGAAAAATTATAGATGTAATTTAAGTTTAATAAATGGTAGTAACATTAATTAGAGATCTATGTTGTTTGAGTGTTGAAAATCAAACCTTTAACATTTCAAATCTGGTCCACCGAAAATCTTGCTAAAATTCGACAAGATGCTGTTGAAAAAGTTTCGATGTGTATGTGCAGAAATTTTTTAGAAAATTCAGTAAGAGGTGGTCGAAAATTTATAAAAATTTCGGTAAGATGCCGTTGAAATTTTGGCACAGTGAGGGGATTTAACACAATTTGGAGTTAGACACAATAGTTCCAAATAGGTATTTTGTGGTTTTAATTAAGGAATAATAAATCAGGTCTCCTTAGCAGTTAGCATAAAGAATTATATGGATTGCTTGTAGACAACTGATATCATGAACTAAGTAATCTAAATTCTTGACTTTGAGAGATGATTATTTCTTTTTTACAAATATGTGCCACCTGGATAATGGAATCCTATATATATGTACATATATTTCAATGGGTAGGTTCGTCTCACATGAAACCATTTTCCGCTTTTTAAAATAGTTATTACTTTCGCTACAAATCGTTATTACTTTCGTTATAAAATGTTATCCCTATTTATTTATACTATGAATTGTTCATGAAAGAACATTATCACTTTTTATTGATTTATTATCACTTTCCTTCGTAAAAGTTATCACTTTCTAATCGTCTCACACAAGTCTTTTTCTATTTCAATCTACTGCTCTATGTAAGTAAAAAATTTATTTTATTTTTAATTGAAATTTTATTAATTTCGGTAACCTCTTGCTGAAATATTGTAAAAATTTCGGTTACTGCATGTCGAAATTATTTTTATTTTTTTCTCAATCATGAATTTCTCTCAATTTTTTTGCGATTCTCGACTATAAAAAAAATAAAATTGAATAATACACCATTTTAAGTGCAAAACTAACCATTTCCTACTATTGATCATCTTCATGATCTATGATGTTAAGAAATTACATCTTTTAAGCCCTAAATCATACTATAGGGTTTTATAATTTTGTACTTTGATTCACATTGTTATTGGTTGAATAGAGAGAAATATTTAAAGAGTGAACCAAATTGAGGAATTACTGATCGGTGTGAAATTCACTAGAATTTTGGGCTTAATTGCAAGAATTTATGTGGATTTATTTGACTTTAATTTATTAATTAAGCATGATTTTAATGGAAATTCTATTTATTGCTTAATTAGTTTGAGAAAGGTATTTTTACTTATTTTTGCAGAAAATGAGTGTTTTTGAGCTTAAAAGAGTGATAGAAGAAACGAGAATTAAATCGAGGCGAATTATGAAGATAAATGTCAAGAAAAGCATGAAGAATGGAGAGAGATGTAGAAAGTCAAAAATTGGCCAAAATACAAGAAAACACGACCATGTTTTTCCGCAGAGCCCGTGTTTTTATGAAGTGTGCTCAAATGTCCAGAAGGTGGCTCAAATGCAGAAAAACACAGTCACAACAAGAAAACACGACCGTGTTTTCTTGTTGTACGGTGAAAAGACGTGTTTTGGTGTTAAAAAGTGCTGATGCAGAAAAACACAGGCAAATGCATAAAAACACGACCGTATTTTTATGCACTTCTGCCAAATTTCAAGTGCGACGCTAGGGCTTCCTATGAGGGGTATAAATACCCCCAAATCTCACTCCTCCACACAGAAGACAGCAGCTCTTCACTCTATCTCACTCCATTTGCTCTCTTCTTCCCCTAAATTCTCCATCCATTTCATTCCCCTATTAAATAGTTGAGAGAGGATCTCCATAGTTAGATCCCTCCCCCTTTCGGGGTGAGGGATCCGTAGTTTTAATGTTTTTTTTAATATGATTTTATTTGCTTTTCAAGAAGGTGGAGACACCAAGGAGTGGATGATCTTCATGAATGTAAAACTTCATTAGCTGAAATCTAATCTTACTTATTATCTTTCTATTTTCTATATTTTGGTGGTTGATTGATGACATTATTATTGATTAATTTATGAAAATGTCTTGATTGAATTTCCGGCTTTGATTATTTTTATTTATAAAATTCGCATGCCTTGTAGTAATATGGGATTTATGTCTTTGATATTAGTGCATTGTGATTAAGTTGTGTATTGTGTATCGGCATGTCTTGTCGTTGCTTTACCCTTAGTTATTTTGCATGATTATCATATGTTAGTTTCTTCCATTTATTACATGTGGGTTTAATATAAGGGGAGCCTGGTCAAGGAGTCCTTATATTTAGAACAACGTAAATGAACACTAGTGAGATCACTTGTGCCCGTGGATTAAACTAGTGAAGGGAACCCCATCCATACGAACATAGTACCTTGAAGGGAATTGTAAGTAGGATCGATCCTAGGAGCTTTTTAGGGGTTGTGAAAACAATCTACATCCTATTCACCATGGCCATTGGGGATAGATAGAAATAGTGATCGCCCTTACCATGATTTGCTTAAAAATGGAAACCAATTAAAGATGTTGGATGATTGATTATATGAGTGTATCATGAAAACTACCATGGCATTGAAAATAAAAAATATTGTAATTAGATTTATTTTCCATGCATTTTATTTTCTTTTATTTTTAAACCTCCCTTTCGATCATCCCTAACTAATCACGATGTTATACCTAAAGACCATGAATCCTAAATTCCCATGGGTTCGATATTTTGTTGCTTGGTCGCCCGGACTATAACGACCAATCAAATTTTGTTTTGAACATTTTCTTCTGAAATGTATTTTTTTTTTTTAATAAATGAGAAAAGGAAGAGAAAAGAGTACAAAAATAAAAAATTGTTAAAGTCAAATGAAAGAGAGTGCTTAAAGAGATAGAACAGCATCACTAATAACATAACTCTCAAGCCATGCTGCTAGAAAATACAAATGAAGCCTATGCTAAAAAAATAAAAAACAACGCAAATAAAAGCACACGGACTGTGCTATCCAAGCAACTGCTAACAGCGGAATACCATAAGCAATCTGGCATGGCTGTTCACATCAGAATCAAGCAAATTATGAGAGCCAATGTCAACAGTAATAAACATCATAAACAAGCTACAATATAGAGTTGAACCAAAAAGATGCATCGTTTTTGGAGATCAATATATACAATCAGATGCAAAACTGTAATCGAAAGCCGCCATGAACAGTAGGAAAACAGTATCATCTTTAGCCTTCTTAAAATATGACCAGATAAATCACAAGGCAAAGAGAACCCAACACCAGCGTTCGGGATTACCATCCCTTAAAAATCTCCTACAGCGTGCTAAGTTGAAAATTGGGCATCAAGGAGTATGGAAGTGAGTTCCCAGCAGAAGGATCTTGAAACAGAAGAGCCTTGGACTAAGATGTGCGAATTGCATCGGGCAAGAATTGGACACATCATCTAATCGGAATGAAAAGAGGTACACCCAATTTTCCATCCCATTTTCCACCACCTTTATCTTTATTCCATTGTACGCTTCTCTATAGTTGAAACATTGCTCTCAGGAACTGGCTCTATTGCTGCTGCCAGGAGCCTTCAAATTCAAGTAAACCACGTCAAGGACCAGTGTATAAACAAGAACCTTAAGAGCGAAATGAGCATCGAATAATCCGATAAATTCTGAGGAGATCTGTAATAAAATATAATTAACTCTAAGCTTCTGAAACTGAACTTAAACATGGAAACTCAGAGAAAGTAATCTTATATGTTTATAACGTATAACGGATTAAAAACTTATTAAGATCTCCACTACAAAAGCAATTAGGAACCAATTGAACAAACCTCTATATCTTTGAACAGGCGATGAAACAAGCGAAGGAGATGAGTTGAGTATTGCCATATACAGAAGAGGTGACTCTTGAGCAGAAACTAACCAACAAGGACCGATCTGTTAGGACCGACATGTCAGAAATTGAATGTCGGCGAACCTAGGTCAGCGGCGAGAGGCACTATGTTGAAATTTGAGAGAGAGAGAGAATAGAGATTGAAAAATGATATTATTGAACTTAATGAAAATAGATCAGTTGTACACTATTTATACAATCTAAAAACATAGAGTAGAAAACTAACTTTCTAACTGAACTTAACTGAGCATTAACAATCTTAACTTCTTAACTAATAAAGGTAACTTATTAGCTAAGCAAGCTTAAGATAACTGTAACTCTAACATGCTCCGTTTGAATGTGGACTATCTTCTGTTGGAGAACAAAGCAAATCACGAAGCAAGAGAAATTTTGTTGGAGTTAGAGCCTTTGTAAGAATGTCTGCCGGTTGATCTTCTGTTGGAATTTATCGAACATCCAATTGTTGATTCTGTACCTTCTCTCGGAGGAAATGAACATCAATCTCTATATGTTTTGTGCGAGAATGAAAAGCAGGACTGAAGGCTAAAGTAATGGCTCCTTGGTTGTCACACCAAAGAACAGAAGGTTTGGCAAGCGGAAGTCGAAGTTCGGAGAAAAGAGTGTCGATCCATAATAAGTCTGTAGTGGCCATGGCAAGAGACCTGTATTCTGCTTCAGTACTGCTTCGAGCAACAACATTTTGTTTCTTGGAGCTCCACGAGAGAAGATTAGTGCCAAGCTTGATGCAATAACCACTAGTGCTGCGGCGGTCGTCGATGCAAGCTGCAAAATCAGCATCAGCAAAACCTTCTAGTCTGAAATCATGCACTGGTGAAAAAGATAAACCATACGAGAGTGTTCCTTTCAAGTAACGAAGAACCCGTTTGCAAGCCTTCCAATGATTTTGAGTTGGTGCATGAAGAAACTGACTCAGTTTATTAACACTGAATGAAATATCAGGACGTGTGAGTGTTAAGTATTGTAAGGCCCCAACAATACTTCTGTAGAGAGTAGGTTGATCAAAGGATGGACTGTCAAGAAGAGATAATTTGAAACCTGGACATGAAGGAGTGGGACAAGGATTGCACTGATTAAGATTAGTGCGAAGAAGTATATCCTTAATATATTTAGATTGAGTAAGCTTTATGGAATGAGGAGAAACACTAGCCTCCAAGCCCAAGAAATAGTTGACCTCTCCCAAATGCTTCAAGGAAAACTTGTGATGCAGATCTTGAATGAGCTTGGACACAAGAATAGAATCATCTCCAGTGATCAGAATATCGTCAACATAAACTAACAAAAGTGTCATTTTCCCATCATCAATCATATAGAATAAGCAATGATCAGAGTTTGAATGGGTAAAACCAGATTGCACTAGAAAGGCCTTAAGAGTATCGTACCATGCCTTTGGAGTCTGTTTCAACCCATATAATGCTTTAATCAATCTGCAAACATGAGTTGGTTTGGTTGAATCTTGAAATCCCTCAGGTTGTTGAATAAAAACAGCCTCTTTTAAGTCTCCATGCAGAAAGGCATTGTTAATATCAACCTGTTGGATGGTCCATCCCTTGGTGACAGCAAGGCTGAAAATAATTCGGAGAGTAATAGGTTTGATAACAGGACTAAAAGTATGGAAGAAATCCACACCAGTGTTCTGCTGAAAACCACGAGCCACTAGCCTAGCTTTATATCTCTCAATAGAACCATCCTTATGTTTCTTGATTCTAAAAATCCATTTCGTGGTGATTAGATTCATATCTGGAGACCAAGGAACAAGATTCCATGTATTATTCCGTAGCAAAGCATCATATTCTTCTTGCATAGCATTCTTCCATTCAGGGACAAGAAGGGCTTGAGAAACACAATCAGGTTCAAAGGATGGAGAAGGCACAACAGTAATGTGGAGAAGTTTTGGTTTATAAATGCCTGATTTGGATCTTGTCACCATATGATGATCAGACTTAGTAACTGGAGGTTCTTCAGCATGAACAGATTGAGGAATGAAAGAATTTTCTGGAGCAGAAGAAGAAAATTCAGAGGAATCAAAAGAATGAGAAGGAGATTGGGCAGATTGATGGGAGGAGGAATTAGAGGGATCAAAGGAACATGAAGGAAAATGGGCAGATTGATGAGAATTTGACCCAACATGTCTTTCTAAAACAGGGGATGGAATATATGAAGGTGGTAAAGGAAGAACAGGAAGAGTAGATGAAGTGTAAGGAGTGATAGGCGGAGGAGCGGATTTTTTGGAGAAGAGTAAAGGGAACAGGAATTCAGTTTCATTGAAATCAACAGTTTTGGAGATATAAATTCTGCCTGATGAATGAAGACACCTGTAGCCTTTGTGAAAAGAGCTATACCCAATAAAAACACATTTGGAAGATCTAAACTGAAGTTTGGAATGGTTATATGGTCTGAGAAAAGGATAGCATGCACATCCAAATATTTTAAGAAATGAATAATCTGGGGATTTGAGATACAATTTTTGGTAAGGAGAAAGATTTTGGAGAACAGGAGTAGGAAGTGTATTAATAAGGAACACTGCAGTATGAAAAGCATCCCACCAATAATTCATAGAAATAGAGCCCTGTGCTAACAAAGATAACCCAATCTCTGTAATATGTTGATGCTTCCTCTCAACCAAACCATTTTGTTGATGTGTATATGGACATGAGTGTTTAACCAAGATGCCCAAGTGTTTAAAAAAACTGTGCAAAGCAACAAATTCACCCCCCATATCACTGTGAAAGGCTTTAACCTTGCATGTAAATTGTCTTTCCACCAAAGAAATGAACTGAGGAATAATAGCAGAAACTTCTGATTTCACAACCATAGGATATATCCATGTATATCTGGTGTAATCATCAACCAAGGCCAAATAATATTTATAACCATCCATAGAAGTGGTAGACGAGGGACCCCATACATCAGCGTGAATAATTTCAAGTGGAGCAGAAGAAGTATGAACAACTGAAGGAAATGTCAATTGATGCATTTTTCCAAATTTGCAAGCCTCACAGAAAATACTAGATGATGAAGTAGTAGATACATTCAAAGTTTTAAGTACGTGTGAAAGCGTAGAAGCACACGGATGCCCAAGTCGATGATGCCACAACAACAAGTTATTTTTCTTACTATCTGCTATCACACTAGCATTGCTACAAGAAGCTAAAGACAAGCAATTTTGAGGACTAACTTCATGTGGTGATGACTGAAAATGCTCCAGATCCAGCTGATACAAACCATTCTTAAGCACTCCTTTCAGAAGCAGTTTGTGTGTTCTCAAGTCCTTAACAATGCAAAAGCAAGAGTGAAACTCGATATAAGCATTGTTGTCCTTTAGAAATTGAGAGATGCTCATAAGATTCTTTGTAATATCAGGCACATGAAGCACATTATTAAGCTGAACAGATTTAGAAGACTGAAGACTTGGGATGGACATAGATCCTATATGTTTAATAGAGGCAGAAGAACCATTACCAACAACAAGATGAGATGTACCTTGATATGGTGATTGGATTTGCAAATTTCCAAGCTGAGAAGTGATTGGATTATATGGGTTGAAACAGGCTCCAAAGGCATGGTACGATACTCTTAAGGCCTTTCTAGTGCAATCTGGTTTTACCCATTCAAGCTCTGATACCATGTTGAAATTTGAGAGAGAGAGAATAGAGATTGAAAAATGATATTATTGAACTTAATGAAAATAGATCAGTTGTACACTATTTATACAATCTAAAAACATAGAGTAGAAAACTAACTTTCTAACTGAACTTAACTGAGCATTAACAATCTTAACTTCTTAACTAATAAAGGTAACTTATTAGCTAAGCAAGCTTAAGATAACTGTAACTCTAACACACTACAAGAAAAATGTCATTTTTCCAACTACATTTCCAATGTTTTCAAAAATCAAACGAATTACCGTTGGAAATTTTTGGATTCAAATATTTTTCCAACGGAATTTACTTACTGGAATTACCGTTGGAATTTCCAACGATCTACTTACTGGAATTATGATTCAAATATTTTTCCAACGGAATTTACTTACTGGAATTACCGTTGGAATTTCCAACGATCTTCCAACTCCGTTGGAATCCAACGAAAAAAATGATTTTATTCGAATTTGAACCCTTGACCTCTTGAGTGTATTAGTGTATCATCTACCAACTTAACTAATATATAATTTATAATATAAATTGACATTTAAATTTATTAAACGTTCGTTTTTCAATGGAATTTTCATTGGAATTTTTCAAAGGTTTAAATTTAATTGTAATTTCTATTGGAAATTTTCAACGGTTTATCAAGCTATTGGAATTAGTATTGGAATTTTTCAATGGTTAAAATTTATCTAGGAATATTCGTTGGAACTTTCCAACAATTTTAGGTTTAATAGGAATTTTCGTTGGAAATTTCCAATTGTTTATTAGACTATTGGAATTAGCATTGAAAATTTCCAACGGTTTAAATTTCCATGGAAATTTTCGTTGGAATTTTCCAACGGTTTAAAGTTTCAATTAAAAATTCGTTGGAACTCTAAAATTTCAAACGAATTTGCTTTTCGTTGAAATTTTTTTGTTGGAATTTCACAGTTTTCTTGTAGTGAGGCCAAAATATAAATTAGGGAAGACCAAATAATAATCTCACGCAAGGCGAGAACAGCTAAACGACGGTGGCGGAAATTCCAGCAGGAGACGTAAGCGGTGGTGGTGAGAAGAATCCCTAAGCAGCAGAATGAGAATGACGAAACCAGACCTATGAGTAAATGTAACATTTAATTGAGTGTAATTTTGTCTCTTTATCAATTAATTGTGTATCTAACTGTATTTTCTGATTTTTAATGTATCTTTTAGTAAATAAACTTCAAAGTGTCTATCTAAGAGTAATAAATCTTTCTTTTTTATTATAAGTCTATTATTAATAAAAGCTATATGAAATTATTTGTCTTTTCAAGATCTTTAATTTGATATCCATATAAATCATATAATAAAATTTTTATTAATAATTCAAATATTTTTAATAGTTAATATTTATCTATATTAGAAAAAATATTTAGCTCCTTTTTTTCGTTTTTAATTAATAATAACATCCTTCTCGTGTTCACTTTTTATTTATAATATTATATTTTAAATTTCAATGCATGTCGTTCAATTATTTTTTTCTTATTTTTTTCCTATTCAGCTATTTAGTTTCTTAAAAATTAATTTATTAGGTAGGTCTCGCATGAAACCGTTAAACATAAATTTCATACTTTTTAAAATAATTATCACTTTCGCTATAAAACGTTACTATTTTCGCTATACAATGTTATCATTTTTCATTTGTACTATAAATTATTCATGAAATAACATGATTATTTTTCATTAATTGGGTAACACCACTTTTTATTATAAAAGTTATCACTTATTGTCCATCTTATATAAGCTCTTAAGTGGACGATCTCACACAAGTCTTTCCCTTTTATTTTATCCCTTATTAGAAAATAAAATATTGTTATATATATTTTCTTTAATTAATTTATTATATTAGATAAAAAATATTTAGTAATTTATTAATAATTAAAGTATTTAGATAAAAATATCAATAAATTTATAAAAGCAAAAAACGGTCTCCATGATCTAGTTATAAATATATTTAATTAAATGAACATTATTAAACTTTTACTTTTGGCAAAGACTAGAATGGTCCGTCATATTTTTTAAAAATTCGTGAGATCGGATCTTACGTGTTGATGGGTCAAAGCCATTAGCCGGATTTCCTTCCCAAATTATGCTCACTCCCTCCCCCAAATTATGCCACGTCATAAATCAACACAACTTTTATCCCTGATCTGTCTCCATCTCCTCTCACTTTCTCACTCTCCCCTGTCTTTCTCTCACTTTCTCTCTCTCACATTTCACTTTCTCTCTCATGTTATGTTTGTTCACCTTTTTGCTTATCCCCAAATGTAGAAAATCAGTTGCAGATAAGCGTGTGATCAAGTCTATTATCAAATTCAAAGGATAATTCTAGTATTACCATTTAATCTAATTATGACTATTATAATTTAAGACAAATCTGATTTTTTAAGAGAATTAACTAAATTAACTATACAGAAAATAATTACTAAAACTATAAAATAGCGAATAAAATAAATATGGAAAATAATCAAGAGAAAAGATAGACAGCACTAAGTAATTCAGTTAAGTTGGTCAAATCAAATCACTAGACTATCAATTAGAATCCCTGCAGTTCTTATAAAAGCAATCACTTAATTATATTAAATCTCTTTTCTAAATTAACTTAACACGTAAATCTGGCTCAAACCCGCAGATGCAGAAGAATAATCCTTACTCTCTTTCTAGGTACTTCGTACAAAATTTCATTAAAGGATAGAGGACTAGATTTCCCTCCCTTTATAGGTACTTAAGAATTAATCCTCAATTCTCACCTAACAATTTAAAAAATCAAATCCTTTAGAATGGTAATTAATAAATATATTAGGTGTCCAATATTAATTATTCTAATGACTAAAGGTTATATGGTTAGATCCCTTTACCCATAAACAAGTTGACAAATATAATTCCTTCTATGACACAAGCAATAATCATAAACATGCATAGGACAGTGACATATTCATGAATAAGGACAGATCATATAAGACAAAATATAAGTCTCAAATCAAATCATTAATAAAGGAATAAGTATACTGCAGGTACCCAACGTTAAGTCTAGATCATCAATTTAAAACAACTCAACTTTCAAAACCTAGCGCTATCCAAAAAGTACTAGCCCATGGTGTTTCAAGACTTGGTCGATTAAACCAAGTTTATGCATTGATTTGTGATTATAATCCTAGGTTGGGTGTTTATTAAAAATTTTTTTGATAGATGCTCAAGAAATTGTAGCATCTATCTTTATTATCTTTATGTATTACTTGTAAACTTGGGCAATCCTCATGCCTTTCTAATAAATTTTTACTTATCTAAAAAAAACACACATGGTTAGGTATGAAAGTATATTATTCACAATTAAGAAAGAAAGAATAAGAAAAACCCTAGATGTGGCGTGATCCTCCGTTCTCTCTTCCGTGGTTCTGAACCTCCTTGTTCTCCTTCTCAAGTAAGAAACACTGATGAACTCTCCCGGATGGGTGGATGGGATGGTGCAAGGAAAGAATATGGAAAAGTATGTAGGGTTGTGTAGAATTATGGAGAGTTTTTCCACCCTTTTATGTGGTGATGAGAATGAGTATATATATGTGTGAGAATTGAATAAAATAAGGAGTAAATCTTGAAAAATCAGGAAAAATATAATTATGAAAAATATGGAAGGATATTAAATTAGGAAATAACTTAGCCACAAAGAAAATAGGATATATACATATGGTAATTTTCGTAAATTTTTGGAATTCTCGCTGGCAGCTGCGCGACCTCACGATTTTGAGCATAACTTCTTCATACGGACTCCGATTGAGGTGATTTTTACGCTCACGCGATCCTATCTTCCCCGGCTTTAAAAAAATATGAAATTCTGAAATTTCGTCCATTTGAGTATGGAACGAGTCGTGCAAATGTGACATGGGTCGTGCAGATTCGACATAGCCGTTTTGATCATATCTCTCTCATCCAATCTCCGATTGAGGTGTATCTTGAGCCAAAATGACCTTCTCTTCTATAGCTTTTCAACCATATATGACATGATCAATTTGGATTTCTACATCAATACAGAAAAATTACGCAAAGAGGGTATGCGTTTTTCAGCATTCTTTCACAATTTCACTCTTCATTCCAACTTTGCACTTTTAATCCGTTTTCCACCTGAAAACACGAAATAACACCTCAAGTGCACCAATATCTTAGATATATGAAAATTAATCATTTAGTGCTAAAATACAAACATAAATTTCATAAAACAATACTAAATCGGACTCTAAAACATGCAGATTTTCACACTAAACATCTTATCAAATCTAAATGGAGAGTCATGGCCGCCACCGATGTCCTTGAGAGGTCCATCTTACCACCAACAAAAACTGAGCGCTACCTTCTACCGTCGATTAGCCACTGCAGTCTGCTGTAGATCTTTTCTATGGTTTCAACGGTTACGGTTTAGCCGAAGGACCCATGCGCTGCGGGTGTCGTCAGTGGCTACGGGTGAGCCGAAGAGCAAGCCACTAGAGTCGAGTCTGGCTGACCGGCTTCAGCTCGACAAACTACAACAAAGGCTTTCTCTGCTCTTCAAGTGAGTTTGCTCACTCGTTTAAATTAATCGTGCTGAGTTGAACATATTATTTCAAGACTTCAATAATTGAACTTGATTTTCTTACGCAGTATAAAATTGTTTTATTGAGATGATTAATTATTTATTGTTTTAGGATGCCTGGGCAGCATTTATCTCCATGGATGGTCTCGCAGTTGGAAGAACGGAAGATGATGGTTTCTCAAAAGAATTCAAATTAATTTGTTGTAGATTAATTTTTATGTAATAAAGATTACGAGTATTCAGTGTTTTGAATTTTCTGACAATTATATTCTTGTGTGGTAGTAAAAGTCAAAAGAGTGGAGATAATTTGCACCAGGAATGGCTGTTGGTAAGTGGAAATTATGGATCAATTAGATAAAGTTTTCCTCTTGATTGACATCCTATTACCATAGGATTAGACACCCCCATTTCATCTTTGGAACTCAATAGTCAATTCCACTAATTTTGCTCAATTATATGTTAGTTTAAGTAAGTCAGCTTTATGTACTTACTGGTGTTGGTTAGGCCATACTGCATGTTTTTAACTTACACAATAAAAGGGAATGTGTTTAGTTTAGATTTCATAGTGTTTGTTTAAGAAAAGATTTTGCTTGTCAACATTATTATTATTTGAAATTATATTTTCCTATTATTTTTATAATAAATTGAGTTATTCTTTATAAGTAATTAGGTTACTCTTTATAAGGAATTAGATTACTCATTATACGATATTCTATTTTTTTTTAAATGAAGTCATGTATTATGAAGAATTAAATGATATGTTTTCATATTAATTGGGTTACTATTTGTAAATAATTAGATTACTTTTTATAAAAAATTATGTTACTCTTTGATTTTGATACTCTAATTTAAAAAAAAATAATGAAGTAGTGTATTGTAAAGAATTAAATTGTATGATTTCATATTTATTGAGTTACTCTTTACAAGTAATTAGGTTACTCTTTGTAAGGAATTAAGTTACTCTTTGAAATTTATTAGGTTACTCTTTATAATAAATTATATTACTCTTTAATTTTAGACTCTAATTTTTTAACAATAAATTTTTTTTTATAATTTATTATTTGGATTACAAATTGAATATTGTATAATTTAATTCTTCACCTTATTTTCAAAAATCGAAACTCAATTTTAAAGAGTAACCTAATTTGTTATAAAAAATTCAATTAATAAAATAAAGTAACTAAAAGAAACATACATAAAGACCTTCATCATAATCTCCATTCTCGTGTTTGATAAAGTTTCGAACATGTTGAAGAAAAATTCCCTTTCTGAACTTGAACATCTCTCTTCTTAACATGTTTCTTCTTAATTTATTTATAGATACTCACTTAAGAGACGCTTGTCAACATGATAACATTAAAATATATATAAACGTTACACGTATATCCATTTTGACCATGTTTAAACATTTTGACCTTACTCATTTTTCTAGCACCGCTCCAGAGCCACGTGCAGTGCATGCTCAACCTCGCCGAGCTCCTCTGCCTCTCCGACCTCCACGTCACCATTATCCTCACCGACTTCACCCACAACCGTCTCCTCCGCCACGGAAGCATCCACTCCCGCTTCTCCTGCTACCCCAGTTTCCGCGTCGCCGCATCTCCGATGGCCTCCCACCCAACCATCCCCGGATCGACGGGGGCATCATGGAGGTTCTGCTGAGCCTTAGAGAAGTGGGCGAGCCGCAGTTCCACTAGCTGATGGAGTCCACACATGCTCTGAGTGACCGCGGCGCAAGGCATCGAATGAGCAGATTCATCATAGAATTCTGAGCGGGCCGGTGTTGGGTGGATTAGTGGTGGCTCCGCCGGTTGACATTGGCCGGAGGAAATGTTGGGATAAGGCAGATCTCCATTCATTCCTAAGGACAAACAAAGAAGAACATAAAAAGCACAACACAAGAATTTACGTGGAAAACTCCAAAATCAGAGAAAAACCACGGACCCGAGAAAATACCACTATGTGAAAAATTTTTACAATCACATAAAATTTCTCTCTCCCGACCCCAATCCCTACACCCTTACAAATCTTTGACTAATTCTCACATTTCTTCCCATTCTCACAACCGAGAATCAAAGAAAGGAATTTTAACTAGAATCAAATACAAAGATTAAAGTGTACTTGATTGGTGCACTTCACTTCAAAACTAGGGGCCTCCTTATATAGCCTAAGGAGTCCCTCCTCCTTTGCACTCCCACCTGATGTGGGACAAAAGAACATCCCTTTTATTTTGACAAAAACCAACAATCTCCACCTTGTCAAAATAAAAGAAGATTTATTGTCTTCACCGACAATCATTCTCAATCCCGAGAATCCTACTCCACCATATGAGTAGACCACTTAGAATAAACCGTTCTAAGAATTTCCTGCGGCACATATCGAAAACACCTGCTGATATTTATGGTGCTACTTCCAGCTCTTGGCTACCCCTGGAAGTCCATCAGTCATCGATATACATCCACCACACACCCTACATCACCTGTCAAGTCAATGTACGTGTGCAAACTTGTGGACCAGCTAATATTATTACACATTTTCCATGACAACTGAACATGTCACAAGGATCCCCAATAATATTAACTCAACATTCAGAACTGTTGCCGCAACAGCTCCTCCTTGACCAGAAACATCACCATTGCTCCATCGTAAGCAATTACCGTGTCATTGCTACACCGCAATTACCGCACCATTGCTCCACCTTGAGCAAAACTCGTCTGTACCGACATGACGTCGCTGCCTTTTTCCGCCAGCTACACTAGGTTTGCCTGAACCCTTTTCCTACTGACAGTGTCCTCACTTGAAGCCGACTCTAACCTCCGAAATTCACGATGCTTTCCCCACTTGTCGGTTGACTCCACGTCATTCTTTATCGATCTAGCGCCACCCGATACCAAGTACCGCATCGCCATCTTCCCCGTTGAATCGTCGCTTCCCCACGCCACTAGTCATTACCGGAAAACCCATTCCTTTCAAACTTCCTTGAGCCGACATCCATGGAAAACTCCATGCCGCTGTTAAGCCAACTCCACTACCAGGAGTCCCAGCAATTCACATTGCTGCAGGTCCAAGAACTCCGCCACTGCTGACCTACAAATCCTACCCCTTGCCACGTCACTGTCGCCATAGTCCGGCGCATTTCACCGCAAGAAAGGAGTTGCCACCGCATCCGGCTGTTCTTCTGACCCCCTTGTGCCACTAGCTTTTTCCCACTTCTTTCATGTCATCCTTAGCCTAATGAATAACCCTCTTCCTCTCATAAAGTCTTTTCTGATGTGGAAGGTCAGACTATGCTGCAACCACAGAGCATACTAAGAACTTTATAAGCACCCGAACCGGGCTCTGATACCACTTGTTGGGATAAGGCAGATCCCCATTCATTCCTAAGGGACAAACAAAGAAGAACATAAAAAGCACAACACAAGAATTTACGTGGAAAACTCCAAAATCAGAGAAAAACCACGGACCCGAGAAAATACCACTATGTGAAAAATTTTTACAATCACACAAAATTTCTCTCTCCCGACCCCAATCTCTACACCCTTACAAATCTTTGACTAATTCTCACCTTTCTTCCCATTCTCACAACCGAGAATCAAAGAAAGGAATTTTAACTAGAATCAAATACAAAGATTAAAGTGTACTTGATTTGTGCACTTCACTTCAAAACTAGGGGCCTCCTTATATAGCCTAAGGAGCCCCTCCTCCTTTGCACTCCCACCCGATGTGGGACAAAAGAACATCCCTTTTATTTTGACAAAAACCAACAGGAAAAGGAGGAGATGGCGCGGTAGTTAGTTTAGGTTGGTTTGAACAGTGAATTTGGGAATTCTCACTAATGCCAGGCTGGATAAACAAAGCGGTGTTGGGAAAGAGGAGGGTCGATCATGAGAGACAAAGAGAAAGTTAAGATCCGACGAATCCAGAAAATCCGCGACACTTCGTATTGGTGTAAATTGGGATCCGAATCTATAAATATTTCATGGGACCAATTCCACCCAAGTCCCACTTTTTACTTTTTGTTAAGATTTTAGTCTTAACTAAATAAACACTAATAAATATGAGACGCTCACTTGTGAAACAAATTATTTGTAAGACGGAGCAATCCATAATTAAAGTGTGCTTATTACCATTTTGATCGTCCCACCTAAAAAGTCTCATTTCCTTTTTTGACACATGGGACCCACCCACACCCACTAATATAATTAAAACATGGGGGCCCCACACCCACTAATACAACTACCCACTACACATTAAATAATAATACTCCTTAATCCACGTGCCCAAAAGCAAATGAGACTCTTAAGTTGGGACGGAGGGAGTAAATAAAGTATGCTTATTTGTAGTTAAAGTATGTTAATAATAAATTATATTTACAACGTTAAAATCATATTTCAATGCATAATCTACGAATTATAGAAAACATGGAGAACTTTAACAATCTGTAAACATACTTTATCTAAATAATAGATATACTTTAATATATCTCACAAACTGTCTCACTTAATTAACGTCTCACAAGAAACTTTGTCAATAAATATTATCTATATTAATTTTGAGGTGTGATATTTAAAAATAATTAAATCAAAGACTATCTTATAATTAACCAAAAATTGTCTTTGATGATAAATGGAGATGTGATATTTTAAAATTAAAAAAATAAATAAATTATGTAAATTATAAATAATTAAATGAATTCAAATTGAAGTTGGTCTCTTATGTACTCTTATGCATAAAGTGTATACGGTTATAATATTTTGTTATAAAAGGTATATCGTATAATTTTTTTATTAAAAATATCAGTTAAAATATAAATAGTATCAAATTGCCCATGATAATTATTTATTTAATTATTTCAAAATATTACATCTTCAAATTCCCAAATATAAGATATAGGTTAGTCATAGAATTTATATATTATTTCTATACAAAATTTAACCTACTTGAATTCATAATTATCTAGTTAATTTATTTTCTTTTTAAATTATATAAAAAAATATTTATTCAATGTTATATTTATTTTTTATTTGAACATCCCAATAAAAATTTCAAACACCATTTTTTGTTGAAAAAGTATCTCACACAAATAACTCCTCAACATATTTTATTTTAAAAATATTAATTCGATTAACTAGCTAAATATTTTTTACATTATTTATAATTTAAGAATGTTATAATATTTTAAAAAGGTAAAAAAAATCACATTGACAACATTTCTTATAATTTTAAATAATGAACGAATGAAATATTACAAAAATACATTAACGTATATAAATTTAATAATATATAAATTTTGTAACACCTAAAGCAATCTCAAATAATAAAAAAATACATTAAAATAAAAAAAAATAACATACACATATTTCCTTATTAATAAAAAAAATGTGCACAGCATATACGAATAGTGATTAGTAAAATAAAAAAGAAAAATCAAAATAAAATGTAGATTTCTTTTTATTCTTTCCTTTGTCTGTTGTGTGTGTGAGTGAGTGTGTGTTGTGTGTGTAAGGTGAGTGTATATTTGTATGTGCGTTTGTGAGTCTAAGTGCGTGTTGTGTGTGTGAGGGAGTGTGTGTAATTGGTGTATTTTTGTACGTGTGTATTTTTAGCATGTGGTTACGTGAAATTTTCGGTGGGCGTTCAAAGCAATTTTTTTTAATATAATAAAGAAATTGGTATTTTAATAAAGTTTGGTGATATTATTGAAATTTCACACTTTTTTTTTTCTATAATTCGGATGCCTTAAGCGAAAGGTTGCGTGTTAATAGTGCAGCCTGAGATATTATTATAATATTAATTAATTAAATAAAAATTATAAGAAACGGTAGATAATTGAGATGTTGCAGACTGCAGACACATTTAACTTAATACTCCCCATTCCAAACAAAGAGGGTCCAAAATGGAATTTAAGAAGGGAGTAAATATAACATGAGACAAAACATAGGTGTAGGATAATAGATAAAAATCTACATTACTTTGTGGGTTATTGTTGTCATTGAAATCAAAGAACAAGTCAAAGCAGATTAATTTATCCCCACCGATGAAGTTTCAATAATTGCAAAATTCAACACTATCGATGTATACGAAAAATGGCTACTATTATTCTACTCCCTCCGTTCCATAGTTGTTGTCTGCATTAATGTAGACACGGAATTTAAGAAAAATTAATTTTTTAAGGGTATTGTGGTATTTTTAGGTAATAAATAAATTATAAAGTATGTTATGTGTGTTAGGTGGGTGTGGTAAAATTGTAATTATGATATTTTTAGGGGTGAGAATTGATGTGATATTTCTTTTTTTTGGAATAAGATAATTAGTTTGGGACGGATAAAAACAAAAAGTAAAACAACGAGTTTGAGACGGAGGGAGTATTTGGTTTATTCTGTCACACAAATGCACTCCACCTGGGATTTTAATCCGACAGGTCGGGTTATTCATGGATATCCGAGGTAATAAGCATGAGTAGGGTAGGCTTTATCGGGTAATAGGTATGGTAATATCCGAACTTAATAAAAAATTTGTGGGTGTGCATAGGGTACAGGTTCACCTTTTATACCCGATACTATATATCACTTCTTCCATCCCGCATTAAGGTTTACATTTTGTATTTTTATTGTCCCACGTTAAGGTTTATATTTTATTTTTTTGTCCCACAAAAAGCAATTAATTATTCTATGTAAGATCTACACATAAAACTAATACAACTACTCACTTTATCTTAAATATTATATCACATAATCTCCGTACAAAAAACAAACGTGAACTTTAACGCGAAGCAAACGTCAACTTTAATGCGGGATGGAGGGATTACATATTATATTTATATAATAATGTTCTCTCTATACACTCCCTCCGTCCCTCATTAAGAGAGCCATTTGTTTTTTGATACGTAGATTAACGAGTATTATTATTTAATGTGTAGTGAGTAGTTGTATTAGTATGAGTGTGGGTCCCAATATTTAATTGTATTAGAGTGGAATGTGTGGGTCCCATATATATAAAAAAGAAAATAAGACTATTTGAATGAGACGATCAAAATAAAAAAATAATCCTCATAACCTGGAGAGAGTAAATGACCAAAAATATTGACTGTATTGTCACATCAACATTATGATAGGAAAACCTGAGATGGGTAAATTTTGAGAAAATTTTAAACTTTCCCAGCAAGTTGGATTAAATTTGAAGCAAAATGATCCATATCAAAAGAGGCGTACTTCTGTGACCCGTGATCACTGGTGACCACGGGTCCAATCCATTCCTTGAAGACAACTAAATGCAATCTCCACCGTTCAACACCAAATAACTTAATTAAAAATGAATAGCTACCTAAGCAGTCGGTTGAAGCACAGTTTATTGCTACATATCTGTACTGTCCGCGGTCTTGTCACATGCACTTAACGTGGTCTTGTCGCGTGTAAAGCTGTCCCCAAACGCAGAGTATGCTTTGATAGCTCCACTGTACATTGGGGCTTTTGTATTGAGGGTGAGTTCTTCAAAATTTTTGCTTTTCTTCCCTGCCCAGGAAGAGCATTTGGATTTGGGGATTAAATCCCTAGAAATTGGTTTGTTCTTTCCACGTGATACTATGTTTTCCATCTCGATTAATCCCTCCACCATACTCTGATCGAAACCCTGCTGCAATTTCCTCCCCCCCGGCACCTTCGTCTTCTCGATCGACGGGAATCGAGCGGCGGGGGACACGGCGCCGCCGCCGCCGTCGGGTTCCTAGAAAGCGAAGCCGGAGGTGGACGCCGCCGTGGGGCTCGGCCCGGTTAAACGCTGGACTAATGACATGAACTCACTGGGGTTTGCATGTATGATTTTGGGGGAGAAAGGCCTCCTTGATCGCCGGCGGCCGCGACGGCGCATGGGCAGGGTAGTGGTGGTGTCTCACCTGTGGCGGGACACAGGTAGCTTTCAACCGGCAGTAAATCCGTCTCACGCGCCTTTCTCCTCCGTCGCCGGTGCTGCTGCCGCTGCCGACGTGTTGGTGGTTCAACGAACAGTTCTATCGGGATCCTTCTAAAGATGCAAGGAGGAGAGATGATTGAAGACATGGGATACAGAGCAACTATACAAAATTAATTTAAAAATAAGAATAAAAGCTGCAAAGTGTAGGAAGTAGGCCTGCAATGTACTGCTGGTGTGTGCTTTTCTGCTCCCAAACCTATTACCGGCTACGAATTGGGTCTTGGGTGACCCGTGGTCACCCAAGAATCACCCATATCAAAAAGACTAATATTGAAAATTTAAATACTTTAGATAACTAGATGTGAGTTTAATTATAGTTAGTGTATCAAATATGATAATTTCTCAATACCCTAAATAATTGTAGTACTTCAAATTTTTCATTAAGGTACATGAATTATTTATTATTATTATTAATTAATTAATAACGACTCCATGATTTATGATTTGATTATTTTATTATGAGTTGAATAAATAGTAGGTACAAAATATATTTAATACTTATATTTATTCATAAATATGTTATTTATACGAATGTATATTAGTGTACTTTATATTGAGAAAGAAACTGAAAATACGCGATTAAATTGAAGAACCCTACAACATTGTACATTACTGTGCATTCTTGAGAAAGAAACAAAAATACGTGATTAAATTATAAAACCCTACGAATGTAATTTTTGAGAGATAAATGAAAAATACACGATTGAAACTATTGTTAAGTACATTAGTGTGCATTATTAGAGAGAAATAGAAAATACGCAATTAAATCAAAAAACATACGAATGTACGTTGGGGTGCATCTTTAAGAACCCTATATATGTACTAGCATCTTTAAGAAAGAAACAGAAAATACGTGATTAATTAAATTGAAAATAGGATTATTATAATTAACCTTAAAATCTCTCTTCCATTGTTTTTATGTAATTTAGTGTACATTAGTATTCAATTAAACTATTGCTAAGTGAAAACATTGAAATATTCAGCGTTGTAAATAAAGGTAAAGCTGAAAAAAAAAATTAATATATTTATTAGTAATTAAATTAGATATAAGCGTAACTATCTATAATAATCTCTTTCATTACATGGGCCATTTTCTAACCCATTCGCCCACTCGAGTTTTTTGAGTGGAACATTTTCTCTTTCATTACATGGGCCATTTTTTAACCCACTGGCCCACTCGATTAGGGTTTTTTGAGAATATATAAATAATGAGAGGCCACCCATTATTTCTTTCACTCGACTCTTATAATCTGTTTGCTTTTGCTTTTGTGCTTAGGTGCTCTTAATTTTTTGTACCGATGAACTATGAGATTTTTGCTGGTTGCATTATCCCCTTGTTTTAGCTTTCTACTAATTTCTTCTACTAGATTTCTTCTACTGGTTGGTTGGTGATTCCAAATTTGACTGTTTTAGTATTTTGTTCTTGTTTCTCTTTTCTTTTGGACAGTCTCCAATGGCAGCAAACCCCTCCTTCCAAAAGATTTTGCTGCAATCTGATGTTAAAATGGTAAAAAATGTTTTTGTTATTTTTGTTTTTGTTTTAATTTTAATTATAATAATACTTCTATTTTGTTACCAACCCTTGTTCCAGATTACTCCAATTCCAAACACTTTCTCTGGCAATATCTCCCCCAAATCGGGGAACATTCTGTAACCCTCAGATCGGCTGAAAAGGATTACTTAGTCAAATACTCTGCTGCTAATCATTGCTTCAGAAATGGCTGGCAAACTTTTGCTAAACATAATCATCTTAAGGTGGGAGATGTTCTCAAGTTCACGCGTGTAGAGCTCGACCCCTTTGTTTTCGAGGTGATCAAGATCCCTGCTACCGAGGACCCCGGTGCCGCCGCTTAGTTTGTTTTGAATGCAAAGATAATCTTGGTAATTTTATTTTTTCCACCCAACTAATGGGCATGTTTCATCATTTAAATATAATTTTCTTTTAAGAAGAACCTAATCATCTGTCCACTGAGCCCATTGGGCCAAAAAGTAAGTACCTGGAAAACAATTGGCCTTCAAAATGTAAACAATCATTAGTTTTAAAACTAATTTCTTAGTAAAACAAGAATGGTGTTTTTAATTGAGATGACATATATACTTGATAAATGTGGAGTATTGCACTGGTTTATATTTAGGCCATCTCCAATAGTTTGCACCATTTTACAGTGAAAACAGTAATTTATCTCCAGCAGTTTGCACTACTTTTTCCACTAAAAAATAAAAAATTCATTTACTCTTTATTTAATTTTTTTCCTACATAATTAAAATTATTTTACATTTAATTTTGATATATTTATCTTTAATTTAAACAAAATAAATATATCTTAAATATTTAAAAAATATTCATTAATTAATAAAACACTTGAAAATTAATTACAATATGATCAAAAACTTAATAAATAACTATTCTTCTAAATTTAAATATTAACATTAATTTAAATAACTATCTTAAACACTTGCCTCATAATTAAATATTAATATTAATTTAAATACTTTAACAATAAAATATGAATATATAATTAAAACATAATTTAAAAAAAAAGAAAGAAAAAGTGTCAAGGTTGGGATGGCATCACCACCGCAAATTGGGGTGGATTTGGCAACCAACACAAAAATGCCGTCCCATTTGCCGAGCAAGAAATTGACGGTAAAAGTGGAATCTATCTCATTTTGCAGAGCCGCTGGAGTTGCCCTTGCAAGGTACTCACGCTGAAAAGCAAAATCTAAAATCTATCCAATCTACTTTATAGATTAAGGGTGAAAAATTAGAAGAGCTAAGTCTAACAAATTAGTGAATTTTTACTACATCCTTGGTCCAATTGCTCACGGAATACATCTTAATAATTCAAGTAGAGTTTAACAATTTGAGTCAAAATCTTGTCAACAACGCATGCAGGTGATAGCATTCTGAACAAAAAAGTAGGGTGTCCCTCACTCTCCATATGTTGTAGATCATGGAGTATGGTGAACAATTTCGTGATCTCATCAGCATTTATCTTCCTTAGAGCTAGGAGTTAAACTAGTTGAGCGAGCTCGAGTACCCTATACTCGAGCTCGGCTCTTTATGATGACGAGTTTATATATGAGCTCGACTCGAAAAATACTCGAACGAGTTCGAGCTCGACTCGTTAAGCAAAAATATTGAGTTTTCGAGCCGAGTCGAGTCGAGCCGAGTATTAATTAATATATTTTATATTTTTATTATATTTAAAATATTTATTTTATTATATGTTATTATAATTATATAATAATAATAATATTATTAATTAATTATTTTCAAGCCTTAACGAGCTGAGCCGAGCTGGGTTCATTACCTAAATGAGTATATATTCGAGCTCAAAAAGCAAACGAGTCGAGTCGACGAGCTACTCGTTTGACATAATAGCTCTACTCAGAGCATCTCCATAGAGTTGAATCTCTTTCTCCAACCGATATCGTTCCTTACAATATTCCATATACATAGTGTGTAGGGGCAGTGGAAGAAAAAATGTGCTTGGATCTCCTTAGCTCCCATACAAAATCCGTAGCTGAAGTCCCCATTCAAATTCCATACTCTTATCCTTCATCTACATACTTCCTCTACGTAGAAGTCGTTTTCAAATTAGATACATCATTATTTATCTATAATTCGTTGGTACAAAAAAAAAGAGCCCGGCCAGGGATTGATCGGGCCGTGTCGTGAGAATAAAGAAAGGCATGAAACTATGTTTTCTCACTATTCATTTATGCCAGCTTGCTTGTAAACAAATGAAGCTTTTTCTACTTCATCCTTCCTCATCTTTGCATGCAGTAATGAGGGTAGAAATTTTCCATGCACACATTCTCGCATGATATGAACCAACGATTCTGTTTCTCTTTCTACTCTGAGTATCAGATTTTTCAAGTGGATCAAAGTGGGTATGAAGTGTTGGCCCGTTGGCCATTGGAGTGACTCTAGTTCACTCACAACTTCTAAGATACACTTCATGGATCCATCTCACCTAGAGAGAGGACGCCTCAGTATGTATATCCCATAAAGAAGTAGCCATCAGAGCACTCACTGTTCCATGTAGCTATGTCCTTCAACCCTAATCCTCCATGTAGCTATGTCCTTCAACCCTAATCCTCCACTACATTTGGGTTGGATAACATCTTTCGTGGTTTCCACTCTTGCAACAACTCTGGGTACCTTAACCATCATGCATTAAAAGGAGAGTACACCATAGATCCCTTTAAGTGATTAATTCAAGTCTACATGTAAAAGAAAGAAGTTTGGATGACCATTTGTTGATCACGCACCAAAAGGAGAGTACACCATAGATCATTGAAGTGATTAATTCAAGTTTACCTGTAAAAGAAAGAAGTTTGGATGACTATTTGTTGATCATGCTGTTGATTTTGTCCATCATGGGTTTGAATTGCTGTACTCTTATTCTCTTGCTGTTGATTGGAATACCCAAATACTTGAACGGAATAGAGCCTCTATTATATGGCAGAATGGTGCATATTAGATCAGTCTGTTGTGGATTAACACCTGTCATGTAAATATTCGATTTTTGGGGGTTGATAGAAAGGCCCGATGTTCTTCCAAATAATTGTAGAACTCTATCCACTAAGGAAGCGGTTGAAGTATCTCCATATCCCATTATTAAAAGATCAGTGAAGATCATATGGGATATCTCCACTCTTCTACAGATTCTAGAATGGTACTTGTAATCACCCAATCTGATTCTACTAACCATTAGACGACTAAAGTATTCCATGCACAGAACAAATAGCATAGAT
Source organism: Pogostemon cablin (assembly GCA_023678885.1). Lineage (NCBI taxonomy): Eukaryota > Viridiplantae > Streptophyta > Magnoliopsida > Lamiales > Lamiaceae > Pogostemon > Pogostemon cablin. The sequence continues at coordinate 9,612,843 of CM042965.1, forward strand.
GATATTGGATCACCTTGCCTCGACCCTCTTTTTTCTTTGAAGAATCTTTTCGGGTTTCCATTGATTAACAATGAATATGAGGTAGTAGATTCGCACTGTTTGAACTAAATGAGGAACCTGTCAGGCATTCCAAGCTCATGTAGCATTGAAAACAAGAAATTCCAGTTGACAGAGTCATATGCTTTAGATATGTCCACCTTTACAGCCATTTTATGAGATACACTTCTAATTTTCCTTCCTTATCCTCGAAGGACTTCTTCTGCCAACATCACACAATCCTTCATTTTTCTATCCTTAACGAAACCAAATTGAGCAGGACCTACAACAAGGGGGAGACATCTTCTCAATCTGCTAGCTATCACCTTAGCTATGATTTTATATACCGTATTCCAACAAGAGATTGGTTTAAAATCTTTTACCCCTGGCTGATGTGTCGATTTCGGAATGAGGGAGATAAATGTCGAGTTGAGCTGCTTAAGGAGCTTCCCTTTTCTGAAGAATTCAATGATTGCCTTCGTAAGATCTTCGTCAACCACGTTCCACGCTTTTTGGACAAATAATGAAGTGTATCAATCAGGACCAGGGGATTTGTTTTTATTGATCAACCATAACATACTCTTTATTTCTTCTGTTGTTACATCTTCAGATTATCACCTCTTCAGGGTTACTCTTTGGCCCCAAATTAACCATCTCTGGATCAACATTCTCAGATACTGTATCTTCCACCAAGAGTATAGTGTAGTAATTGACAAAGGAGTCAACCATCACTTGGTAGGAAATGAAGACCTTCCTCCGAGAAGATCCTGTATATACCATTCTTCACTGCATTTCCATTAATCAAGAAATAAAAGTACCTGGAGGGTTTACCTTGATTTTTTATATGTTGATTCCTCAAGATTTGTGAAATGTAACTCGCTTCGCAGGTCTTCAGGAACTTCAGAATTCCAAGTTTTTCATTGAGTTGAGTGAATATGTCTCTGGTATGTGCATCATTCATGGATGATTGATGAAGCAGGGCCACCTTCTCTCTGGATCTATTTACTCTCGCAGTGATGTGAGAGTATTGCTATTTGTGGAGGTCTTTCAACGGCTTCTTGAGTAGCTTAAGTTTTGACCATACAGAAAATTGTCTAGTCCCTCTGATATGTACCTGCCAGTGTGAGCAATTAATTGAATAAATCGATCATCATTAGTCCAGAGATTAAAAAACCTGAACGGTCGAATCGAAGGAGTCTGCAGATCGAGAAAAGTAGATGGACAGTGATCTGAGTCAGCACCCTGTGGTAGGAATTTTGTCTCCACCCTCCACCTTTGTGCCATTATATCCCATTTGCAACAAGAAGAATGGTGTTTTCAATTGAGATGACAAATTTATGAAACGTATATCCATTTCATTTGCAAAGAAGAATCACTCCGCTTATGAACATTACTTTTTCACAAACACGTATAAGAATCATGCTTATGCACCATTTGGTAAAATAGTTACTAATATAATTCTATTATTTTATATTAAAAGAATAATATGAGGATATATCAAATTTTAGAATAAATATATAATTTTTAAATTTAAATATGTTAAATTTTATTTTTTCCATTTTTTTATTTACATGATCCACACACACCCACTAATACAATCAAATTATGGGTCCTGCTCTATCACTTATACAACTATCCACTATACATTAATTCATATGCGTTTGAGTGTGTCCCAGTAAATCTGTATGGTAATTGATAATTAGCAATAATTTGATCTATTTTAATAGAGGAAGTATTTCATAAAATTTATTCCATAATAATAAACATTCTTATGATTGATAAAAAAATAAATAAGAGTTAGGCTTGCGTGCGTCCGAGTACACGTCGTACGCCTTTAGAATGATCATACATTCATACTTGTTATTTGCTAATTATATTCACAACTAATCACAATAATAACAAAGCGGGACTATTTTAACGTAATCTTGCTCTATTTTTCTTCGTTTAGGAAGATAATCAAAATCAATTTTAAATTAAACTAATGGGTAATTTTATTAATTTTTTTAAATAAATCGTGAATATAAGTGAATTTAGAATCCACACACTAAAGATCAATTTTAAATTAAACTAATGGGTAATTTTATTAATTTTTTTTTAATAAATCGTGAATATAAGTGAATTTAGAATCCACACACTAAAGAGTGTTTTAAAGAGTGTTTTTAAAAGGGATAATATCTTAAAGATAAATCATATATACTCACTCCGTTCCAAAATTGATTGCACTGTTACTGTAGATACGGAGTTTAAAAAATGTTGACTTTTTAGGGATATTGTGGTATTTTTAGGTAATAAATAAATTATAAAGTAAATTATGTGTGTTAGGTGACTGTGGTAAAGTTGTAATTAAGATGAACTTTTAGGGGTGATGATTGATGTGATATTTCCTTTTTTGGAAAGATGCAATCTATTTTGTAACGGATAAATGTGGAAAGTGTACAATCAATTTTGGGACGGAGGGAGTAGTAGTTATACATACTAGAATAAAATAAAAAAGTAAATTCAATCAACAAACAAATTCGACTGTATAATAGTAAACGTATAATAGTAAACGTTACAGTTTGACGGGATCGGAGTGAATAGCACGTATCGAAGAAAAGACGTACGGTAGAAAACAACTGATGCAACATCGAAGAAAAGACGTAGAGTGCAAAAGTATCTGATAGATATAGATATTCAACCATGATGATGTATAAATAGCAATAAAACGAACATTTCCATATGTCGAATATTAAAAAAATATTTTCTTTTTTGTTATTATTAATTCAAATCAATAAATTCACTCCCTAAAAATAAAAAATAATACACAATATTAATAACCTTACAATATTATAATATTACAGAAATGTCACATTCTTTTCCCACACAATTTAGTCAAAGTCAACTATATCATACACTCTATTCTACCCAACTACCCAAAATACCCCTTTTCTTTTTACATCACACCATCAAAGAGTTACTTTTCTTAACTTACATGATCCACACACACCCACTAATACAATTAAATTATAGGACTTACTCTCACACTCATACAACTATTCACTACATATTAATTCACGTAAATAAATTTAATGGGCAAAGACGTGGATGACACAAATAAATAAATTTATTTTAATAAGCAAAGACTTGATGGGATCGTCTTACTATTTTCATCCCAATCCATGTGTTTTAGTAGCTTAGGCAAAATCACCAGATCGGGAATTTCCCGTTTCCCATAAGGAATGTAGCGTTCTTCATACTCCTTCCGTTCCAGGTTAAGTGGATAATTTTTTTATTTTGATCGTTCCACCCAAAAAGTTTCATTTTCTTTTTATACACATGGACCCACACACAATCTCTAATACAATTAAAACGTGGATCCACATTCCCACTAATACAACTACCCACTACACATTAAATAATAATACTCCCTCCGTCCCGTTGAAACGTGGGCGTTTACTTTTTGCACGTTGATTAAGGAGTATAATATTTTAATGCGTAGTGAGGTGAGAGAAATAATATATTAATGTAAAGTGGGTAGGTGTATTAGTATGACATGTGAGCCCATAGAGAGAAAATTAATTAATATGTGTGGGTCCTCTTTACCAAAAAGGTAAATGCACACTTTGTATTGGGACAGACCAAAATAGAAAAATGCGTACATTTCAATGGGACGGATGGAGTACTCCTTAGTTTACGTGCAATGGACCCACACAACCTCTAAAACAATTAAAATATGGACTCACACTCCCACTAATACAACTACTCACTACACATTAAATAATAATACTCTTTAGTTTACGTGCAAAAAAGCAAATAACGCTCTTACCCCTTGACGGAGGGAGTATATTACATATATATATTTTAAAAATAATTTTATTGTAATTATTTTATAATCAACAGGAAATTATAGTCTTACTATAATTGTTATTTAAAAAATATAATAATTTTTTATTTTATAGTTAGTATGTTAGATAAAAAATAATATTAATATTTTTAATAAAAAGTGACATGAGATAAAGAAAAGATGATAATCTATCTTTGCAAAAATATTGTAATTATTTTATAATGAACAGGAAATTATAAAGTCATACTATAATTATTATTTAAAAATATAATAATTTTTTATTTTTATAGTAAGTATGTTAGATAAAAAAATAATATAAATATTTTTAATAAAAAGTGACATGATATAAAAAAATGTGATTATCTATCTTTGCAAAAATATTTCGTAAAATTAATTAAAAATGATATCTAATTAACAAAAATAATAATTAATTTTAATTGAATTATTTTATGTAGTTATCACTTTCATTATAAAACATTATCGTTTTCACTATAAAATGTTATCACTTTTATTAATACTATAAATATTTTATAAAATAACATTATCACCTTTTAGTAATTTAGTATTCCCTCCATCCCAAGAATACATTCGCGTATTCTTAGGCACGAAGTTTAAAAAAGTAATTTTTTGGTGGTGTGATGTAAGAAAGAGAAGGGATATTTTGGGTAGTTGAGTAGAATAAAGTGTATGATATAGTTGACTTTGACTAAATTGTGTGTAAAAAGAAGTCGGCCGATGAGAGTGGAAATTCATGTACTTTTGGGTCCGATTTGATACCTTTTTGAGTGTATAATTGATATTATTTGCAAAAATCTTATTACTTCTAATTATTATTGATTAAAAGGTGCTTGAGAGGTATTTTGTTGTATTTTAATAGGAAAAATGATAAAAAAAAATACTAAATTGAAATGAAGGGTGAATTTGTGCAAGATGTCAAGGAAACAGAGGACTGTATTCTGTGATTTTTCTGTATTTTTGTGGTATTCTAAACTGATCATATGATATATTTTTAGAAAGCTACAGAAGAGAGGGTCGTGTGAGCGCAAGAATCACTTCAATCGGAGTCCGAATGAAGAAATTATGTTCAAAACCGTGAGGTCGCGCAGCTGCCGATGAAAATTCCGAAAATATACGAAAATTACCCTTTTTTCCTATTTTCTTGGTGGCCAAGTTATTTCCTAATTTAATATCTCTCCATATCTTCCAAAATTATATTTTTCCTGATTTTTCAAGATCCCACATCATTTTACTCCTTATTTTATTCCTTTATCACACCTATATATACTTCATTCTCATCACCACACAAAATCGTGGAGAACCCACCTAATCTACCACCACCACATCATTTAGGGTTTTTAACCCTTATCCACCATATCCATCTTTCATCTTTTACCCATCATCCGCCATCCACCATCTGGAGAGGATTCAAGAGAGTATTCGTCTACTTGATCGGAGACGGGAATTCTGGAGAAGACGGAGTTGAAGAAGGAGAACCAAACAAATAAGTTTTCTTTTCTTTACTTTATTCTTTCTAGTTTTTAGACTCATGGGTAAGTCTTCTTCCATAGACATGGTTGTTGCTTGTAACACCATGGGCTGAGTATCTTGTTGGTATTGTTAGGGATTTATACAATTTTGATTATGTGATTTGATTGTCCTAAACTTGGATTTCTTATATTGCAGATTATTTATTTTCTTATTGAAGAGCATATTTTGAGACTTCATATTATTGTGTTTTGAGTCTTGATTTCCTTTAATTATTCATGACGGTATCACTAATTGATAGTTAATAGAATTCTTTATTTCTGTATGATAATTGTTGTTTCCTGTGACAGTTTTAGGGGATTGACCTATAATACCTAAGAGTGTTAGACAATCAATTTGGAATATTAATTACTTGGTAAAACATCATTATTAGGTAATTGATAAGAAGACAAAAGGGGTTAACAATCGCGTACCTAGAAATGGAAGTCTAGTTCTCTAGCCTTTAATGGAATTTAGCATGAAATACCTATAGAGGGAGAGTGAGTTAATGTCTTATCGATCCTAGGATTTTCAGCTCATTATAAGTGTTAGATCTTACCCGATCAAGTGATCTAACTAGGCTTAGCGATCCTCTTATAAATATCTGCAGGTAATTAATTTGAATTTAGAAAAATCTGTCACATGGTTAAGTTGGATTGTCCTTAGCATTATCAATCTCTTATTTTGGAATGCTTGATTGTTTTCTCGAAATCGTATCTTATTTTATTTATTTATTTATTATTTTTACTTTTCTTGGTTAATAAAACTTGAGATTGTCTTGAATAGAGATAGTCATATTAGATTTATTTGTCACTCTGACACTATCCCGTGGGTTCGATAATTTAACTTGGTTACACGCGCACTACAATTGATCTCTTACACTTGAGGGTGAGATTCATATTTTCCTAAAGAAAATAGAAAATAGCGGCCATGGATATCTTTCATCATTGCCATCGTACTCTAATCTTTGTGCTTCTTCATCAATCATGTACTTGTGGCAAGGGATGGTCTTGTTGGAATTCTTAAAATTTATCTTTACTTTGCCAACCATATTTTGATCATATCTCATCAACCTTTCCATTCTACTCCATCACGTACTCTTTCTTCTAATAAAAAATCCCAACTTCTCTTCTAACACCTTGTCCATAAGAATATGAGAGGAATCATTAGGTAATACAAAATCAATAAAAATAGTATCATCAAATTCAATGCAACTTAAAGAATTTAAAGATTTAGAGATGCTCGTTTCATTCTTCAAGTCATCTTCGGTTGCTTCTTGACTTTGCTCTTCTTCTTTATCTTCTTCCAAATTTTTAAAAAAATCGACCTCCAAGCATCACACACAGAGCGAACATACCTAGGTGCGTTTGAAACAAGAAAAGAACATCACACCCCCCAAACTTAGACGAAAACGTGAGTTGAATCTAAGTTTCAAAGGATGTAGTTACCTTAAGTGTAATCACGCACCTTGAGTATAAATCACCTAGCACAAGATACAACAAAGCAAATAAAATAAAAGCTTTAAAACGATGGGTTGCCTCCCACCAAGCGATCTTGTTTAACGTCGATGAGCTTGACGAAAATCAAATTTTCTCTTTTAGGTGCTCGGTAACTTCCTCCTCAAGTGAAAGGAATCGCTCCTTCCACTTTAGTTCCTCAACTCTTGCTTCTTCTCCTTGTAAATCCCTGCAATTATTTGATTCATGTAAGCATTCAAGGAATTCAAGAGAAAGCTCATTAGAAAAATCATTAGTAATAGTAGTAGGAGGAGTAAGAAATTCGCTTAGGCTTGTTTCTAATGGATCCTTAGAAAGGATTATGGGTAAGCTCTCCTTAGCGATTTCCTCTACTATGTCAATGCTTTTGTACTCTTCAAACGAAAACTTAAGACCTTCAGATTGCATTCCACTGCGCAATGGAACAACAGTTTCTTCCTCAAACCCTTCTTCAACCTCTACTCTTTCCTCTTGTTGATGTAGTTGGAGCATAAGCATATCCAAAAGCTTTTGTCTCTCTTCTGTTTGCTTCTTCATCTCTTCTTGTTGCTTCTTCAACTCTTCAAATAAATTCTTGGATTCATGAAATATTTTTATTGAAGTAGAATAAGTGTTCTCTTGATAAGGTTGATATGAATTTTCATTGTAAGCACAAGATCATTCATCTTCATATCTGACTTGATTGTAGTATTGAGAAGGAACTTGTTTCATTGGAAAATCATAACCATAGTACCTCTCATCCATGTAATATGGAGGAGGAACCATAGCATTCTTATTTCCATAGAATTTCATCTCTTGTACCTCGAAAATATTAAAGTCAGAATATGTTCAAATAAATAAATAAAAATAAAATAAAGCAATAAAAAAATCCTAATTAAAAGTGATAACAAATAATTTAGTGGTTTCTTATTTAAACAATCTAATCCTCGGCAACGACGCCATTTGCTTGTTCACAATTTTATATGTGTGTCCCCAAGTGTAGGGAATCAATCGTAGCTCAGCGTGTGACCAAGTAAATGTTGGCAATTGGATCGTGCGGTTCAACGTGATCCGTTAGGACAACGAGTAAACAAAAATCAGCGGAAGCATAATTAAATCATTTACCGTACTTCTGGGTTGGTGTAGAGGTTGATCGTTGCAGAGAACCACCTCTCGATCTTCTGCTGTATGACCCAAGTCGAATCCTGCTGTTGTGTGGGCAACAATCTGCAGGATTCTCTCAATCTGCTTCTTTCCCTAACTCACGTTGAAAGAGGCGCAGTTACTTAGGTTTCCAGAAGCTGAGATGACTATATATATTGGGTTACAGCAGGGACTAGGAGGAGAAATTGGGCTGGGCCTCAATTGAACTTAATTAACCAAGCTTAGCCCAAAGCTTTTAATTAAATCCAATAATAATAATATAGTCCACTAAAATATTATTATTGCACTACCCGTCCAATCCCAAAATTATGTTCTGGGCTCCTTCTTATTATAAGCCCGATAGTCTCCCCACGTTTAAGATATACAATGCCCATTAATTAATTAAGTTACTGACAACTCAAATTAATTAATATCTCATCCGAGAGTAGTACCACTCAACCTTATTATCATGCCGGAAATTAATCCACTTGCAAGATTTACATGATAAACCTTATGAGCTCCTCAAGGGGACATCATCAACCTATAACGGACATGGATTCCTTCTACAATCAACAGCACACCATAGATACAGCACTACTTCCCAACTCACCGAGTTTGTTGATTTAATACATATAAATCTCACCCATTGATGAATCAAAGAAATACATACTGCCCTACGTGTCGAGGTTATTGTATAGGGATTAAGAGTACGAACTTCCATAATAACAGAGATCAAGTTCTTCTATAAGTCAGTATAAGTCGAACGATCTCAGGCGGTCCTGCTCAATACACACAAGTGCACTAATGTGATTCTATAGCCAAGACAAGCTAATACCAAACCACACTACAACCATACCGATAGAGAGTCCCCGTCTATCTCGGTTGTGAGCATCTGTTTATACTTTATAAGGAAACCGATAATATGATCTTCCGCGTGTTGTCGCACAACATATTATCTACAGTATAAAGTAAATGGACTATTACATCATGCATATAAAATAAATTATAAGATGCAATCATTTGATCAATGATTCTCATTTCAAATATTGTTATGACATTGTTCATACTAAAGCTAGACTTTTAGTATACAATCCAACAATCTCCCACTTATACTAAAAGACTATGCTGTCATGTCTTCTGCCATACATCTGATTCCTACTCCCACTTACGCGACCATTAAAAGCTCTCGCCTTAAGGTCCTTGTAAATGGTTTACTAGGTCATCATCCGATGCAATTTAGGCGACAACAACCTTCCCCTCATCATACGATTTCTCGTAACAGGTGGTACTCGCGCTCCATGTGTTTAATTGCCTTATGGACTTGTGATTTCTTCAAGTTTGCAACTGCACCAATATCATCAATGTAAATTGTGATTACCTTGGGCAAACTTAGAAACACTTCAAAGTCCATCATGAAGTCTCTAGAGTCATATAGATACTTTGGCTGCCTCATAGGCTCCAATTCATCATCTTTCCATGATGGAGTCCGGAGTCTGAAATATATTTCTATATAACACTCCTCCACATTATGACTCTACTTCCTAAGATTAAACACATAACCTTTGAGGAGAATTTACTGCCGTCCAATCTGACTAAAAAATCTGAATCTTTGTAAACCTCAAGAAGCAGTGAATCTGTTTAGTAAATCCACATATAATTTCCAGTCCTTCTCAGGCACTTTATATATGTCTTACTACAGTTCATCATTCTTGTTCCGGGTTACATTGATACCTTCTGTTCATGCGTTCAGCAACACAGATATCCAACTTCGTTCATAGCATTCTTTAGATTAAGCTTCCTTATTCGCCGAAGCATAAGGAACCGCTTTCATCTACTATATCTTCTTCTTGTGTTTCAAAGACACATTCACTTAGATATATTTACATGCTAAACGAGTATGGACTGTATCATTTTATGAAACTTGAGATAAGCATAACATCCTTTCTTGTGATCCGTATTACCGTGATCAAAAGGATGTATTTTGCCTTTCTTAAGTCCTTCATCACTACCGCTTTATTAACCGTACCCATACGCCTGATAATACTCTTTCATTGTCTCCAATGAGCAAGATACTATCTACGTATAGTACAAGAAACACCACCACGTTTCCGTCACTCTTTACAACACACAAGACTCATCCGCTCATTGATTTAAATCCATGCCACTGGATTATCTAATCAAAACAGATGCTTCACGATCTTAAAGCTTGCTTTAGTCCATCGCTGGACACTTTTAAGCTTACTATCAAAATGCTATTAGTACTTTGCAATGAATTACTCTGGTTGCTTCACATAGATGTTTTCCTCAAGACTTCCAATCAGGAAAGCTGTCTTGACATCTATTTGCTGTCCCTCATAATTTAATATGAGCAGCAATAAATAAAAGAATCTGGATCAATTTAAGCATAGCTACCAGCGAATATGTTCCCTCATAATCGAGCCATTTCTTTCTGAGTACATCTTTTCGCAACAAGCTTTGCTTCCAAGATTTTCACCTTTCCGTATGATCCTCTTTTATTTCCTATGATCACTTGCAATGGTTTTTACATCATTTAGTGGTCATACAAGTTCCCAGACTTAATATGGAATCCATAGATTCTATTTCAACATTCATTGCAACTTAATAAGATTCCGCATTTTCATCTTGTAGTGCTACGTCGTATTCGTGGGTCAATACCATGTTTACTAGGGACCAAGTCTCACGACTCTCCCAAAACATATATTTATGGGTTATCATACAACCCTCCCACTACGACAAGGCACTACATGTAGTTGTGTATCAGACGTGACACGCGTTGCAGTTTACCTTGTGGTATATCCTCTTGTACACTTGGTACTTATACTTAGTGTTTTCCTCTCACTTCCTTTAGAACAACTTATACGTGGGCTTGTGATTTATTACATAGTCCTTTTCCAAAAATCTGGTTATTGTGTTAAAAATTACCCTTCGATCATTTGGACTAAATAAATCACTATCCATTTTTCTAGAATATCCCATATACAGACAAACGTTTCACGAATTACTGTATCTAGGGCATATCCATAAAATGAATTTAATTATTCCAAATAATTCATCATCTATCTAATCATAACCATAAGAGGCTTATTCCTTCTTTCCATCACACCATTCAGCTGGGGCATGCTCGGTGTAGTCAACTTGAGATTTAATCTCAACTTCTGATTATTAGCTCCTAACTATCCCAAGAGGTATTCATCATCACGATTGAATCGTAATGATATGATATATTTTCCATGACGCTCATTGTACCAGCCTTACAATTCTTGAATTAATCCAAGAACTTAGACATGCAGTGCATCAAATAAATATATCGGTTCCCAGAATAATCTTCGAATATTCATAACCACCTCTCGTCTAGATAATATTAGGTTCGCTTGAATCAGAATGAACTAATTCCAACATATATATCTTTGGCTCTACACCCCACAACCTTGAAAAGGCAGTTAATCAATTTTACTTCCAAGCAAGACTCGCAAGTTTGATAGTTTCCACTTCAGATAAACCTTACGGTCTATCGGCTATCAACTTTTGAATCATACTCAAGTAAAATGAATTAATCTTAGACGCCAAATGTATGTTTAGTTCATTTTCGAAGGTTCCTTTCTCTTAATATTAGAAGATGCATTATTTAATTACTATTTATTGCATCTGTGGGATGTACATGATTCAAGAGTATACTTTTTATCCACCAACATACTTTAACGGATTATAGCCTCATTCCTCATTACTATGACCATGTCATTTAAATGAAATGAAGTATCCATCCGTTAATGCATAGAAACCGAAATTAAATTCTTTCTATGAAACGTACGTAAAGACAATTTCTCCCAATTAATCGTTTATTCTTATCATGAGATAAATAAACAACTCTCACTGCAATAGGCACTACTCTTGTAGTTTTACCCATGTTATTAACAATCTTATCCTTACTCAGTGATAATCATTTAGTGATTCCAGTATCTACATACTTCGTGTCAGTAGATGCCATCACTAATCATGTTTAAACCATTAGTAAATAAGATATTAAACTTGTTCACATCATGATGAAAAATGCCTTTCTTTTGCCACATGTTTTATTAGAAGTTTCCCACCTTATACAACCTCTCGTATTTCAGGTAGAACTTGCTCAAAACATCCAGGCAAATTGTGAAGAATAAATTGATTTAGGTTTCCCTTTCAATTTCTATTCCAAGCTTTTCCAATTCATTCATCAATTGAACCATGATCTTCTGCCTTTTTAATTTACTCAAGTATCCGAAGAATTACATTAGACCATCATATTTCTATGAACCTCTCATCTCTTCACTAGAGACTTTAATAGGCATCATGAGACGTCCTTTGTAAGAATACACATGTATTTTCTTAAGCAGTAATTATCAAAAACAAGATTCTTTCTAATCATCTAATTTGGACAAGTAAATATAATGTCTTTTAGTTAATAATTAGTGAAATAAAACCATTCGAAATTCAGAGATTCACAAATAAATTTACCGATCAAATCTTCAAATTTTATTCTTTTTATATCGATTCCCTCAAAACAATATAAAATAAAATTCACCGACATCTCAAGCACCGTGAGTCTGCAAGCCACGATAGTGTGGACGTTTACAAACCCGAACATTTACAAGAGAAGGTTTTACCCATTAATTTCATTTGTCAACCTAACTTTATGACAAAATAATTAATAGTCGGTTCCTCTTTAGCCATGCAAATAAAAGTAGTGACTCCGATGGGGAGGATACTTATTATTTACATCTAAGTGTACACCATTATTTGACCCCAAGTCCGCGGCCCAAGCTTGTGTGCCTTACAGATGGAGAAGTACACACGCGCTCGGATAACTTCCTACAGTCATCAATTACAAGTTTGTATCAGTGAACCGCATATAAACTCATCCGATAGGGAGGAAGGTCTAAGCCAACGCGCAAGTTCATATGCATCACATTACAAACGTAATTATTTAATGAAGTCTGTTCCAGCAATCCATGAATAAACTCATCCGATGGGGAGGAAGGCTCTAATGTCGACGCGCAAGTCTATTCACATTGCTAACAAACCAATAATGGAGGCCACGGGAATATATTACCAATCCCCTCTCCCACTTAGTAATTTAATTACCGAGGATTATTAACATGCATATAATATTTTTGAATAAAATATACAACCTAGACATGTTTCTATTAACAGAAATTTAAATAAATAAATCACATAGAACATGCCTTTTACATATACACCAATAATTGACAATTAAATCAATTAATCAGTTATATAACATTAATTAATTGCATAATTAGTGGATCAATTAATTTTGGGCCCAAGAGCAACAAATAATCACAAAATGAGCAGCAGATTAATTAATTAATTATGCTCATTATCTATGGCCCATAATCTTAGCCCAAAACTAAATTAATCCCACCAAGCCCACTAGCAAAAAATTAGTCCATTAATTAAAATTAATTTATCATGCTTGGCCCATTACCCACAATTAATTAAAACTGGATTGGCCCAGCAGCCCATAAATCAAGCCCAATCAATACTCCAATAAAAATTGGGCCATTAGCCCAAAACCAAATTAGAGAATAAAGGCCCAGCAACTGCTGAATAACCCATCAGGCCCAAAACTAAAAAAAAAATGGAATTAAGCCCACTAGCAGCAAACACAGGCCTGCCATATTCAACTACAACAAAGGCCCAACACCATGTTGCCCTATTCAACAGCCGCGCACTGCCCATTGCCAGTCTTCTCCTTCCAGTGGCCGCGCCAACAGCCTACCGGTCTCTCGCCGACAGTCAACCGGCACCGCGCCCAGAGCCTACCCGGCTGTTGCTCGCACATGCCAGCCATCACCGGCGAAACAAGCCGCCGCTGCCGCCCACTGAGCAACAGCGCCGCCGCCATCCTAGACGCCACCTTCCGCCGCTGCTCAAGGACAACACAGGCAGCCGCTAACCAGACGCGATGGGAGGCCAAAGCAGACGCACCGTGAGAAGCCTCGAGCGGCATCGTTCATCGAAGACCCCCGACGGCCCAACCGGATTCGCGCCGCCAGCAACGACAGCGCCCAATCTTCCTCTCTGGGCGTCCGATGCGCGTCGCCGATTTGCTCCGATCCGATCGGAGTCAACGAGGTGACTCGCTGCCTTCGACTCGGCACCGCCACCTTCTTCGTTCAGTCGCTCCGTCTCCAGCACTGCCGGATCTGCTCCGACCAATTCCGACCCTACCAATCCTTCCTGACTAGTTCGAATCAACCGGCGACCAGCCCGAAAGCAATCGTCTGCCTATGAATCGCTCTCACAATCGGCCACAATCGACATGCCTCCCACCGCCGTCAGTTGGACACCCGATCTGGTCCGTATCGGCAGCAAGGCAGTAGTGCCATCTCCGCCACGCCGACCAATCCGCCTCGTCAGATGAACCGGTCCACGACAGATAACTGTCATCTTCTATCGAGCCCCGCACACCACGCCTCCTTACCCGATCTAAACTACCGGCGACTTTCCGGAAGCAGCTCCGTCAGACGCTGCTGTTCTGATGTTCCGCCGCCGTCGCTGACTTTTTCGTTCCCCATCATCAACAGAACAGCGTGTGTGTGTGTTAAGGTGTGACCAGTGTGATAGTTGGGAGAAAGAAAGATGTGTACAGTGATCACACAAATCATATTGGAAAACATGGTGTAAATTGAAAACAGTACAAAACTCTTCTGATTAAAACCAGATTAACTAAATAATCAAATAACCAGATTCATACATGCAATCAATTTGACCATCAGTATACATACGACTTAAGCCTATCCAACGTCTCACGTTTCACCACGAAACCAACGCTCTGATACCAATTGTTGGCAATTGGATCGTGCGGTTCAACGTGATCCGTTAGGACAACGAGTAAACAAAAATCAGCAGAAGCATAATTAAATCATTTACCGTACTTCTGGGTTGGTGTAGAGGTTGATCGTTGCAGAGAACCACCTCTCGATCTTCTGCTGTATGACCCAAGTCGAATCCTGCTGTTGTGTGGGCAACAATCTGCAGGATTCTCTCAATCTGCTTCTTTCCCTAACTCACGTTGAAAGAGGCGCAGTTACTTAGGTTTCCAGAAGCTGAGATGACTATATATATTGGGTTACAGCAGGGACCAGGAGGAGAAATTGGGCTGGGCCTCAATTGAACTTAATTAACCAAGCTTAGCCCAAAGCTTTTAATTAAATCCAATAATAATAATATAGTCCACTAAAATATTATTATTGCACTACCCGTCCAATCCCAAAATTATGTTCTGGGCTCCTTCTTATTATAAGCCCGATAGTCTCCCCACGTTTAAGATATACAATGCCCATTAATTAATTAAGTTACTGACAACTCAAATTAATTAATATCTCATCCGAGAGTAGTACCACTCAACCTTATTATCATGCCGGAAATTAATCCACTTGCAAGATTTACATGATAAACCTTATGAGCTCCTCAAGGGGACATCATCAACCTATAACGGACATGGATTCCTTCTACAATCAACAGCACACCATAGATACAGCACTACTTCCCAACTCACCGAGTTTGTTGATTTAATACATATAAATCTCACCCATTGATGAATCAAAGAAATACATACTGCCCTACGTGTCGAGGTTATTGTATAGGGATTAAGAGTACGAACTTCCATAATAACAGAGATCAAGTTCTTCTATAAGTCAGTATAAGTCGAACGATCTCAGGCGGTCCTGCTCAATACACACAAGTGCACTAATGTGATTCTATAGCCAAGACAAGCTAATACCAAACCACACTACAACCATACCGATAGAGAGTCCCCGTCTATCTCAGTTGTGAGCATCTGTTTATACTTTATAAGGAAACCGATAATATGATCTTCCGCGTGTTGTCGCACAACATATTATCTACAGTATAAAGTAAATGGACTATTGCATCATGCATATAAAATAAATTATAAGATGCAATCATTTGATCAATGATTCTCATTTCAAATATTGTTATGACATTGTTCATACTAAAGCTAGACTTTTAGTATACAATCCAACAGTAAAAATATCAAAGCCAAGGGATTAGAGCTAAACAGATTACCACTTAAATATAATTTGCACCACAAATAATTAAGACAAAGTAACCTTTTCTGAGCTTGGAAAATAACTAATTATGCAAAAAATAAATACTAAATAAAATAATAAATAGAAGCCACACTCAATCACAGGTGTTTCAAGAGACAAGAACAAAATAGTTTTAGGAAAATTCAATTTATCATGCGAAATAAGACAAATAGACAAGCGAATCAAATCATGCCGAATTTTATAGGAATGATCACTTAAGCATGCTAAATCACTCATGGACAAGTGAGATTTAACAATATTAAAGAACATAAATTCCTAGGACCAAATTAATAACATATTTCCCTATTCCCTTTAGGTACTAAGGAAATTAAATACCCACAACCCCTTATTCGCTTTCTAAGCGATTTACATGCAAAATTTCATATAGGCTAGTGCAAAAGATCTATCCTGTATAGGTACTAAAGGAATTGGATTAGGGCTTCCTTACCATATTTCTCTTTAAAAATGGTCATGCAAAGATTAAAGGTATCCTATATTGATGGTCAAACAATCAAAGGCTATATATTGGTCAATCCCCTTCAATTATCACGAAATAACAAATATAATCATGTAACATATTCAAACTCAATCATACATCAATCAATGATAATATCATAAAAATTAAGAAACATGATTATATAAGTCTAAAATAAAATGTCAATAAGGAATAAATATTTTACAAAAATTATCATCATTGATGTCTAAAACCTCAAATCAACATGATAAACTTTCAAACCCTAAAACTATAAAGAGGAAACTAGCCCATGGTGTTACAAGTAACAACCATGGTAAAAGATGAAAACTTACCCATGAGTCTATAAATTAACAATAAGAAATTAAATAAGGAAGAAAAACCCTTGTCTGGAATTATTCTCCATCTTCTCTTTCCGTCTTGATGATCCTCCTCCGTTCTCCTTCTCAAGTAGCAAACACCGTGATCGAGTGTGTGGGATGATGGATGAAAGGCGGGTGTGTAACAATAAATATTGTATTTATAATAAAATAAATACAAGAGAATTACAATAATAATCCAGAAGGATTAAACTTGAAAATTAAGAAAACAATCTCTATCTATCCTCTGATTCTTCTCTCGAACCAATTTGGACTTTGACTTGTTGACTTGGCCGCGTTGACCGCGTTGACTGTGTGTGTTGAGTCGAATCTTCAGTTGAAGCTTGTCCGAACTCGGATTTGGGACTTTGAAACGTTTATCCAGAGGCGTCGAGCCTTTGTTTGGATTAAACGTGCATTATGTGAAGAACACTCGATCAGGGGGCTTAGCACCTTAATCCCGGGTCGTATGATGTTCTTAGAGCGAAGAACACCGAAAAACTTGGTATATGAAGAACGCTTGATTTGGGGGCTCCGCACCTTAATCCCGAATCATTTGCCGTTCTTGACTTTAAGATGCTTGAAGACCTTGAAGAGCGTTGCTCGTGTTTCAATCTCTTCAGAGCGTTTGTATCTTCAAGTCTTTGAATGTGTGTCTGGAATGAATGAAGGAGAACTCCTTATATAGATGAAGTATGAGGATGTCCCATAAATAACTCGCAGTCTGATTGGTCCGTTTTGACCTAATTATACGGGCTTGGGCCTTTCACTTTCTTAGGCTTTAAGTCAGACTTATTTGACTGGATCTTATCCAATTATAAATTATTTACTCATTTATTTTAGGAATTTATTTATTTAAATCCCTTAATAAATAAATAATTAATTTATAATTATTGCATTAACTTGCCACATATTTTCCTTAATAGGCAATAAAATTCAAGTGCCTACAAATGTCCCCTCGCATTTTGTTCATGGACGCCTTTGTGTTGAGATGAACAAATTGCGACAATCAATTTCTTGATCAACGTGATTGAATTTTATTGCTTGCCTCTCCTAGCCTGAATTATGACTGAACTTAGTAGAGTGCTAAGTTGCCTACGTACCTCTTCGAAGAGGATCAAGTCAAAATGTAGTTCAAGAGACTTTATTTGATTTGAATGGGGGTGCCGTACACATTTTATACTCATGCGGGTGATTGGCGTTATTTTCACCTAGATTTTAGTATTTTTTTATGTCCATTTTCGTAATTTTTTATCCGTATTTGTGTATTATTTTGTTGTGTTTTTTGTTTTTATGGAAATGTGTATGAATGAACTTAAAATTAATATTTTCAATTTTTATTGGATGCTAGATATGATAAGGAAGGCATAGGAAAAAAATAGATCTAAATTTGGAGTTAAAACGAGGAAGATCGAGCTGAAACAGTGAGAGAGGAGAAGAAGCTGCACAACACGGGCCGTGTGCAGCACACGACCCTGTCAGAATGGCCGTGCGCTGACACCCGAAACACCAACTCGGCCACTCTTGTGGCCGAGTGCAGAACACGACCCGTGCCCAGTACAGACACATGGCCCGTGCACCGCGCACGGGCCTGTCTAGAAAGCCATGTTAGGACGTCAGATTACACAATACGGCCACCCCTGTGGCCGAGTGCGGAACACGACTCGTGCGCTGTGTTAGAACACGGGGCGTGCGGCGGAGCTCGAGCCGTGTTGGTGCAAAAACATAGAAAATTGCTGAAATCTTCTAGAAGGCCCACATGGGGTATAAATAGACCCCATTTCAACATTTTGATAGATAAGATCGGATTTCCCATCCTCTACACACATATCACACACCTTTCCTTCAATTTCACACCATAATCTCCATCTACCTTCATCCATCTTGATCCATCTTCATCATCTCCATCATCTTCATCCATTCTTCATCCCTTCCATTTGGGTGTTGAAGATCTCAAGAAATCAAGAGCTAGAGTTGGAGATCCATGAGTATTGAAGATTCTCTACAAGAAATTGCTAGGGAAGATTCACATCTCTTTTGATTTTCTTTTGGATCTAAGACTATGGGTATTTGTAATGAATCATTTATGTGTTTTGTTACCTTTATCATGTTAGGCTAATCCCTCTAGTGGGATTAGGAACATGAAGAGCATATTAGATTTGTATTATCATGTGGAATTAAATTAGTTTTTGATTTAATTAATGTTGATTTCTATTCATGGAGTTTAATTGTCTTGATGTTGTGATGACATGGTTTGTTATTCATAATTGATTATTGGTTTAATGGATTGTTGATCAATGAATTGATTTATGGTGATTAAATGCTATCATAATGTTCATGTATGTATTGCTTGGAGTGAGACGGAAATGACCCTCTATAGTATTAGGAAGGCATGATTAGACATCGAGTTTGGGTTTGACCGAAAGGATATTTGAATTCGATGAGGGGAACCAATCCATTCGTTGGCCTTAGTACACAAAAAGGGAGAGTTTACTCTAACTAGTACCTAGATGGAAGGGGTTAATGTTGGGCTTTGATCTTAAGTGCTTTTGGGAGTCTAAAATGGATCAATAACCTTTGTAACCCGAAAGGAAGCTTAGGATACAATCGTGATCACCCTTAGTCTACATCAATTAAGTTGGATTCCTTTTGCATGATAGTATGAATTGAGTATGCTTGGATGTTTCTAATCCCATGTTTTTCATCCTTGAACTTTAACACCTATCCTCTTTTATTTTCATTCATCTTCACTTGTCGTTTCTCTTATTTGCTATTTTTATTTACTTGCTACTTGCTTAAGTGGTTAATCAATCTCAAAACCCCCGATCATCTTTACAAAAACAACATGAACATGAGCTCGCGTATTTTGCTAGTCCGAACATAACTCCTTTGTGGATTGATAATTTTTCTTGGGATATACTACTACAACGATCGAGTATTCTTGCTCGTGAGTGCTACAAAAATAGGCAAACAAGAAAATGGCGCCGTTGCCAAAGGGGAGTTTGACAGACTAGTGGAGTACTGTATTATTGTTTTAGTTGTTCTTGATAAGGATATTTTTTTTATCTTTTTTTATTTCTTATATTTGCTTTGAAAAATTTTGTTCTTACTTATTCTTTTTGATATGTATTCTTACCTTGAAAGAAGGGGAGGAAGAACAAAGCCCAAAAATAGAAAGTTGAAGGAAGATTGTAGTAAACTTTGTGGAGAAAAGCATTAGATGGATGGATGGAACAAGTGGTTATTATGGAAATCAATATGCAAGAATTCCTCCTCCACAACAAAAAGGCTACATAAATGAGAGTTACTATGGATATGATTGCCAAATGAGTCAAGTTCACTCTCAATACTACAATCATGGTGGATATGAAGAATGACCACAAGCTTACAATGGAAACACATTCCAACCACAACAAGGATACACTTATTCCGATCCGAATTGCAACATCGAAATTTCTCCCGAATTACTAGATATGATTAAGGATTTTACGGAAGAAATTAGAGAAGCCAAAGAGATGATTGAATTAAGCAAGAAGAATGATGAAGAGAAGTCGTCCTTTGAGGATACATTGTTAGCATTCATGAAAGATACAAGGGCTTATATGGAAAGGAAAGATTCCGAGTTTGAAGCTAGAATCGATGAAAGTGAGAAGAAGATGGATGATTGGATGGACTCCCTTGAGTATCAAATGAGCCAACTTGTAAGTTCTTTGAACAATTCGCAACAAATTGAAGAGGGAGATTATATGGAGGATAAAAGGGAAGAGGAAAGTAAGGTTGACGAAGGGTTGGAGGAAGAAGAGAACTTGGTGGTAAAGGAATCAAGTGAGAAGATTGAAGAGCCTGTTGAGGCCAATGAAATAGAGGAAGAAGAGCAAGTTATGGAAGCAAATGAAGAGGACTTGAAGAGTGAAATGAACATTCCTAAATCCTTAAACTCTTTAAGTTGCAATGATTTTCTTGACATTGTTTCTATTGACTTTGTCTTACCTCTTGATACCTCACAAATTCTTAGGGACAAAAGAGAGTTGGAAGAAACTTTGGGGATATTCATTGAAAGGAGGAATAAGTGGTTTGCTAGAATGGAGAGGACAATGGAATGTCATGCAAGGATAGTTGGCAATTTCAAGCTCAATCTTAAGAGTGCCAACGAGGCCATTGCTTGCCACAAGTACTTAATAGATGAAGAAGCGCAAAGATTAAAGTATGGTGGCAAGGACGACCGTTATCCATGGCCATTCCGATGAGTTTGAAATTTTCCGTCTAGCTTGAAGACGTTAAACTTAGCGCTCGATGGGAGGCACCCCATCACTAACTTTATTGCTTTATTTTAGTGCTTTCAATAATGCTTGGTTTTGTTGTCGTTTTGCATTTTGGCCTTGTAGGTTGATCGTGCTCATAAGAGAAAAATGCATATGGAAGAAAAGAAAAGTGCTTCATGGATTCAAGTCGACATGTCTCACCACTTGTTGCAAACTTAATTCGTGACTCTTGTCTCGAGTTAAGTTTGGGAGTGCTAGTGCATGGTGAACATAACTTGATTCGTTTGATGCATAGGCTTCTCCACAAGAAGATCACCAAAGGAAACTACAAGGGTAAGTCTCACCACTTTTTGCAAACTTAAGTCTCAACTCTTGTTTCGATTTAAGTTTGGGGGGAGATTGTGTGGTGTGACTCACCACTTGAGTATGATTCTTGTAAAATTGGGCAAATTTTAAAAATTTTCTCATGAGTATTGGTTTGATTTTGGCATGATTGGTGGTGTTGAAGTGCATGATAGTCCATATTCATAATGAAATTGTTGAACTAATGGTGTTTATTGAGTGTTTGAGCATGAATGAGAGGTATTAGAAGCATGATGGAGCTTGGAGCTAACGTTTTCCTTACCAAATGCCTATCTAGGGAGTACTCTACACCTTATCATTTTACTACTTGAAATGAATTGAGTTTGATTTGGATTGTTGTGACTAGCATGATACTTCATTTGTTATGTTTGTGGGAGGTTTACTTTCGTAACTTAGGATTTCCTTTTCAATAAAGAGTGGGATGTTTGTGAGCTTAATTGTCTAGGGATGATTTGAATGTGTGCTTAATTTTCGCATGGATGATGGTGATTTTTGTGTTTTTTTTGCATATTTTGTGTTTTTGTTGTGTCTTGTTTGTTGAGTCCTTATTTTTATATTGTGTGTATTTCCATTATTGTCTTGGGATGTTTGGTGGTTTGTTTAGGGATGTCGTGAGTCATTTTTGAACGTGAGTGATGATATGTTGTGGTGATAAGTGATGACAAATTATGATTAAGAATCTTTACACTTTCAAATTGTGACATGTTTTACTTAACTTGTTCAATTTTGAGATGAATGTGGTGTAATAAGTTCCTTAAGGTCCGAGCACAAGCTTGTGAGCATTTGAGCCTCAACCATGCACACATGGTATTTCTTCATGAGTGGATCGGTTGTGTTTGATAAGCTAGAACTTGCTCAAGGACTATAGGAAAGAGCCCAATTAGTGGAGATTAGTGAAATGATCTAAGGCCATCCTTGTTATTATAGTCATTGCCATATATGTTCCCTACCATGAACATCATCCTTAGTTAACCATTTTGAGCATTTAAGCCTATTTTTTTGTGAATTTAGCACATTACAAGCCTTGATTACCCACTTAAGCCTTATATATATATATATATATATATATATATCCATTATGTGAGTAATTGAGGAGATTGTGGCTAGAAAGGATTGATTGAATAATCAAAAGAAGTAAAGGACATGGTAAACAAGCAAGAAAAAGGATGAAAAGAGCAACAACAAGAAGGCACATGTAACCTCAAAGTTAGAAAAGGAGCAAATCAATATCAAAATGCTCAAGTAAACAAAATTCAAAGATAGGAAGCATGCATCAAAAGAAGCTCAATCCAAGGAAAGTTAATGAATAGTGCTTGAGATTGTAAAGATAAGAAAGAAAGAAAGAAAAGTGGAGAAGTTGAGGAAATTGGTCATCTCTTTGATTACTTACACTTGTTGAGTCACTATTATCCATATCTTCCCTACCATACCAAAGAGCCTATCATTACATCCTAATTAAAGACCTTTTTGATCATTAATTGAAACTTTGGTGGTTTGTGAATATAGTCCGCGAGCAAGCTTATAGCGAGTCGAGCCAATCGATTAATGAGTGTGATTTATCCTATTTCAAAAGAGTGTTGAGAGATATCGATATCCATTGTGAGGCTTGGACTAAAAGGGACTATATTACACTATTACTCTCTTTTGATTGAACGTATTAATTTCTCATGTCATGATTTTAATATTGTAGGATGACTTAGCATAGTTTGTAGTTATTATTGCTAACGATATGTTATTGCTTATGTTTGTTTAGTCTTTTCCTAGGTGAAAATTTCTCCTCTTGGTTTGTCATTTTCGTTACTCGGGGACGAGCAACACCTTTAGTTTGGGGGTTGATTGGCGCTATTTTCACCTAGATTTTAGCATTTTTTTATGTCCATTTTCGTAATTTTTTATCCGTATTTGTGTATTATTTGGTTGTGTTTTGTGTTTTTATGGAAATATGTGTGAATGAGCTTTTATTGGATGCTAGATATGATAAGGAAGGCATAGGAAAAAGCAGATCTAAATTTGGAGTTGAAACGAGGAAGATCGAGCCGAAACAGTGAGAGAGGAGAAGAAGCTGCACAATACGGGCCGTGTGCAGCGCACGACCCTATCAGAATGACCGTGCGCTGACACCCGAAACACCAACTCGGCCACGCATGTGGCCGAGTGCAGATCATGACCCGTGCCCAGTACAGACACACGGCCCGTGCACCGCGCACGGGCCTGTCCAGAAAGCCGTGTTAGGACGTCAGATTACACAACACGGCCACCCCTGTGGCCGAGTGTGGAACACGACTCGTGCGCTGTGTTAGAACATAGGGCGTGCGGCAGAGCTCGAGCCGTGTTGGTGCAAAAATACAGAAAATTGCTGAAATCTTCTAGAAGGCCCACATGGGGTATAAATAGACCCCATTTCAATATTTTGATAGATAAGATCGGATTTCCCATCCTTTACACACACATCACATACCTTTCCTTCAATTTCACACCATAATCTCCATCCACCTTCATCCATCTTGATCCATCTTCATCATCTCCATCATCTTCATCCATTCTTCATCCCTTCCATTTGGGTGTTGAAGATCTCAAGAAATCAAGAGCTAGAGTTGGAGATCCATGAGTATTGAAGATTCTCTATAAGAAATTGCTAGGGAAGATTCACATCTCTTTTGATTTTCTTTTGGATCTAAGACTATGGGTATTTGTAATGAATCATTTATGTGTTTTGTTACCTTTATCATGTTAGGCTAATCCATCTAGTGGATTAGGAACATGAAGAGCATATTAGATTTGTATTATCATGTGGAATTAAATTGGTTTTTGATTTAATTGATGTTGATTTCTATTCATGGAGTTTAATTGTCTTGATGTTGTGATGGCATGGTTTGTTATTCATAATTGATTATTGGTTTAATGGATTGTTGATCAATGAATTGATTTATGGTGATTAAATGCTATCA
Organism: Pogostemon cablin; assembly: GCA_023678885.1. Taxonomy (NCBI): domain Eukaryota; kingdom Viridiplantae; phylum Streptophyta; class Magnoliopsida; order Lamiales; family Lamiaceae; genus Pogostemon; species Pogostemon cablin. Next base: position 9,637,374 of record CM042965.1, read on the forward strand.
TAATGTTCATGTATGTATTGCTTGGAGTGAGACGGAAACGACCCTCTATAGTATTAGGAAGGCATGATTAGACATCGAGTTTGGGTTTGACCGAAAGGATATTTGAATTCGATGAGGGGAACCAATCCATTCGTTGGCCTTAGTACACAAAAAGGGAGAGTTTACTCTAACTAGTACCTAGATGGAAGAGGTTAATATTGGGCTTTGATCTTAAGTGCTTTTAGGAGTCTAAAATGGATCAACAACCTTTGTAACCCGAAAGGGAGCTTAGGATACAATCGTGATCACCCTTAGTCTACATCAATTAAGTTGAATTCCTTTTGCATGATAGTATGAATTGAGTATGCTTGGATGTTTCTAATCCCATGTTTTTCATCCTTGAACTTTAACCCTATCCTCTTTTATTTTCATTCATCTTCACTTGTCGTTTCTCTTATTTGCTATTTTTATTTACTTGCTACTTGCTTAAGTGGTTAATCAATCTCAAAACCCCCGATCATCTTTACAAAATTAACATGAACATGAGCTCGCGTATTTTGCTAGTCCGAACATAACTCCTTTGTGGATTGATAATTTTTCTTGGGATATACTACTACAACGATCGAGTATTCTTGCTCGTGAGTGCTACAAAAATAGGCAAACAGCGGGCCAGGAGTAACATGTAGTTTAGGCTCGTGCGTTGAGGAGCGTTGAACTTGAATTTACTGACAGTTTATACTCGTGTCAATGAGTCTTGAATTTGAACTTGTAGACAGTTTATACTCGTGCCAAGGAGCCTTGTGTAGACATTTTTCACTCATGTCGAGGAGCTTTGTGTGTAGAGAGTTTATTCTATTCCCAAGGAGATATGACTTGGTGTGTAGATAGTTTATACTCATATCAAGGAGCCTTGTGTGTAGATAGTTTAAACTCGTATCAAAGAGTATTGTATGTACATTTTTAGCTCGTGTCGAGGAGCGTAACATGTAGAGAGTTTCGTCTCTTCTCAAGGAGATTTAATTTGAGTTAGACAGTTTAAGCTCGTATCAAGGAGCATAATGCAAATAGTTTTAGCTCGTGTCGAGGAGCTTTGACTTAAGAATTTTAGATAGTTTAAGCTCATATCAAGGAGCGTATCTTGTAGATAGTTTTAACTCATATCAAGGAGTGTGACTTGTAGATAGTTTTAGCTCATATCAAGGAGCATAACTTGTGGGACTTGAGAGTTTTTAGATAGTTTAAGCTCGTATCAAGGAGCGTAATGCAGACAGTTTTCGCTCATGTCAAGGAGCATGATTTGATTTATCAACAGTTCATTGCCCCCAATCTAGGGATGCATTGTTTTTTTCTTATTCAACTTCATTTCTATTAATCTTTATAGAAATTGCAGCCTTTGCTTGTGGTTCCCCTTCCAAGGGCTCATCGAAGGACATGTATTCAAACTCGTAAGAGTCTTGAATAGAGGACCATTCGATGTTATTTGATGTCAGGCTTAACTCCATGTCGTGAGCTCTTGAAGCCAACTCTTCAAAAGTTTTAGGCCGAATTCCTTGGAGTATGTAGCTAAGATTCCATTGCATCCCTTGAATGCACATTTCAATAGCTGAAGTTTCTGACAGCTTTTCTTTGCAATTGAGGCTTAGGCTTCTCCATCTGTTGATGTAGTTGATGACATATTCTTTATCACTTTGATGAGTATTTTTTAGCTCCATCATGCTAACAATTCTTCGTGTGCTATAGAATCGATTGAGGAATATTTTTTCCATTTTCCCCCAATTGTCAATGGAGTTAGGTTCTAAGTCGATGTACCAATCGAAGGCATTTCCTTTTAGAGATCGAACAAATTATCTCACCATGTGATCTTCGTAGGTCCCAGCATCATTGCATGTCTCGATGAAATGCACCACATGTTGCCTTGGATTGCCTTTGCCATCGAATTGTTGAAACTTGGGAGGTTGGTAGTTAGTTGGCATCCTCAAGTTGTCAATCCTCTTTGTATATGGCTTAACGTAGGTTGAAGAAGATTTGGAGCTCCCTTCAAACTTATCATTTATCGTCTCCAACACGATGTTCTTTAATTGGTTGATAGGAAGCATTCCGTCAGTTGAAACTTGTATCGTATCCTCAGCTGGCTTTTCTTCAGATAGATGATGTTTCGTTGAGTCTTCCTCCCCGTGTTCATCCTCAACTTGTTTCTCATTTGCACGATTTGTCTCCACATTCTCCATTTTCTTCATAAGTACAGAGATCTTTACGTCTTGAGCTTCCATATGCTTTGTGAGTCCTTCAATGGCTCTCATCATACTTGCTAGTTGATCCTCAATGGTCATAGCATTTGTTGTCATCACTGCAGCTGCAGTTGAGGTAGATGGTGAGCTTGGTATTGAGTGAGGAGTTGAGTAGGTAGAATCATCTTCACTATTTTTGTCTCCGTGCAATGGCTTGTTAAGAGCAATCCCAACCACATGGTTTGTCTCTGAGGAGCTTCAGACATACTTCTTGTAACGAGTTCAGCATTTTCAATTTGCAACTCTTGAGGCTTTGATGCAGTTTGCCTTCGTATCGCAATCTTTAGCGGAGTTATAACTTGCGTCTTCGCAGCTTGTAGCTCTAAAGCCTTTGAGGTAGATGACCTTTTTATCGCGATCCTAAGAGGAGCCATACTTTGTATCTTCGAGCTTGTTGAGAGAAGAGATGAGAGGTAAAGACTGTCCCACTGGACGTGCCAAAATTTGTAACAACAAATATTATATTTATAATAAAATAAATACAAGAGAATTACAATAATAATCCAGAAGGATTAAACTTGAAAATTAAGAAAACAATCTCTATCTATCCTCTGATTCTTCTCTCGAACCAATTTGGACTTTGACTTTGACTTGTTGACTTGACCGCGTTGACTGTGTGTGTTGAGTCGGATCTTCAGTTGAAGCTTGTCCGAACTCGAATTTGAGACTTTGAAACGTTTATCCAGAGACGTCAAGCATTTGTTTGGATTAAACATGCCTTATGTGAAGAACACTCGATCAGGGGGCTTAGCACCTTAATCCCGAGTCGTATACTGTTCTTGGCGCGAAGAACACCGAAGAACTTGGTATATGAAGAACGCTTGATTTGGGGGGCTCCGCACCTTAATCCCGAATCGTTTGCCGTTCTTGACTTTAAGATGCTTGAAGATCTTGAGGAGCGTTGCTCGTGTTTCAATCTCTTCAGAGCGTTTGTATCTTCAAGTCTTTGAATGTGTGTATGGAATGAATGGAGGTGAACTCCTTATATAGATGAAGTATGAGGATGTCCCATAAATAACTCGCTGTCTGATTGGTCCGTTTTGACCTAATTTTGCGGGCTTGGGCCTTTCACTTTCTTAGGCTTTAAGTCAGACTTATTTGACTGGATCTTATCCAATTATAAATTATTTACTCATTTATTTTAGGAATATATTTATTTAAATCCTTTAATAAATAAATAATTAATTTATAATTATTGCATTAATTTGCCACATATTTTCCTTAATAGGCAATAAAATTCAAGTGCCTACAGGGTGAAGGGTAGAAGATGAAAGACGGTTATGGTGGATTAGGGTTTAAAACCCTAGGTGATGTGGTGGTGGTAGATTATGCGATTTCTCCCACACTTTATGTGGTGATGAGAATAGAGTATATATAGGTGTGAGGATTGAATAAAATAAGGAGTAGATCTTGAAAAATTAGGAAAAATATAATTATGGAAGATATAGATGGATATTAAATTAGAAAATAACTTGGCCACCAAGAAAATAGGAAATAGAGGGTAATTTTCGTGAATTTTCGGAATTCTCGTTGGCAGCTGTGCGACCTCACGGTTTTGAGCATAACTTCTTCATCCGAATTCTGATTGAAGCGATTCTTGTGGTCACGTGACCCTCTCTTCCTTGTCATTCTATCCATATAAAGAACTCACAAAAAGTCCAACATTTGAAGGGCACGATTCGTGCAGAATTGGCACGAGTCGCGCTGGGTCAGAATAGCTTGCGCGTCTTCACCATTTTGATCATAACTCCCTCATCTGACCTCCAATTGAGGTTTTTCTTGAGCTAAAATGACCTTATCTTTTGTGGCTTTCCAACCATATATCACATGACAAATTTGGACTTCCACAAAGATACAAAAAAATTATACAAAGTGGATATGCGTTTTCAGCATTCTTTCACGATTTCACTCTTCATTCCAACTTTGCACTTTTAATCTGTTTTTCCCCTAAAAACATGAAATAACACCTCAAATGCACCAATATCTTAAATATATGAAAATTAACCATTTAGTGCTAAAATACGAACATAAATCCCACAAAATAGTGCTAAATCGGACTATAAAACTTGCAGATTTTCACACTAATCATCGGAAGAAAAAGAGAGTGATTGGGAGGGATTGAGCCCAGTATTTGCCCAGCCCAAAGCATCGGCCCAGTAAAAATATTTTTAAAAAAGCCCGGCCCAAAGGCTAAATTTAAAACGGGCAATGCCATGTGAGCCCTAACGTTGTATTTTATTATGCGGCTAAACGGCCGACCCATGCGTTCGAAACTTCGAACATCTCTATTTCGTTTAGCTATCCCAATATAAAACCCTAACACCATATCAAATCTAGTCTTCTGAATCAAGTCAGTAACCTTCACTCCTCTATGGTTGTCTTGACTCTGTCCTAATCTGATCTGTTTTATATGTTTTGTTTAGGGTTTTAATTTTTAATTTCTTATTACAGCTCAGATCTTTTTTTTTTTAATAACGACAGATTGTTAGAGAGACATTACGATCTTGTGCTGTACTCTGTTTTATTTGTTGCGCTTCTGTTATTAATTTTTTATTTAATCAAAACTTGATGAATAATAAGTATTTGAAAGTGTATTTATGTGTGCATCTTGCAATTTGAAAGTGTATTTATGAGATTTGAAAGTGTACAGACTTGATGAACAAGAAGTATGAACAATAAGTATGAATAGGCTTGTTCTCATTCTCCTTAATGATCCTTAATTTGCTTCGATTGGTTTTGGTTGACTTTGAGCCTCAGTTCCTCTTAAAAAACTTAAATATTGATCTCATACATTTGCCACCTCAACCTCAGCATGGAATGGTTAGGCTCTGGTTTTTGTCTTGTTTGGAGTCTTACTTGTCACTTAATTTATGTTCAATTTGTTGGATTTTCTGTTGTTTTAATGGAAGTCGGATGGTGGAAACCGAAAAAACAGAGATTTTGTTGTCCCAGTCTTCCACATGACATAATAGAGAACATCTTGTCCCGATTACCTGTGAAGGATTTAGTTAGATACAGGGTGGTGTGCAAACAGTGGGAGGCCACTATTTCCGATCCAGCGTTCGCTGAGATTCATCTCCAGCACAACAAGAATCGAAATCTGCTTGCATGGGAGAACCTACCTGGTACCAAAGGATTGCATGTTGCCGAGCTCCGAAACAACTGTATTGAATTAGTGTCGGTAATCGAACATTCAAGGGATTATTGGTTTGGATTTGGAGGTATGACTTGGTGCAGTTGTGACGGATTATATCTCAAGAGGTTCAACACCACTGACACGGATAAACCGGAGGGTGAGTTTGTTAAATGTGTGCTGTGGAATCCATCCCGTAGAATGTACCGGGAGATTTATTGTCCGCCATCCGTTGATGCTCTTAGGGGCGCTAGACCAGTTCGTGCTATGTATTACGATCCATTGATGAAGGATTATAAGATAGTAATTGCTGATATGGACCATTATGCTGTTTATTCCTGCAGAGACAACAAATGGGGTGACGTGAAAGAGATGAAAGGATTCTTGGGGGACTATTGCCCTGATGAAGGTGCCTTTGTTAATGGATCTATTTATTGGTTGGTAATTGATTTCGGGGATCAAGAGGATACATTCAGAGAAATAATTTGTTTTGATTGTAAGGATGAAAGTTTCAAGATACTGCCTTTGCCAAATTTAGAAAATCGTGATGATTGTAACTTCAAGTTGACTTCGTTCGGAGGCCAACTTTGTTTGTTCATCAGTGAATCCTCGTCTCGTCCGATTAAGATTATGAAAAAAGTTACTAGTGCTGATGGGAATGATGAATGGATGGAGTCCAAGGAGGAGTATTTATGTGAATACCTGGCCGAACCCGTGTGTCAAATGAGTGAAAATGAGCTTCTTTTTAATGTTATGAGGGATGGTGAGATGGTTTATATGCTGTATGACAAGAGTAAGAATACAGTCATAGACATTCACAATAACCATCCAACACGGACAGGCTATATACCACCCATCGCTCATCTAGAAAATCTCCTCTTGCTTTGAAACAAATAACTTACTCGTGTTGTTTTTGCTATTTATTTTGTCATTGTTTTGTTGTATTGGTGAGATGTGAACCCGAGAAAAGTATATCGTTATTGTTTTGTAGTAATGGTGACTGTTGAACCTGATTTCAGTGTATTGTAGAAAAGAAGCTTGGCTCTGGTTTGGAACCATGAGCTGACTCCGGTGATATTGAATAAGCTAGAAGGTTCATTCCTTACAAGGTGAATGGAGCCTCTGTTCTTATTTCACTCAATCCAGGAACTTCCATCCATAAATAAGGGAAGAAGTCTGTTGGATGCTATCCGAAGAACATTCTTTCCAACCAAAGCCTTCAGCTTTTATTTTCACCTTTATTTTGTTTTCTAGTTGTAAAAGACTAATTAAAATTTTATGTTTAATGACACATGGTCTTCACGGTATTCTGTGTCATATTACCATAATTATGCACATTTATTGCTCACTTATTCTCATATTTCTTCCCTCAACCTGTGATATAGGTTTGAACGTCCCAAGAACTTGAACGTTGGTGTACTTTTATCTTTTCTTCTCACGTCTGTTGATTTGTCAGGTGCTCTGGGTGATATGAGGGGAAATGCAGTATTTTTCCTGTCGACTCTTTTAATTCTTGCTGCACATTATGGTTTCTACTCTCTCCTCCCTCTCTAAATTCATGCCTTCTTGGCTTCATCAGATTCTTTCTAACCCTATCAATTCTTCATACATGATTTGATTTCTTTTGTCCTTTTAATCATTTTCTCTCATCTTTTCTTGTGTGCTTATTGGTGTTGCGAGAAGTTATTTTTATTGGAAGAATCAAGTGTTATTTTTATTGGAAGAATCAAGTTTTAATTTTGATGGCTTTAATCGATCATTGTGCTTGAACTTTAGACAGTAGATTTGATGGATTTTTTTTTTCTTCTTCTTTTTTTTTTATAAATATATAAGTTGATTGTATGATGTTTCACTTAAATATTATTAAATCTACAAATGGTTCTTATCTTTTCAAAATATCAATTTTAGTTTCAATTTTAGTCTGATATCTTTAAAATTTTTCAAAATTTACCGATGTAGGATCTTGTTGAAACGAGTGTACTGAAAATGTATAAATATTAAGAAACCGATGGGCCTCCGGTAAATTTTTTTAAATTTTTTAAAGAAATTGGATTAAAATTGATAACAAAGGACTAAAATTGAAATTAAAATGACTTAAATTGAAAATTTTAAAAGATAAAGGATCATTTGTGAATTTAATAATATTTAGAGGATTTTTGATGGAATTATAATCAGCTTTCTCCCTGATAAAATTCTAGTATTAAAATTGGAAGATAAAATGAATAGTTACTCTAGGGTATACTTTATACAAGCTTTTCTTTGTTTAGATTATATTTTTCCCTCTCTCTTACATCTCATTTATCAAAACGGAGATGATGTAACAAAATTACAAAGAAACAAAATTACAAAGAATCTGAACAAATAATATTGTACTGTGGTTGCATAGTCAGTTAGTGACCTTATAATGGAGTTATTATCTTTTGGGGTGTGCATTAAGGTAGACACGAGAAAAAAATGAAGGTAGACACGAGAGAAATGGAGAAGTTTTATATGATTTGGACTAATTTCGAAATGAAATGTACAAAAATGCCCCTCCTAGCTAGTCTTCAACATGAACCAGATGCAACCAGCAGGTAATTACAAACATCTGAATGAATGTGATGTTGCAAACGTAGATAATTAAGGTTTTATTTTGGTGTGATTCCGTTCTTCTTCTGCTAATACCATAAAATTTGAGGGGTGTATATCCTTGGCTTATCTTCACATGCAACATTCAGCAGCCCATTCAGCTCCCTCCGATCGTAGTTTCCAAGGTCCGGATCAATCATCTTGTTTATCGACCTTGGAAAATGAGGTTCTTGAACCCACTCCAGCAACTCGACACCCCCTTTGTCCGACTGACTGACCCGTGATCAGCTCCAGAATCACCAACCCCAGTTGGAATATGATGTTTTTGCATCCCTGCTCACTACATTCTGCAAGAGAAATTAAGCATATATCAGATGTCAGGGAACGATAACAAGCACGCATCAAATATGACTATGTACCTTTTGACAGTGTCTTAGCACGATCTCCAGCAGCACCGAACAGGCCAAAGTCTGAAATCTGCAGTGACAAGTAGAATGGTTAACTTCAAGAAATGTTTGTCTCATAGCTTATAAATTTTTAACTGCAAGGCACCTTTGGGATCAAATTCTCATCCAACACTATGGCTCTTGAACTTATGGAGACGTGATTATACGGTGGATCACAGAAAAAATGCCAATATTTCTGCATCGTGTGATATTTACGGAATCAACATCAAGTTCGAGTAACAAAGTAGCACCACTGCACAAGATATGATACATGAAAATGATACAGAAAATCATGCGTGATGATTCAGGATTCATGTATCTAACATAGTTTTTTTAATCCTCAATGCAAGTGTTCATTGATGATCAATTTGAGACGAACAGGTTAGAAATGTATATAACAATGAGAACCGGCCCCGCAGCAGCTATGCCAATTGCAATTTGTAGCCTCATTCTGCAGTTCAAGGGAGTCTTTAGAGTATATCTGATCATGTAAACATTAGCGAAGAACAAAACAGAGAGACGATCATAAAGATTCGCAGCAAAATATGCAAAAATCTCATTTTGATTAGCATTAAGCTACGTACATCTTCACATCATACTAGAAATCAAGTCAAATCCAAATTATAAAATTCTGTATCTTCCTCTCTTTCTCTCTCTAAGAAGGGACCTATTGCAAGAGGTAAACATACTATCAAGAATATAGACCATATACCGGCGGAGAACCCGTGGAGCGACACAATATGGCGTTTGATGCAAACAGGCCAAAAGTCGAACTTCTCTACAAAAGGAATCATCATCCTCATCATACACTTTAACTTCTCTCACAGTGGCAATATTGCCATTTCGAAACTTGGCCTTGTAAGAAGCCTCTTTAGAAAGCTTGTTCATCTAATCATCTTAAGCTCAACAATAATGTGAAGACAGCTGAAATAGATCCTAATTGGCTAATTCTAACCACAGCACTCAAAACACTGTATGGATTCTTGAATCAAGAAACTAAAACAATGATCACTTAAATTAACTTGAACATTAAACGGTCTGGAAAAAAGAAAAAGATCGTTAAAGATGGTCTCATTGTGTAACTACAAGGTACCTTTCGGTGGAATGATTATTGTCCTGAGAACCCTTCGGTGGAATGATTATTGTCCTGAGATTTTGGTAATTGATCATGTTGAGTTCGTCATAGCGATCTGGGTGAACGCAGCGGAATTTAAAAATTTTCATAATTAATAAATCATATTTATTAAATATATGAAAGGGTTTCACCCAGGGTGCTCTAAGCTCTAAAACGATTATAAGATCCGGTGTTAAAATATATTGAAAGAAATCTACGTAAAGATTATTCTTACCCTCGTAGACTTTCTTCCAATTGATGCAAGGAGTGAGGGAATCGATTCCCGGATTGTGGCTAAAACTCCGTTCTTCTCAATAAGAGTGTATCCCCTCTAAAGTAATCTAACAACACAAATATTACACTTCGCTAGTAGTGTAAAATTGTTGATATCAATAAACGTTTCCCGTATCAACTTGTGATAAGAGAAAATAAATTAAAGAATAATTATCAATATAATTATTCTCCAAAATTGTTCACAAAATGAATAAGCAAAGATTTATATCTTAAAAGGAAATAATTTCCTCTCTTCCTAAAATATCAAAGTATCAACTTCTCTTCTCAAAAAAATGAAAATGCCGATACTTTACTTCAAAAATGGAAGGAAAGATATATCATATATATCTATCACATTATCTATAAAATATACATAATGCCTTCACCATTATGAAAATATATCATATATAAATAAATTCCATTATCTTTGGATATTCATAATGTATTCACCATTATGGAAAAATATATCATATATATATATATTCATAATGCTCTCACCACTATGAAAATATATCATATATATTCTTAATGCACTTACCACTATGGAAATATATCATATATATTCATAATGCATTCTCCACTATGGTATATAATTATTTTAATTAAATAATCAAATTATTTAATTATAATAAATAGTTAACAATTTTAACTATTGTTCCAATTGATAAAAATTATTCATTCAAATTAAGGTGTGATCCTTTAGGTTCACTTCTAACTCTAGTAGTAGGCTTACAACATTTGTAACTTATAAATAACAATTATTATATTAATTAATCCAATTAATTAATACGCTTGAAATTAACTAATTAATTTCAAGAACCTACTAATCAAGGTAACATCTAGCAAGTAGCGTGATCTTCTAGTGTTAGGTGAATAGCGAGTAAACCTGTAAATTAACGAGTGACATACACGTACGGTCTTTCTAACAATTAATCTCCCGATTGAGTCTAGAGTAAGAATATTAGTCGAAACTCTACTAACTCAATAACTGTGTTTCTATTTCATGTTACAATGATTCATTGTGAATCTTTATTCTTATTGCCTTGGCCAAGGTCTTTGAATCATTAACAATGAAATACACTGGAGATTCTCTTGTCCTAGACAAGTGTTAGATTCTATCTTAGCCACACATAAGTCTCCATGTACATCAATATAATACCCAACATATCCCCTTTAAGATTGCTAAACAATCAGAAGATAAGTCTAAGTATTAGATGAAGTACACAAGACTACCATGGTGCTTCAAGTCAAAAGACTAATCGTGTACTATCGTAATTAGAAAATTCTAATTTTGACATATCCAATAAGAATTTTCTATGGACCATGTTCGATAAACTTATTCTCTAATAAGTATCTACATATATGAATTTGTGTTTCAACACTAATATTGATGGAATACAATATTCTCGTCCAACGAGCATTCATCATATGTACGAGTCTTTACTGAATTATTCTTTGTCCCATTTAGAAAAATTCTTGACTCGAAATCATGTTTAAGACCAAAGCTCTATGTATAAATTCCATGATCACCATCATATGCGTAACCATACATTTTAGCTTTAATTGGTCTAGGGACTTTATCTAATAAGCATTTGTTATAATGCATAAAATAGATAAATTAAAACAACCTTTAATAATATAATTTCCAATGAGATTGTTTATATTCAAAATATAAAGAGTACAAATATCCAATCTAATTGGTGCGCTGGGCATACTACTCTAACAATCTCCCACTTGCCCTAGCTCCAATTGCCCATATATTTAAGTCCTATCTTTTTAAGATATTTCTCAAATATCTTTTGAGACAAAGGCTTAGTCAGTGGGTCTGCTATATTTTCTGCTGAAGCGACTCGATCCATAACGACATCGCATCTCCCCATGATTTCTCTAATCAAGTGGTATCTTCTCAAGATATGCTTGGATCTTTGATGAGATCTTGGTTCCTTTGCTTGTGCAATGGCTCCATTGTTATCACAGTATATGATTACTGGATCAACAATAGATGGAACTATACCCAACCCTTGGATAAAGTTCTTGATCCAAACAGCTTCCTTCGCTGCATCTGATGCAGCTATATATTCAGCTTCAGTGGTGGAGTCTGCAGTAGTTTCTTGTTTGGAACTCTTCAAACTTACTGCACCACCGTTCAAAGTGAATATATAACCTGACATTGACTTAGAGTCATCCACATCAGACAGAAAACTAGAATCAGTATATCCTTCTAATTTCAGCTCTCCTGAGCCGTATATCAAAAAGATATCCTTAGTCCTTCTCAAGTACTTAAGGATTATCTTAACGACCTTCCAGTGTTCTTCACCTGGATTTGACTGATATCTGCTCGTGACACTTAGAGCATGCGCGACATCAGGCCTTGTACATAGCATTGCATACATTATGCTTCCAATTGCTGAAGCATAAGGCACGCGAGTCATTCTTTCTCTTTCTTCAGGCGTGTTAGGAGACATAGCCTTAGAAAGTGAAACCCCATGACTCATTGGCAAGAATCCTCGTTTGGATTCTTCCATACTAAATCTCTTTCGTATCTTATCTATGTACATGGATTGGGATAGACCGATCATTCTTCTAGATCTATCTCTATAAATATTTATTCCTAGAATAAATGATGCTTCTCCCAAGTCCTTCATAGAGAATTGTTTAGACAACCAAGTTCTTGTTGATTGCAACATTCCTATATCGTTTCCGATAAGTAGGATGTCATCAACATAGAGCACAATAAAAGTAACAGCACTTCCACTAACTTTCTTGTATACACATGGTTCATCCGGATTCTTTTGAAAATCAAACGATTTGATTGTTTCATCAAATCGAATGTTCCAACTCCTCGAAGCTTGTTTAAGCCCATAAATGGATCTTTGGAGCTTGCAAACCTTTTGCTTACTCCCACTAGATATAAAGCCCTCAGGTTGCTTCATATAGATCTCTTCCTTAACGTTACCATTAAGAAAAGCAGTCTTTACATCCATTTGTCATATCTCATAGTCATAATATGCAGATATAGCTAATAAAATTCGAATGGATTTCAGCATTGCTACTGGTGAAAAGATTTCCTCATAATCAATTCCTTGTTTCTGAGAATATCCTTTAGCAACCAGTCTTGCCTTATAGGTTGCTACCTCCCCATCAACTCCAAGCTTTCGCTTGTAAACCCATTTGCATCCAATAGGAACTGTTCCTTCTGGTGGGTCTACCAAAGTCCATACTTTGTTAGAGTACATGGAGTCCATCTCGGATTGCATTGCTTCTTGCCATTTCTTTGAGTCAATGTCTGACATTGCCTCTCCATAGCTTCTTGGATCATTATCCAAAATGAGTCCCTCTTCTTTGTTTTCTAATAACAAAGTGTACCTACTAGGTATCTTAGGTATCCTTTCGGATCTCCTAAGAGGTTGTGTATCAGATGTCCCAGTTTCTACTGGTTGTTCACTCACTGCAATTGGAAGGTTTGTTGTTTCTTGAACTTCTTCAAGTTCTACGAGTTTGCCATTTCTATCAGATAGAAATTCTTCTTCAAGAAACGTGGCATTCCTTGAAACAAACACCTTTTGTTCCGAGGTATCATAGAAGTAATATCCAATTGATTCCTTTGGATATCCAACAAACTTACATATTTTGGATCTCATATCCAATTTATCTCCCATTTGTTGCTTCACGTAAGCATCACACCCTCATACCCGAAGGTATTTGTATGAGGGTGCTTTACCACACCACATCTCATAAGGTGTAGTAGGGACGGCCTTAGAAGGCACCCTATTTAATAGGTGAGCTGCCGTTTCTAAAGCATGACCCCAAAAAGAAAGAGGTAATGAAGTGAAACTCATCATAGATCGAACCATGTCCATCAAGGTTCGATTCATGCGTTCCGAAACTCCATTGAGTTGGGGAGTGCCAGGAGGAGTCCACTGTGAGAGAATCCCATTCTCTTTTAGATAATTTAGAAATTCTGTACTTAAGTATTCACCTCCTCGATCTAATCGAAGTGTTTTTATACTTAAGCCAGTTTGTTTCTCTACTTCAGTTCTGAATTCTTTGAACTTTTCAAAAACTTCAGATTTGTACCTTAATAGGTACACATAACCATACCTAGAGAAGTCATCGGTAAAGGTTAAGAAGTAGCTATAGTTCCCACGATCATTAACATTTAATGGGCCACATACATCTGTATGAACTAATTCCAATAGATGTCTAGCTCGCTCCACTTGTCCAACAAATGGAGATTTGGTCATTTTTCCCTTGAGGCAGGACTCACATGTTGGTAGTTCTTGCTCGTCCTTTAGGTTAATCAATTTTGCCAACTTATTTATCATTTTCTTAGAAATATGGCCTAATCTTGCATGCCATAATGTGATAGAACTACGGTTATCTAATTTTCTTTTATTCTGTTGAAGATTAAGAATGAAATTTTGGGGAGTTAAGGTATATAAATCATTCGTCAATATGCAAGTAGTGATTAAAGAAGAACATTTAGAAATGGAACAACTTCCATGTTCAAATTTAAAACAATAACCTTCTCTATCCAAAACAGGAATAGAGATAATGTTCTTAATAATCTCAGGAACATAAAGACAATTGTTCAATACCAAAACTAAATCATTATTTAAAGCTAGATTAATAGTTCCTACGGCTAATGCAGCAACCTTTGCTCCATTCCCCAGCCTTAGAACCATTTCTCCTGTTTCTAGCTTTCTACTTCTTTCCATCATCTGCAAATCATTGCAAATGTGTGGGGCACAGCCGGTATCCAATACCCAAGAAGTATCGTTAACTGATAAGTTAACTTCAACATAATAAATACCTGAACTTTTCAGGGTTGCAAGGTAATCCTTGCAGTTCCTCTTCCAGTGTCCAGTTTGATTGCAGTGGTGACACTTATCATTGGCCTAAGAAGTTTTCTTTTTCTTGACACCTCCCTTTGCTTTCAGTTTGTTGGGATCATTAGAACCCTTTCTTTTTCCCTTCTTTTTCTTTAGCTTTGCAGCCTTAGATCCAGAAGTGGATCCAACAAACATGACTGATTTGTCCCTTTTCATGGTGGACTCAGTTGTCTTTAACATGTTAACAAGCTCAGTGAGACTTTTCGTCATGTTATGCATATTATAATTGACAACAAAGGTGTCAAATGAAGGGGGCAGAGACTGCAACAACAAGTCAGTGCAAAGCTCAGGTGGAACCTCAACTTTCAATGACGCGAGTTGTTCCGTTAGGGCTATCATCTTCAATCCATGTTCCTGGACTGAAGAGCCCTCAGCCATATGACTGCGGAAGAGCTCTTTAGATATCTCATATCTTTGTTGCCTGCTATTCTCACCAAACAAGTTCTCAAGTCGTTTAAGAATAGCATAAGCAGAGGTTTGATCCTCATTTTGTCTCTGCAGCTCACTTGACATAGATGCTAACATGTAGCACTGAGCTTTCAGATCGTCATCCTGATGACGTTTGAACTTCTCAAGTTTCTCAGTCGTAGCATTAGCACCAGGTGCGTCAGGGATTGGTTTGTCAAGAACATATTCACTTCTTTCAGATTTTAAGAGAATTTTGAAATTTCTCAGCCAATCATTAAAGTTTGGTATAGTTAACTTGTTTTGCCCAATTTAAGTAGTTATATGATTATTTGCCATTTCAGTAGATGAATCTACAAAATGATGAAGCAGAAAATGAGAAAACTATGAAAATTAATATTAATTTAATATAAGGTCTTCAATATTAAATGTCTCACACTATTTTATTCGAATTTCATAACCCCAATGAAAATTGGAAAATTATAATTTTCTAGTAGGTTTGAGGCCCAAATAGAATTCCTCACACCCCAATTTTATGAGCCCATGAAAAATTCTCTTCGGTAGTAAAACATTTTACAATTGTATCACTATACAACCCTCAATTTGTTTTACCTCACCTTTCACGCATACCTCAATTTTATGAGCCCATACGTTACTTAGTGTCAAACAATACCTATCAAACATTCATGCAATTAAAACATCAAAACACCCCACGACTCATGGTCGATGCAGTGATGCATTTAATTCATGAGCATCATTATGATAGATAAAGAACACAACTTTCTTCCACAAACCCACCCCACGACTCATGGCCAGTGGTTAAGTGTAGTAGCATCATCATGTCTCTATCTTTTGATAGTAGGCATGGATTGATGGGCCATACTCATCATATCCATATTTGTTTGAAATAAAATTTTTGAAAATTTTTTGTATAAGTTTAAAAAACTTAGGGATTATTTTTATTTCCAAGACCTCATCATTCCATTAAGGTAAATTATTTAATGTTCATCAAATGAGTGCATTAAATAAATTCTAACATGCATATATCCTATACATACATAAAGCGGTGGGATGATCATGGCCAACCTATGCGACCCGTTTGAGCCAAAACGGGTCTATGGTCAATCTAAGGGACAATGAGAACTTTTACATCATAATGTAAAACCCATACACTTATGGGCCTTGAGCATCTATTCTATTACATTTAATTACCCATCAACAATTGGGTCTTCTTTTGGGCTTCCTTCAAGTCCTCCAATTTACAATGAATAAATTAAATCCTCACAAACTAATCTACTCTCATTGCATAAATTTAAAGAACTTACAAATGTAAATTAAAGAGGCTCGCAGTCCCCATAAAATTCAAATAAATTACAACCATCACATAAAGTCCAAGGCTCATGATAATCCCTAAATAAATACATATGCATTTAACATATTAAATTTATTTATATCCATTCACAATGAATAATATCGTAACGAGATATAAGAATAACAATTATTCATATTTCTCATTTTAAAATAATACTAGTTGAGAATTATGACTAACAATTAGTCAATATTACAAAACTAAATTTTAGAATTGACTTTAAAAATTTTATTGGCCTTAATTAATTAAGAAACAATTTCTAAATTAATAAAACCAAATCAATTCAATGATAGCTAATTATTTCTACTTAGAAACCCATTTCTAGAAATAGCCATCAAATATCATTGTTGATAATAAACATCTAATGCTTTTATCAAAATAAATATTAAATATTGATAACGATTATCAATAATAATTATTATATTAAACAATAATATTTCAAGAAATAATTTCTCATTAAATACAACGTATTGCTTAAATTTCATTCCAAATGAATATTTTGAATAAGAAATATAAATAACTTTTATTTAATATTTCATATTCACACTTGAAACCAATATAGTCATAAACTAATATTTAGTCAATTTTATTAAAATTACCGAAAAATTTTAACTGTATAAATAGTAGTTTAAGAACAATTCTTATCCTACTACAACAGTTGAAATTTTAAAGTAATTAATAACTGTCGAGAAACCTTTTCTCATTGTTTCAAGTTTTCTTATTTAACCATTAAATAATACTAGAACAATTTTAGTACCAAATATATTTCAACACCATGAACCTAGGCTCTGATACCACTGTTGGGTTCGTCATAGCGATTCGGGTGAACGCAGCGGAATTTAAAAATTTTCATAATTAATAAATTATATTTATTAAATATATGAAAGGGTTTCACCCCGGGTGCTCTAAAACGATTATAAGATCCGGTGTTAAAATATATTGAAAGAAATCTACGTAAAGATTATTCTTACCCTCGTAGACTTTCTTCCAATTGATGCAAGGAGTGAGGGAATCGATTCCCGGATTATGGCTAAAACTCCGTTCTTCTCAATAAGAGATCCAAGTTATCCTCTCTAAAGTAATCCACCTATTGAATGAACAACACAAATATTACACTTCGCTAGTAGTGCAAAATTATTGATATCAATAAACGTTTCCCGTATCAACTTGTGATAAGAGAAAATAAATTAAAGAATAATTATCAATATAATTATTCTCCAAAATTGTACACAAAATGAATAAGCAAAGATTTATATCTTAAAAGGAAACAATTTCCTCTCTTCCTAAAATATCAAAGTATCAACTTCTCTTCTCAAAAAAATGAAAATGCCGATACTTTACTTCAAAAATGGAAGGAAAAATATATCATATATATCTATCACATTATCTATAAAATATACATAATGCCTTCACCTTATGAAAATATATCATATATAAATAAATTTCATTATCTTTGGATATTCATAATGTATTCACCATTATGGAAACATATATCATATATATATTCATAATGCTCTCACCACTATGAAAATATATCATATATATTCTTAATGCACTTACCACTATGGAAATATATCATATATATTCATAATGCATTCTCCACTATGGTATACAATTATTTTAATTAAATAATCAAATTATTTAATTATAATAAATAGTTAACAATTTTAACTATTGTTCCAATTGATAAAAATTGTTCATTCAAATTAAGGTGTGATCCTTTAGGTTCACTTCTAACTCTAGTAGTAGGCTTACAACATTTGTAACTTATAAATAACAATTATTATATTAATTAATCCAATTAATTAATACGCTTGAAATTAACTAATTAATTTCAAGAACCTACTAATCACGGTAACATCTAGCAAGTAGCGTGATCTTCTAGTGTTAGGTGAATAGCGAGTAAACCTGTAAATTAACGAGTGACATACACGTACGGTCTTTCTAACAATTAATCTCCCGATTGAGTCTAGAGTAGGAATATCAGTCGAAACTCTACTAACTCAATAACTGTGTTTCTATTTCATGTTACAATGATTCATTGTGAATCTTTATTCTAATTGCCTTGGCCAAGGTCTTTGAATCATTAACAATGAAATACACAGGAGATTCTCTTGCCCTAGACAAGTGTTAGATTCTATCTTAGCCACACATAAGTCTCCATGTACATCAATATAATACCCAACATATCCCCTTTAAGATTGCTAAACAATCAGAAGATAAGTCTAAGTATTAGATGAAGTACACAAGACTACCATGGTGCTTCAAGTCAAAAGACTAATCGTGTACTATCGTAATTAGAAAATTCTAATTTCGACATATCCAATAAGAATTTTCTACGGACCATGTTCGATAAACGTATTCTCTAATAAGTATCTACATATATGAATGTGTCTCAACACTAATATTGATGGAATACAATATTCTCGTCCAACGAGCATTCATCATATGTACGAGTCTTTACTGAATTATTCTTTGTCCCATTTAGAAAAATTCTTGACTCGAAATCATGTTTAAGACCAAAGCTCTATGTATAAATTCCATGATCACCATCATATGCGTAACCATACATTTTAGCTTTAATTAGTCTAGGGACTTTATCTAATAAGCATTTGTTATAATGCATAAAATAGATAAATTAAAACAACCTTTAATAATATAATTTCCAATGAGATTGTTTATATTCAAAATATAAAGAGTACAAATATCCAATCTAATTGGTGCGCTGGGCATACTACTCTAACAGGTCATACTTGATTAGCTATTAGGTATTTTTAGTATTGTATTTTGCCACTTGAATATTTTCATGCATGCATCTGTTATTAGATGACTGTAAAGTCTACAGTTTATACTGAGTTGGAATTTTCGGTTCTACATGTATAGTTGATTATTTGTCGGGTGTACCTTCATTTGCGACAACTATTTCAAGTTGATCTTGCTGATTACATGTTAGCCATTTGCGGCAACGATGCTCTTAGAAAACTTTCATTTCCCGGGAAGAGTGGAAGTTTCTTTAACTTGACCCTGGATGATAGGTTCATGACCAAGACAGTGAACAAATCATACGTTAAGGTTTGTTGTGGGCTAGCTTGTTAAGAACAATATATTTGCCAAGAAAGCAAAAATCATAAAATTGATGAGTGATGTATGGGCTCTGTACATTTTACAGCAACTGGAATGCCCCAAATATATTCAAAATTGTGGAGAAAACAAGATCCACAAATCAAGCTAATTGTCACTAAAATATATACAATTGCCATCAATATACATATCTCAATAATTTCAATTAGCATAATTTCAGTCATTAAGCGTATCTCAATACTCCCCCTCAAGTTGGAAGGTGAAGATCATGAACCCCCAACTTGCAAACAAGTCGCTGAAATTGATCAGAGCCAAGTGCTTTAGTGAAGACGTCTGCAATCTGCTCGAAAGTAGTGATTTTTCGAGGTTCAATTTCCTTGGACTCAACACGTTCACGAACAAAATAACAATTCATTTCGACATGTTTTGTTCGCTCGTGGAAAATTGGATTATTTGCGATATGTCTTGCAGCTTGATTGTCACAATAAAGTAAGGTAGGTGTGTGTCGTGAAAATCGGCAGGTAACTAGATCGAAATTCAATCTTTAACTCACAATGATCACACACATATACATGATAGAATAAGTGTGTGTATGTGTTGATTGAAGATGAAGATGCACACGGGAGTTAGAATGGTTCGGCCCCTTGAAGGGGCCTACATCCACTATGGAGAGAGAGTATCTTATTGCTTCATATTGTGAAGGAGATTACAATTGAATTAAGCTGTAAACAGCTTATATACAACATACTCCATCCGTCCCAGGCTAAGGAGTCATTTTACCATTTTGGTCGTCCCACCCAAAGAGTCATATTTTCTTTTTTGAACACATGAGACCCACCCACACCCACTAATACAATTAAAACATGGGGCCACCATACCCACTAATACAACTACCCACTACATATTAAATAATAATATTCCTTAATTCACGTGCTCAAAAGCAAATGAGACTCTTTATGTTGGGACGGAGGGAGTATACCATAACAGCAAACTTATGGGACTAGTTGTTAGTGCAACTTTTGAGCCTTCAGTTGGTGTATCAAACAGTTATGGAAATAACCAATTCCAACTGCGTTGGATAGCCTTCATACCCGTCTTTGCAACTGTGTCAATAACTAATGCTAACCGACTTAATCAACCACCTAAAATATCCCTCAAACTGCCCTAGTCGCTTGTGCATTGGTTGTATCCTAATGTGATGAATCCTTACTGCACCCGTTTCATTATGCAATGCTTACCATGCATGAGTTAAAACAAACAGACAACCTATTCATCACACTCCACCATGATTGAATTAGGTTTATTCATCACAGTGTGGATTGATGTGCTCCCAAATCAACAAGGAGCCACCAAAGCCATAAAATCTCGCTTACAGTGGTGGTCATTGCACGATACTCTACTTCAGCGGACGACCTAGAAACCACAGATTCTTCTTAGTTCTCCAAGAGATTGGAGTTCCTCCAAGAGATACAAAGTAACCTATTCTGGAACGTCGTGTCATTGGGCATCCTCCTCAATCAGAATCACAATATGCAACGAGAGAAAGATCTCCATTGGAAGGCAACAACACGCCTTGGCCCAGTGTACCTTTAAAATAACGTACAATCCTCAATGCAGCCTCCATGTGGTATTGACGAGGCGAGAAGATGAATTGACTAAGAACATATTGTGGCATACTGTATATCAGGCAGGCATAGTAACTGTGAGGTAAAGAAGTCTTCCAATCAAGCGACGATATTGCAAGGCATCTACAGTCGGACTAGCTTCATCAAATCATATCAGGTGTTTTGCTCCATGGGAAACGGGCTAGGTCGACAACCCTCTAAGCCACAATCCTTTAAAATGTCAAGGGTATATTTGCGTTGGCTTAAGACAATACCCTTTGCCGATCGAGGCACTTCAATAACCAAAAAATATTTTAAAGCACCTAGGTCCTTTATGCCAAACTCCCGATCAAGATATTCTTTAATTTATTAAAGAGTGTCGCTATTTGCACACCTCTCTCTATTACGTACACCTTTTTTATTAACGTACACCTTTTTTATTAAGTACACACACTCTTTAATTTTTTATTTCTTAATTTTATTTTATACACACCCCTAAAATTCTGAAAATACCCTTTTATAATTAAAATAATACACACCCTAATTAACACCTAATTTACTCTTACAAAATATAAATTTGTTCTTGATATAAACCCTAATTATTGTTATTGTATATAAACCTCCCTCTTGTGTAACTTACAATCCAGTCGTCACTTTCAAACCCCTCCTGCGACTTCTGAGTTCGATTGTTATTTTGCAGATCATGTGAATATATTTATTTAAAAAAAACGTCTAAAGATAATGTTAAATCATACATTTTTCTCCTACACAAATCTTATAAAGAAACAAGTCTTTACTATACACAATCTTGTTTAATTAACAGTAACTATCTAAATGATGCAAATGAATCTGCAACCTGGGTCCACCACAAAAAAAATATATTTTTTAGCAATCGAATTTAGCAACGGAATTCAATCCGTTGATAATTACTAATTAGCAACGGATTAACAACAAAAATGACATTTTTATTTTAGCAACGGAATGCCAACGGATTTATTCTCTATTTTAGCAACGGAATTCAATCCGTTGCTAATTACAACGGATTACCAAGGGAACCATTATATAAATTACCAATGAAATTATTAGCAACGGATTACCAACGGAATTATTTAGCAACAGAATTGATTTTTCGTTGCTAAAAATTTAGCAACCACCACTTTACCAACGGAATTTTACCAACGAATTCCGTGGCAAATCCGTTGGTAAGCCAATTTAACAATAGAATTAAGGTTTTTAGTAACGGAATATTCCGTTGTTAAAAAATAGTTTTTTTTGTAGTGGTCCGTGTATATATTAATATGGTTTGCAATAGGTGTTGATACTTTTTATGGCCTCAAACACATATTTGATCATCAAATATTTTCTTTGAGCAGTTTCATAGTTTTTTGGTGTTTCGTAATTTAAAATTTAATTAAACACTAAAGATTATTATATAAAAAGATTTAGGGTTTATAAGATTATGGTGTGAATAAAATACTTAATTCTAAATGTAATAGGGTGTGTATTTAATCTATTAAGGATAATTCAAACTTTTAATAATATAGATTTTAATTTAATAATAATTAGGTGTGTATTCATTTGGAAGAGGGTGTGCAAATAAAATAACCCTTAAAGAATTAAAAATATTTTTATTTTTATATATGCAAATTGAATAAGATGCCATACGAAAGTATAGTTATATTTAGTGTGCAGTGTAAGGATATCAATTATTAGATTTTAATGATGTTTGAAAAGAAATTGTTCAACCTTGATGTCTTGTTCAATTAAGGGACCAAATTTTAAATAGCCAGCTTTAGCATCTTTTTTTTGAGTTGAAAAAGGTCTTTATAGAGCTAAGGGTAAGGTTTGGAACCCTAAGAATTTTAAATAGTCACTTCCCTTAAAAACAATTTTTAGTAGCCACTATTTAGTGGACTCCCCAAATTACCCCTATAACTGTCAGATAAAGGACGACAATAATGTGGACATAATTATGTCAGTGTTGACTGCATTAAATATGATGGGTGAGACCACATTTAAAATTATAGGAAAATCTCATAAAATTGATTATTCTATTCAACCTAAGTTTCTTCTATTCGGCCTAAAATTTTGTTCTATTCGACCTATACATTTTGTTCTATTAGGCCAACATTTTTTTTCCAAAACAAATTAAAAAAAATCGAAAAAAATATTTCTTCTATTCGGCATATTCGGCCAACAATTTTGTTCTATTCGGCCAACACTTTTTTTTCCAGAAAAAATTAAAAAAAATTCGAAAAAAATATTTCTTCTATTCGACCTATTCGGCCAACAATTTTGTTTTATTCGGCCAACACAATTTGTTCTATTCGGCCAACACTTTTTTTCCAGAAAAATTATAAAAAATTCGAAAAAAATATTTCTTCTATTCGGCCAATACAATTTTTTCTATTCGGCCAACATTTTTTTTTCTGAAAAAATAAAAAAAAAATCGAAAATTTTTTTTCTTCTATTCGGTCTATTCGGCCAACAATTTTGTTCTATTCGGCCAACACTTTTTTTTCCAGAAAAAATTTTGAAAAAAATAATTCTTCTATTCGGCCAATTCGGCCAACAATTTTGTTATATTCGGCCAACACAATTTATTCTATTCGGCCAACACTTTTTTTTTCCAGAAAAAATTTTAAAAAAAATTTATACGAATAAAATTAATGCATCTTTTTGTATTTTAATAAATAAATATATTCATGAGACATGTAAAAGTAACAAATTAATGCATTCAATAGACTGTAAAACAAAGTATTGTATTTTGGTACTTTTTGGTCAAAAAGAGACCTCAAACATGTGATCAGTGGGTCCCTTTCAAGGACATTTTGATCTGTTACATTAGAAATGACTAGAATAAATTATTTTTAAGACTTGTGGCTTCTAAAAATTAATTTTAATCAAGCTACTTTTTACCATTATCACTTAAAATATTATAGTAGGGCCAGTAAATCAGATTCTTAGAAATACAAGTATGCATGGTAACAATATTTATTAATTACTTCATATGAGATTAGTATAATAATTTTTAGAATGAGAAATTCGTTGTCCCTTATTGAAATTCAAGTGCTAATTATTGTGATATCTACTTAATTAGTACTTGTTTGCCTTTATGAATTGCAACCATATTTACTTGGATTTGTTGTGCGTACCATATCAGTTTTATTCCATGTGTTTTCTAATAAATAAATTATTTTTTATATTCAATTTTTATAAAAAAAAACTAATAAAATATTTACTAAACTAAAATTCATTAACCAACTAATTTAAATTCATATTCATTATTATTATGTTATCGATCGTTTTATAATTATTAATAGATATGTATGTGCTATATATTTTTTTCTATTATTTAAAAATACTCTAATATCCTCTAAAGTAACAAATTTTGTTAAAAATTTTTTTTTCTTATGTGGTTCAATAAACAGAAAGACTGGTCCGGAAGGATTACTATCCTAGCTAGTTCTCCAACCATTTTTACGTGATTATTTATTTATTTATTTATTTATTCTTACAAAGGTATAAAATCATTTTTCTTTTAACTACTTTGGTGGGACTGAGGTGGCCCAGGTGGGGGTAAGCACGATGTCGGCAGAGGATGGAATTACGAGGTTTGGAAATGCGTGGCAAAAAAAATGAATATGATTAATTATTAAATATATATATTTTTTATAATCTTGAAATCATGTTATAATTCACCTCTTTAGTCGACATGTCACGATTGTTAAAAAACTTGAAACCCATGAGCCGGATCGCTTAATCCTAAAAAAAATTAAAATTAGAGTAAAAAAGTTTAGAACGGCTTAATATCCAAATTGTTTTGTCCGAGCCTATTAGGGGCTGTGGACTAATAAGACTGGCTCATGTGCTAATCTAGCCCATAGGAGTTATATTAATATTATATTTAAATTACTTAAACACTCATAAGACAAATACATCAACCACCCTCTTCCACTCTATTCCCATCATAGTGTGAGACAAACTCTTATCATCCTTTAAGTTTTATCTATTTTTTACTTTTTTTATTTCTCTCACTCTAACTCATCTTTTTCTTTAATAAATAAAATAATATTTAAATTGTTGATGTGTGTTCTTAGCTAATAAAATTGAGATTAATGATAGAAAGATTATTGATTAACCGAACTAAAAACGAGTACAACAAACACAATAATTTTCCTCGTCTCCCCGTTAATTGGGAACCCTTTCCATATTATTAATATTTGTCTTTTAAGTTCCATGAAGGAACATATACATGTTAGATAGAAATACAAGTGGGTAGAGGGAATGGTGGAAAGGCCTTCCAACTGAGCTTGGTTGCTGCAGGGTGGGGGTTCGAATCCTGCCTTTGGCATGAATTTGGCCTCTTGCAAGCACAAGTTTAACAGTGAGCCCTCTCTATAAGCCACTTGAGGCACATCCTGCGATTTACCTCCTCCACCAATCCCCAGGGCAGGGGCGGTGGGGCCCCTAATGGTGGGGTACACCATTTTTTTTAGAAATACAAGTGGGTTTGTAGAGAGATAAAGTGGAGAAGATGAAGTTGGAGTCAAGTGAAACCAAATATAGTGTCCTTCCTTCTTGTAGATGCATTGTCTTTATAGGAGATATTTTGGTGGATGGTCCCCTTTTGATTTGTCAATTGAAGCCACATGTCCCTCCAAAGAAAATTTTATCTGTAAGAATGTACGCCAATATCCTGACAAGTTATCTCCATGCAGATAAGGCGGAGTTAGAACAATTTTTTAGGGGGGCTAATTTTTTTTTTAACTATCATCGATACTATTGATACAAAATATGAGAATTTTTTTACTAACTTTATTGATTATTTAAGAATAACGCTATTTTTTTTACTAGCATCGGTGCTGTTGATATAGAGAATTTTTTTTACTAGCTTTTTTTATTTTGTAAGAATAACATAGTTTTTTTAAATAAAAGTGTAAAGTATGGAACATGTATTAGGTGAGAGTATTTTTTTTTTAATTAAAATGTATTTTAAGGTGTGATATTATTTTTTAGTGATGCAAGTTATTATGGGACGAATAAAATAATAAAGTGTGATAATAATTGTGGGAGGATGAGAGTACAAAATTGTTCAATATAAAAGCATTACTTGCTATAAATATATTTTTAAAAATATTTTCATAAATTTTCAATATCTATGACTAAAAAAAGAAGTGTAGACAATAATTTTCATTGATTCAATATGAGAAATTATAGAAATTGTGATAAAAAGTAGTAGATGTTTCTTTATTAATGTGTAAGGCTTGATTAATTTTGAAAGAATAATTAGAAGAAAGACTCAACGAGGGTACACCCCTGCATGCAGAATGGGTGTTTCCTTATGGTAGGAACATAATATTGATGTGCCGATAGTATTCTGATGGGCTAATCAGCTGATGATCGATGGGCTGTTGATTAGTGCCGAGGCCGAGACCTTATCCTCGTGTCGGCTTCTTCTGCCTTCTGCATAGTCAGCGTGTGTTAAAAGCTCACTCTTATCTTTAGCCTCAGTTTATCTTTCAATTAGACCGTCCATATAAGTCACATCTTATATGGGGTATAAACACCCATAACATAAATAAATATATTAAAATTAATTTAATTATTATAAATTTGATTAAATTATACTCCCTTCGTCCGGTTCTAAAATATCCATTTACTTTTTGCACGTAGATTAAGGAGTATTATTATTATATGTAAAGTGAGTAGTTGTATTAGAGAGAAGTGGTGGGCCATATTGTCTATTTTTTTACTGAATATGAGAAAGAGATACATTTGAAGCGGATGCAAAAAATAGTAAAACAGATATCTTAAAAGCGGACGGAGAGAGTATATGTTTTAGCAATATTTTGCTTGTATTAATTTTAATTCTCCCAAATTCTAAATAATATATGAATTAATTTTGAATTTGTTGTATTATTTATAACAAATTTAATAATTTTTTAAAAATATTTTTATCATATAGCCCGCAAGCCCGACCCATTTAACACGGATCCCTTTAGTAATCAGTTTAAACAAACCCGATTAATCCAAAATCCATTAGAACGGCAAAGCATTTAACATCTCTATATCTAAGCGGCCATCAATTAAATAAATTTAATTTTAAGAAAATAAAAAAATTATATTGAAAATATATCTAAGAAGAGTTACACTCACATATTGAAAATTATATTGAAAATGTACTCCCTCCGTCCCGGGCAAAGAGTTACATTTGCTTTTTGCACGTAAATTAAGAAGTATTATTATTTTATGTAAAATGAATAGGTGTATTAAAGAGATGTGATGAGTATTGGTGGGCCATTGGTGAACCTTTTTACTAAAAGGGGAAAATATTGCAATTTGAATGTGACGTCAATATAGTAAAATATCGCTTTTTGGGTGAGACGGATGGAGTATATATGATCCTAGTACAATAGTACAACTTTGTCCAACAACTAATTTTGACTTTTTTTTTTAAGTATTCTAATTTGATAGAAAATTAATTAGGCTGAAAAAAGATTTAAGGAGGGATCTAAAACATTTAAGTAATTCTAATAAATTAAATTGAGAGACACTTATCGAGTGTAGGTGTTTTCTTGAATATTATTTTTTAAGGTGACAAGAAATATATAATAACTTATTTTATCTGTAATAGACTATAAAAGAGTAATTTCATCGTACAAAAGAATATAAACAAGTATAATGCGAATTGAATTATATATGTTGTGAGGTCATAGGGAATAAATTGGGAATGCCACATTGTTAATTTTCATTAAATAATCTATGAAAAAATCGATTATTATATGTTCATTTGTTGGGTGAAATTCTAAATTTAAGTTAAATGTTAATTAACTAAAAAGATAAGTGGAGCAAATAATAAAAAAAAAAAGAAAAAAAAAGCAATGTGTGGGTTCTGCATATCGAAACTGATGATTCAATGTTAAATTCAATGCTAATTAAGTTTTCAAAAAATTCTAACATAATATTTTTAATTTTAATCAAAGATTCTGTTAAATAATCACTTATGAAGATGTATGCTGGAGATTTAATATTAGAGCGATTCTATTGACATCCCAAAAATTACTAAGCACTCAGAATTCTTAAAAATAAGATATTGAAAATATTATTATATCTTCATCTTTAAATTTATTATTTATATATATTACCTAAAAATACTACAATACTCTTTAAAGTCAACAAAATTGGTCAAAAAGTGCAAATTTTCTTAAATAACGTGGAACAATAAAGATGAAGCATTTTGTGGGACGGAGGGAGTAGTACATACTCCCTCAATAGCAAATTCATTTATTTATTTCGCATTTACAGCAGATAAGGAATTAGGGGTAGTATGATATTTTTAGGGATAGTATGATAAAGTATGTTATGTTATGTTTGTTATAAATGTATTGATAAATTTGAAATTAAAATATGTTAAAGGAATATTATGTAATAGTTGTTTTTTCTATGTTTGGTAGTGCAAAGTTGATAAAAAACAAAAAAAGAGTGAAATTGAAGCCGTTACAAGTAAAAATAAATAAGATATGCTTTTATATGGGCATGCAAGTCGAATTGAAATTAAGACATTAGATGATATTTTCTTTTCTTTTCCATTTATTTGAGTGAAGTTTGCATTATTATACTACACTTTAAACATCGTGTTGGTTTTTTTTAATGAAAATTTGAGTGCACAAAATTTATAATTATTATAAAAACATGTACTACTATAATATATATATATATATATATATATATATACTGTATATATATATAATAGATAAAAAGTTATACATAAGGTGCTCCTATTATATTGAGTTAATATCTTATAAACAGGGTTTATATAATAGAACCCGTGCCTCTCTTAATTTAAACACCAAGTGTATTATATTTTGAAAATACATATACAGAGTGGAGTTTTAAATAAATTAAATTTGAATATTCATTTGAATTTATATTTTTTTTTTATATATTTCATGAGGAGTCTCGCAAATATTAAAATCTCCATCTCTATTTTAATAGTAAAAAGAAAACATACTCAATAATATATGTGTATATTAA
The DNA here is from genome assembly GCA_023678885.1 of Pogostemon cablin. Classification (NCBI taxonomy): domain Eukaryota; kingdom Viridiplantae; phylum Streptophyta; class Magnoliopsida; order Lamiales; family Lamiaceae; genus Pogostemon; species Pogostemon cablin. The sequence continues at coordinate 9,666,563 of CM042965.1, forward strand.
TATAATAAAGCTACTTTAATCTAATTTATTTTTATTTACATTAATCGTCATTAGTGGGGAAAAAAGTTAACAAATGAAAGAGTTCTAAGAGTTCATAAAACAATGAATTTAAAATTCAATGAACATGTATTATATAATTTCTGAAGATTCATGAAAGAGAACTTTCTACTTTGGAAAGTGAAAAGAAGGGTGCAATTAACCTAAAGCAACAAGAATTCTGACACAATGACTTTTTAGGCTAAGGATGAATTGACCCTTTAATTAATATAAACAATTGCTGGACCTCCACCACTTGAAACTTCACCCTCTTGTACCTTCCTGTCAATTTAAATGTAACGAGTTACGAGTTGTTTTGTATGATATATTGAGTAAATTAATCTCTCATTCTCCCCGTATTTTAGCGAACTGCAGTAATTACACCATTAATTTATCCTATATTTGACATTCAGTTTTCCATTAACATATACTATGCATCTCTGCCCCTAGAATATTACTACAACAAAGAGTGAATGCAAGCATAAATACAACAATATAAACATAGAGTTATAGTAAAAAATGTGATAAATCAAGAAGATATAGAGTTTCAAATGATGTGTAAAATTATGTCAGATATAAAAGCTAATAGACAAGAAGAACAAAAAGGGCTTGCCTGAAATGCAATTAACTACTGATTTTCAGGAAATTGTTCATTGTTTCAACAGTTAGGAAATTGTTGCAAGTATCTCTTACCAAACATATACAGACATGTACTTATCAAATATGGTTTCAGCAGTTAGGAAGATAGGAAATTGTTGCAAGTATCTCTCACCAAATTGTAACATCTAGGGTGGCGGTGCCGGCTTATGGCGGTCATTGAGGAGACGAAACATGTCGTCTATCCTAGCTGTTAAGGCAGTGATGGCCGTAGTGTGAGGAACCAGTGCAGCTGCAACAGCAGCTTCGATACGATGCTCAATAGTATCCTCCTCAGCGGCACGAGCACTCGTGCCCTCCCCAGTCCCATCAACCTACAGACACAAATCAAATGTTCAATAAAATGATCAAGATGTCTTTTGATCTCTATTAGAGCTTTCAGCCCCTAATAACATAAATTAGCACTCGAACAGTTTAACGCTACGCACATAAGCATTGTTGATTCTTTCCCTGATCTACAAATAGAAAAGGCGTATTTGTTAGAGCTATTTTCTTGTTTTACGGTTGTCTTAGACTTGGTCAATAATTCCTATTATATAGGAAAGTCAAGTCTGGAAAGTCAAGTCTGTTATCTATTTTGTTGGGATCACGATGGTTGTTATGGTTGTTATCTCGTGATATCGTTTGTTGCGTTTTCTACTCCACTCCTTGTAAAGGCTATATAAGCCACTTTATTGTTTTCGAATGAATTAAGCTGGATGTGTCTTTCTTTAAAGAATCTCTTTTAAGATTTAACATTATTCTATACCAGCTCTTCCAAAAATGATTGAATAAAAGTTCAATGATTGAATAAAAGTTCAAGTGCCTCTTAGCCCTACTTCCATTCCATAGTTCTAGCTTTCTTCAAACTTTGAAGATCCATCCGGAACTAAAAGCATAAGCATCTAATAAAAGGGGAAGTACTAATAACGCTAATAAAAGGGGAAAGGGGAAATACACATAATAAAAGGGGAAATGGGGAAATGCACATAATAAAAGGGGTAATTTATTATTGACACTACTAGAATGACTTCCCAGCCCTCTCCTGCTTCAAGGATTTCATCTGAAGGAAGATCTATAAACCTAGGGTTACCAGCCGTTCAAGAGTCTCAAAATCAATCATATTCACGAACAGAAGATTAGACTAATCTGCTTTCGAAGCATAAAGTATTATATGTAGTATGGTTTTAATCATCAGACTTACCTTAACGGCTTTTTTCACATGAACAGTGAATTCGAGATCGTTTTCGTCGTGGCTATTCTTCCTGAAGATCAGTACGTCACCTGCTTCCAGTTTCTCGCCCCTACACGCCTTGGCCCACCCCTTGCCGAATCTACTGCCTTTCTTCTCAGAATATGCGAATAAAACCTTGTAAACCTCTGTTGGATTTTGCTGAAACCTTAGCGACATTTCTGCATCTTTGTTTAGATTTTTTTTGCAGTAATCGCTCGGTATTATCAGCCTTACATATTTTTCACTGTTAGGTTTCGGAATATTCGACTCTATCAAAGTTTTCTCGAAGTAGGGTAGAGGAGGGCCACTGGACTGTGCCAACCCTTCCTTCGACGATCGATCTGCCAGCAACTTCTTTGCCATCTGTTTCCGAGGGACAGTTGAAAGAGCGACGTAACGATGAAAGATGAAAGGGCGGTTAGGGCACCAAAAGAGAATTCAAGCTTTAAAAGTTTTACTGTGAGCCATGAGTTTCTAAATATATACTAGTTCATACATATAAAAATGGGCCTAACTTATAAGCCCCAATAATTTTAGTATGAAGTTCGTTTTGAAAATTTGATTAATTGGGCTTTAGTCATAACTCACTGTCTCGAAAGCTTGATCAATAATAAAAATAGACTTAATATCTTCTTATATATGCCCCGGTTGACATCGGTTGCCCACCACATCCCTCCTCTTGCGAGTAGCCACGTGTCCTATTATTTCTTTTTCACCTCCATCTGGGCGTAACATGGTAGGCTGTAGGTTTCCTCGTACTCTCTTTCCATTTTTATTTTGTTTGGTTTAATCTCCCCCTTCTTCACTTCCATGGATACGCCCCCTGCCACCGCACCTACTTCTCGCCGTCGCCGGCTACGGTCGAGGATAAGGGCCTTACGCCCGCTGGGCCTCCGCCGGTACGAGACCATGGTCACTTCGGCCCAATGTGTCCGATAATGAACGCCAAGCCTTTATCCAGAAATATTTCTAATTTCTCCTAAAATTACTCCGCACTCTTACATGAACATCTCCTTCAAGCATTTCAAATCTGATAAATCTTGCCGCCTCGCCTTACCATTCCCGATTCACACTCAGTCTCTTCCAGCCCAAGGCTGCTTTGTGGACTGATCTCCCCGCCTCGCTCGCACCATTCCTGTTTCACACTCATCTTCTCTCTTCAAGGGGGTGCTTGTACCACTAGGTGATTCTCTTAAAAAATTTGTGTTATTCTCTCTTGTATGTGTCCCTCCCGTCTATTCAGAATCTCCCTTTGGATACCCTTCCCAGTATGCGTCGCTTTCATATAATTTTTACTCTATTTGCTTGAACTTCATGACACCCCCGCTCACAAGGTGTATGAGAAATTGCTTCATAGGCATGTAATGATCTCACCATTGTGTTGTCCTCCTGCTTTCGTGCCTCCTTCTACTCATGTATGCCTTGAGTTAGGGAAGGAAAATAGCAACAAAAAAACCTTTGCAGTTACTTCCTTTTGGTTGAGATGTGTATTGCATGCAACAGGACTATGTGCCTACCGTATTTGATAATTTGAGTGCAAATGTTGTCGTTAGTGGTGCTAAGGCCTTTGGGATACTGCTGGTAAGTATTAGAAATATCCTGCACTTACACCCGCTCTTCAATTTCTGCTTATATATATGTATTAGAATAGTTTTCTATGGGGTTTTGAATTTTAATCTTCCTGAATTAGTGTTATAGGTTTATAAACCTACGTTTGTCATTTTATGGAACAGGACAGGAAGACTACAATAAATTAAGACCTTTGAGTTACCGCGGAGCTGATGTTTTCATTTTGGCGTTTTCTCTCATTAGCAAGGCTAGTTTCCATGAAGGCAAGTATTTGATGGATTGCTCTTTAATTTTGTCGAGTGTTTACTTTCTTACATTTTGCATTCTCTGGAAAATTTTCATTATCTAATAAAGGATTTTATTATCACTATTTCCAGTGGATTCCTGAATTGAAGCATTATGCCCCTGGGGTCCCTATAGTTCTTGTTGGCACAAAACTGGGTGAGATCTCTGATTAATCTTTTAAAATGCATGAACTTGCCTGCACTCACAAAATAGGATATGGAGTTGATTATTTAAAGCATCAATGGTCAGTAACCATCCTGTATGTATGAAGATCCCTACTGCAACTTCTGTGAACGTTGGCAGAGAATGTCTTTGTTTATTACTTTGCATTTTATGTTTTATGCTACTTATGCCTGAATTTATGTTTACATGGTAGTAGTTGTGCCAAAGAAGTGGTTTGCCATTCTTAGCATTGATACCCTTTCTGCTGTATATTACATATGTTAGCATAAGGTTTTATGATGAGGATGTCTATCTTTTCAAGCTTGATAATAGTGCTTACTTTACAGCTGCTTCTGATCCTTACAATCCCGTGTTCTGATATACTTCTCTTGTGGAAGTGTCTAAAATTAAACATCCTTATGCATCTATTGTGATTAATCTTATCTTGATGTTTTAATACTGCATCCAGATTTCAGTCTATCTTGCAAATAATCCTTTCTGTGTTCTTTTCCTTGTATGCATTCTCATTTATACTGCCATCATGATATAATTTGTTATTGGAGCCTGGTGGATATGCATAAAACCATCGAATTCTCTCTCTTTCAATTTTTTTACCCATTTCTGTTCTAATAGGATTTATGTCCAGGATTATGTTGAAAAGTAGATAATTGATATAAATGTATATATATATATGAAAGTGTTATGTGATACTATTATCTTACTTTTCCTAGATAAATAAATTATCAATTTTTATTAAAAATATTTTATTTTCATTTATTCTATGAATTATTAATAAAATTTTCATTGAAGTGGGGTTATCATTTTCAATTGATCTTATATTACACTTGCTGAACACCTGTACACTAAATCTTAATGTGGTTTTACAATTGAAAAATAATTCAGTTATGTGATTTGGGTACACCCGCCTAAGATTTAGGTTTAGCGTTGTCCATGGGTTTACTGTTACTTACTGTGTTCCGCTGCTTGCACACATAATGGCTTAACTTTGAATTACCGCATATTAACTGTTCGATAAATTGCACACACTAGCTAGCTGACTCACTAAATCGCACACATAATGCTCACATACACTAGCCAAACTACACTATTGCTGCTGCTACCCTCTCTTCCTTCGTCTACCACGGGTCTCTATGCACTCTGAATTTCATAAGTTTATATCTCTCCCTATTCTTTCCTGTGGTATTAATTAATGCATCAAACAAGTCGCTTGACTGTCCTCTCAAAGGTGTAGATCGTCTATTTCCCCTAATCTGTTGCATTTTTGGTATTAATTTTCTATTTAATGAAAACTTGAAGAACGGTAAGTATCTGAATTTGCATTTTTGAGGGCGTGTCTTCTTTTAAGTATGAGTAGTTAGTGATGGGATTGCAATTGAAGTTGTCTTGTTAAATATCTGGTGTTAATCTGTGTAAGCTCGTTTTTATTCTCCTTAATGATCCAAAAACCATGGTTTATTGATTTGATTCGTTTGGTTTTGGTTGAAATTGAGCCTCAGTTTGCTCTTAAAAAAAAAAGAAAAGGTTCAAGCTTTGGAAGGGTTAGGCTTGGTTTCGTTTCCTTTGGAAACTTACTTGTCACTTAATTATCATCTCATCTCGTTTTTGGCTTTTTTTAATGAAAGTTGTTATTATTGAACATATAAAATTGTTGTAGATTTCAAATGTCTGGAATGAGAAATATGGAAGTTGGAAAGTGGAAACTGAAAAGACATGTGGAAGGAGCGGTTGATGTTGGAAGGTGGAAATCGAAAAAACAGAGATTTTGCACAAGTCCCAGTCTTCGCCATGAAATAATAGAGAACATCTTGTCCCGATTATCTGTGAAGGATTTAGTTAGATACAGGGTGGTTTGCAAGCAGTGGGAGGCCACTATTTCCGATCCAGCATTCGCAGAGATTCATCTCCAGCACAACAAGAATCCGTTCTCCCGAAATCTACTTGCATGGGATCACCTAACTGGTACCAAAGGATTGCAAGTTGCTGAGCTCCGAAACAACTGTATTGAATTAGTGTCGGTGATGTGCTGTCGCCGGCACCCAAAAATAATACTTATAAAATTTCCGAACAAATCCACTAAAATATAGTAGGATGAGTACGGGTCGAACCCGAGGGAGTAATTGAATTTAAATTGAATTTATGTGTTTTCAAATGAGTAACCGGAGGGGGGTTTGGATTGAATTAACAACTAATAAACATGAAAATAATTAATTAAAATAACAAACATAAAATTAAATAATAGAACAAATAAAATAACAACCTAGTCCAAGGATTTGATCCCCTCCCATATTCTAATTCATAAAATCGCAAGAATTAAACATGCAAACAATTATACAAACTCAAATCCCTAGGCTAATGGTACGACCAAATTAACCCGAATGTTCTTAAGATCATCAATTAGGGTACGACCACTAAATTGAACTATTTACGAGTGACCCTATGGATTCGAACTCGCAAATGCATTAAGACTCCAAACATAGAATTACTAGGCTACGAAAATCGGCTAGAAATCATACAACCTAGATCCTATTACACCTAGAGGAAATTATCTCTATTTGCTACTTAATTCACTCCTCACAACAATTACGGATTGTGGATCACGAAATAGCGTTAAACAATTAAATAATTAAATTAGATGGCCAAACTAAAATAATTATCAAAGTGCTATTAAGAACATCAAGGCATGTAATAGAATAAATTTATATAAAAGTTGGCAATATAAAATTCAAAATAATTAAAATAAATAATTCATGGGAGGTTCACAACCCTCGGACTAGAAACGAAATTACATAATCAAAATTAAATTAAAAATAAATTAGAACATAAAACCGTGTTCTTCATGGTGGAACTCCTTCTCTAATCTGCGTTCTAGCGTCCCAACGTGATCCCCGGATGCGTGTTGCGTATGTGATGATGATCCCCCAAATAAATAAAATATCTTCCATAAATATATCTATCTTGATCCCCAAGTAATCTTGTTTGATCTCTTTTCTTACTTATCTCTTCCTAAAATATCTCAAGGATCTTTTCTTTTCTTGTTAACTAATCTACCGTGCCTTCTCCACAATATGGGCCTGACTTGGGCTGATCTCTTCGCTGGAATTTAAGAGACAATATGAGAATATGTCCAACAACACTTTCCTTATTTATGCTGAATTTTTGCAGTCCCTTCTGACACTGAGGGGGTCAGTGTCAGTCAATTTGGCAGCAACGAATTTCCTGCACAAAACAGCCCGTTTCACATCAATTTGTATCATTAAATCCTCAATTAACCATAGACAAGATAAGTCAATTTAGCACCCTAATAAGCATATAAGTTAATCAAATAAACATGAATTTCAACCAAATAATTATGCTAAATTATGACTTATCAAATCTCCCCATACCCAAACCTTTGCTTGTCCTCAAGCAAAACAAGACCAAGACAAAGCATAGGAAAAATGACAATCATTTGCAAGTGATAGCAAAACAATGACACTTCCAAGAGAGATCAAACAAGATACACCAAATACAAATGAGTGGTAGAATGTCTCACAAATATTTGCAACTTATGTAAGATAATGAAGTTAAGAATTCATGGCCTCACAATGGTTTCACTCAATAACGCTCAAGTATATAAGTGGGTAGCAAAACACTCAAAATTAAACAAGACAAGACATTACCATAAGCTTGCTCCCAAATCAAATCTCCACTAAGTTCAATAAGCATTGCGCAAATATCAAAAGGACTTTTAAATGGTTGTAATGGGCTTGGGATAAGGTAGGATGAAAAGGATTAGAAATGCTAAATTTACCACTTTGCAAATGTGTACATCAAGAAAGAACATCAAAATGATGCATCATGCCATTCTCAATTTCTTCCACATCCACTCCTTCATTTTCTTTTGATAAATTTCTGATTTTTATCATCACATCCAACTACCCACATCTGTTTCTTTCAAATTCGAAAAAACAGAGGCAACACTGAAGGGTTCAGTGTCTTTACAGAAAATTCTGCACAAAATTCTTAATGACAATCATTTTTTTTCAATCTTCCATTCTTCCTTTTCTTTTTCTTTTTTTTCTTTCCTTTCTCCGTTTTTTTTTGCTTTCTCCAATTTTTTTTATTCTTTTTCTCAACCATCATCTCCCCTTCATCATAAATTTAACAACCAAAAATATTTTTCAATAAATTCCTCAATTTGCAAATAGTAAGGGGTTCAATCGGAAGAGTTTAAGAAAGAAAATGGAATATGGCTATTTTATAAGTTCATTCATCAAAGAAAAGGCTAGGCTCAAAGTGGCTCTCCTAAAAGATTTATATGATTAGGTAGGTAAAAAGAAGGCCAAAATACGGCTTGTCTAGGTGCCTTTATCATTTAATTACACATGCTCAAATGTAAGATCTCAAAATGTATTCAAAGAGCAAGTTCTAGAATGTACATATCAAGTCCAATTTGCACTCAATCAAGAAAAATATAGAGCTTACATATATGATAGCTCTTCAAGGCTCAAAGCTCACAAGAATATAGATCATTTGCCATGAATTCTCAAACAAAAATTATTCCACATTCGTCACAAAAATAACAAGACAAATCCAACAACTTACAAGCAAAGGTACATCAAATCCAACTCTCTTGTCATGCCAAAAATTTCACATATCAAAGCACAATTTCACCATAAATCCAATACCAACTTCTCATGTGCACAAATGTAAAAATATGATTTCAAATGAAATACTATATGCACATCTAATTAAAATAAAATTGCAACTTCAAATACCACTCAATACACCAAACCTACCCACACCTAATCGTTTGCTTGCCCTCAAGCAAACAAACACAATAAAATTCAAAGGTAAATCAAGTGCAAGAGTGGAAAGATGACACCGGGTTAAGCTTTATTTTATTGACCACAAGTAGGAATTTTTCTCTTTTCTCCAAAAATGTCATCAACATAACCTGAAAATTAGCACACACCAAAAGAACAAGATTATTTATTAAGAAAATAAAATTAAAAATAAAAATAAGAACCTATGTTGGGTTGCCTCCCAACAAGCGCCTTTTCTTAACGTCGTTGGCTCGACGTTCACTTCCCTTTCACGTGATAGGAGTAAAATTTCAAACCAATATAATGATCTTATTGGTTTGCGAGAAGTGTTCTCTCCCTTCAAAATTATATGGTTCTTGGTCAGCCTTAACATGTCAAGCTCCACAGAAAATTGTTTGATCGTCTCAAGAAAAAGATCTTTGATCTCATCAATGCGAAACACTTCAACCGTCTCATTTTCATGAGGGATATCAACAATTTTTTCCAACCTGAAATGAGAAGAAAAAGTATCAGAACTGATGGACATTAATTCGGATGATATTACCTCGTTTTCTTTTTCATCAGAACTGACACTGAAGGCATCAGTGTCAGTTTCCTGCACAAAATCTGTAGAATTTTCAGCATACTTATCCTCAATTTCGGTCTCCATCTCAAAATTCTTGTCTTTGGTGGCCTCCTCATGATATTCCACTTGGTTTACACTTTGTTGTGCCACCATACGTTCAACCTCGGTCCTTAATTTGCTACATTGGCGCTCCAAACTCCAAAGACTCAATTGAGTTTTTTGTTGAAATAACAAATTACTAATTTTCATCCAGTTCAACAAGGACTCTAATGAAGCATTCGAACTTTGTTCATCTCCATTAAATTCATCATCTTCATAATAGCATTCACTATCATTGAATGATTGAGGTCTATACTCATAGTAGTCACGCCTTTGATATTCGTAAGGTTGATTATGATAGTGGTCCACATATCGGGAATGATGAGGATTACGCCACCCTTGATTGTAAGTATTGACATATGGTTGATCATTCCAATGCCTTTGTTGATTAGCACTCCAATATTCATCTCTTTGTCTCACCGCTAATCTATCAATCAAGGATGGGCAATCATGAGTGGTATGGAGTGTAGTTGCACAAACTCTACATGGTTGAACATTCCGACCATAATAACCATGATATTGATCCATTAGAACTAAGTCTGCAAGGGGGAGAAAATGATTATTCACGAAAAATTAAAAAAAATAAAAACAGGGCAGACCTGACACTGAAGGGATCAGTGTCAGTGCACTGCTGGAAAATTCGAAAATTAAAAATAAAAACACAAAAAATTCAACCAAATTCGGGATTACTCCCCGGCAACGGCGCCAAAATTTGATGTGCTGTCGCCGGCACCCAAAAATAATACTTATAAAATTTCCGAACAAATCCACTAAAATATAGTAGGATGAGTACGGGTCGAACCCAAGAGAGTAATTGAATTTAAATTGAATTTATGTGTTTTCAAATGAGTAACCGGAGGGGGGTTTGGATTGAATTAACAACTAATAAACATGAAAATAATTAATTAAAATAACAAACATAAAATTAAATAATAGAACAAATAAAATAACAACCTAGTCCAAGGATTTGATCCCCTCCCATATCCTAATTCATAAAATCGCAAGAATTAAACATGCAAACAATTATACAAACTCAAATCCCTAGGCTAATGGTACGACCAAATTAACCCGAATGTTCTTAAGATCATCAATTAGGGTACGACCACTAAATTGAACTATTTACGAGTGACCCTATGGATTCGAACTCGCAAATGCATTAAGACTCCAAACATAGAATTACTAGGCTACGAAAATCGGCTAGAAATCATACAACCTAGATCCTATTACACCTAGAGGAAATTATCTCTATTTGCTACTTAATTCACTCCTCACAACAATTACGGATTGTGGATCACGAAATAGCGTTAAACAATTAAATAATTAAATTAGATGGCCAGACTAAAATAATTATCAAAGTGCTATTAAGAACATCAAAGCATGTAATAGAATAAATTTATATAAAAGTTGGCAATATAAAATTCAAAATAATTAAAATAAATAATTCATGGGAGGTTCACAACCCTCGGACTAGAAACGAAATTACATAATCAAAATTAAATTAAAAATAAATTAGAACATAAAACCGTGTTCTTCATGGTGGAACTCCTTCTCTAATCTGCGTTCTAGCGTCCCAACGTGATCCCCGGATGCGTGTTGCGTATGTGATGATGATCCCCCAAATAAATAAAATATCTTCCATAAATATATCTATCTTGATCCCCTAGTAATCTTGTTTGATCTCTTTTCTTACTTATCTCTTCCTAAAATATCTCAAGGATCTTTTCTTTTCTTGTTGACTAATCTACCGTGCCTTCTCCACAATATGGGCCTGACTTGGGCTGATCTCTTCGCTGGAATTTAAGAGACAATATGAGAATATGTCCAACAACACTTTCCTTATTTATGCTGAATTTTCGCAGTCCCTTCTGACACTGAGGGGGTCAGTGTCAGTCAATTTGGCAGCAACAAATTTCCTGCACAAAACAACCCGTTTCACATCAATTTGTATCATTAAATCCTCAATTAACCATAGACAAGATAAGTCAATTTAGCACCCTAATAAGCATATAAGTTAATCAAATAAACATGAATTTCAACCAAATAATTATGCTAATTATGACTTATCAGTCGGCAATCGAACATTCAAGGGATTATGGCCTTGGATTTGGAGATTTGACTTGGTGCAGTTGTGACGGATTATATCTCAAGAGGTTCAACACCACTGACACGGATAAACAGGAGGGTGAGTTTGTTAAATGTGTGCTGTGGAATCCATCCCGTAGAATGTACTGGGAGATTTATTGTCCGCCATCAGTTGATGCTTGTAGGTGCGCTAGACCAGCTCGTGCTATCTATTACGATCCATTGATGAAGGATTATAAGATAGTAATTGCTGATATGGACCATTATGTTGTTTATTCCTGCAGAGACAACAAATGGGGTGACGTGAAAGAGATGAAAGGATTCTTGGGGGACTATTGCCCTGATGAAGGTGTCTTTGTTAATGGATCTATTTATTGGTTGGTAATTGATTTCGGGGATCAAGAGGATACATTCAGAGAAATAATTTGTTTTGATTGTAAGGATGAAAGTTTCAAGATACTGCCTTTGCCAAATTTAGAAAATCGTGATGATTGTAACTTCAAGTTGACTTCGTTCGGAGGCCAACTTTGTTTGTTCATCAGTGAATCCTCGTCTCGTCCGATTAAGATTATGAAAAAAGTTACTAGTGCTGATGGGAATGATGAATGGATGGAGTCTAAGGAGGAGAGTTTATGTGAATACCTGGCCGAACCCGTGTGTCAAATGAGCGAAAATGAGCTTCTTTTTAATGTTATGAGGGAGGGTGAGATGGTTTACATGCTGTATGACAAGAGTAAGAATACAGTCATAGACATTCACAATAACCATCCAACACGGACAGGCTATATACCACCCATCGCTCATTTAGAAAATCTCCTCTTGCTTTGAAACAAGTAACTTACTCATGTTATTATATCAAGTGATTCTGCTATTTATATTGTTATTGTTATGTCTTGATGGCACCTTTATTTTGCTTTCTCATTGTAAAAGACTAATTCTAGTTTTTTGTTTGATGACACATGTTCTTCACGGTATTCTCTGTCATCTGTATAATCCTATTTTTGTATTACTTGTAGATGGATTTATAATTAGGAATATAAGCCACTGCATATCCATCGTCTATATCTTATCTTAATTCTAACTGATATAAAAAGCAGGAAATGAGCTGGTGGAAACAATGTGTGGTTGCCTTCTTAGCACATGTCCTCTGCCGCTTCTTGGACACACTTCACACACTTGTCCTTGATGTCTTTCACAACCTTCTTGTACGTTTGACACATATGCTGGTTACTCCTTATTTGGATTGGTATTACCCCATGTATTTACTTTGGGTATTGGTTGCGTTGCTTTCCGTAGTTTATAACCCCACTCAGTTATTATATTTTCTACTCCACATTTTTCTTGTTATGGTTTTATGCTATTTGCTAGATTCGTTCTTTACTGGCTTTCTTAACTTGTAATATACTAGCTCATAAATTTGTATCTGTGATGGCCAAAACCCTTGTGGTATGGACTGAAGCTACTTGTTTTTTTCCTACCTTGGTTAATATCCTTGCGAATTAACTCTTGATATATAATTCACTATAAAACACAGATGCTTAGATACACGGGTCACTAAGAATTCACCCTTGTTACACTGTGTTTGCAATCGATTGCTTAAAGTTGCTTTAACTTGTGGTTTGTGAACTTGTCAATTTTCTTTAAATCTTAAAGGCGTTGGCACTTAAAAGAAAGTGAGATTGTTTAAGCTCGCTCGTGTATTTGTGGCTGTAAAAATATTCTGGTAAGTATATGTGGTGCTTCTCAAATTCAGGCTGTACATTCATTCACTGCTCTCTAAGGTGGTGTACCTGATCTGGAGCATCATGAATGAATGATTATTATCTGTTATAAATTTATTGCATCTTTTGTTTCAATTTCTACAATTCTTTGATACACTCCTGTACATTGTCCTCATTCAAATTTTATTTTTCTAATTTAATTTATTTATATTGTTAGGTGTACTGTCTTGATTTTATTCTTATGCTTTTGTTTTTACACAAGGAAGAAGAGCATGTTTCATTGGAGAGTTGAAAAGGTTGAGCTCAACTGTATCACTTGGCAGCAGTTGCTTGTAAGAATCTCAGAAAAAGATCGATGATGAAGACAGAGAAATCAGGAAGCATGATGCATGCAAAGCCAATCCCAATGTGTAATAATATGAAGAAAATCATGAGAATATGTAGAGGGAATGAGTGAGTGTTGAAGAAGAGATCATACATATTTCTTCTTATTTTCGGGTAAGTAGTGATCCACAGTCCAAATGGCCGTCAACATAACAAAGATATCTCTGCTGTGTTTGACAAATAATGGTCACCCCATTTCAACATCTATAAACATTCATATATAAATAAATGTTAAGAGGGAAAAAAAAAGACTTCATTTGTTCTGTAGAAACTCCTTCAATACAAACTAGGGTACTTTGTATCATGGTGTAAATAATTTTTTTCCCTAAAATCATTCTAAATAAGAAATTTGATAATAATACATCTCAATAATATTCACTTTCCACATGCATCTCAATAACTTTATACATATTCTTATTAAATTATTTAAAAAACTCATTTTTTTTTCATGCATCTTAATGACTTTACACATTTAAACATAAAAAATACGCGCATTATTTATGAGGACAGAGAGACTAATATTTTTATAATTTCATATCGTATCCTCAAAAAAAATTTTTTGAATCCGTCATTGCCCACCATCCACTTTTTCTAACGACACTTGTGTCCAACCCCAAACCCATTAAGTTTTTCAAACTAGTCACTCTCTTACTCTCTACTACGGTAACCCATAGTCTGTAAGAAACCTAACAATATTCCCCCACCACCCACTCTTTCTAACAACACTTGTGTACAGCCCCAAACCCATTAGTTCTTCAAACTAGTCACTCTCTTACTCTCTACTACGCTAACCCATAGTCTGTGGCTTTGGAAATGTACCGTAAAGTTGAATTCTAACTCAAAATAAGGAATGCAGAAATAAAATTTAAACAGATAAACATATAACACATCAGTTTCCAAATTAATACGAAAAAAATATATAAATGTTGAAAGATATATAAAATATTAAAAGAATATAGACTCTCTTGTGAGATGGTATAATTATTTATGGTTAAAGCATGTTAATAATAAGTTGTACTACAATGTACTAAAATCATACTTTAATGCATAATCCAGCATACTTTGGAATACATACTTATCTATACAATAAGTATATTTTAGTGATGGATCCCGTCTCACAAGAGACTTTATTATAAAAATATGGTAATGTCACTAAATTAAAGCTTTGGAACAAATCATATTTAATAATTAAAAATGTATTAACATCTCTTAATTTTCATTGCGAATAAAATTAATATCTAATATTTCAAACCAAAATGACTTACTTTAAACCATACTTCCTCCGTCCGTCCAAAAGGTGGATATTTGCTTTTTGCGGAGTATTATTATTTAAATTGTAATTGTTAGTTGTATTACTGGGGTGTATGAGTCCTATGTATTTATTGTATTATTGATGTGTGTGGGTTCCATGTGTTTAAAAAGGAAAATATAGACTTTTAGTATGGACGCCCAAAATGGCAAAATGTGGACCTATTTAGCTGATGGAGGGAATACATAATTAAAAGATTTAAGAGTCATAATTAGGTGCATATGAATAATTCTAATCCCACCCTATTGAACCACGTTTGTCGTCCATCACAATACAATGGGTGTATTTTTTTATTTTTTTTAAGGAGATCCACATAAATTAATTTTTTATTAGGGTGGGCAACAATTTTTTAAAACGCAAAAAATGATCGAGCCGCACCGCATTGCATTGCACTTAGTGTTTTTTCACCTAAACCACGGTTAATTTTATTAGAGAAAATCGTACCGCTTGAATGGTGCAATTTCAATTTTCATCTAAAATACAACACACCGCAGCACACTCTATTATTTAAATTATAAATATATTTAATCATATATATTATGTATACATCTATAATTATGTATTATTGAAGAGGTAAAAAGATATACACTAATTTGGATTGAGATAATTTTGATAAAAGTTTGCTTTATGTCACAAAAATTATATTATTGGAGTTGGTTATGGAGTTCAAATTATAATTTCATATCTTTAATATTTCATTATCTAGTTTGATCATTTTTATAATATTTTATTTATAAGGGTGAAGAACACTTTAAATTAATCATGTACACGTATTTATTTTTTTATATATTCATATGCATTGTATTGTTATGTAATATGTTAATTTTTAACCATCAAACAGCAAAATCGCAAAAAATCGCCTAAAACGGCATTATAAATTTTACTCGATAAACCACAATTTAAATCTAATTGTCAAACCGAATCGTATATAGCAATGCAATTTAAATTTTGTCGAAATAACCGCAAAACCGCACCATGTATATCCCTATTATTTATCTCTTCATAGATCCATATATTACGCTAATACATCTACTTACTTTGTATTAAAATATTATTTCTCTTACCTTCTTACAAATTAAAATATTATATTCCTTTAGTATGGAGATAGTCAATAATTACAATGGAGCATTTAAACGTATCCAATCATATGTAACAATAAAAAGGTTATACTTATTCTAATGATTAGTTCAAAATCATACCTTTAAATTACTGAAAAAGGTTATACTTACTCTAATGATTAGTTCAAAATCATACCTTTAAATTACTGAAATTATGAATGAAATTATTTATTTTTTCATTTATAAAATGTTTTAATTAACTTGAAATGTATATGGAAAATAACTATTATGATCTTGTCATATTTTGGAAAATTCGTGAAATTCGCAAAATCCTTATATTAAATCCTTATATATATATATAAACCCTTAAAATAATTTTCCTAATTTTTATGTTGATTAATCTACAGATCGATGGAAGTCGTCTCATAAAAAAAGTAATCTTTTTCTTTTGTACTCAAAATTGGATGGTGAAAACTAAGGGTGAATCGGTTCCTTCCAAAGGAAGAGCGAAGGGTGAATCTCCTGCCAAAGGGTAGAATCGGTTTCCAAAGGAGGAGCAAGGGTGGTGAATCGACACTTCAAGGTATGCTTTCTAATCTGACCAAGGGCTGTGATTATTCCATTTTCTATTATTTATTAGTTATTGTACCTAGAGCTGTTAAACGAACCGAGCCGCTCGAGTACTCGGCTCGGCTCGGCTAGTTAAACTCGAGTTCGGCTTGGCTCGTTGACTATTCGAGCTCGAGTTCGAGCTCGCCCTTTTGCTCGTTTTCTTAACGAGCCGAGCTCGGCTCGACTCGTTTAGGCTCGAAAATAATAATTAATAATAATATTATTATTATTATATAATTATAATAGTATATAATAAAATAAATATTTTAAATATAATAAAAATATAAAATATATTAGTTAATACTCGACTCGACTGAGCTCGGCTCGACTCGGCTCGAAAACTCGATATTTTTGCTTAACGAGTCGAGCTCGAGCTCGAGCTCGCTCGAGTATTTTTCGAGTCGAGCCGAGCTCGTACATAAGCTCGTCACTATAACGAGCCGAGCTCGAGCTCGGCTCGATAAGTACTCGAGCCGAGCTCAAGTATGAGATACTCGATCGAGCTCGGCTCGTTTAACACCCCTAATTGTACCTAATCTCATATTAACAGTGACGGTGTTGTGTAGGTGCCAGGGGGCACTGGCCCCTCAACTTTTCAAAATAATTACTATATATATAAGAAAAGGTTAATGAATGTAAGCTTAGTTCAATGGTAATAGAAGTTGTGCGGTTCGAAACCCAATATAGCCTTTCTAATTTTTTTTCTATTTTCTTCATTTTTTTAATTCTATTTCTTTTATAACTTATTTATTTATAATTTCTTTTATAACTTGTTCATTTATAATTTTGTTCTCTATTTTTACATTTAATTTACAAAAAAAATCATTTATAATCATACCTAACACACTTAATATACTCTATCATTTATTTATTTAACAAAAAATACCATATTTCACAAATTGCATTATCTTAATCTTTGTGCCCTTTTCTTCATTTTTTTAATTCTTTTTCTTTTACAACTTGTTTATTTATAATTTTTTCTCTACTTTTACATTTAATTTACAAAAAAAAAAATCATTTATAATCATGCCTAATATAATTAATATACTTTATCATTTATTTATTTAAAAAAAATACCATAATACTTTTCACAAATTGCATTTTCTTAATTTTTATACTTAAAAACTTTAAAAAAACAAAGAGAGTAATGATATTTTGCCCCCCTCCCATTAATTTCTGGCACCGTAACTGCTCATATATAAACTCTTAAAAATAATTTTAAATAGAAAAAAATAGACAAGTCTAATATGATAGAAAATAATTAAATTGTTAATAAGCATCGTTAATAAGCAGAAATCTTGCAAAGGCTAACATCATGCAATTGCTATATTTTTTTAAATAAATAGAACTATAATAATTTACTAAAGCCTAATCTCAAACTATCTTTCGCATTGTCACTTACACCCAATAATTTAGTAGCAAGGGCAGCCCATAATTAAAAGTAAATATTAGAAAGAAGAATAATCGCCCAACTGATTTTGACACCCAGCCCAACCCATTACTCTTATGTTGTCGCATTCTAAGGCAGCATCTGCAGAGCCTCAACAACGTCAAATCTCTCTCCCTTTCATAATCTTAGGGCCATCTCCCTTTCAACCATCTCCCTTGGCTACAACCATACAAAAAATTTAAGAAACCCTAGCCGCTTATGTCAGTCTTCCCTCTTACCATTGCCAATCATTCTCTTCCAAAACCTCTGTTGGGTATACGCGGTCGTCCTCGTCGTCTGAACTACGCCGGAGTTGGTGGCGACGGGAGGTGCTCCGTTCCTTACTTACAAAGAGTAGTTCTGCAGCCACACCCACTTAGGGTTCACAATTGGGGTTGATAAGGGCAAAAAATGTAAGGCTATGGGCCAAACACATTTGGCCCAATACTTTGAGAATTTGTAGGCCAGCAATTTGGGCCACAAGGCCCAACGGGCCCAACAAATCTCCTCCTTAGCCCAAATCATCTACCTTTGTGTTAATCTACATAGGATTCATCATCGCACATTTCCCCGAACACCTGCAAAACGAAAAACACAAAGTTAGATGCAAGATCCAGAAAATTGACAAACACAGAGTAAGTTAAAAGTAATTGACAAACAGTCACAAAAGTTCACACATTATCACAAATATAAAAGAATAAAGCATATAGCTCTCAAGAAAACACAAAATTTACATAGTCATGTAATCACATAAATTAGAACTCACCGTTCTCATGACACAAAACATTTCACACAGAATCAAATAAACTAAGCACGAAGCTAACAAGAGATCACTAAGATCATGAACACACCATTCATACATTTATCACACAGAATAGAACACACAATTTCAAGCAAATAAAAACTAGAGATACACAGAAATTGACCAATCCAAGCCACAAATAACAAAAAAAATGTCTAATTCTATAGCACAGAAATCACAAGCATAAATGAGGACCAGCCGCCTCAGAGCATCAAATAAAGAAGACCAACCGCCTCGGGGTATCACAAAGATATCATAACTGCACAAATCAGAAAACGAAAACACAAAGTGAAAAGGAATGAAAAAACTCCCCTGAAGCGGTGAACGAACACCGTACCACCCCTACGAGCCACTAGCGCCCCTCGAAGACTTGTTCAAGCGGCAACCAGACGAACAACTCCCACCTTGGAGTCGTACCCTCCCGCTACCACGCTTGAACTCACCACAGCCTCTTCGAGTAGCAACCCACTCGTGCCTCCGGTTCAAGCAGCAGCCCTGCAAAATAAGTCAAACAAATCGACAACCCTAAAAAAAAAAATCAGTTCTGTAAAACACAAGAACAGAACAGAAAAATTGAAAATGGTAAGATACTCCCCTTCCCCCGAGGTCAGAACTGATCAGACCGGAACCACCAACGGTGACAGCGGCTGACAGGCGGAGGACGGCGGCTAACAGGCGGTGGACGGCGGCGGACGGCAGACTAACCGCGAACTCTAGCCTCGCTGCAACCAAATTGGCTGGAACCCTAGCACCGACCGGCGGCTGGCGCCCTCGAACAGATTCGGCGGCTACAGTCGGCGGCGCACAGCAACACCGGACATCGAACGATCAGTGGAAGGACGACAGCGAACCCCGTTCCTCACCTCTACTCGCCGAAGCCCTAACGACGGCTGTCTGAACGTGAGTGGCGGCCATTGGGAAGTCGAGCAGCGACCGGCAGATCTCGACTTTGGCGTTCATGAAGCTGTCGGCGTCTTCTCTTGGCTCCTGGACGGCGCTGATCCTACCAGAAACCACCGACGAACGGAGGATTGCAGCGGCGGCGGTCAGAACTGATCTGATCGGACGGGCAGCGACGATGGACGGCCGACCAAGCTCTAATACCACTGTTGGGTATACGCGGTCGTCCTCGTCGTCAGAGCTACACCGGAGTTGGTGGCGACGGGAGGTGTTACTCACAAAGAGTAGTTTTGCAGCCACACCCACTTAAGGTTCACAATTGGGGTTGATAAGGGCAAAAAATGTAAGGCTATGGGCCAAACACATTTGGCCCAATACTTTTAGAATTTGAAGACCAGCAATTTGCATTTGGGATCCCCTATTCCATGGGGGTGTTCCATCCCCTATTCTAAGGGATGAAAAGATGACACATCATCCATTTTAAAAATTAATGATGTAAGAAATGGGTGATGTGTCATTTATTGAGTTGAGTGGAATAGGGGATAGAATATAGAGTGGAATAGGGGAATTGTTCTCAGCAATTTGGGCCACAAGGCCCAACAGCCTCTCACTCCCACTTCATATTTTAACCCTTTCGAACTCTTCAGATTGCTTGGGTTCTTTGGCCAATCCCTAAATTCAAGATCGAAACATTTAGACAATGTTCGTTTTCGGATTTCAAATCCAGGTTTTGATTTTCAAAACCTATATCCAAATTTTAAAAACCACCCCTATATATACTTACTACATTCTCTCTCATCAATTAATACACTTTCTCTCTTTATCTCTCCTCTCTCATTTAACTTTTTAAATAAATTAATATATTGAAACAGAGAAATCCTCCCTTGGTTGAGTGGAATTGGGCGCGTTGAAACATGGGAAGGGGGGCTTCAGATGATTGGCAGATCGAAGAGAAGCTTTTCAAGGTAACATTGCTCGAAATTTCGTACAGCAATGGAACGTTTTTCACACAGTTTCCCTCTCAAATGTTCAAACACAGTGTCTTGTTTGGTGGATTTGGAAGGGCTAAAGAATGAGTTGATGGGATCACTCGGTGGCGCCATCAAAGACAGAAGAAAAACAGACAAGAAATATAAGTAAACAAACAGAAGAGTGTTGACATGTTAAAATACGCAGAGAGCGAAGATTTATATAGTGGAAAATATACGAGATAAATAATTTTATTTTATTTAAAAAAAAGAAGAAGAAGATAAATGGAAAAATGAATTAGAATCAAGAAAAGAATCAGATTAAAGGCAGCAGATGGAGTTGCGCGATTTAGGTTTCTTTATGCTATTTGAATTAGTGTTTGAAAGCTGGATCATCCATGGAGCCATGCATAGACACTACTAATTCATATATCTTCATATCTCAATCTCAAATGGCGCAAACACCATGATGATTATTGGTTAATCTCCTTCGCAGCTACTGTACAATTCCCGGATTTATTCTGAAATTCAAGAATTCCCAAATTGGTTAATCTCCTTCGCAGCTACTGCTAGTGTCTTGAAATGCAAGAAGCAAGGCCTGTTAGAGGTGTACTAGATATTGTACTACCTAGCCATAGTTATTAAATGACAAAATGTCTCTTTCTATTCTTATCTAAAACTTCTCCTTGGGTTAAATAGCTATGATTCTTAACCGATGGAGTCAGATTAAATATTAAATAAATTAATAGATATTAAACTTCAATGGCACATTGTAATTGGTGTTTAAAAAACATCATACATAAAAAAATATAAGCTATCTGTACATGATAAAGTTCACATGACTGTTATAAACTCAAAAATGTTCAGATAAAAAGGTAGAATAAGCAAAAGCAATGGTGAAATAAATAATAAAATATCTATATTAAACTAGGAAGTACCATAGACATAACTAATCCTTCATGGTGCAAGGGTCAAGCATGAAGCAGTTATATTTCAGTTTATCAAAACTTGTATTAAGTTCTAGTTTATCAAAACTTGTATTAAGTTCCAACTATCACCAACCGATACTCTGTATCATAGAAGAAACCTCAAGCATGTATACTTAAATTTCAGTTTGCACCTTAATTAGACCACAAAGAGCAGCAAGCTTTTGCCAAACAAAAGGAGAAAAAATGAGTACCTTGGAAGAGACAATAAACTCTTATGAATGCAAGCTTGTTTCTCCTTGTTTCAAAAATGCAGTACCCTTCTTTGAATTCAAGTTCATTTTTTCATGCTTCAAAGTTTTAGTAGTAGCAGATGACCTTACATCTGCAAGTTTAGCATTGTATAAGTGGCACTATTCATTAGTAGTACTATAAATGGCACTTTCTTTTATAGCAATATATTAATAAATTCATACATGGAGTTTCCAATACAACTGTTTTCTGTTTTGAGACATCAATTCCCAAAGAAAATTCTACAATAAAAGAAACAGAACCTTATCTCCACATATTAGATCACATTTTCACAAAAAAAAATCAAATACTATTATTTTCAGTATCAAGGACAACACTTTACATAGCAATTCACATAAATACAATAGATTACTGAATGACTAATATATTGTCTCCTTATACTATCCATCAAAATGCATTCATTTTTGCTAATAATACAACTGAAAATATTAGAATACATTGACGTATATTGACTCATAAAGAGGTATATTCCCAAACATGTGACGAAAATCATAGGACAACATTAAAAATATAAAAATACAATGAGTAATTCTTCAATGCTGGATTTCAGCACTCAAAGGATCTCCCCTTCTTTTTTGTACTTTAATATAAAATAAATTATACTCTAGGAACTCTAAGTTCTCATAAAATATCATAGAAATATAAAATAACATAAGTGGAAAGAAGAAAAAACAAAGCCAATGGAACTTGGCATGAAATCAACAGCAGATCGAAATACAGTTTTCATCACCAATCATTATCAGTCAACAGAACTGAAAATAGCCAATATCCATACAGCATATACAAAACATATAGCTTCATTCAGAATGTGGGGTACCTTGGACATAACAGTTCCTCCATCAAAACAAGGAGTATGTGTATCTGTTCTTTCTTAAATGTAAATAAAGAAATCCTGATCTTCTTTTTCTAAAAGTGATGAATTAGATATCTTTAACCATAACATTTTCATTAAAATCATTTAATTTTCTACATCGATTCAGTCTAATTTCACTTATTAAGAAATATTTTTCCATCTCCAAGTATGGCTTAAGATAAAGGCATGGCTCAAGGTAATTTGAGGTACACCTAGCGCGTTGATGATGCCATTGCATACTCGTGGTACTCTTTAATCTACAGTGAGCCAAAAATATAGCAAATGAAAGTAAGAGTATTGCTTACACTACATTTGCTGGGGCAAAACGTTGTTCCTTCTCAAAATAATCAACAGAACTGGTCACTGCAGTTGAAATCTACTCGGACCAGAGCCAATCACAAGTTTTAGGCTATTTGGCTAACATCTTATCTCCAATAACACTCTCTAAAGTAGCACACTTTGCTTTGAAATGCTACACCAATGAAAGTAATAATGTTACAGAAGTTGACGGAAAACCAAAAATTCACAAGGGCTGCACTACATTTAAGGAAGAATTATAACAATTGAGCCAAAAATAAAATAAAATTGTGTAGTATCATTGTGTATCCTTATGGCTAATCTGACATAAGAACTAAGACGAATCCCCTTTCCACAAAACAATGAGCCATGCTAACTACTCCTCCGTCCCATAGTTATGTTCACCGTTACTATAGATACGGAGTTTAAGAAAAGTTGCTTTTTACCAACTTTATTGATTTTTAGGGGTATTGTGGTATTTTTAGGTAATAAATAAATTATAAAGTAAGTTATGTGTGTTAGATGTGAGTGGTATTTTTGAAATTAAGATAACTTTTGAGGTTGTTGATTAATGTGAACTTTCCATTTTTGGGTGGTGAACATAAGTGTGGGACGGACGAAAACGAAAAGTGTGAACATAAGTATGGGACGGAGGGAGTATAATTTAAAGGGCAATAAATGGGAAAACAATGTAAAGAAATTCTACACCATATGTTTATCATATCACAACACCCAAACATAAATTAAGCACGAAACAAAAATTAATGAACCAATAAAACTCAGAATTATTTTCATGGGAAGCAAAGAAGCAGGGGAAAAATAAAAGTAAAAACATTATAATTAGGTTTAGAGTTCCGATACTTACACCATTCAGGTCAAGGCCGCCGTCAGAGTCTAGAGAGTCTAAGCGCCCAGTCATGCGAGCATTTTCGTCAGCTTCAGCATCGGCCTCATTGCTGAAGCCGCGACCCTTAATCTGGCGATGGCGGACTTGAGGAGAGGCATGGAGGAGGAAGTTCATTTAGGGGAGCCATCTCCGGCGCCCTCATCCATAAGATCGTACTCTCATGGCTCAAAATCAATGGCTTCGACTTCAACGTTGCTATTGTTTCCAAATCCTCATTGTTCTAGGATTTACCCGAGCGAGACTAGAGTGGAGGCGCGAGCAGTCGGCAAGAGCAGACGGCGCTAGTAGTGGCGGGTGAATGCGCTGGGTGCCGGCGGCGCAAGTTCACTGTTGGTGGCGTCGATCTAGAAACAGAAGTTTAGGGGGCTTTTGGTATAATGGAAGGAATTGGAATGAGAATCAAAGTAAGTGTTGACGAATGGTAATGAGTTTGCCTTTATATATTGTTTGGTTGATAATAGGAAATGAGTATCCTATCAATTGATGTTGTTTGGTATAATAAAATTCTTTAGGAATAAATTATTATTTTTTTACTCTTAATTTTTTATTTTATTATAATTTTATTATTATTAAAAGAAAATTATTAACTTATTAATTTTTAAATTTAATAAAAATTTATAACATTAAAATATAGTATTAATAAATTTGATTTGAGCTTTTCAAGATATGGAATGAAAGCCATAGTGCTGGAAAAGGGATGGAATGGTTGATTCCTCATTTTGTTGGAATCAAAATTACTGTACGTCTATGAAACCATCCAACCAAACTGCCTATATAAAATTCTTTCCCATTCCTTACCTCAAAAGTCTCCAATCAAACAGGGTTCTAAGAAGTTTCGTCTCTGCTAAGGTTAGGCCGAAAGAAAAAGAAAAAATTCTAAGTGTGAAATTTATATCTTTCAATTTTTCATAAATTTAAAGATAAAATACGTGATTTAAATAATAATTTAATTTAATAAATTAAAATTTTAAAAATATCATAGAATAAACATCGTTAGAAAGACATTGGTTAATCAAAATCGATGTCTATCAGCGCATTAAAAAAAAAACCGATGTCTAATCAAAGAATACACATCACGTAAAAGACACCAGTTGGTTAAACTGATGTCTATCAGCGCATTTTATTATAGTTGCGAATAGACATCGCTTAAAAGACATCGATTACTGAAAACTGATGTCTATCAGCGCATTTTCATTGAAAACGATGCCTATCAGGAAACTTTTTCGCTGATAGACATCGATTTTGGAAAAGACATCGGTTTTTATCATAAAGACATCACATTTTATGTAGAAACGATGTTAATCCAGTGATGTATATCATCCTTTTTAGTGTAGTGTATATCATCATCTTGTATAATTGGGAATTCCATAATGAGTTATTTTTATCTGGTATTGGGTTTAATTATATGGGTTTAGGAGTTTAAATTTGATCAGTTTACAGAGAGAGTTGAATTTGATCAGGTTCACCCAAAAAGTTAAATTTTATGTTAAATCAATATATTAATTTATTTAAAAAGTTAAATAAAAGAGGAGAGATAAAGAGATAAAATGTATTAATTGAGGAGAGAAATATGGTAGGTATATATAGGGAATGTTTTTAAAATCTGGATGTAGGTTTTGAAAACTAAAACCTGGATTTGAAATTCGAAAACGAATATTGTCCTAAAGTCCGCCACGATTCAGCCACTTATACATGCGGCCAAGAAGTTCCTTGTAGAATACTTCCACAACTTCAATAATTTCGACGACGTGTAACATGCATATGATCTTGTCAACTGGATCATTCATGTTCTGTACTAATTTTATTTTGCAGTGGTACGATTTTAATAAATTATGCTACCATGCATGTTAAAAAGAGGAGGCTCTTAACTTGCCTTTACATTGTTTTCAAATGCTTCTATGTAGAGATGTGTATGGAGTACTCTTTGCTCTAAACTGGGTGAATAAACATTACTGAGACATGAAGGAAAGACGAAAAATATTGCAGACTTACCTGCTCGATTTCATACGCTTTCCATTGATGACAACGAGTAGTCTAATCGAGCTTCAAACAAGTAACTGCATTGACCCTGAAGTTGCTTCCAAGATGGAGTAGTTGGTCTTGAGATCCAATAGAATTTTTATTGAGGAAGTGTACAAGTTTGAATGAAGAAGTGTAATATTTTTTTTATTAATGATGATTGTATACCTTTTAAAATTTTAATCTAATGAAATTTAAATGAAACATATTACTTCTATGAAATATATTGTATAAGTTTAAATATTCAAGTGTATTAATTTTAATTAATGATTGTACACTTTTTAAAATTTCAGTGTAATAAGTTTTATTGATAAATGTATACTTTTTAAATCAATAATAATATATATACATTTATTAATAAATATATAATGTTTTATACTAAAATATAAAACTAAAATTAATAAATATATATCAATAAAAATAATATATTTATAGGAAATATATATATACTGACACCATTATTAAAGGAGGAATATTTGAATCTCATTGCGTACTTTTATTTAATTACCCCATTATTACTAAACCTAATGCTAATCCTAAATACTCCTATATTCACAATTTCGTTTTCGTCCGCCCCATACTTATCTTCATCACCTAAAAAGAAAATTTCATATTAACCAACAACCCCCACTTAACGCACATAATATATGTTATTATTTATTTATTTCCCTAAAAATACTACAATATCCTTAAAAATCAATAAAATTACTCAAAAATTAAAGAGTGAGGCTTGCGGCGCACGGGAACACATTCCGTGCACCTTAGAAATTTAGTTTTTGGGTAAGGGTACATTATTTTGGTCTAAAGGGTATACACTTTAATTAATAAAAGGTACACCATTTTGTTATAAAGGGTATACACTTTTTATTAAATTTTTTTTTCTTTAGAAAATAAAGGATATACATTTTTATATTAAAGGGTATACAATTTAACACAAAATTCTAAAGGCGCACGGAGCGTTGTCCATGCGCCCAAATACATATAATAATTTTCTTTAGAAAATAAAGGGTACACATCTGTATACTAAAGAGTATACAATTTAACACAAAATTCTAAAGACGTACGGAATTTGGTCCGTGCACCCGGGTGCACAGGAGCTTTTGCCAAAATTAAACTTCATATCTACAGTGTCGGCGAATATAAATCCGACACGGGAGGGTATAATATATCCAATCTTGGCGCACCATAAAGAGCGAAGCTGTGAACAAAAGATTGAGTTGTGGATGGTATTCATGCTGCAATCTCCCCTTCTAATCTATTGTACGAAATATCAAAATCTTCAATAAAATTTATTAAAACGATAGATTAAAAATGGATCTGTGAGCCCATTGAGATTGCACGGCAGAGTATATATTATTTAACTAAATTGGAATTCTAAATCTTTAAAAAAAATTGTAGACTATTCATATTAAAATTTTCTCAGTTTTTTGTATAATAAAACCATATGTACAAACTAACTAAACATCGTGTAAATGTACATGAGTAACATGACATGCTTAACTATATATATTACTATTGAAATTATTTATACATTTGTTATAATAATAATTATTATTGTTTCTTTTTTGTACTATAATTTTCAAAAAAATTTAATTTTTTTTTCAATGAAGTTTAATGTCAAAGAATTGTTTGGTATGCTGCACGCGATATATATAGAATGAAAAATAAATTGTTTGAATGTTTGTACCACATACACTGTATTAATTAATCATGCATTTTAATGTAAAAATTTTAATGATTGGTTAATTAAAAATTACAGGTGAAATCAGCGTATGAAATAAAATTCTTCGTTTATATAAAATTATTTCAATAATTCAAGAAAAATTGTGTAGACTTGTTGGAAGCAGTTGCCTGTTATTAACTAAAACCATTAGTAAAATACTTGTTGACTATCTAGCTGTATCAATGGATTCCTCAAAAGATCCAAGATTTTTCTAAATAATAAGTCCATCACACGTATATGCATCTGTCATGTTCTATTACTATTTTAATTCACAACAGTATTATATTGACAATATTTTTTGTAATTGAAAACTTATTCCCAACTCATACTATTAAGTGATCATTCGAGTGAGTCATACTTAGACTATCAAAGTTAAAAATAAAATGTATTCGAGTTGAATAAACATACTATAATTTTTTTTTAAAAAAATTGTCTTACGGATGATGAATGTCTTAATTAACAATAAGGACGTTTCTAAATTAATTTGAAATCATGGTTAGGACTGAGGTAAATTAATTCCTAATTTTTCTCAAATTTGATAGACAACACAATGGTAGCACTAAAGATTTTTTTTATGTTTCTCAATTGAACCCATTTTGTAAGATATTTAACATTCCTTTCTCCCAAATTCCTTTTTGTGAGACCTTTAAAAATAAATCTATATTTAGGTTTTTGTAAACGAAAGGGAAAGGAAAATATTTGCATAGTAAGTATGCACTTTCCGTTTTCGTTCGTCCCACACTTATATTCACTATCCAAAAAAGAAAACTTCACATTAATCAAAAACCTCAAAAGTTATCTTAATTTCAAAAATATCACTCTCACCTACCACACATAACATACTTTATAAATTATTTATTATCTAAAAATACCACAATACCCTTAAAAAGTCAATAAAGTTGGTCAAAAATTAACTTTTCTTAAACTCCGTATCTACAATATTGATGAACTTTAATTATGGAAAAGAGGAGGTATAAAAGAAAGGACAAATAAGGAAAGTGAAACGGCCATAGAAGATGTAAGGAGGGAGTAGCAGATTGATTTAAAAATAACAAATAATCCTAATATAGTAAGGTTCAAATAAAGGGAAGACTACTACTTTGTAGGAGTATTGTTAAATATATACTCCCTCCGTTCCTCACCGAAGTCTCTTTTTTCCAAATGGAATTCAATCCGTTGGTAATTATCGACAGATTAGCAACAAAAATAATAATTTTCTTTTAGCAACGAAATGTCAATGGATTTATTCTCTATTTTACTAACGGAATTCAATTTGTTGGTAATTACCAACGGATTCCAACGAAATTCAATCTATTGGTAATTACCAACAGATTACCAAGGGAATTTTTATATAAATTACCAACGGTATTATTTACCAACAGAATTGAATTTTGTTGCTAAAAATATACCAACCTCCACTTTACCAACGAATTCTGTTGGTACCAATTTAACAATGTAATTAAGGATTTTACCAACGGAATATTCTTTTGGTAAAAAATACTTCATTATTTTTGTAGTGTTATTAAATTTAAAGCTAGTTTGAAATGAATATAATTTTAAATTTTAAATATGAATATAATATTAAAAGATATTAAATTCATAAGATTTCCCACCTCTTCTTCCATCATGCTATCTTCATGTATTGAACCAAATAGTTGGTTTATAAGATTTCTTCTATCCTCATTTTGAGTTCCATCAATGACATCATGATAAATTAAATCACCATAAATGAACTTATAATATTATAAAACATCATTTTATAATTCTTTACATATATATATACACACACGTACAATAGAAAAAAATAAATTAAATTATGGATGATTATATTTATATGGCTATTAATTAGGTAATTATATTGATTAATTATTAATTATTAATTATAATTTAATAATGGGAGTACGTATTTTTATTTTAGGATTTATAAATATTATCAAATAATTAAATTTAGTTCTTAATTAATATTTAAGGTAGATAAATACATAATTATTTTAAGATAAGTACGAATAATTATTCTAAATCTAATATAAAATATTAATAAAAAATATTTAATTTTCACCATGTATAAATAAGGTCACAAATATTTTTCTCCTACATCTATTTGACTCCCGGCACAAATTTTTTTCTCAAATTTCTTTCTATTTTAAAGAATTTACTGTATGTAATTTATTTAATTAACTAATTAATTTTATTTTTCATGAGAACTTTATTTTTTTTCTCTTATTATTGTCGTGAGCTTTTTTTTTTATTTTTATTTATTATGTTACATATGATAATTTTATTGTTTTTATGTAGAATTGTAAATTTTTAACATGTTAAGTTTTTATGTTGTTATTATTATTATTATTATTTTTATTTTATTTTTTAGGTGTGAGAGTTTTTTATTTTTATGTTATTTACACATTTTATAAATATGAAAAAAAGAGTATTTTTTTATATTAAATATATTTCATGTTGAATCTCCATAATTACTGTCTATTAGTATATTAATTAAAATTTAATGTAGATAAAGATATATATTTATTATATATATTTAAAATATATGTGTATATAATTATTAGTATATATATATAACTAATGAAGAATTTAATTATTAAAATTATAAATATAATTATTTACTAATAATTATAAACCCATATATGTTATATATATATATATATATATATATATATATATATATAAATTTTTTTAATTAATAATAATAAATTAGATATAGATTAATATTTCTATTATAATTAATATTATTTTATAAGAAAAGTAAAATAATTAATGCATCTCATTAGTTCAATTAATATGATAGATTCTCATTTAAATTTTTATTAATATACTACCTTATATGTTAAAAGGGTAATTTAGTCTTTGATTACTTTTATTTATTCAAAATTTACCATAACAACCCAATTGATCCGGATCAATTTGATCCATTTATATTTATCCTTTTTCTAATGCCAATATTGGCAGCAATATTTGACCTTTTAATCCAACTTTTGAGTTTGATTTTATCTGAACTAACGAAATAAATAAGGAATGGACAACTTATAAATCACATACTACATATGAAAATAAATTTAAGTTGGATATAGTGAAATGAAAAATTGAGATTGATATGCATATAATAAATATTGAATGATTTAATAATGAATATTTTGTGGTGTGGGACGGCGGTAGCATTGTTTCCCAACATCAAAACATTGCCCCCACAAATCATGCTTCCATTAATCTTTAAATAGTGAGCTCTTGAGTTTTGGAGTATAGTGTTTCTTTATCATTTCTGTGTCCTTTGTAATTTAAATCTTTAATAATATGTAGATTAAAATAAATATAGGAGAATTATATACCCATAAAGAAATAGAAGTATCACTGTGGCGTAATAGCTTTTGCCATCTTTAAATTAGGAGAGGGGAATACTGAAGTATTAATTTCCTCGAAGACAGTGGAATACTTAATTGGCCATTCATTAATTTTTCGAACCTTCCATCATCTAAAAATTCCTACATTTATTACTTTCTTTTAAGAAAGAAATTTCAAAGTATGTGCAATCATATTATTTTATTTTGGCGATCTAAGTCTTATACTATGTCCCTTCCGTCTCGTTTAAAAGATTGTTTTTGTTTTTTGACACATAAATTAAAAAGTATTATTATTTAATATGTAATAAGTAATTATATTAATAGATGTATGAGTCTCATATTTTAATTGTATAAGAAGGACGTATGAATTCCATATACGTAAAAAAAGAAAAGGGACCATTTGGTGGGACGACTAAATTAGCAGAAAGGAACCTTTAAGTTGGATAGAGGAGTATCTTTTATTCGTTAAATTTATTTTGGAAATTTATTTTAAACTCGACCAAAATTATTTGAGCTCGAATTCTCTATTCCCTACTCCTATTCCATCTGAAGTTTTATGAGTTGGAATGAGAGACAATGTCCCATTTTCAAATTCATCCACGAGATTTGATAAGGGATATTGTATTGGCACGCACCAAATGACGCATACTGCATTACAACAAATTAGGAAGTGCAATTATTAACATGGATATACACCAAAATTCATTAAGCAAGGTACAAAATATTTAAATAAAATTAAGCTTTTATTATTAATTTATTATTCATAATTCTCAATTGTAATATGTTGTAATTCTCTATTACTTTTATTAGTATTTCCTAACATACAAAATTTAAATCTTACAAATAACCATTAAACACTTTAAAATTACTAGGTTAATCTAAGAAATAAATTTTACACACCATATTAAAATAGTGTTATGTGCCTATACAAGAGTAAATTGATGAACCTTAGCTTATTGTGAGAATTAGTGATGATTAGAGTACATCCAAGAGGAGTGGTCTTATATTAGACCGGAATGGAGCAGCCGGTTCACCTAAAACCAGTAAATAACCACATTTAGATTTAATCATCATAATATAAAAAAGAGTTGGTCTAAATGCACACTCCTCTTTATTAAATATACAATATACACCCTATTATTATATATTTAAAATATATATTTTTAAAAAATTTAAATTACCCTTATTTATTAAATACAGACCCTCATTAAATATGTATTTTGACTGCTTCCATTTTCCAACATCATCTTCCCCATTTAACATTGTTAACGAAATTCACTGGCATAATCGTACAACTCATATTTATCATTAATTAAGGTTTTAATCTGATTTAGATTATAGGATACAATAAATTATAATAGAGGGATGGGAAATCACCATAAAGGAAGAGATCGTGTTGTAATGTTAATGATAAACAACATAATTAAAGAAGAAAATTGTAATTAATTCCCAATTTAATCAAAATCAATTTAACCAGCATACACAAACCTCATGCTTTGATAAAAGTTGACTTTCTTCCGATCCATTGTCAATACTCACCAGTCAAGAAAAGATAGTGGTAATTAATTCAATTCCTCCATGGAATGATTGCTCTTTTTGGGACATTCTCTAATCTAGTTCATGGAAAAGATAGTGGTCAGGATCGACATGGTGGATCAACAAGGAAAGGCTGACAAATGCGTCTTCTTGACTTATTAAAAAGGTGTGTTTGATTTTAAAAGGATAATTTGAAAATTTTAAGAGTGTACAAATAAAAAATTAAAAAAAAATGCGTATTAAATAGAAGGTGTGTATTTAATAAAAAGGGGTGTATTTAATAACACCCTATAAAAAACGAATGAAGAAAGAGAAATTAAAAAGGAGAAATATTGAATTAAGCAAGCACACAGGAGATTATTAGTATATTAATAATAATACTCCCTCCGCCCAGATTAAGAGGGTCATTTTACCATTTTGATCGTCCCACCCAAAGAGTCTCATTTCCTTTTTTGGACACATAGAATCCACCCACACCCACTATTACAATTAAAACATGGGCCCCACACCCACTAATACAACTACCCACTACACATTAAATAATAATACTCCTTTATCATGTGCCCAAAAGCAAATGAGACTCTTAAGTTGGGAAGGGAGTATTATACAAGGATATGGATTCTCTTCT
This sequence comes from Pogostemon cablin, assembly GCA_023678885.1. Taxonomy (NCBI): domain Eukaryota; kingdom Viridiplantae; phylum Streptophyta; class Magnoliopsida; order Lamiales; family Lamiaceae; genus Pogostemon; species Pogostemon cablin. The sequence continues at coordinate 9,699,791 of CM042965.1, forward strand.
TGCAAACCTACCATTAACATCTCCCATTAATCCAAAACTCGAGAGTAAATATTGGTAGGAAGAAGACAAACCCAGATATACATCAATCACACAATTTATTCATCAGATCAGAGCAAACACCCAAAAACATAAGGCCATCTTCGGCAGTCGCACTATTCTAGTGCACACCACACACTAATTTAGTGTAAAATATACGTAACTACTCCAATGGTTTTACACCAAATTTTACACCACAAGGAATATTCTTAGAATATTCCTTTATTTATTCTTTTAATTTTAACTTTATTTTATATCATATTTTAATTTAATAAATTATTATAATAATGGATTTTTTCAACATCAAGCAAGCACCTTTAATATGTTTGGTGGGTTTTTTCAAGATCTTGAAGGTTCCGGAAGTAATCTTGGTAATTATTAAAAGTATTGTTTGTCTAATTTTTAATTAATATGCTTTTATCTAATTTAATTTAATGTATTTTTGTAATTTATGATTTTAATGTTTTATTTATGTAAATGTTTCTTTATTAATTATTTTTTATTGATAAAATATTACATAACATAAAATATTTTATTAATTAAATAATAATAAAATTATTTGAATTTTAATAATTAAAGTAATATAATTAAGTTAATAAATATGTAAATTAAATAATAAAGATGTTTGAGATAAGATATTTGAAAATAAAAAAAATAATTAAGGGAAGAAATTAATAGAAAAAAGGGGATGAAGATTAAAAAAAAAAAATGGCGTGAATGAACAGTATCACACCAGATGTGGTGTGAACTGTTCATGAAATCTATTTTAGTGTAGGATTTGGTGCACCGCTGGAGCCTTCCCATGACACCACAATAGTGTGTGGTGTATCCGCTGGAGGTGCTCTAAGCTCGTCTGATCATCTTAATAATATATGTAGCATCAAACAGAATTACACACTAATAATCTTAATTCCATGAAAAAGGCAGCAAAAAACATGCCCAATTCAGTAGATCCCGCCCTACTCAGAACTTCAGGCGTGATCGGTGTACCCATCGGAGGTGTAGGCGCTCGCCGGCGGGCTGGAGGTGGAGGCGTCGCTGGCGGCGGAGGAGGAGCCCATTTTCAAGTTAGACAAGGATTTTGGAGAGGTTCTCGGCGAGGCTCGTAAAAATCTGAGCTTTAACGCGGCCTCTCCGCTGCGGAAGATCGGAGTATCGCACCTTTCTCGGCGGAGATCTTTTCATTAATTCAGTAGTGATTTGCAGAAGAATGATCGGAGAGGAAGAAAAATTCGAGAAAGAGAGAGGGGGGGAAGAAAGCCCCCTTAGGAGGGGATTGTTGGCGAGAACAGTGAGAAGAAGCTTGGAGAGAAGGAAGCCGAAAAGGATGTATTTATAGACAAACTGGGGTATTATCGTCATTTCAGCTCAATGCACCATTTCCGCCTATGTAAATTTGGCTTACAATTTTTACATAGATTCTCCATAAAATGGATTTAATTTATATGCAAAGGGAGTATGTGTCACAGCTTCCAAATGAGAATTGAATATTCTCAACTCTCAACGATGGCCTCCGAACGAGGACCTCTCAACGAAAGCACCAATGATGAGATCACCACTTAGAATTAAAGGAAAAAAGTATCAAAATTCTGGCTCAGGCCCGAATTTACGACAATAAAAAAACCAAGACTCAAGTCAGCAAGTCATCGAGTTTGCAAACATTGTTGCGAAGTTAACTTTACTTTTCTTCTTGATTGATATTCATTCTCACGATAACAATCATACTTATAAGGCTGAAAATCCTAAAGATCAGCGAATATCCTAATCTTGATACCTAATCCTTAAAAGATAAATCCTACGTAAAAGAAATAATATATGCAGAAAGTAAATATTCTAATATCTAAATAATAATAATAATATTAAAATACTCATCATTCCCATCCCCTTTAAGGATATCCTTGTCCTCAAGGATAATTTTAATCAACCATACCTCTGGTTCATCGCCTCTTCAAACCATGCATCCTTGGATTTACATTTATGTCTGATCACAAACTTTTCAATGTAGTTGAGGCAAAACCCTTTTTCTCTCTTCTTTTGCATAAGATCCCATACCAGTCGCCTCAACACTACTATTCAATTATTCGCACCTTTCAACTTCTTAATATCAATTGTCACACCTTTCAACTTCTTAATAACAATTGTCTCCTCGTGGACAATTAATGGGTCAGTATTAGTATAGACGGCCGCATCATCTTCCTCAACTTCTTCATCAATGCCATCATAAATTTTATGAGATTCCTCGTCACCTTCATCATCGAAATGGGTGGACCACTGTAAACTTCATCATCTTTCCCAAAAATGATCGATGATCATCACCATAAGGAAATCCATCAATTTCCTCATCAAATATGGGTGGCCCTTCATAGCTTCCATAAAAAAACTTCATCTCCATTGGATTTGGCTTCTTCTTCAATGGAATCATCTTCTTCCAATTTCTTCTTCTTTTCCGGTATGCGCTCCATCTTACTCACGGATTGATTCAAGTCTGTGAAATTTGCCTTCAATTGATCAAATTTTACTAACAATAATCGAATCCTTTTATGAGTTCTTACCATAATTACTCACAATCTCTCAGCTCTCAACGAGAGTACCAATAATGAAAATTGAATATTCTCAACTCTCAACGATGACCTCTCAATGAGCATCTCTCAACGAAAGCACCAATTATGAGAATCATCACTTAGAATTAAAGGAAAAAAGTATCAAAACTCTGGCTCAGGCCCGAAGTTACGACGATAATTACATATCATTAAAAAAATATTGTCATCTCACTTTTTAATACAAATTGTTTTCATTAAATAATTTAAACATCACTATATCAGTTTTCATTATTGTAACAATAAATTTTGTATTTATAATAAAATAAATACAATATTGGGTACAAAGATGATTTGAGATGAATTTAATTTGGAGAATATGTAAGCGGGTTACAATCTCAATCAATTCTCTGATTCTTCTCTTGAACCAACGTGACTTGACTTGACTTTGACTTGACTTGTATTTGTTAACTTTGACTTCTTTGACAAAGTGTATGCTGACTGTGTTGACAGCGTGTGTTGACTTGACTTGTGTGTTGAGTCGGATCTTCAAACGAAGCTTGTCCGAGCTCGAGTGTGTAGTCTTGAACGTTGACCCAGAGGCGTTGAACCTTTATTCGGATTGAACGTTGACTTGAATTTGTTGTGAAGTATGCCGCTCAATTTGGTAGAACGTTGACTTCACGGATAATGAATTTGATTTGAAGAACGCCGGATCGAAGAGGCTTAGCACCTTGATCTTTGATCGGCTGTTGTTCTTGACTTGAATATATCTTGAACTTGACTTGAAGGTCTTGAGTGTTCTTGACTTGAAGATCTTGAACTTAGATCTTGACCTTCGCTTGATCTTGATCTCCGCTTAACTTTGATCTTGATCTTTGCTTGATCTTGATCTTGACCTTCGCTTGATCTTGATCTCTGATCTTTGCTTGACTTGAAGAAAGCCGGATCGGAGGGGTTTAGCACCTTGATCTCCAATTGGTGGCTATTACTTTTGTAGAACGCCGGATCGAAGGGGTTTAGAACCTAACTCTTCGATTTGGCGGCTATCTTTTGAAGAACGCCAGATCGGAGGGATTTAGAACCTAACTCTTCGATTTGACGGCTGTTCTTTTGAAAAATGCCGGATCGAAGAGGTTTAGAACCTTTCACTTCGATTTGGCGGTTGTTCTTCGCTTGAAGATGCTTGAAGTATTCAAGGGAGCACTGCTCGTATTCTTGATCTCTTCAGAGCTTTTGTCTTCATATATTTGTGTGTGTTTTCAAATGAGAGAAGAGACCCCTTTATATAGGTGAGATGTGAAGACCCCCTCATTAATGCCTTTCATTTTAATTGGTCCAGGCTGATTTGACCTGATTCTGCGGGCTTGGGCCTTCTACTAACTTAGGCTTCAAGTCAAGCTCATTGGTCTTGGGCCTGCTTTAATTTTTTTGGGCCTTATTTGACTTGGGTCAGACCAATCTTGGACTTGGGTCAAACCTCATTTAATTTAAGCCCCATTTAATTTGTTGGGCTCAAATTATTTATTAATTTACTTTAGGAATTAATTTATTTAAATTCCAAAATAAATTAACATTTAATTAATAAAATCCACGTGTCGCCATTTAATTGGACCGTAAAATTTTAACTGCTTACAAATGCCCCCTCGCATTTTGTTCACGGACGCCTTTGTATTGTAGTGAACAAATTGCGATAATCCATTCTTGATCAACATGATTGAATTTTATTACTTGCCTCATCAACTTGATATGGATAGCATGAATTATGATTGAACTTAGTGAAGTGCTAAGCTGCCTACGTACCTCTTTGAAGAGGATCAAGTCATTCAAAGAGACATTATTTGATTTGGACGAGGGAGGATGTCGTACACATTTTATACTCATGCGGGGCGGAGTAACATGCAATTTAGGCTCGTACGTCAAGGAGCGTTGAATTTGAATTTGTTGACAATTTATACTCATGCCAATGAGTCTTCTTGAACTTGTAGACAGTTTATACTCGTGTCAGGGAGTCTTGTGTGGATATTTTTTACTCATGTCGATGAGTATTATGTGGACAGTTTTCTCTCGTGTCGAGTAGCCTTGCATTATTGTGTTAGATAGTTTAAACTCATATCAAGGAGTATTGTGTAGACAGTTTTAGCTCATATCAAGGAGCGTCGTGTGTAGATAGTTTTAATTCGTATCAAGGAGCCTTGTGTGGAATTTTGGATAGTTTTAGCTCATATCAAGGAGCGTAATGTAGACAGTTTATGCTCGTGTCGAGGAGCTTTGCTTGTGGATTTTTTTTAGATAGTTTAAACTCATATCAACGAGTGTTGCTTGTGTAGACTTGGGAGATTTCAGATAGTTTAAGCTCACATCAAGGAGCATCATGTGTAGATAGTTTTAGCTCATATCAAGGAGCATCATGCAGACAATTTTGACTCGTATCAAGGAGGTTTGTCTTGATTTATCAACAGTTTATTGCCCCCAATCTTAGGATGCGCTGTTTTCTCTTGCTTCCACTTTATTTCTATGAATTTTTATGGAAACTGCAGTCTTTGTTTGTAGTTCCTCTTCCACGAGCTCATCTGAAGGCATGTCTTCAAACTCGTAAAAGTCTTGAATAGATGGCCATTCAATATCATTTGATGTCAAGCTCAACTCCATGTCGTGAGCTCTTGTAGCCAACTCTTCAAACGTTATGGGGTTGAATTCCTTGGAGTATGTAGCAGAGATTCCATGGCATCCCTTGAATGCATATTTCAATAGCTGAAGTTGCTGACAACTTCTCTTTGCAATTGAGGTTAAGGCTCCTCCATCTATTGATGTAGTCGATGACATATTCTTCATCACTTTGACGAGTATTTGTTAGCTCCATCATGCTAACAGTTCTTCGTGTGTTGTAGAAGCGGTTGAGGAACACTTCTTCCATTTACCCCCAACTGTCGATGGAGTTGGCTTCCAAGTTGATATACCAATCGAATGCATTTCCTTTAAGAGAGCGGACAAACTGTCTCACCATATGATCTTCGTAGGTCCCAGCATCATTGCATGTCTCGACGAAATGCGCCACATGCTGTCTAGGGTTGCCTTTGCCATCGAATTGTTGGAATTTGGGAGGTTGGTAGTCAGTTGGCATCCTCAAGTTGTCAATTCTCTTTGTATATGGCTTCTTGTAGGCAACAAGGGATTTTGAGCTTCCTTCAAACTTGTCTTTTATCGTTTCTAAAACGATGTTCTTCAGTTGGTTCACAGGAAGCATTTTGTCAGTTGAAATTTGTATTTCTTCTTCAACTGGCTTCTTTTCAAGAGGATGGTGTTTCGTTGAGTCTTCTTTCTCGTGCTCATCCCTAACTTGTTTCTCATTTGCATAACTTGTCTCCACATTCTCCATTTTCTTCATAAGTATGGAGATTTTTACGTCTTGAGCTTCCATGTGCTTGTTGAGTCCTTCAATGGCTCTCATTATACTTGCGAGTTGATCCTCAATGGTCATAGCACTTGTCGTTATCACTGCAACTTCAGTTGAGGTAGATGATGAGTTTGGCGTGGAGTGAGGAGTTGAGCAAGTAAAAATATTTTCACCACTCTTGTCTCCGTGCAATGGCTTGTTGAGAGTAATCCCCACCATATGGTTTGCCTCTACGGAGCCTTCGGTAATACTTCTTGTAACGACTCCAACCTTTTCAGTTTGCAACTTTGGAGGCTTTGATGCAACAGGCCTTCGTATCGCAATCTTGAGTGGAGTTATCTTTTGAATCTCTTCAGTTTGCAGCTCTGAATGCTTCAAGGTAGAAGATCTTCTTACTGCAATCCTGAGAGGAGTCATGCTTTGTATCTTCGGGCTTGTAGAGAGAAGAGATGAGAGGTAGAGACTGTCCCACCGGGCGTGCCAAAATTTGTAACAACAAATTTTGTATTTATAATAAAATAAATACAATATTGGGTACAAAGATGATTTGAGATGGATTTAATTTGGAGAATATGTAAGCGGGTTACAATCTCAATCAATTCTCTGATTCTTCTCTTGAACCAACGTGGCTTGACTTGACTTTGACTTGACTTGTATTTGTTAACTTTGACTTCTTTGACAAAGTGTATGCTGACTGTGTTGACAGCGTGTGTTGACTTAACTTGTGTGTTGAGTCGGATCTTCAAACGAAGCTTGTCCGAGCTCGAGTGTGTAGTCTTGAATGTTGACCCAGAGGCGTTGAACCTTTGTTCGGATTGAACGTTGACTTGAATTTGTTGTGAAGTATGCCGCTCAATTTGGTAGAACGTTGACTTCACGGATAATTAATTTGATTTGAAGAACACCGGATCGAAGAGGCTTAGCACCTTGATCTTTGATCGGTTGTTGTTCTTGACTTGAATATATCTTGAACTTGACTTGAAGGTCTTGAGTGTTCTTGGCTTGAAGATCTTGAACTTGGATCTTGACCTTCGCTTGATCTTGATCTCCGCTTAACTTTGATCTTGATCTTTGCTTGATCTTGATCTTGACCTTCGCTTGATCTTGATCTCTGATCTTTGCTTGACTTGAAGAACGCCGGATCGGAGGGTTTTAGCACCTTGATCTCTAATTGGTGGCTATTACTTTTGTAGAACGCCGGATCGAATGGGTTTAGAACCTAACTCTTCGATTTGGCGGCTATCTTTTGAAGAACGTCGGATCGGAGGGATTTAGAACCTAACTCTTCGATTTGGCGGCTGTTCTTTTGAAAAATGCCGGATCGAAGGGGTTTAGAACCTTTCACTTCGATTTGGCGGCTGTTCTTCGCTTGAAGATGCTTGAAGTATTCAAGGGAGCACTGCTCGTATTCTTGATCTCTTCAGAGCTTTTGTCTTCAGATATTTGTGTGTGTTTTCAAATGAGAGAAGAGACCCCTTTCTATAGGTGAGATGTGAAGACCCCCTCATTAATGCCTTGCATTTTAATTGGTCCAGGCTGATTTGACCTGATTCTGCGGGCTTGGGCCTTCTACTAACTTAGGCTTCAAGTCAAGCTCATTGGTCTTGGGCCTGCTTTAATTTTTTTGGGCCTTATTTGACTTGGGTCAGACCAATCTTGGACTTGGGTCAAACCTCATTTAATTTAAGCCTCAATTAATTTGTTGGGCTCAAATTATTTATTAATTTACTTTAGGAATTAATTTATTTAAATTCCAAAATAAATTAACATTTAATTAATAAAATCCACGTGTCGCCATTTAATTGGACCGTAAAATTTTAACTGCTTACAAATGTCCCCTCGCATTTTGTTCACGGACGCCTTTTTGTTGTAGTGAACAAATTACGATAATCCATTCTTGATCAACATGATTGAATTTTATTACTTGCCTCATCAACTTGATATGAATAGCCTGAATTATGACTGAACTTAGTGAAGTGCTAAGCTGCCTACGTACCTCTTTGAAGAGGATCAAGTAATTCAAAGAGACATTATTTGATTTGGACGAGGGGGGATGTCGTACACAGTTTATACTCATGCGGGCCGGAGTAACATGCAATTTAGGCTCGTACGTCAAGGAGTGTGGAATTTGAATTTGTTGACAATTTATACTCATGCCAATGAGTCTTCTCGAACTTGTAGACAGTTTATACTCGTGTCAGGGAGTCTTGTGTGGATATTTTTTACTCATGTCGATGAGTATTATGTGGACAGTTTTCTCTCGTGTCGAGTAGCCTTGCATTATTGTGTTAGATAGTTTAAACTCATATCAAGGAGTATTGTGTAGACAGTTTTAACTCATATCAAGGAGCGTCGTGTGTAGATAGTTTTAACTCGTATCAAGGAGCCTTGTGTGGAATTTTGGATAGTTTTAGCTCATATCAAGGAGCGTAATGTAGACAGTTTATGCTCGTGTCGATGAGCTTTGCTTGTGGATTTTTTTTAGATAGTTTAAACTCATATCAAAGAGTGTTGCTTGTGTAGACTTGGGATATTTCAGATAGTTTAAGCTCATATCAAGGAGCATCATGTGTAGATAGTTTTAGCTCATATCAAGGAGCATCATGCAGACAATTTTGGCTCGTATCAAGGAGGTTTGTCTTGATTTATCAACAGTTTATTGCCCCCAATCTTAGGATGCGCTGTTTTCCCTTGTTTCCATTTTATTTCTATGAATTTTTATGGAAACTGCAGTCTTTGTTTGTAGTTCCTCTTCCACGAGCTCATCTGAAGGCATGTCTTCAAACTCGTAAGAGTCTTGAATAGATGGCCATTCAATATCATTTGATGTCAAGCTCAACTCCATGTCGTGAGCTCTTGTAGCCAACTCTTCAAACGTTATGGGGTTGAATTCCTTGGAGTATGTAGCAGAGATTCCATGGCATCCCTTGAATGCATATTTCAATAGCTGAAGTTCCTGACAACTTCTCTTTGCAATTGAGGCTAAGACTCCTCCATCTATTGATGTAGTCGATGACATATTCTTCATCACTTTGATGAGTATTTGTTAGCTCCATCATGCTAACAGTTCTTCGTGTGCTGTAGAAGCGATTGAGGAACACTTCTTCCATTTGCCCCCAACTGTCGATGGAGTTGGCTTCCAAGTTGATATACCAATCGAATGCATTTCTTTTAAAAGAGCGGACAAACTGTCTCACCATATGATCTTCGTAGGTCCCAGCATCATTGCATGTCTCGACGAAATGCGCCACATGCTGTCTAGGGTTGCCTTTGCCATCGAATTGTTGGAATTTGGGAGGTTGGTAGTCAGTTGGCATCCTCAAGTTGTCAATTCTCTTTGTATATGGCTTCTTGTAGGCAACAAGGGATTTTGAGCTTCCTTCAAACTTGTCTTTTATCGTTTCTAAAACGATGTTCTTCAGTTGGTTCCCAGAAAGCATTTTGTCAGTTGAAATTTGTATTTCTTCTTCAACTGGCTTCTTTTCAAGAGGATGGTGTTTCGCTGAGTCTTCTTTCTCGTGCTCATCCCTAACTTGTTTCTCATTTGCATGACTTGTCTCCACATTCTCCATTTTCTTCATAAGTATGGAGATTTTTATGTCTTGAGCTTCCATGTGCTTGTTGAGTCCTTCAATGGCTCTCATTATACTTGCGAGTTGATCCTCAATGGTCATAGCACTTGTCGTTATCACTGCAACTTCAGTTGAGGTAGATGATGAGTTTGGCGTGGAGTGATGAGTTTAGCAAGTAAAAATATTTTCACCACTCTTGTCTCCGTGCAATGGCTTGTTGAGAGTAATCCCCACCATATGATTTGCCTCTACGGAGCCTTCGGGAATACTTCTTGTAACGACTCCAACCTTTTCAGTTTGCAACTTTGGAGGCTTTGATGCAGCAGGCCTTCGTATCGCAATCTTGAGTGGAGTTATCTTTTGAATCTCTTCAGTTTGCAGCTCTGAATGCTTTAAGGTAGAAGGTCTTCATATTGCAATCATGAGAGGAGTCATGCTTTGTATCTTCGGGCTTGTAGAGAGAAGAGATGAGAGGTAGAGACTGTCCCACCGGGCGTGCCAAAATTTGTAACAACAAATTTTATATTTATAATAAAATAAATACAATATTAGGTACAAAGATGATTTGAGATGGATTTAATTTGGAGAATATGTAAGCGGGTTACAATCTCAATCAATTCTCTGATTCTTCTTTTGAACCAACGTGGCTTGACTTGACTTTGACTTGACTTGTATTTGTTAACTTTGACTTCTTTGACAAAGCGTATGATGACTGTGTTGACTTGACTTGTGTGTTGAGTAGGATCTTCAAACGAAGCTTGTCCGAGCTCGAGTGTTTAGTCTTGAACGTTGACCCAGAGGCGTTGAACCTTTATTCGGATTGAACGTTGACTTGAATTTATTGTGAAGTATGCCGCTCAATTTGGTAGAACGTTGACTTCACGGATAATGAATTTGATTTGAAGAACGCCGGATCGAAGAGGCTTAGCACCTTGATCTTTGATCGGCTGTTGTTCTTGACTTGAATATATCTTGAACTTGACTTGAAGGTCTTGAGTGTTCTTGACTTGAAGATCTTGAACTTGGATCTTGACCTTCGCTTGATCTTGATCTCCGCTTAACTTTGATCTTGATCTTGATCTTCGCTTGATCTTGATCTTGACCTTCGCTTGATCTTGATCTCTGATCTTTGCTTGACTTGAAGAACGCCGGATCGGAGGGGTTTAGCACCTTGATCTCCAATTGGTGGCTATTACTTTTGTAGAACGCCGGATCGAAGGGGTTTAGAACCTAACTCTTCGATTTGGCGGCTATCTTTTGAAGAACGCCGGATCGGAGGGATTTAGAACCTAACTCTTCGATTTGGCGGCTGTTCTTTTGAAAAATACTGGATCGAAGGGGTTTAGAACCTTTCACTTCGATTTGGCGGCTGTTATTCGCTTGAAGATGCTTGAAGTATTCAAGGGAGCACTGCTCGTATTCAGAGCTTTTGTCTTCAGATATTTGTGTGTGTTTTCAAATGAGAGAAGAGACCCCTTTCTATAGGTGAGATGTGAAGACCCCCTCATTAATGCCTTGCATTTTAATTGGTACAGGCTGATTTAACCTGATTCTGCGGGCTTGTGCCTTCTACTAACTTAGGCTTCAAGTCAAGCTCATTAGTCTTGGGCCTGCTTTAATTTTTTTGGGCCTTATTTGACTTGGGTCAGACCAATCTTGGACTTGGGTCAAACCTCATTTAATTTAAGCCTCATTTAATTTGTTGGGCTCAAATTATTTATTAATTTACTTTAGGAATTAATTTATTTAAATTCCAAAATAAATTAACATTTAATTAATAAAATCCACGTGTCGCCAATTATTGGACCGTAAAATTTTAACTGCTTACAATTATAATTCAAATATTACTTTTTTATTAATATAATTTTTTAAATTGTGTTAGGGAAGTTGTGACACATACTCCCTTCGAATATAAAATTCTCAACTTTAGGTGTTACTTTTTATACATTTGTAAAATGTGATAATTATTTTAGAACACTTAGCTGTAGTTTAGTCGATTGTTGCCCCCATTCATAAAATCTTTATTTATTTTTCAAACTTTCTAGGGAGAGTCTTTTGTGAAGTTTCCTATGCACTCTAATTTTATACTTTTTTCGTTGAAACCTAACCGTTTGCCTTTTGTACTTGGATTAAGGATTATAATAATTTAATATATTATGAGGTGGGAGAAATAATATTTTAAAGTATAATGGGTAGTTGTATTAGTAGTGAGTGTGAGGGTCACATCAATTTAAAAAAAAGAATGAATATTTTATAATGGAACAGACCAAAATGATAAAATTAAAACATATCAAGGGGACGGAGGGAGTAAAAATTAGTCCTTCCATCCCAGAGAACCCTTCACAATTTCAATGTTTTCAGCGATCAATAGACAATAATATATTTCTAAAATATATATACACGCAATTTAGTGGAGTATTATTTTTATGGAGTAATAATTAAAAAATGCCACATTCAATAAAATAAGCAATAAATTAATTCACCTTTGTTTAGTTAATATATGCAAATAGTTTCCAATAAATTATATTAATCACAACGAAATTAATGATTTTTGGTGCTTCCTAACGTCCTACAGGCATGACAGTGCTAAAATGTCATCTAGTTAAGTCAATGGCATATATATTAAATATAGAAAAGAATTAATGAAACGTTATCATCTGTTTAAAGAATATATTTATCATCAAACCACTATATCTTGTTCGATGCAAGAAAGTACACGCAAGCACCACATATGTTAACCATATTCTAACCTATTATATCTCTTGCCATATGTGTTTAAGTAGTTAAAAATGTGTATGATAATGTTTCAATGAGACGATACGAATTTATAAGAAATTTTAAAAGAAATAATAACGAAATTTAATTGATAAAAATATGATAATTCTTCTATTAAGCTATTTTATAAATAATAGGAGTCAATACTTTGCTCGATACACTATTAATTTATGCTAATTTAGTGTTCTTTTTATAGTACGTACGTTATGAACTTGCTGAAAAAACTTTATTGGATTTTTATTGAATATAAGGAATTTTTTTTTTATCCATTATCAAATGGAACAAGTTTCATATCATCCTCACCTCTTATTAAAGTTGATTACAATAAAACAGACAAAATAAGAAGAAGAAGAAAAAAAAAAACAACTGTAGATGAAACGGTTTAATAGAATAATTTAGCAAGATCATTTATAAAGTTTGATGCAAAACTATGATAACTATCATTCAATTTGATAGTACATATCATCGTGAACTTCAATAGCCAAGAATAAATTAGTTTGCGATGTTTGGTTATGAACTATATGGATCATATGGAGCATTCGAAACAAAATTTTGTTTCAAGGTGATTCTTGGGACAGTGAGAAGATGCTGAACGAGATAAAATCACAAACTTGGAGTTGGTGGGCTTGGAAGAATAAACGTATAAAGAGTAAGATTGACTTTTCAGATTAATCTAATAATCCTTGTTATTGTGTTTTTTAACTTGTGTATGGTGTGAGACTTCTATGTGGTCTCATAATTTGTTGTCTCCAAACTTATTTGGGTAAATCTCTTATCTTTACAATAATTTTTTTTTTTCTTAAAAAAAAAAAAGGACAAAAGGAGTCAAAAGGAATAAATGAAAATAAGAAAAAACACATGGGGCCAATTGGGATGAAAAAGAGCAACTGTGTTTTGTTTCCTAGCGAGGGGAAAAGAGACAATATATATCAAGATTAGAAGAAATGGTACAAAATTTGACCTGATCTTTGATTGGATTCAAATCCAATTATGTACAAAGGAGAGTTGGTGAATATTCCACATATAAAAAGTTTTCTACCTAGACGTTTTCATGATATGTAGATTATTGCATTCTTACAATTTAATTATCGATAATTTAAAAAATATATTTATTTATTTATTTTCATATTTAGATATTTTTCGACTGCTTTAATTTTAAAATTGAACTTTGCTTATAAAATATGATATTAATCCTTAAAACTTTATTATCTTTTACATTTACATTTTCAAATTAAATCAGATTCTAGTGTGTATATGTGTTTATAAAATCATCTGAATAAATGCAGTATAAGTAATTAGAGTTCTAGAAGATTATCTTAGGAGTATATTCTTAAATTTAGTACACATAATTTCAAAACCCAATATGTTTATGGCCGTCCTAGAATTAGAGCTGTCAATTTGGGTTATTGGGCTGGTTCAGCCCAAAATCCATCACAACCCGTCTTTTGATTGACCCAAATGGGTTGGGTCATCTGCGGGTTGGGTCACCACGGGTTTGCCCATTGTGGGTCGGGTTATTGCGAGTCGGCCCTTTTTTTTTTTATTATTTTAGATTTTAATATTAAATAATAAAAATATGGGTCACTTACTACTAACTACAAAAAAAATACATAATTGCTATTAACTACATGACTTAAAGCACTATTACTCATAACTACACAATTATGACTGTAGTACCATAAATACCCCTATATATTTGCACAATTGTTTTGCACAAATTGATTCTGCATAATTGTTTTACACAATTTCGCCGGTCAACGCCGGTCAACGCAGGGTCAACGGTCGGTCAACGCCGGTCAACGGCCGATCCCCTATATATTTGCACAATTGTTTTGCACAATTTGATTTTGCATAATTATTTTGAGTGCCTAACCACCCGGCAGCTAAGCAGTCCAACTGCCATCATTTTGAACGATTACCTTTGCGGGGACAGTACGCTCTCTTTATTACATAGGTTGTTCTTTACCTTCCTTTCATGTCTTTCACTAGAAAAGGTGTGCACAGGGAGCACGGGTAGGGATCCTTCGGTCTCTACCCTTTCCTCCAGGAGCTAAACCTCCTTACGGCCCTCCTTAGTGCATCTCTCTCGTGAAGATGAGCTGCCCGTTCCGTCATTGCCGTAGGTCCTTCACTTTCATTACATCGATGTGGATTGCCGCGTGAAATAGCAATAGATCTTTTATAGACATTTGTAATTCGTGGTCTAATTAGACAACATCTTGCTTCGAACATAGGAGTTGCTAAGAGTAAAATCCGGGAAAAAGAACTGATTGTATGGGAAATACTGTAGGAAGTTATGCAGGGGCATCCTGTATTGCTTAATAGAGCACCCACTCTGCATAAATTGGGCATACAGGCATTCCAGCCCATTTTAGTGGAGGGGCGCACAACGCCGGTCAATGGCCGGTCAACTCCTGTGGGTGGGTGTGGGGTAGGGTTGTTGGTTTAAAAGTGTATTGAGTATAAGGTTATATTTGGTATTTTATTTTAATATTTTGTATTTGAGAGTAATTATTTAAATTCCATGTATCTAATAGTAATTTAGGCTAAAAGTGTGTACCTATTAGTACTTATCCCTAAAAATATTATCACCCAACTCTATCCCTACCCAACCCCCCACCCAAATTTTTTTAAAATTTTAGATTTAAATATTTAAATAATGAAAATATTATCATCCAACCCTACCCCCTACCCACCCCACCCCACCCCACCCCACCCCACCCACTCACCCACCTCCAAAAAAAATTTTTTTAATTTTTTTTAATTTTAATACTTAAATAATAAAAATATTATCACTCAACCCAACCCTATCCCCACCCCACCCAACCTCCAAAATTTTTTTTTAAAAATTTTAATATTTAAATTATAAAAATATTATTACCCAACCCTACCCCCTACCCCCCTACCCACCCCCACCCACTCCCCCCACCACCCGAATTTTTTTTTATTTTCTTTTAAATTTTAATATTTAAATAATAAAAATATTATCATCCAATCCTACCCACCTACCCACCCCTACCCTACCCTACCCCCCAACCCCTACCCACCCCAAATTTTATTTTATTATTTAAATATTAAAATCTAACCCTACCCTACCCTACCCCCAACCCCTACCCACCCCAAATTTTATTTTATTATTTAAATATTAAAATCTAAAATTAAAAAAAATTAGGGGATATTAAAATCTAAAAAAAAAAAAATTCGGGGGTGGTGGGTGGGTGGGTATGGGGTAGAATTGGGTGATAATATTTTTATTATTTAAATATTAATTCTAAAAAAAAATTAAAAAAAATTGGAGGGGGGTGGGTGGGGGTGGGGGTGGGGGTGGGTAGGGGATAGGGTTGGGTGATAATATTTTTATTATTTAAATATTAAAATCTAAAAGAAAATAAAAAAATATTTGGGGGTGGGGGAGTGGGGTTGGGGTGGGTAGGGGGTAGGGGGGTTGGGTAATAATATGTTTATAATTTAAATATTAAAATTTTAAAAAATAAAAAAAAATATGGGGGTGGGGTGGGTAGGGGGTAGGGTTGGGTGATAATATTTTTATTAGTTAAATATTAAAATTTTAAAAAAATTAAAAAAAAAATTTGGGGTGGGTGGGTGGGTGGGGTGGGGATGGGGGTGGGTAGGGGTAGGGTTGGATGATATTATTTTTATTATTTAAATACTCCGTATTAAAATTTAAAGTTGTATGCCACTTTTTTAAATTTTAATTAATAAAAGTGGGTTGATGTTGGGTTGGTGGGCCGGTGCGGGTTAGCCCACACTCTAATGGGCTTGAAGTGGGGCAGGTTTTTATGTGACGGGTTAATTTTGGGTTGAGAAATTGATGGGTTAAGACGGATTGGGCCGGGTTGGCCCAACCCAACAGCGCTACCTAGGATAAGAGTCAACGATGACTTGCGTATTTTTCAATCTTTTTTTCTCTTTAATCTTAAGTGCTTCTTAATTTGGTCCATTGTTTTTATATGTACGTATATATAATTCATATACTATACATAAATAAATAAATAAAAATATATTAAAATATAATGCAGAATAAAAGAGAGGAAATATATATCCAGAAATAAAGGGAGAAAAATGTTAAGAGACCCACAAGTGTATCTTTATTTTCTTTTGAGTCGATAATTTTGGGCACTTTAAAAAGGCAAATTAAATGATTAGTGAGACCGGCCCAATCTGTTGAATTTGTTTGTTTTTTATTTTTCTGTTTTCTCTTATTAGAGTATTTATTTATTTTTAAATGATATAATTCCATCTAAAAATTTAAATAATAAATAGATGTAAATAATTTAATATCTAAGTACCCCAATACACCCCTTCATGTGCAAACAAGCGTATTATTAGTAATATTTAAACACTCTAACACGCCTCATCACATGTATATAAAGGGGTCAAATTGACTCAAACTTAAAAGTTAAAACGGTAGTGATAAGGGAAATAGTTAAAATTAACACGTTTCTTATCAATTAGCATATAATTAGTGATTCTTTTATTTTATTTATCTTCCTAAAATCATGGGAAGAGAGTAGTATACACGTGTATTTATACAAGTTTATGAAATCTCAAATTTATCGGTGATCAACATATCTACTGTTTACAGGTAGAGACGTGTGACATCTAATATTCAATCACTTTAACACGTCCCTTGATTACATGGTCGAACTTTATAAGTGGAATTTTAAATACTAGATAACAGTAAAATTTAAACATTGACTTTTAGTAGGTTATGACTTTAATAATTTTGTTTTCGTCCTTAACATGATTATTTTCACCACCTAAAAAATAAAATATTATAGCAATAAATAATCTTAAAAATGATCTTTAACTTAAAAAATATCACTCGCAAATCTTACCTAACACAAATAATATAACTTTTTATTTTACTTATTATTACCTAAATAATACAATACTCTTAAAAAAATCAATAAAATTAGTTAAATAGCAATCTTTCCTAAATTATGTATGTATCTAAAGTATCTGTAAAAATAATTAAAAGATGGACGGAGATAGTATATTTTTTTATAATTAAAAATATGAATGTTATTTTTATTGAAAAGTGTATTTGATTGATATGTAAGTATTGGCTAAGAAAATAATTAAATTTTAATTTTAAAACGAAGTGTATTTTTTTATACTAAAAAGTATTTAGTTTAGGGTAGGTCTTGTATGAGACCGTCTCATGTGAGGCCATTTTTTACTTTTTAAAATAGTTATCACTTTCGCTATAAATCGTCATCACTTTCGCTATAAAATGTTATCACTTTTTATTTACACTATAAATTGTTCATGAAAGAACATTTTCACTTTTCATTAATTTATTATCATTTTTCTTCATAAAAATTATCATTTTCTGGCCGTCTCACGTCACTCCTTCGTAAGTCCTTATGTAAGACGGTCTAACACAAGTCTTTTCCTTTAGTTTAAGCCTTACGAAAAAAAGTGCTATTTTTATCTGATCAGATTCAGGTATATGGGTGTTAATTTGGGCCTGATCAGTGGGTACCCACCCGACCCACACGATATGGGACGGCCCAGACCCAACCCGAACTGGAAACGGGTGGACTCGCTTCGAATCCGTTTTGAAACGGGCCAGGTCCAAGTCTTATTTCAGACCCGCGGGGTACCCGTTCCGGCCCGACCTGTACAAAAATTAAATATTATATTTTTATTTTAATAATCATTTAAAATTTTAATAATTTACTACTAATTTTATGATTATTATTAGTATTTATATTTTATTTTTATTTTTTAACATAATTATTATTTTAAGTTATGGAGAATAATAAAGTGAGAAAGTTAGTGATAAATGGATATACGTAAAATTAAAAAAAGCTAAAGAAATTTTTATAAAAAAAAAAAAGGAAAGCGAGACGGGATGGGTCAAATCCACCCAATTTGAGTTTGGGTTTGGGTCTTTAAAATAAGACCTGGGTTCGGGTCGTGTCCGGATAGTTAGGCCAGACCCCTGTTGACACCCCCAATTTACGTACACCGAACTAAATCCAAACATCTAAATGTACATTTACTTTGCATTAATATTAATTCCTTTAATTTAAGATCCAATCATTTTATGCTCTATTTTTCAATTTATTAAATATACATTCTAATAAAAGAAATGTTATATGAGTAATTTAAAAATTAGGAATCGAAGGTATAAGAAAATATTAAGTGTGCATCATACAAATTTCAAGATTAATCTATTCGCCGTATCTTATTTGAATGTGAATTTTTATTTGTACAGTATAGATGAGTTGTAATGAATATTACTCCATTTTAGTTTTAAATAAATTGATCAATTAGCCAATGTTGTACACATAATCCGATTCGACATGACTCAAAGTTAATAACTTTGGGAAATGGAACCATTCTAATTCCTATCTTATGAAACTTATATCTTTCAGAACAATTAACCACAATAAACTGGTTGTAATAATTTAAATAGAAAGAATACTTATACAATCGGTTAACGCTCTTTTTAGGTTTTGGGTCCTCTCCATTTTGATAGTTGGTGCATTTCATCCATTTCTTGCCACATCATCTTTTCTATATTAATTATTAATATAAAAATCAGTTTTTTCCTTTTAGTTCTAGTTTTTTTCCGTCTACTCCGTTGTTTTTTTTTTCTTTTTCCATTAATAATTATTTATTACAATTTTAATAATTATATGTAATATTTTATTATAAGATTTAATATTTTTTTACCATAGAATTTATTATTTATTCTCATAATTTAGTGTTAATTTAAATAGTATAATTGTTTTTTATTATTGTGATTTATGTTATGGAGAATTTTGTTTTTAGGGTTTATTATTTATTTGTAGGGTTTAATATTAATTATAAATGTATAAATTTAATTCACACTTGTGGTTTATGATATACTTGTAATTAGGATTTAATATTTATTTTCACGGTTTATTTTTTTATTAGCATTAATTAATTAATTAATAAAAAATAAAGATGGCAGATTATTAGCGATAATATTTTTTTAAAAAGAAATTTAGATAATTTAAAGAAGATTATAATTATAATAAAGTTAGTTAGAGGGTGAGGTGGCTTTGTAGAAACCGTAGATTTTTATGAGTGGTTTAGATTTAGGGAAATTTATGAAATTGATCATAATCTCAAATGGAGAGGATCCAGACCCCTCTTTTTATCTATTTATTTCTTTATTTTAATTTCATAAAGTAATATAATTATTTTTATACTACTAATTTCAAAAATTAATTTAATTGTTTTAAAAAGTATCAAGAGATGAAGCACGGTATCTTTTTTTAATTTAAAAAAATAATCTAATTATTTTTATATTAAATTAATTTCCAAGGATAATTTAATTATTTATATATAGAGTGGAATAGAAAATATTGATATGAGTGGAAATAAACTAAGATAGTACTCCCTCCGTCCGCCTCTAACGTCCACATTTGCTTTTTACGCGTATATTAAGGAGTATTAATATTTTATGTGTAGTGGGTAGGTATTGTATGAATTTTACTTTTATACCCCTCTATATAATTGACTGTCATTAATTTTACTAAAGCAAACTACCCTCCAGGAAAGAGAAAAAGTAAAGTACTACTCCCTATTCATTGAACATATGCAGTTTTCACCCTCAAACCAAAACATTGTGTGATTAGAAATGCACTATCAATAACATGAAATAAAATTAACAGTCTCCACAATCAGTGTCTCCTAAATATTTGTATGTAAAAACCCTAAACCTAAATGCACATTGAAGAGTGAAGGAACATCTATTGTACCTCATCATCATATTCGGGTAATTTTGCCAATGCAGGGCTGAAGATCTTTAAAAATTGGAACGCGAACGCATTGACAGGGACCGAAGGCATTTCACAGGTCGAAGAAGAGATGGAGCCACCGACCGCCTCATCTTCGGAGTCCGGCACTACCAGCCCTTCATATATGGAGCCATTGACCGCCTCATCTTCAGAGTCCGGCACTACCAGTCCTTCGTAGATGGAGCCATCGACCGCCTCATCTTCAGAGTCCTGCACTACCAGTCCTTCGTAGATGGAGCCATCGACCGCCTCATCTTCGGAGTCCGACACTACCAGCGCTTCGTATATGGGGCCATCGACCGCCTCATCTTCGGAGTCCGGCACTTCCAATAGTGAATCGACCTCCATCGACACCGTGTTTACAGATTCCTGCACTGGCCTAAGGTTCATAATCGAAATGATTATGAGTGCTGAAGATGATTATGAGAAAGACAAGATTTCAGGTGAGAGTGTGGTGGTGGTCGGATTCGAAGAACATTGGCATTTGGGGATTTAGGGTTTCCAAAGAGAATGTCAGATTTTGGGTCTTTGGAATGGAGTGGTGAAATCACGACATGTTGTGTGAGATACTCCCTCCATCCCGGAAAAGACTGCACACATCTTTCCGGCACGGAGATTAAGAAAGTGATAACTTTTAGGGGTATTATGGTATTTTTTGGGTAATAAATAAATGATAAAGTATGTTGGATGAGTTAGGTAGGGGTGATTTTTTTTGTAAATAAAGTGAATGTGGAAGGGTGATTGTGTTTGACTTTTTGCCTTTTTTGGAAGGTGCAACCTTTTGTGTGACAACCCAAAATGGAAAGTGTGTCATCTGAAATGAGACGGATGGAGTAGATGATTAGTGTTTTTAATTAAGTTTAATTTATGCCCATTAAGTTTAATTTATGCCCAGTAATGAAATTTAATTTAATTTCTGAATTAAATTGAAGAATGGCATATGTGTAAATTTGTATACAAATTAAGGGTTATAATTTGATATTGGTGGGAATGGGTGGACTCGAAAGAGAGACTAAAGGAATACCGTTTGGGCTTACCAACTAGGTAATCCCTTCACTCACTAAAGAAGTACATCCTTATGCTTCAAGTAGAGTTGGCTTACCGACTAGGTAATCCCTTCACTCACTAAAGAGCTACATCCTTATGCTTCAAGTAGAGTTAATAAGATAACAACTAGCAACAGCTACAGGTCCCTCCCTTTTCAGGGTGTGGGACCTGAAACTCCAATAAGAAAACAAAGACAGCAACAGAAGCTACCAAAGCTACAGTAGGAACTACTAAGCATACTCCGTTCGGGATCTCCTCCGAAAATCCCTCTTACATTTCCTATATGTCGTATATGATAGTCGAGATCACCTAAACCTCGTAGGATAGAACTATTGAGGGATAATGCATATTATCATGTGAAAGCAATACTTTTATATTAAGATAATAATGAAATTAATATGATTTTTTTGACGAAATTAATTTAATGAATATATATATATATATATATATATATATATATATATATATATATATATAGAGCAGGGTAAAAATAATTTTGGGAAAGATGGGAAAATAATTGAGTTAAGGAAAACACAATCGAGAAAATAGAAAAACGCGTGAAATGAGAAAGAGGTTTTAATGGATGATGGGATCGGACGATTATGGGTCTTCGTGTTTACAGCTCATCTTGCCGAATACGACCTATTCATATTTTATAGAGCGTTACTACTTAAAATAAGTGAATTCATTATTAAAATATATTTATTATATAATTGTATAATTACTTACAATTATATTTTAGTATGACTCATAAATTGTCTTTACTTCAATAAAACTCCATCTCACAAATTTTTTTTTATCTTATTTCATTCATTAATGTTGTATAATTTTGGTAACGGATAATTACCTACATAAGTAAAGAGTATTTGAGATGAACAAACAAATGCGTAATAATATTTAAAAAAAAAAGTAATAACTAATGATAAAAAAAATATGATCCTTTAATGAAGTATATTGTGAAGAATTTATAGTAGAAATAAAAATGAAAAATAATATCGATTTTTATTAACAAGTGATGATTAATTAATAAAAAATAAAACCAAATCATATAAAGCTTGTTCATGTTGATTATCTTAAACTTAAGCTCTCAACTATATAAACAATATTTTTTAAGTTTTATTTTGATTATAAATTAAAATGACTAATAATCATAGTTGAGGGTCAAATTAAATCGATTAATCAAGCTCTGTTTAATAGAAGAGAGTTATATATAGAATATAAAAAATTCAATACAAGTGTGCTCATTTAAACAAATATGGTTTGAAATCGTTTTGTTTCGTTGTTAATTAGATATATTAAATTTTTATTAAAAACACAAACAATTTTGTCTATCAGATGCTACTTTATTTTGAATATGAGTACTACTTTTTTATCAATCTTATAATTTTTCGCTAAAATTATCACCCCATTTTATCAATTTCACAGTTCCTTATGCAACAGGCATTCTATTTATGTAATTAGTGCAGACAATTAACACTAGAATCCTTTAGTTTTATCCATTCAAGGTCGGAATTATGGATAAACTATCAATTCAGGGTCTGAATTATTTTTTCTATCAATCCAAAACCTGAAATATATAAAATTATTAATCCAAGGCCTGAATTATTCAAATATTATCTCATATCTTATCAATTTAGGGTCTAAGTTCAGACTCTGAATTGATAGTTTTATATAATTCAAGTCTCTAATCGATAGAAAACATAATTCAAGCCCCAAATTGATAGTTTACCCATTTTCAAGCTCTGAAAATTGCGATATTAAATGATGATTCCCTTTAGGAATTTAGTTAATTAATGATGTTTGGAATCAAGTCGTCTATTATTTTCTTTTATTAATTTATTTTTAAGCAAATAAACAAATTACATATGTGACATGATTAATTGGGTCAAATACTCAAAATAATAATCACTTGGTTAACCGTTTACAGTTCAAGTTTTTTGTACTAAGGATTCTTTCCATAAATGTTTTCACCTTTCTATGAATATTAAGAAAATTGTAATTTTTAAAAATATTATGATACTATTTGATAATAAATGAATAATAAAATATATAAAATGCATTACATAGAGTTGTTTTTTTCTTGTAAATAAAGTTGTACAAAGAGGATTAATTATTAATTTTTTTTATCCTTTTAGAATGGTGAAAATTTTGAAGTAGACAAAAATAAAAAATTAAAATTTTATGGCACGGAGAGAGTATTATATTATAGCCATCATTAATAAATAAAGAGGAGGACTATTCGCACCTCAAAATTATTAAACGTACCAAAATAATATTTAACAAAACATAATTACCTTTATAAATTTTACATCATTACAGAAAAACAGGTTTTTTTCACTGGTCGCCGGAAAGCTGCCGCGCCGCCGCCGCCGGAGCTCCGGCAGCCGGTCGCCGGAAAAACTGTTCGTCCAAAAAAAAAAAAGAAAAAAAAAAACTGGTCGCCGGAAAAACCGCCGCCGCCGGACCACCACATTTTTTTGCTGCACACACTTTTTTTTTCCTGCACACACTTTTTTTGCTGCACACACTTTGCTGCACATGAACTTTTGCTGCACACAATATTTATGTGCAGCACATTAATAGGGGTAATATTGGAATATCACTATATATTTTTGTACCTAATAGTAATACTTTTGTATGTTTGTATCTCATAGTAATTTAGGGTTTTTTTGTGTACCTAGTAGTAATCCTCCCTAATTAATATGATTTTTTTTATGAAGATCCTCTCATTTAACTTCACTCAATTTTCTTTTATTGTAGCTCTTATTAACTTTACTTAATTTTCTATCATTGTAGTTACGGTGAGAGAAAATTGAGAGCTATATATAGTGAGATGAAATTGAATGAAATTAATGGAGGGAGATATAATGAAAAAAATTGAGTGAAGTTAATAGAGATGATATATATATATTGATTTCATTTACCTTCTAAAATACCTACAATCAAATCTACTACTTGAACATCACATAACGTTGTTACTTGTTGATAATCATAGCTAGGGTAATTAATATTGTTAATCTCACTAACACCTAATTAGATTGTACGATATAATATGGAGATCACGTGACACTTTTCATGCTAAAGAATTAACTAATTAAAAAACATCATCACATTATGAATATAATACTCCATTAATAATATATTACTCCATCATGTAATTGTTTGAACTGACATTGTATATAGATACGAAGCTTAAGAAATATATCTAACTTTATTTTATGAGTAATATAGTACTTTTATGTAATAAATAAAATGTAAGATATGTTATTGTTATGTGTGTTAATGATCATAATAACTATTTTTAAAATTAAAATGTAGAGATGATTTTTTCTTTATTAAATGGTCCAAGCTATCATCCAACTGATTAAAAGGAAAAGTGTAAATACAATTGTGTTACAAATTAATGTAATACTTCTATTAATTTATTTCATCAACTAATATATTTACTTCATTATCTATGTTTCCCTCCTAATTAAACATGGATTTTTTAGTTTAATTATAATGTGAGTTTTAAATAGACTAGAAGTCATACCAATTAAGACACACGTACACACACACATATATATTATATTTGTAATTGAGTCAACAATGTGACTATAATTATAAAGCACTTTAATTTTGAATGTGGTTCAGTAATCTTCTTGCTTTCGAGTCCCAACTTGCAATTTTACAATTACTATATCATAATAAAATGTCCCCACCACATATAAATGTTAGAATAAAAAAATAGAGGCAATTATTAATTAAATTTAAAAAAAAATGTATGTTTTGTGAAGACCCACCCATGTGAGAGCTAGTTAGATTACATAATTCAATCGATTGTCATAGGTTTAGGGTAGATTGAGGCATGATAAATTGATAATCATTATTAGAGTGACATAAGACTCATTAATTAACAAAGAAATTAGAGTATTTCAGTTTAGGTGTAACTAATTAATGATGTGATATTCTTAAAAAAACCGTTTGATTGACAATTACTAGTTTAAAATCTTATCTTTCATGTGTGTTGAGACCAGAGTTGAGAGGGGTCAGCATCCAAAGTACCCTTTTTTTCAAATTATATTTTAAAAGTATGAATTGTGTAGAACTTTTTTATTAATTATTATAGATTTAAAAGATAATTATATTTAAAGAATTAACATATAAAGGTAAACTCTAAAATTAGTTGTAAGATAGACACAAAAAAAAAAAGAAATAATCAAAATCATGCTTTTAAGTAAGGGGTAAAATAATAAATGAACAACGAACTTCTATGAATCGAAGGTAAAATAAATCACGAACTATAAAAGATAAGATATTACATGAATTATAAAAGTTGATGGAGTATTAAAATTATACTCTAATAAATAAAGATTAAAATTCCTAGTAAAATAGTATTATATAAACCCAATGCTCCATATAAAATTCAAATGTCATAATTCCATATATAATAAAAGTATTTGTTTTTTTTTAATATTTGCATTTTTCTTGTTTAATTCATTTGTTTGTGATGAAAAATGATTGCAATAAATAATAAACTTAAATTATCTCGTGTCGTAACTTTTATTTTACTGATTCAGATGTACTATTATATATTTTGGTGTTAGCAAATTATTGGATGAATTACACGTAGGAGAAAAAATCTATACCTAAGGAAAATATCACACTAATTTTTTTTTATTAGCAACGGAATTTACTAACAAAATTCAATTCATTAGTAATTATCAAGGGATTGACAACAAAAATAACAATTTTCTTTTAACAATGGAATGCTAATGGATTTATTCTCTATTTTACCAACGAATCGTTGCTAAAAATTTATCAACCACCACTTTACCAATGAAAATTTACCAGTGTTAATCCGTTGCTAAACCAATTTAACAATGAATTAAGGTTTTTACTAACGGAATATTATTTTTTGTAGTGATAATTTCATTGTACTACACTATACAGTAAAAAAACTCTTGTATTGTGATCATTGAATATCACATAATTTCTTATATTCCAAATTACCCAAATCGATCAAAGCCATAGTGAATGAGCAATACATTTATCACTTAAGTATTGTATGCAGTTTAAAGAGTAATACGTCAAGTAGAGCATAAGGATTAGGTTTCAAAATTAAAATTGTCTCATACAAATTTACTTTATTCAAAATAGTCTCAATTAGAAACTTAATTTTTTGGAAATAGCCCCATAACTTGTAAATTCTCATCAAAATTGTTATTTTTACTTAAAACTAAATATTACTCATCCGTGCGTTGCAAGGAAAAAATTAAAGTATATTAGAATTGTATACTTTTAGGTTGTGTTTGAATTGAATAATTTCAAATCAAATGGATTTGAAAATGAATGGATTTTAAATTCCTTTAATTTTAAATCAATTCATTTGAATTCTACTATTTGAATAAATTATAAATTTTTTAAAGAATTTCAAATTCATAAGTCAAAAATTATTTTTAAAATAGAATTTTATATTATATGATAAATAAAAATAATAAAAATTTATTATATTAAATACTAAAATCTAAAATTTTATTAAAATAATTTTTCGTGGAGGAAACTCTACCACCCAATCTACCCCTACCCACCCCCGTCCCCCATAAAGAATTTTTCTTTATAAAATTTTAATATTTAAATAATAAAAGTATTACCACACAACCCTACCCCTTACCCACCCCCAAACCCCCCGCCCCCTATTCCACCTACACCCATAATAAAAAAAAGAATGATACCTCAATGATTGAATATAAAAATAAGATCAAACAAAAATATAAAAGATAAAATAAAGATGACAAAAAAAAGAAGAATGATACCTCAAAATGATTGAACCTGCACATTAGATCAAATAAAAGTAAAATATAAAAGATAAAACAAATTAAAGTAGATTAGAAATAGTATGAAAGTGAAATAGAGAAGAAAAAGATGAAGAAAAAAAGAGAGTAAGGATTCGATTAGATAATGAAAAGGTTTATATAAAATGATTTGAAAGAATAAACGATCGTGATTAAAAACAATCAACGACGTAGATAAAAAGTTAAAAAATTACCAAAGATAGCGTTGAAATATTTGATATTATGAAAATTAGTATATTGATTGATAATTAGTAGAATATATGTCAATAATAATTTTCATATTTATCAAATTTATATTATTGATTAAAAAATAAATAAATAATTTATTATTAGTATAAATAGAATTTATGATTGAGATTAAAAGTAATAGACGGTCAAAATTAAAATTGAAGATAAAATAGAAATTATATTTGTTTGTTTATATATATATATATATATATATATATATATATATATATATATATATATATATATATAGCTATTAAAAATTAGTCAAATATGCCAAAAATATATCTTATTGTAAAATAAAAAAGTAAAATTTAAATAATAAATTCTATTATTAGTATAATTAAATTTTATGATTGAAATCAAAGCATTATTTGGACGAATAAAATTGAAAAAATTGAAAACAAAAGTATAAGTTTAAGTTTGCTTTTATATATATGTATAGATAGATAGGTGATCGAACCTTTAAATTTAAGGATAATGATTGAACCTAGATTATAAATAATATGAAAGTAGAATCTGTAAAAGAGAAGAAAAAGAAGAAACATTAGAGAAAAAAAGATTAAAAAGAAGAACAAAAGATAGAATATTAAAATATAAAAATATGATTCATATAATTGCTATAAAGGAGGCACAAAATTTGAAGAAAAATGATATACAAAAAAAAAAGATACCTTACTGGACTTACCAATAAGATCAAATATGAGAATAATTGAACCTAAATGTAATATCAAATAAAAGTATAAAAGAAGATAAAATAAATTAAATTATAAAAATTAAAGTTTATAGAATTATTAAAAAAAACACACAAAAATCAAAGAGAAAAAAAATAAGATAAAAAAAGAAAGTATAATGATATATTTAAGGAGAATGATTGAACCTGCATATAAGATCAAGTAAAAGTATACAATACACAATAAATTAGAATAGATTATAAATAATATGAAAGTGGAATCTGTAAAAGAGAAGAAAAAGAAGAAGCATTACAGAAAAAATAAAAATAAAAGAGAATGATTGAGCCTACAAATAAAATCAAATATGAGAATGATTAAATCTAAAAATAATATCAAAGTATAAAAAAAGATAAAATAAAATAAATTATGAAAATAGGGTTTATAGAATTATTAAAAAAAAAACACACAAAAATCGAAGGATGAAAAAGAAAAAACAGTAGAGAGAGAAAAAAAAAGGGAAAAATTAAGAATTTAATTAGGTTGAATATAATGATTTTAATGAATGAACTACCCCAAATATTTATAGAGACGATTCTAATAAAAATAAGGGTCCATTACTACCAGGTTCAATATATATATTATTATTACTAACAGGTACATTAATATATTTTGAATAAGTTAAATTCCTTTCTTATCCTTAATGAGATTGTATTCAATAATATATTAAAATGTAAAGATATTATATATTAAAATTAAAAACATATTTCATTCCATATTTTTCTCCTAAAAATATGTTAGGGATTGATTAATCTAATTCCGCTGATGCGAAGCGTGAGTTAATCTCTGTATATTCAATTTTCTGAATACTTCATTATTGAACATTAAATATTTTGAATACCTACTAATTTTGAATACAAAAGTGTTTCAATGAATTTGAAATATATTTTGAATACAAAAGTGTTTCAATGAATTTTAAATATATTGAATACATTATAAATATTTCGTGAATATTGAGAAAATATTTCTGAATATGTGTTATTGAACATTAAAATTTCTAAATAATTACTGATTTTATTGAACTTTTCTAAATATTTTAAATTGTGTTCAATAATATATTAAAATGTAAATATATTTTATATTAAAATTAAAAACAGATTTGGTTCCACCTTTTACTCCTAAAAATTCGTTGGAAATATAAAACTAAAAACAGATTTGGTTCCACCTTTTACTCCTAAAAATTCGTTGAAAATAATTCAACTCATTCCACGTTGATAGAAGCGTTACGATATTTAATTAATGAATACATCGTTACTATACATTAAATATTCTGAATACCTACTAATTTTGAATACACAAGCATTTAAATACCTACTAACTTTGAATACATTCTGAGTAATTGATCATAGCTGGAAGGCTAACTAGTGGATGTTGCACCCTCATACAGTACATCCTCGTACATGGCTTCTGTCTCTGTCTCTCGGCTAAAGTCTAGAAACCTCATTACATTTGGTATCAACTTCATCTGTCATCATGTTATATATATCTGCAAATTTATAATTATCAATCAGCAAATAAACATATCTGGAAAACATTCTTCAGAAACTAAATAATACAAATCATGATCAAAATTTATGAAGAAAAATTAATTCTTTTGACCTATCATAAACATATATGCTAAAGGTTGGAACAAGAGTATGTAGGAAAGACATCTGCTACAGTGGACGTAGTCTTTCTTGCAATCGTGGACAACCGTAGTCAGCAGGGCTGAGAGGAGTGGAGAAAATCCAATAATAATGTCGCACGAGTGAGGTACACGAGACAGAGAAATCTAGAAGGGACTCGCGTCTGGAAAGCCGCGCCCGCCGAAAATATCAGCGAAAGACCCAAGCGTTGAGGTGAAAACCCTTGTAAGAGGGAGGGCGACAGCTTGTAAGCGCGCTGGAGATAGCAATGATTGGCTGGAGATCTGTCGGAAACCTGAGCAAAATTCGGCATCTGGATTGCAAGCAGCGGAGGCGGCGTGGCAGCGGAGGCGGCGTGGCCGGCAATAGGCGATATTTCTCCATTGGGATGATTTCTTTAATAAAAACAGCGACGGAACGATTGAGAGCCCCTGGACAGGGGAGAGACTGGGGGCGCGAGTAGATGGCCAGCGCAAAGGAACTCACCATGGTGGGTCTCCGGTGGCAGATGTCACACTAGCGGCCTCCGGTCCGGTAAAAAGGGAAAAGACGTCGAATATTTGGATGCAGAAAGGGGAATTTTGGAGAAAAATAAGGGATTCTGAAAAGATGAACGGATGAAGTTACAGCGAAGAAGAGAGAGAAAAAAATAATTAAAATTGTTAATAAAAGAATTAATTGAGATTATATTTTTATAGGGATATTGTGGATATCTCATCCTTATATATTGTATCTGTTATATCCTATTGTATCTAACAGTAATATAGATATATAATTTGTATTGAATAGTAATAAATTCTAAAAATAAAATTGATACTATATTAATTAAAATTAAACATATATTTATTAAAAATTAATTTAATTTATATTGTTAAATTAAATCAATAAAAAGTAAAATTTAAATAATAAAAAAATCCATTATTAGTATAATTAAATTTTATGATTGATTGAAAGTAAAGGAAAATCATATAACCTATTTATATTAAATTAAATTATAGTATATGAATATTGATGATATATTAATTTAAATTAAGTATATATTGATCAAAAATTAGTTAAATATGCAAAAAATATCTCTTATATTTACCAAATTTATATTGTTAAATAAAAAAGTAAAATTTAAATAACAAAATACATTATTATTAGTATAATGATATTAGATTTTATTATTGAAATAAAAAAAATTAATTGGACGGTCAAAATTAAAATTGAATTATTTCTAAATAGAGTAAAATTGAAAAAAAATTAAAAACAAAAGTGGAAGTTTAGGTTTACTTTTATATATGTATAGATAGATATTCTTTTACAAAATATAGGACGAAATTAATAAAAAAAATTTTTTTTGGTTGCTATAACTATTTTGAGATCTTTTCGGATAAAATAACGAATACTGTTGGCACATGAGTGAGGGCGGAGTATAGTAGTATGGAATATGGAATATGGATGAAGAACCAACGGGGAAACGAAACGTCATATAGAAGAAGAGTACTGATGAAGTCCCTTTCAGAAAGAAGAAAACAGCATGAGGTGACAACTCATGTTAATTTTATCTTGTGCATAATGCATGCAATTGCCAATGCCAATGCAAATTTGTTTAATTCTGTTGAATCTCATCTCATCTCATCTATGAAGAAAGAGAGAGAGAGAGAGAGAATCTTGTCATATAAACCAAAAGGAGTGTGGGTGGAGAGAGATGGGCATTATTTTGGAATTCTTGGATTTAATTTTAGACCAACCCTAAGACGAAACGTCTTCCATAACAAAACCCTCGTACCTTAAATTTGTTCCAAGGTCAAAAGCCCCATCATTTGATCAACTTAACTGCAATGTTTTTTAGATACACGTACATGGTGTGTGTATATGTTCATGCATATCAAAATGTCCATCATCATAACTCAAATCGAGTCTCTCATTATTTTCCTATTATCATTATGAAATTAAAGTTTATTATGCCATTATTTGTGATTATTGGATAAATTATGTTATATACTATGTCTTACGATGGAATAACAATTTTAATTGTGAAATTAAAGTTTATTATGCGATTATTTGTGATTATTGGATAAATATATTAAAATTTGATTATAAAATTGTGAAGATGATTTTGGAACACATCTAAATAAGAGTTTATTAATAAGACAGATATAGTTATATTTTGTATGAGCTTGAATAATGTGAAATTGGGTTTAATAAACCCACCTCGATCGTTTATTGGTTGAAAGATATTTATATCCTTAAATATCTCATTATTCACGTGAATAGATAAATTATGAATTAGTATAAGGATAAGATAGGGAGGAAATATCACAATTGGTCCTATAACTATAATCAATTTTAATTTTACTCATTTTTTATTTGCAATTTTTTATTTTAGTCATTTTTTATTTAATTTTAGTCACTATTGTCCAAATTTAATCATTTTCTAGAATGCAGACTCTTTTTTTTGTTCAAATTTAGTTCTTTATGTTAAAAAATGTTCTAAATTAGTCCAAAAATGTTTAAAATATGGACCAATAATAATGGACAAAAAAGGACCAAATTAAAAAAAAATTAAATTGGACAAAAAGAACTATAAAAAAACAATAAAAGACCAAATTTGAGAATTGAAAAAAGAAAAAGAAAAAAAAAACTAAAGTTGAAATCAGTCTACTTACATGTTTAATTTGATATTTTTCTATTAATATATGTTATGTATGAACCACATTGACCCTAAAATTATTATTATACCTTAAAATTAATGTTAAACTCATAATATTAATCCCAAAAATAAAATTGACATAAACCAATAAAATATGGAGTAAATGCAATAATCTAAAAAAAAAACTCAATCATGGAGTAAAATTAGAAATAAAGTAAATAACTAGATGCTATAGATTTTGTTATACTCCATATTTTATTTCCTCTGTTACTTAATTAATTTCTTGTACACTTTCCTCGTTCTATGATTACTTGCATACTTATAGAATGAAGAGAGTGTTAATAATGTTACGACAACTTTAGTAGCCATGATGCATAATATAAATCATCAAAATACACGACGAAAAATGTGAAATATATAACAAGTTTTTTAACTATTAAAATGAAATAGCATCCTCAACGCTATGTAAAGATCACAGGGTGGTGAAAAAAAAAATTAAGAGTTAGTTTTCTATGAATCGAGTTTTACGATGTAAACTTTTAAAAAGATAACAGGTCGGTTTAAACCGTGAACCTAATTTACACAAGTATTTCTGGAAAATTAAATTACGCTGAAGAGTTAATTCATACGCATGAACTCATATGTCAACGTGCATTAGTTACACATATCATATAACTCCGTACAACTTATTTAATGTGATTTATGACTTATTCTTCATTTTAAGATTTATTGTATTTTTATTTTAGTGAAAGTTAAATATAGTGCATGAAACTATGATTTGTGTAATTTGTACGCAAAAGTATTAGCTATTGAGTTACAATTATTTTGTAATGCTTATCCAACTGAATCGTACTTCCTAGCCCTTTTTTTTAAAAAAAAAAATTACATATTTACTTTTGTACGTAACGTCTAGTGCACAGGTTAAACGCTAGTAAAAAATTAAAAAAAATTACTCCATCATCCCGCTCATATAACACCATTTTACTATATTGGACGTCCCGTCCAAATTGCATAATTTTCCTCTTTTAGTGAAAAGGGCCCACCAATGGCCCACCATTACCCATCACATCTCTCTAATACACTTACCCACTTTACATAAAATAATAATACTCATAATCTACGTGTAAAATGCAAATTGTGCACTTTGACCGGGACGGAGGGGTACATATTTACTTTTGTACCTGTATTAAGAAAATTCACTTTCATTAATAATTAGTTTCTTGTCTTATAAAGAGGGAAATCAAGTTATTTGGAATAAACAAAGAGGGTGCCAAGTCGTATTAAATTCAAAAAATAATTTTAATTTATACTCCCTCCGTCCCAGAGAACACTTCACCTTTCTATGGGACGGAGGGAGTAATATACTACTCCTATTTTGAAGTTATTGCTCCTATTTTGAAGATGCCATTTTATTCAAGGTGTGAAACATATAGACAAATTAAGATGAAGTGTGCAAGATTTTATTGAGAAGATTACCATTTTGAAAATTTCGGAACTAAATGAAGATTTCTTGCATCAAAAAAAAAAAAGTTGTGGGATGGTAAAATAATGTATTTAGTTTTGTTAATTAAAGAGTAGATTGTGGTGTTAAGGATTAAATACACTTTGCCTCAATTGATCGATGATTGTTTGTAATTTTATATCATTCACATTGAAATATATTTAGCACAAAAAGTAAAGGAGTAAAATTAAAGTAAGAAGTATCCAATGCTTTATAATGATATGTATGTAGAAGAATATTAATTGGTGGCAAAAACAAAATGATTTTTATTATGTTATGCATGTTGAAAACCAAGAAAGATAAGCTACTTACTTATTTAGTCAAAAGGCACAAACAGTTTCACCACTTCTTCGTTCACTCAACAATCCTGAATTTATTAATTTCATAAAGGACTCTTCCTTGGAACTGTTATGTGTAAGATGGATATTAAAACGAGTAAAATATGATTATTAAATAAGTAAAATATGTTATTAAATGCTTAAGATAAATAAATAAATAACGTATAAATATGATTTAAAAAAAATTAATTATTTTTATAGAGTCATTATGTGCAGGGAGAAACGAGGCCTAACGATCGTTAGCTAGGCAACTATATAATGTTCGTTACACTTGAGAAGTGAGGTGATACCGATCGTTACATTTTATAGATATAATTAGATTATTTTTTTAATTAATTAATTATTTTATAAAGATAATTAGATTACTATTTAAAATCCCTAACGGTTGGAACGTTGTACATTATAATAGGGTGCAACTAGTTAAACCCTAGTTAATTCTTTTGCTATGTCATTATCTAAACTAAATACCCTTTAATTTAACATATAAAAATATTAACTTTGATTTTTTAAATTAGAAATATTAATTTTACTTATTTATTAATTAATTTATTTTATGAAATTAAGTTTATTACATTAATATCCTTAAATTTCAACCAATCATTTTACTTAAAAAAACTTTATTAATTAACCTAAGCACTTTAAGTATAATATCTTTGAACACCCTATTGGGATATTGTGAAAGTTTAATGAAATTATGTGTGAAATTATAATATTTTGAGATAGTTACTATAGGTATATAATATAATCCACTATTACTCTTAGAAACAGTCTTGAAATATTATTACTAATAACTGATCATCTATACTTATAACTAAAAGATAGTTGCATTTTTTTAGACAATTCATTATTGCATATTTTTTCTACACATTTTAACTTTATACAAATTTATCTTAGGTGGAGTAGAATATATTGTTTAGAAAAATGTGTTCTGCACATTTCAACTCTATGCATATCAATCTTGCGCACATTATTTTCTGCACAATTTCTTAATTATTTTAATTATGGATAATTTGAAGACATTACTGTGAATTTGCCAAATAATAAATCCTTTAGTTTTCGTTGAAAAAAAATGTTTTAGTTGGGTGGGAGGTTAGTGATAGATGAAGCTAACAAGTGGGGCTTAACGACATGACCCAAAAAG
Organism: Pogostemon cablin; assembly: GCA_023678885.1. NCBI lineage: Eukaryota > Viridiplantae > Streptophyta > Magnoliopsida > Lamiales > Lamiaceae > Pogostemon > Pogostemon cablin. The sequence continues at coordinate 9,734,990 of CM042965.1, forward strand.
GAAAGTCGTACAGTTTAAAACACGCCTTTTAGGCCTAAAGAAAACGTTCTCATCTGCTCGCCTCTTTGACTTAAAAGGATGCATCTCGTCTTCCCCCAAATCTTGACTTTTGTCCTCCCCAATTACTCTATTAAATGTGATCGATTATAGATTTATCAATTCATTTCTCCTCGTACTTTTTCTTACATCCTATATATATTGATTTTATTCGGTTTGTATATGTATTTTCCAATGATTAAGTTTTTTTATTTATTTTTTAAAGCTAATAAAAAATTCACAAAATATTTACTAATAAACTTTATAAATTTTTATTCGTTAATATATTTTTATTGACGCTACAGAAAAACTGTTTTTGCCAACGAAATATTCCATTGGTAAAAGCCTTAATTTCATTGTTAAATTGGCTTACCAACGAATTAGCAACAGAATCCGTTGGTAAAGTGGTGGTTGGTAAATTTTTAGCAACGAAAAATTAATTCCATTGGTAAATAATTCCGTTGGTAATCCATTGCTAATAATTTCGTTGGTAATTTATATAATGATTCCCTTGGTAATCCATTGGTAATTACCAACTGATTGAATTCTGTTGCTAAAATAGAGAATAAATCCGTTGGCATTCCGTTGCTAAAACAAAAATGTCATTTTTGTTGCTAATTCATTGGTAATTATTAACAGATTGAATTCCGTTGATAAATTCGGTTGCTAAAAAATATTTTTTTAAGTGTGATTAGTGTTTATAGTTTAGTCATGCACACATGGACTTGCGTCTAAGTAGTAAGGGCATAGAATATTTTTCCATTACACATATACCTGATTAATATATATTAATATTAGTAATATATATCTTGTTTTATTTTAATTCAAATAAAAGGATGAAAAGTTTCAGTCGAACTTAGAGCTCCCTAAATTGTTCCATATTATGTTGGTTATTAGATTTTAATCTTTCTTCATATTCCCATCTTGTATTTTTAAAAAAAAAAGTGAAACTAACCATTATTTTTAATTTTAAATTGGAAAATATGTGATGTATCAACTCCACGATATTTTGAATATAAGATGAAACAGAGTGTTGAGTAGGAAAATAAGAAGGGTTGATATTAGGTGCACCCGGGTGCAAGGATGTACCCATATGTGTATAACTTTTTATTTTATTTTGTATATATATTATTCTATTTTGTATACGTATTTCTTAATAATTGTATATTTTTTTCATATTACGTTTTCATTAAAAAAAACTAGCATTCATATGTTTATAACTTTTTACACTCAATTTTTCGTTAAAAAAACTAACAATTAAATTGTATACATTTTTGTTCATAATTGTATATGTTTTTGTTTATATTTGTATACGTTTTTTAAAGTAGGTACACTCTATTTTAGGGTGCACCCTGATGCATAGTATAATTAGCCAAATAAGAATGTGCTTATTATTATTCTTAATTTTAAAATATAGGGTATGGACACATGTATTTAGAGGCTTGTATATGGTATTAAAATAAATGGAACTAATAACTATTTTTATTGGTTATTAAATTTTATTGTGCAATTTAATTAGGTTGGAATATATATATATATATATATATATATATATATATATATATATATATATATATATATATATATATATATATATTAGATCCCACAATTGGATTTGGTCGCATTGGCTTTATTTTCTTCTGTAAGAATTTTGCACTAATTATCTGTGTGTTGAAATATATGTTAGAGCACTAGCTTGCCTTTTGGAAAATATATATCATTATTGATGTTGTACGTACTATTAATAATTATATATATATATATATATATATATATATATATATATATATATATATATATATTCTTTTTAAATCTAGATTTTAAATTATTGAATGCTTAGACTTTTGACAATACTAAATTGCATGCAATTATGAATCTTGTGAACAAGGTTGTGTCTTGACTTGGGTATTTCAGATACTCCATGCAATTCGTTTAAATATTTGTAATAATATTATAATTTAAAATATAATTTTGTTTAAACAAACATAATTAATTAGTTGTGTTTTGACTTGAGCATGGTGGGATTTCAACATCAGTTAGTAGTTTGCTGGAATTTTCTAGAATGTCATGTGAATGATTAAATGATAAATCCTTATCGTTTATTCTGAAATTTTATTACAAGATTTAAAGAAGCCGATATTCTACCTAAATAATAGGCTTTATTCCTAAAAAGTCAACAACAGTCCAATCTACTGGAGAAGTCAACACTCGCATACAATCTTTTAAAAAAAATATATAATAAATATTCTCCTGCCATTTTCTTGATTTTTTCATTTCAAGTTCATCAATAATAAAATAAAATAAAAATTGCTGAAAAGTTACACACTATATCATGAGTTAGTCTCGGATAAATGAAGGTGTATAATAAATTCTTTGTTAATCCTCTTTATTTATGAATTGGATATATATTTTTATATTATGAACTCTAAAAATAAATATTAAATAAAAGTATAATATTATAACTTAAATCGCTATGATGCAAAGTGAACTCAACATAACGAATATTTTGATATATATATATATATATCACTTTTAAATTTATATATCAAATTATTATACATGCATTATCCATTAAATAATTAATACTCCTATATTTGTGCGACAACGTAAATATAAAGTTAATTTTTTTTTTACTGTTACTGTAAATATATCAAATTCTAGAGTTGATTTTTTGCATTTTCAGGTATACAAAATATAAAAGGATATAATATTTTGTTCTAAAAATTATACACTTTAATTAATAAGAATATAATTTTTTGAAAAAGTTGGTTGAAATATGAATAATATAAATATTTAATTAAAAGATTAAATTTTATTCTAAAAAAATTAAAAGTATAAATTCTTATATTAAAAGATATACTAATATTTAATATTAAATCATATAATTTTTGAAAATATGAGTTTTTGGATACGGTGTCCTTGTAGAGACGCAAGTTTTAACCATGTAATAAATAGAGAGGGAGACTTTTGTTAGCTCAATTCATACATAACGGTCAATACGGTCAATACTTACTACTTAGCCACAAAAATATATTCCTGACTTTTTGAAATCAAACATTAATACTCTATATATTTTAATTGTTCATTTTAATAAAAAAATAATAAGAATGATTAGGGTACAAATTACAATTAGGGGAATCAATTGAATTGGTGCATCCTTTATTTTCCATCCTTCTTAATTAATTCATGTTCCTTTATTAATATTGTTTTTATTTTATTTTTAAATTTATTGTATTTAAATGACTATTATACCCTAAACCTTAGGGATAAATTATACCTTAAACCACAAGGGTAAAATTACAATTTACCCTAAACTCTAGGGATAAATTATACCCTAAATCACAAGGATAAAATTACAATTATATCCCTAAAATTAAATTTAAAAAAAAAACGAAAAAAAAGTAACAGTAACCCTAAAAAAAATTGAAGGTGAAGAAATGAGGTTTTAAAATTTCAAAATTGGTGCCCCTCCCCACCTAGATCATTGTCAAAAATAATATCTTTATTAAAAAGTTCTATGATTTATTTTTATAGAAAGGTAACTACTGTCACCTTTCCTCGTATTCAATTCATGAAAGTTAAAGTTTAAATTAATGTTATGTGTAGTGGAGTATTTTATTTTCAATAGTGGCCATGTTTAATTAGATTAATCCTGAGTGGGTTATTTCCATTAACAAAACAATTAGCCCATTAAGAGTTGCATGATTAATATTTTCACTTTTCAACATTCAATATGGTCCAGTTCACTTAGCCCATTAAGAGCTTACCAAAGAAAAATTGTTGGGGGGAAGTGTTTCGTTGGATGACTTGGAGATAGAAATACTCTTAAATTAGAGAATTGGTGCAGTTGAATGCACATGCATACCCCAATTATCGAATTGTTTGATCTTAAAGGAGATCTTCTATAATTTCGCACGTGAGGGGTGATTTCTTGGTTTCGTCCAGTCATTAATAACTTGATTATTTTTAAATAATAGTAGATAGAAACAACGCTTGTAAGGAGTCCTATTAAAACCAAGGAATATAGGCCTGCCTGCCATCCACACCAGAATAAATAGAGTTTTCCCTTTTAATTTTTATTTTTAAATTATATTTATTGCATATACATTTCAAAAATTCCAAAACTTCCTTTTTATATACAAATCCGCAAACCCCCTCCCAATTTACAATGACAAAAACTTGTATGACTCGGTACTAGATAGGAAACCAACTCATTTACAATTATTATATAGGGCCGAACATAGCCTTCTTGGTCTAAGGTTTTCAATTGTGATATTTTTCTTGTCGAGTTTGATTTCACTTTTAAGTTTTAAGATTTAAGACATAGTTGTTTATTAACTTATAAGAGCATCACATTGATATTCAAATTTTTGAGTTTAAACCAAAAATTATCTTACTCAAAGTAATGTGAGTATTTGAGTTTAAATTCCTAATCCCTCTTGGCTCCTGCCACTCTACTAGTTTAACACAGTGAATTCAGTTCATTTGCTTAAAAAAAACCCTCATACATTATTTAATTTAATATCATTTAAGTACAAAAGCAAGTAAACAGTAGTAAGTGATGAGTAGTTGGTTTAAATTAACTTTTATGAATGCAGATGATAGTTGAGTTTAAGTAAAAAATGTGTAAGATGAGGTAGAAGAGAGTTGAGTTTAAGTGAAAAATGAGTAAAATGAGAGAGAGTGATTCTAAACTAAATGACTAATGTGGATACTCTAAGTGAGAATTTCCACAAGAATATTTTAATGTACTCGAATTAATAAAAAGTTTTAGAGATAATTTTTTATAAGTAATAACTATTTAAAAAAAAGAAGTAAAAATAACGCCCAAATTTTAACCTTCTAATTTTTTAGTGTAATTAATATTGATAAGCTCAATTCAATCAATTCGAATAACTACTATATCTGAAAAGATTTTATTGGGTCAAATTGTAGATTCAATTGATCTGAACCTAATTTTTAACTTAATTAAGCATATATAGGGAAATTAAGAACTGTTAAAATTTTAACGGTGGAAATTACGGTCACATCTGATTAGTCATTTACATTTGAAAGCACTCTCTACTTTAAATTTGTGAGCTCGATCCATTAAATGTAGTATCACAGCAAATTTTTTTATTTTTTTTAAAAAAGAAAATTTATTCTTTTAAAAGGACAATTGAATAAGCACAACGGTCAAGGGTCAGTATTTAGCTGTAGTGACGGTGTTAAATTTACCCTCATTTCGTTCTCACATAATTCAAACGCAACGGCCATATTTTCTCAGCGCCTTCCCTACGCTCTCCAATCTGCTGATACTGAATCACCCTTCAAATACGATTCACGCTACATTTCCAGATTCCCCTGCCTTTGATTTCCGCTGTTATTGTTAATCCGGAGCATTCAATACTTTCAGGTATGTGTTATGCCAGTGTACGGAGTGGTTTGATTGTTTGTTGTTTTGATTTTTGAGCTGCTTTGTCATTTTGTGAAGTTTGATCCGCTAAATCTGTCTATCTCTGGTTCGGTGATTTCTTTTTCTTTCTGTTAAATGGGGAAGTTAGGAGAAATGATTCAGTATAGAGTTTTCTTTTTGTACGGATTTGTTTATCTTGATGTATGAGGTGATTAGGGTTTTATAATTGGGGATTTGGATTGAATTTGCCTTTGGTTTCACTTGTTGAATGATTTGATTTGTGGCGCAGTACGATTGGTGAAAAAGTAGTTCATTCATTCTTGAGATTCAAAGCGAGTGAGCTGTTGTTATAGAATGGAGACTTTACAGAGAAGAGGCGGCGGCGGTGGAATGGTGTCTATATCGCCGTCACAAACGCCCCGGTCTAGCGAGAAGGTAGTAAGAGATCTGCGATCGGGGGAAGGAAGTTTCAGCGGAAAACATGATAAGGATAGAGGTGTTAATGTACAGGTCATTGTGCGATGCAGGTGACTATTCACTTATTTAAAGCTTATACTATTTGGTTTACTTGATTTTCTTCTCTGATGTTTTTTCTTTGTAATTTATGTTACTTTATAGGCCGTTGAGTGAGGATGAGCTTAGATTGCGTACACCTGTGGTGATTACTTGCAACGACAGCAGAAGAGAAGTCTGTGCTGCTCAAAATATTGCAAATAAGCAAATTGATAGGACTTTCATCTTTGACAAGGTTTGCTTTAACAAAATAGATTGGAACATATATAGCTGCAGAATTTAAATTTTCACTAGAAAGAGCTGTGATTGATGGGAAATTAGTTTGTGGAAGCACATTTAAGTTCTAAACTTTGCATCCCTTTATTTTGTTCAGTGTATTGCATATGTAATAGAAACAAATTGTTGGTATTTCTGTAGGTATTTGGTCCATCATCGCAGCAAAAGGATTTATATGATCAAGCAGTAAGCCCCATAGTATTTGAAGTTCTTGAAGGCTACAATTGCACCATCTTTGCCTATGGGCAAACAGGAACTGGGAAGACTTACACTATGGAGGGTGGAGCTAGGAAAAAGGTACGGACCATTCGTTTATGAAGTTATTTACTAATTTAATGCCACTCTGCTCCTAAATCATCATTTCCTTTTGGTGATTTGTGACTCCCTTTCCTCTTTAGAATGGAGAATTCCCAAATGATGCTGGTGTTATTCCAAGAGCTGTCAAACAAATTTTTGATATTTTAGAGGCTCAAAATGCTGAGTATAGCATGAAGGTCACATTCTTAGAACTATACAACGAGGAAATAACAGATCTTCTGGCACCAGAAGAATGTCTAAGATTCGCGGAAGACAAGTCAAAGAAACCAATAGCACTCATGGAGGATGGAAAAGGAGGAGTTCTTGTTCGGGGATTGGAGGAGGAGATTGTAACCACAGCAAATGAAATATATAAAATCTTAGAGAAAGGTTCTGCCAAAAGGAGAACTGCAGAGACCCTTCTGAACAAACAGAGTAGTCGTTCCCACTCCATATTCTCTATCACTATCCACATCAAGGAGTGTACTCCAGAGGGAGAGGAGGTGATCAAGTGTGGGAAGCTAAACCTAGTTGACCTGGCTGGTTCGGAGAACATTTCACGTTCTGGTGCAAAAGAGGTAAAGAATCCGAAAATTTTCATCAGTCTTAAGGCATTCTCTAGTGGCCAGTTCTAACATCAAGCCTACAGAATGAAGTTAATAGTTAGCATGATGATTCGATTCTTTTATTTACTATTTCAGGGTAGAGCTAGGGAAGCAGGTGAGATCAACAAAAGCTTGCTTACGCTTGGTCGAGTCATTAATACATTGGTTGAACATTCTGGTCATATACCCTACAGGTACACTGTACATGACTATGTTAATGTCATTATTTATGATGGACAGGCATTTTTTTTTTTGAAAAGATCATCATTTGAAGGTAAAATGTATCTTTATATCTAACAGGGATAGCAAGTTAACGAGGTTGCTCAGAGATTCTTTAGGAGGGAAGACGAAAACATGCATAATTGCCACTATATCACCTTCAGTTTACTGTTTGGAAGAATCACTCAGCACTTTAGATTATGCGCATCGAGCCAAAAATATAAAGAACAAACCCGAGGCTAGTTGTCTTGAATTTTTCTATTTCCCTGCTATGATTATTTCCGCATGCCGGTGGATAATGTGCTTCTTTTTTACTAATTACAGATCAATCAGAAGATGATGAAATCTGCATTAATCAAAGATTTGTATTCTGAAATTGATCGACTAAAGCAAGGTTTTTGAATTCTCTCTCTTTTTGAGTGCGAGCCAAATTCAGATTTGTTTTATGATTATATGGCTGCCTGACGATTACTTTATGTTCTATAGAGGTATATGCTGCAAGAGAGAAGAATGGAGTATATATACCAAAAGATCGTTATCTCCAGGATGAAGCAGAGAAAAAGGTTTGTATAGTAGCATTTAATGTGTTAAATGCTTTGAAATTTTAAGATGACTACCCCTGATTTTGGCTATGCTATACATGTTTGACATTGCAGGGCATGTCTGAAAAGATAGAGCGTTTTGAAAATGATTTTGAATCCAAGGATAAGGTAAGCTAGCATATTATTTCTTAATGCATATTAATAAATATGATGCATGATATGTTTGTGCCTTTTGCTTTTTGTGCAGCAACTTTTGGAGCTTCAGGAGTTGTATAATTCTCAGCAGCAATTGACAGTTGAACTGAGTGACAAACTTGGAAAGAACGAGGTTTGATTCTTGAACCATTTACAAAAACTTCTCATTATCTTTGCTGGCCCGAGAATAACTAGACTCTTTATCTGTAATTCAGCAAAGGCTTCTAAAAACTGAACATGCATTGGCTGATCTTGAAGAAAGACACAGGCAGGCAAATGCAACGATAAGCGAAAAAGAATACCTAATATCTAATCTTCTCAATTCTGGTGCGTGTTGTCTTTGAATATGCCTCCCTCACTAATTCAAAACATCAGCAAAATAAAAAGTTCTCAAAAATTGTAGCTGTATGTATGATTCAAATATCTTTGTTTGAATTAGTTGGAAAAAAAACAACAGTAGCAATTGGATAACAGAAGAATAACAAAAAAAGAAGTAATGGTTATTCTTAATATGCATAAAGATTATGACAGTTTATGTAATTTTCTCTACCAGAGAAAACACTCATTGAAAGTGCACTTGGGCTGCGATCAGAACTGGAGAACGTTGTATCAGATGTATCTAATCTGTTTACAAAGATTGGTCTGCATCTTTACTTGAATACTCTCTAGTTTATGTTAATTAGAAGCCTTTATTGATCTCAAATACCGTTTATGATGCAGAACGCAAGGATAAAATTGAAGACAGCAATAAAGTTCTTGTACAAAAATTTCAATCTCAATTGACCGAGCAGCTTCAAATCTTGCATAAAGAAGTAGCATCTGCAACCACACAACAGGAACAACACCTAAAAGAAGTGGAAGAGGACATGCATTCATTTGTATCAACAAAGATTGAGGTATAGCACTCATTGATAGTAGATACCTGAAATGATAGGTGAGTATATGACCTTTCTCATATGTTGCACTTATATAGGCCACTGAAGAACTTCGAGATCGTCTAGAAAAATTGAAGACCATGTATAGCTCTGGAATCAAGATTTTGGAGGATTTAGCTGGAGAACTTGATGATAGCTCTCAATCAACATTCCAGAGCCTGAATTCTGAAGTTTCCAAACATTCTTCAGTCTTAGAAGAGGTTGTTTGAGAATGATTGCTTCTAAGAATTAGTGAACCATACTTTGCAAGAGTTTGATATTAATTAGTTCCTGTATTGCAGTTTTTCAAAGGAATTACTTCTGAGGCTAATTCATTACTTCAAGATCTTCAAACAAGTCTACATAGTCAGGAGCATAAATTAACTGCATATGCACAGCAGCAACGTGAGGTGCGCAGGATATTTTTTTCTTTATGCCGTAAATCCTTCTCTTATGTTTTTCATCTGAGTGTTCAGTTTTTGAAACTTGACTTTTATCTCCAAGGCACACAGCAGGGCTATCAAAACCACAAGGTCAATTTCTCAAATTACTATGAATTTCTTTGAGACTTTAGATGGACATGCTTCAAAGATAGGCCAAATTGTTGAAGAAGCACAGACAATTAATGATCTTAAGTTATCTGAACTTGAAACGAAGTTTGTGGTAACTATATTCTACGTGTAACACCATTTCTGTTCAATAAGCTTGCAAACTCTGCTCGAGTTAAACGTCCCTGTTTGTTGTAGGAGTGTGCTGCGTATGAAGAAAAACAACTACTAGCTCAAGTGGCAGAGCTGGTTGCTGGATCAAATGCTAGGAAGAAGAAATTGGTATGTATTCAATAAAACTCCTTTAATCAATAAAACTGGAACTTTTGAGCCAACCAGTCACTAACCTTATCCCCCAGTCTTTTTATTAATATTTGGTCTTGTTCTTGGTTAGGTTCAAAGTGCAATGACTGGGCTTCGGGAGAGTGCAGCAAGTAGAGTGAACACATTACAGAAAGAAATATCGATAATGAAAAACAACACTTCTTCAATCAAAGTCGAATGGAACACCCACTCAGCGAACGCAGAATCACATTATCTTGAGGATACAGCTTTAATAGAAAGTGGGAGAGAAGCCATGGTTGATGTTATTAAAAAATGGTTAGTTTTATGTTTGCTATTTTTTTACCGCTCTAATTTCCAACACCACCTCTAAATCTTCTCCTGTTGACTCGGAAATAACACAATGCAGTGTCGAACAAGCAAAACTAGGTGCACAACAATGGAATAATGCTGGGGAGTCTCTGCTTAGCCTAGGAAAAGAAAACATTGCTTCAGTTGATGAAATTGTTCGGTTAGTCACAAATTCTGCTTTTTCAAACTTCAAGCAGAGTTCAATTGCTTCAATTTTTAAACTTATTTGCTTCTTTAATTCAGAGGAGGAAAGGACATGATTGAAGTAGTACGTGGTCGATACTCTTGTGCTGTAAGTTCGATTCTGGAGAACGCAGACAGTGAAAGCAAGAATGTGGCCACATTTATTGATCGTAAGTTTGATGTTGATACAAGAAACAACAGCTGAAGAAATAGTTGTAACATATAATGCATTTCTTCAGGGTCCTTACAACTTGATCAAGAGGCATGCGAGAACTTCGATTCGATCATCAGACCCTGTTGTGGAGGGTTAAGGGAATTGAACAGTGGACACCACCACAAGATTGTGGAGATCACAGAGAACGCAGGAAAATGCCTCCTCCAAGACTACGTGGTATTAAATTAACACATACTTAGAATTCAGCATCTTATATTTTTCTTAAAAAAATGAAGAACGATCATTTTCCATTTGACACTGCAGGTGGATCAACCATCGTGCTCAACGCCAAGAAAGAGAAGGATCAACATTCCGAGCGCCTCGTCTGTTGAGGCGCTCAGGAGCGGTTCGTTAGAGGAACTGGTGAAGTCCTTCAGGGAAACAAAAACAGCAGCAGCAAATGTGGAGGGAAAGCACATCTCCGAAGCTCTTAAAGACACCCGAGTTCCCTTTACTGCCATCAATGGCAGCAACTAGTGTACTCATCTTGTAGTTACTGTGTGTATTTAAGGAGAGTGATAGTCAATCACACTCACTCAATGTTGTTACTAACTGCACCCCAAACCATCGAATTGGATATATTTTAGATGGTTTCAAATGATTATATTTTACACTTCATTTTTGAACCCCTTAATATTCGTTTACTTCCTTTTTTATCTTTTGGGCTTTAATATTTGGCTAAGTCAACCGCTGAAATCCAATATATTCATTAGTATAAAAACTTATGTTTTTATTGTGCTTATTTTTTAGGATTCTAAAACATTAATATATACTCTCTTTAGAATAATTTATACCGTGCTGTATGTGCACAAGAAACAACTCTTATTATTTATTACCCATCAAAACCAAAAGAATGGCGTGACTAAAAACTAGAATAATCATAATTAATAAGCATCCGACTATTATGTCAAATACAATATACTAGTATATATATGTACAAGAGCATCGATAAAATAAAATTGTGTAAAAGAAGGAAAAAAATATTTATATCACATGCACTGATCCAACAGTTCCTTTGGATTAAACATTACCAGTACTTGAACTAAGAAGATACTAATTCACATGCTCTGAATGCTTATGTGAAGAAAAAAGATATACCCATGGCCGCATCCCCTCACCAGGGACTTACCTGCAACATATACATAAAATATTTCGTTCAACGGAAACCAACACCAGAAACAAGAATACACATTGATATGAAAACAACAAAAAGCCCATGTTTAACATTTCATTATGAACTGGAGTAGTATATAATGGTATAAGAATAACTACTATATTGAATCCAATATTAACAAGAACAAACATCGAAGGTCATTCAATAGCATTGATGAATTATTAGAAATATCTGAGGGAATATTCAAATGGGCTGTGCTAGAATCGAACTCTAAGTTACCTTATTCCCACTGATGGAGAGCACATGTTCGACTCTCACTCCGGTGGCTCCCCACCAAATGTGTCTTCAACATAATCTTCGTTAGTAGAATTCTCTTGGCAGAGCAATTTATTTTCTTCTGTGGTTGTATCGAGACCATTCCAAATCACTAGAGCTGATCCAGGATCCATGGTATCAGAACCATGATTGTCCTCCAACTGATCGTTACCGTTATTATAATCAGCCTCTGATCTCTTATCATCATCTACATTTAATGTATCGACATTGAGATCAGAGACCAACTCAAACCCTGATTCTCCAGCTGTTCCAGGGTAAGCAACAGTAACATCTCCACCTTCAGAAGGTTCAGTAGCTTCTTTCTTTTGTCTTCTCCATTTCTTAGTGGATGAAGTTCCATCATCCTCAAAATCTTCTTCCTCTCTTTCTCTGTGCAAATAAACCCACAATTTCCTCTCTCCATCGAACTGCACACAAGGGTCGCGCTCATAATGCAGGCGATCCAATGCTCCACTAACCACCTGGTTAACCTGTGCATCAGAGACATCCTCCACAATATACTGTGAGTCTCTAATCAAAGTACATACATCTGCTCGTGTTCCAATACTTCCAGGCAATCTAGCCGCTGCATCTCTCACAAGACAAAGGATCGTAACATGAGGTGGTCTATCCCGTTTTAACATAAAATGATCTCGAGCCTTCGATGTTGGCTTGCCACCACACCTCCTCAAGGGTGCTACAATTGATTTTTTACCATCGACAGCTGTATACGAAAAAGCCCTGTCTGGTATTAGATACCTAAGAACTTCTTCCCTCTGGAAATATGCTTTTACTTCGTCAGAGCTTGGACTGATTGTATTCAGACTCTTCTGAGCTCTCAGATCCTTGAACCTTTCTTTCTCATCCAAATTCATCTGCATCAGTGTCAAAGGTGGGCCAGGAAGACTTCCTAATTGCTGAAGTGTTTCCTGACTATTTTTCAGCCAATTAGCAAATGAGTCAACTAACTTGACAAGCATTTTGTGAGGTAAGCCCCATGCATCCGGAGAGGTCACCTCTTCAAAAGCCTCAGAGTCAGACGAATTATGAGATACTGGACCAATCCATGACCAGCTTTTTGTAGACTTCTGATAGACAAGAAGTGGTTTCCATCCTTTTGCTCCAAGAGGTGCAGTTTTGGATGAAAATATTTTAAGCACACCTCTAACCAGATCTTGAAGTGGTTCCTGTGTTTCAAGAATACAAGGATCACCGGGATTTGATCTAACACGGCTGACAATTTCCTGAACAGTGAGGGAAGGGACGTTTTCTTGTGCAGAAGGCACAGAAGTGTTGGCGACAACGATAGCATTTGAACTAACAACACTGGTGTCTTCCTGCTTGCTGTTATGTTCCTCCTTAACCTCCCATTCTGCATCATTCTTATCCAGATTTTTTCCAGCCTCCAAAGAATCCTCAGGAAGCAGAGTGACCATCGCCATACGTACTGCTGAAAGAAGATGAATAATAGAGAACGAGAAACCACTGTGAACAGTAGGTGTGATTAAAGGAAATGACTTTTTCTGACGCTTAGTTTCTGCTTCAACGTCTTCCATTTCCAATTCCATAACTGGTGGCTGAGAAACTCCATTCTCTAGACCATCAGAAGCATCCTCCATCTTGCTTTTCCAACGTTTCCTAAAGGGACTAATATCATCTAGCTGCAGCTCAGATTCAGCTTTAAGGTAATGATTATTATCTGGTAGTTCCATGAGGGCCATGTCATCCCTTATTTTTCGCTTTTTTGAAATAGTGTTGCAGCCTATTAATGAAGCATCAGATCTTTCAGGATGATGGCCAGAAGGAAGGTCAACCATCTGGCCTTTCTTTCCCAATTTGAAAGCATTGGCTGCTGCCAGTGGCCGAGTCCAGAACAAGTCGCTTTCAAATCTATTGTCGTGCATATTATCAGACTGATGAAGACCAAAATCAAGGGGAACTTCACCTTTCCGTCTTCTCCCTAGAGTGAGGGAGGGTTTAACTGATGACATATAGGAACTGTTACCATGGTTCCCTTCTACATGACCATTTCTTCCCAGATGGTATTGCTGGCGATCATCACCACCAATTACTCCTGGAAAATAGTTTTCATCTAAATCTTTAGTGGGAAAGATATTTAAGTACCCAACATCATGCATCTTACCCTTGTGTTCAGATCCCATCATATCAAGTTTTTGACTACAATCCTCCATTCTTCGGGAAGAGTGTGATGATCCATCAACAGTCAAGTAAGTGTCTAAAAACTCTGCCTTCTTCATATCGGGGCCATATTTCAGATCTGGACCACCTCCAGGGTAAGCCCACTTGCTCCTCATCAAAGGATTGTCATCCTCATCACCATCCATATGTTCTGATGAATCTGACTCTGTCTCTTCATGTCTGGAAAACGCTCTAATACCTCTGTTTCCTGCGCCATCTCTTCTTCCATTCATAGAACTTGCCTGGAATTTATCCTGTTGAAGCTTGGCCCTATACTCCGTGTGCAATAATTTATCATTTGCATTGAGATCAATGGCTTGCTTACTTATCCTCCACTTCTTATTTTTGGCATTCAAATCACTATGTTTACTTGATAAATCTGTGGGGAACAACCCACTATGTTCACCAAGCCATGTTGGATCATTTGCATCTATAAGCTCCCTTTGACTTCCCTTCAAGGACGGATTCAACTTCTGAACCTTACCAACTTTCATCTGACTTTCAGAAGAAAATAGTTGAAGATTCTCAGAGTGCTTCACCTTTTTCCCACCATCGTATATGTTTCTCGCATTAGGTGGCTTAGCAGTCAACACCTTGATATCAGACAACTTATTAATAGTCTTCCTTCCAAGAGAAAGTAAACTGTTCCTGCCTGAAATGGGGATTTTCATTAGGCTATCTACATCTTTTTCAGCTCTTGGATCTTCAAGCCTTTTCCATTTAGAAGATGCAGGCTTATTGTTTGATCCAACCCCATGGAAGTTCCGATCTTTGTGCACAGCTACTTCAACCATTGTTTCAGCCTCATCTTCATCCTCTAAAATCTGCTCATTCTTTCCCACTGCTGCAGAAGAATCATAACGTGAACCTCTACTGTACTGAGAAACAGGGACTCCCAAACCATAGTGCCCTGACATCATTTCAACTCCAGGATGAATTGAAAGGAAGGGCTCAGACAACTCATTCGTTGCAGAATTTTTTGATCCAGCTAACTTTAAAGTTCCTCTGGGATTCCGTTTCCCAAATTTTGATGAGTCCATGGCGGTTTTGTTTTTCCGGCTGCGAGAAGAAATATCTACAGCTGGACCCATGCTGTGCCCCTGAAAACGACTTGTCTTCTGAACAAACTTAGAATCCTTTAGCTTTTTGTCCCACAAACCATCACCCCACTCCTCTCTGTCAGATGACTCGCTTCCAAACTCTTCCATGTTCTCATTCATCAAACTCTTCTGACTCCTCATAATGTTCAATACACGAAGCTTTTCCTCAATACTGTACCCCTTGCAATTCAGCCACGCATCCCTTATCTGACAGAGATTGTTAACTATACCGTTGTGATGCCTTCGCAAGGTATGATAATGTTGTCTTCTCTGGAAAAAATTCAACCCCTTCCTATACAGAGCCACCCTTGGCTCACACAGCCCCCCCTTCAACATCTCAAACAACTTATCAATAGGGCTCCCAAAATGCAAGTTATCACCAGAAAAAAGCTCTTTTAATGTGCATATAAAATTCTCTTGGTCCATATCAGGTAAATACTTGGAAAGACCAAATCTCTCCTCTTCAGTTAGAACTTCATTCCAAACATCCATAGAAATGACGTCTTTCAACCCTGGAAGATCATACAATTCATAAGGAATGCTGCAAGTTTGATCACCAACCTGGCAAAACTCCTCACCACTTTCGCCTAACTCCAATAGATCGAAGTCATCAGAGCCCGCTCCAGAGTCACAGTCATCAAATTCATCGTCGTCATCAGATTCAACAGCGGAGGCAGATGGATTCCGTTGAAAATCTTCATCATCATCACTGGACATAGTTGTACCTCTACTTTGAGGGGATTGAAACTCCAGGTCAAAACGAGCTACTTTAAAGCTATTCTTTTCAATCGCCATTCAACAGCAACATTACCTCGAAAACCCCAGATTTCACGAAATAACTCCACTTCAATTCAAAACCCTAGATTAAGAAAACTCACTACTATCAATTTAAAAGAAAAAAGGCCTCAATTCAACCAAAAACTAAACAATTATACAAACGTAACAAGCCAACTCATAGACTAAAGAAGGCAAAACGATAGACAACACAAACCAGATTCCCAGGTCGCTCAACCCAATTCACATACCAAACCGAACAATAATTTCCCAGCTCACAAAAACAAGGCGAAAATTCTCCGCATTAAAAAACTCACCGAGCAAATTCAACAAGAATAGAAGAAATCATGAATTGAACACAGTCCAGAAATTGAGACGGAATCAAAACACACCTGAATTCGTAGGATGAGACGAGGCGAAAACGGTGGAATGCGGAAAGGAATTTCTGGTGCGATCGCGAATGCCCTTAATAGCGTGGAAACCCTAGAAGGAGATGTAGGAAGGGGGGAAAGTAAACCAGGCGGTTATATCGCGTGAGTGAGAGAGGGTGTATTTGTGTGTGTGAGAGAGAGTGTGAGAGTACACCTGGACTTGGGTGAAAGAGGAAGAAGAAGACGACGAGTGTGAGCCGTTGGATCGGAATAATCACGTGCCAAGGGTGTCCGGATCGGGTTAGATTTCCGGGGGGACTCGCCGTTAATTTTACTTCACTAATTATATCTTAAATTTAACTAACTCTACTTTTTTATTTTTTTATGTGGTATAGTAAGGCCTGGTCGGAAGGTGTTCTTGCCTCTATCATTAGCTCGGGTAGTCGGAAGTGATGTTCCCAGGCGGAATCGGGTCTCTCCTTAGGGTCGATTGTCCGTCTAGTGAGTTAGCGCTGAGACTTTATCTCCCACCAGTCAAGTCAGGGCTGGTCATGGTTAAAATCAATGATATCTGTAAAGTTATACTCGCTACTAAAGAAAGAGGGTACGGTCGAAGCGAAGGAGTCACAAACCTTCAACTCATCGAGTTTTCTCTTTCAAAGTCGCGGCAGAAAAGCAGTCTAACCGAACCTCCGAAGCAGCCACAGACCTATGCCAATCCACTTCAGATAGGCAAGGGCTCAGACTAGTCGATTCGCTCAATCAATTGTCTTCTTCCACGTATAGTCTACCTATTATCTTATCTGATTTTCATATGCCGAAATGAATCCCTTTAACAATACTTTGCCACCGGTCCTACCCACAGCCACTGTCATGGGGATTGATGGAAAAGGTAAATCGCAGGTGTACCTCAAGTAACTTATAGAGAGGACTCACTGTTTAACTTTTGCTTGAAAAGGGCCAAATTCAAGATTCCATAAATTAATAATTCATATAAAATTAATAATTCAATTCGTACTCCAAATTCCTAACCATATCCAAATAATTAAATTAAGATATCTTAATATATTAAAAGTGTGAATGAGTTGAGAAACTTTTTTTTCCCATTTTATCCCTACCTAATATTCTTTAATACAATTTTAACCTCTCACATATTAATGATATATTATCATTTAATACTTTAGTCAATTTCATACTTAATAATAATAATATTATTATTATTACTATTAACCTTTTCACATTATCACATTAATGAATTCATAATGTCAAGTAATATGAAAAGATAAATTAATTGTTATAAATTGTGGAGTGGCCTTTGATGGTAATGGGATCGTTGGAGGCGCAGTTTTAGAACGAATCCTCGACATTAATAGAGTGCTTCATAACTACTAGGTTAGATGAGAGGGGAATTGAGATGGAGTCGGATGCTGCATCAGAAGAGGAGACGACAATGTCTACAAATGTATCCAATGGAAAGGAGAATTTCACAAATTTGATGAAAATAAGCCGTGAAAACAAAGTTGAAGTGAAGAGGGAGAGTGACATTCCAAATCAGAATGCAAAAGGAAAGAGTTGTGCAATTTTTATTTTTATTTTATTATACATCTCTATACTTATTTATCTAATATGCCTATTTGCTTATTAAATCCATATTTGTTTTCTGCAGTAGTTGATGAACTCATGTGTAATTTTATTAGTTTTTTTATTTGTTTTTTTTTTTTGTAATTTTTGAATTATTTAATATTGTATATTATAAATAAAAAAAATAAAAAGTTAAATAATTAGCATTGTGATATAATAATCGAAAAGTTTAAAAAAATCGTGAATCTCAATATTCATGACTAATAAAAATATTAAATTAATAATAATTTATTGAAATAAGACATTTAAAATATATAAATGTAAATGTCTCTAAAAAATATTAAAATAATGATAATATTATTATTATAAAATTTATTTATATTATAATTTTGTTTATATTGTTAATTAAATTAAGAATGTAATAAGTAGGAATATCCAAATATATATATGTACATAAGAATAAAAAAAAAAGATAAAAAAAGAGTTTATACATTTACTTTAATAGAAATTTAACATTAACATTATTATAATTAAACAAAATATGTGTGTATAACATATATGTTATCATAGATAGTAAAACACAAAAAGTAAATTATAGTTATTACTCCAGATATAAGAGAGTATGAATACATTGGAATGAATCATATAGTATATTAAAGTCACAAGCATTTGTGATTTTTTTTTTTAAATTCTAATACTACTCATTTTTCATTATTACATCTTTACCTTCTATCCATTAATGGTATATTTTGATATTTAATATTTAAGTTTTATATATATATATATATATATATATATATATATATATATATATATATATATATATATATATATATATATATATATATATATATATATATAATAAATATTAAATTAATTATATTAATGATGACTCTTTAAATTCGTGATAATTTTTTCTCTCTAATAATTAGATATTAAATATATGAACTTTATAATTCTTATAATAATTAATTTAAAAAATTATTGTATTTTCTTAATATAAATTTTTATGAATAATTAATTATCTTAGTGTCTTTTCATAATTAATTAAAATTAATCGATACAAGATATTTAGATTGAATGTTTAACCAATCATCATCTATTAATCATCATAATAAAAATAATATATAAACGCACACAAAATATTATTTTTTAATAATTATATATTTTATTATTTATAATTCACTCATAATAAGTATTAATTAATTTATGTTAGTGAGTAATTAAATAAATTATGTATACTTAATAATTTATTAGCTATATATTTAATTATAATACAATACACAACACCTTTTAACTTTAAAACAATGAATTCGCCATATCTTTTAATGACTAATATGAATAGGTAAATTAAATATTAGTACTACAAAATATGGGGTGAGCTTATTGCATTACTTGAAATTTTTTGATGATGTATTTTTTTTTAAATAATATATGTATTTTTATATTTACCAAATTATATTAACTTGGAATCAAAGCCGAGGTGAAACATTATATTTAATGATTTTGATATATAACATATAATTCCATATTAAATAATAAAATAATGAAAAAAAATTCTAAAAATCAAATTTCATTTTGAAAATTTGAAATTTTGTATTATTAAATTTATTTATACTCAACATAATACTATTCCTATATTTATCATATTATATTAACTTGAAAAAAATAAGAGGTGGAATGATATACAACATATAATTTCATATTAAATAAGAAAATAATGAACAGAATTTCTGAATCAAATTTCATAAAACAATCAAACAAATTTCTAAATAAAATTTCATTAAACAATTGAAATTAAGGTATTCGTTATATATTATCATATTTTAATTTAATATAAAAATAAATAAATAAATAAATAATTTAGCATATAAAAATAAATAAATAAATAATTTAGCAAAGAAGTGAAAAGATTTTAAATCAAACATCAAACCAAACCACTTCACATATTAAATCTTTTGTTAATGTACATTTATTATTATTATTATTATTATTATTATTATTATTATTATTATTATTATTATTATTATTATTTTAATATCTTATGAATGTTAAATAAACGATACGTTAAACCCCACACTTCAAAATTCTATTTAAAAAATATATGTATTTTGTTTTAAATTAAAAATTTTGGAATAAAAATAAAAAATTACAAAAAAAAATCACATTACAAAATATAATTTACATGCAACCTGCGACATGTGTCTTGAAAACTAAAACATTATTATTATTATTATTATTATTATTATTATTATTATTATTATTACAATTGCATGTATTTGTGCATTGTATATTGCCATTATTATAATTTTTTAAAATAATATTTCTTAATATTTTTAACTAACAAATCTTTTTATTTCAATGAAAACTGTGGAAAATAGAAATGACTATTGAAATAAGAGAAAAAAAAAAGACTACAACTCTTGAATACATAATATATTTTAATTTCATATATATAATTTTAAAGTGTACATCACAAAGTACTAACGTGTATATAACGTGCAACGCATGTTTTAAACCTAGTTCATAATAAATGTCATTATAATTAAAATTTTTATGTCCAGTTAGATACGGAATAATATGTCGTGTTCAGATAGAACAGTTGAATGATTCAACATTTTTCCCATTTGTTTAGAAAATTCAATAAAAATTAATAATAAATTTTAAAACTATGTTTATTTTAAAGTTTAAAGATTAGGTTGTGGCTTTTAAAAACTTACACATATAAGCATATAAAACAAACATAAGTTATTATTTTAATGATTTTCAAAACCTATGTAAACCTCAAAAATATGTACTATGTAGGTTTTAAAATCTAAATGTGAATTTCTAAAACTAATATCTAATTTTTAAAACCCAAAATAAACATACTATGTGTACATTATAAACTGAGAGGTAAAATATAGAAATGCGTTACATACTTCTAATACTTTGTCAACTAAAAAGAAAAAAAAAATTATACTATTTTTCATTGAATTATCCAAAATAATTATATATTTTTAGATTAAAAGTCTAAAAATTAACTTGTATAATTCATGTGTCCACATGCAGGCTAAACAGAAGAAGTGTTATTTATCCTATAACATTTTGTACCGAACCAAAACTCATTTTAGTATAATTTTTACCCAAATAATCCAAATTAACTAATTAAAACTGATATATTTTTATTCGATTAAATAGATTTTGCCATATAATATAGTAAAACTTTTATAAATTAATATAGTATGGACTAAAGAATTTTATTAATTTAGAGAGATATTATGTAATCGATAAATTAATAATTTATTAATTTAAAGAGGTTATATACAAAAATTATAATTCTCATAACTCATTTTTACATATTAAGAATATATTGGTTCGAAGATATGATGATACTTTAAGGGATTTACAATTATATATTACTTGTAAATCAAATTAATTGTATGAGTATAGTATCTCATAAATTGTGTAATCATATATTATTTATTTATATTTTATAGGAGTAGATCAACATAAAATATTGATTTATTTTATTTATTTGTAACTTGGGTGTAATCAAGAAATTTAAAGATGGATTAATGAAGATATTAAGTTTAATAAAAAAGCAAATAATAGTAGATTCATATTTTACTAAATTATTTTAGAATGTTAAAGTTGATAATATATATATATATATATATATATATATATATATATATATATATATATATATATATATATATATATATATATATATATATATATATATATATATATATATATATATATATGTATATGAGATTTTTTAATAATTATTAATTTATACTTTTATTGGGATCTTAAATATTCTTTAGAATTTCCTAGAAAAGTATTATCTTATTATTTAATTGATTGGTACCCAAATTTGAACTGGTTCCAAGTTGGAACCGGACAAATTATTAATTTTATCAAAATTATTAATTTATCGAGTGTTAATTTAATGAGGTTCTACTGTAATCCGAATCAATTAGGATTTGTTAGTCCAACAAAGGGCCCATGTTAAGCCCACAAACCAAACTAAATACTAAGCTATTAACTTATTACTATCATCCAAGCAAAGTTGGGCTGCCTACTTTAATTGAGAGTGTATTGTACCCATCACTCATAGGGATGGCAATTTTACCCGTTGGGTTGGGTTACCCGACGAATACCCGTATTGCGGGTATAGAAAAATCGAGTAAAATTGGGTAATGGGTCGGGTAGTACCCGAATCCAAAGAGAAACTGTGCGGGTAAGGGTAGAGTACGGGTTCCCTTATAATTTATCCGTACCCGACCCGAAAATTATCCGAATGTATATATATATATATTTAATAATAGTATTATATATTTAATTAAATATCTAAATCTAATATTTCTTTTAGTATAATAATATTGTTGATGAAAAATTTATGATGTATTTATTATAATATGTTTAATATTTTTAGTTAAAATTTATATTCTTGTCCTGATATAAATATAAATAATTTTTAAGAATTATAATAAATCTTGTTCTATGTTATAATATTATGTGTTATTTATAATTATATTTAAGAATTATAATTATTTTTTTAATATTTTAACAAAAAAATGATATTCGAATTAAGATATCTTGGTAGCAAAAAGAAGATGCAAGACTTTGAAGTTTTCATACTTAAACCAAGGACTTTGAAGCAATTGTTGGAATATGATGTTTGTTTTATAATTTTATTTGATTAACTATGAATTTATGATATTTTTTTGTTAACGGACTTAAACGTTATTGCTGTTGACTTTGTTTTCTAATTTGCATATTTTATTTTAGGTTATTCATTTATGTATTATAATTATTTTTTGGTAGATTATAGTTTTAAAAAAAATTGTGTCGGGTCGGGTAGGTTCGGGTGGATTCGGGTATCCGCGGATTATCCGCAAAATCTACTAAGATTGCGGGTATCCATTTACCCACGGATTACCCGTATACCCGATGGGTATACCCGTACCCTACCTGAAGCTCTACTTTAGGGTAAAAGAGTAGGGTATGAGTAGGGAGGGTAGAGTATAGGGTAGTATGTGGATTTGCCATACCCGTACCCTACCCTACCCATTGCCATCTCTAATCACTCATAAAGTATGCAAAGTTGCAACCCATCTTAATGGTTTTTAACTAGAGTTAGATAATCTCTGTACCGAGGCGTGCATAAATTTTCATTTAATAATGTATATACTCCCTCCTTCCATTGATAGGTAATGTATTGTATTAATATTAAGTGTGTGCAGGTTGAGTATAGTAGTGCTTTCTTCATCCCACCAAAATATTTTTATTTTACTATATTGGTCGTCTCATTCAAAAGTTCCCATTTTTTATTTTTAGTAAAAGGGACCCACATATAGCCCACCACCCACTGCTAATACAACTACCCACTACATATAAAATAATAATACTCCTTAATCTACATGCAAAAAGTAAATGAGGACCTTTTGCCCGTGACGGAAGGAGTATTATTTTGTGTATCACATGACATCAACCCAAAAAGAAAATAGATACTTTGTATTGAAACGGACCAAAATAGTAAAATGAATACGTATTAAGGGGATAGAGGGAGTATATTTTTTAATGATTGTATAGTTTTTTTATATTCAGTTTTTCATTAAAAATTAATAGAAAATTCGCTAACAAAGTGTATATACTTTTATTTATTAATGTATAGGAGTAGTATATTTTTATTTATAAGTGTATGTACTCTTAAAAATGGGTGCACGGTGCATATGATAATTTGCCTTTGAGTAATCTGAGCCACTTTTTATTTCATAATTTAATTATATTAATAAAAAGTGCTCAAATATACAAATTAATTTAAGAATTTATTTTTTATGCACAATTATCCAATTCGTAGACGATTAATATGGGAGAGAGCAGAACCCACATGAAGCGCAAAAAATCAACTCATTAAAAAATATCATAAAATATTTCATTTCAACGATTACTACTTTACATATATTTTATATAATATTATTTTTATTAAAATATTATATTTTTTATCCCTTACATGAAACTCACGAAACTCCCACAAGAATTTGCCAAAGATTGCATTATGGAAATGATGATCAATTGACATGTTAAACGTGTTAATGTTTTACTTAAAAAAAATTAGAGTACCAATTTTTATAGTATTAAATAATTTTAGATTTAATCATATAATTAAATTTAATATTTTTCCATTTTTGTTTGTCTCATATTAAACTTCATTATTTTAAAAAAAAAACATTAACCAATTTTCAAATTTAAAAGTATATTTTAATTATAAATTTATCATACCTACCTACACATATAACATAATTTATTACTTAAAAATATTACATTGCCTTAAAAAAATTAATAAAAGGCTCATCTTATTTGCACACCCCTACTTTATTATATATAAAATTAAAATAAATATTTTTAAAAGTTTAAATTACCCTTAATTCATTAAATGTATACCCTACCTATTTATTAAAGGGCAAAAGATCATGCAGACCCTCCAACTTTATTTCAGGAATCAAATTAACCCTTAAACTTCTTTTTTTATCATTCAAGCCATTTACATTTTTAATTTGGATCACTTACATCCCTCATTTTCTTAAATAAGAACATTGATGCACTCCCATTAAATATTAAAAGTATTAGGGATCAGCCTCTAATTTCTTTATCTCTTCTCCACATTTAGCGCGCCAAGTGGAGCTTTCCTGACTTCCATGGATTGTAGGAAGTGGTTCCAATGTCAATGGTTGTCAGACTTGAAACTTTGGACAAAGAAGATGGGATACTTCCTGTTACAACCCTTACCCCACAAATTCAAAACGATTTAATACTTGTCAAAATTTATATCATCAGCATTAAAAGGTCAAAATTCTTAATATACATAAATTGAAATTTTTTAGGAATGAGATCACCTGTTACATAGTGGTGTTTCATCTCCTATTCCACTAATTAAATGATTGCCACGTGGCATGATCAATGCCCAAAATTCAATGCTTGCCCCAATGGTTTATTAGTCATTTGTAGGGTATAGTTTTTTTATGTTGTGGAACATCAATGGAACACCGAAAATGTAACAGGGAAATCAACTTGAATTTTTTAATACTACGTGGGAGTTTGTGATCAAATATAGATAAATATTGGAGCATTCTCAAACTCCCAAATTTCACTTGGAACATGTTATCGTCTAACCACAGAAACTCCATCTCTGCACTTGCTTATGTTCACCGGAATCGCCGTAAAACTGATTTCCGGCGAGATACATCTTTTTGAGTTTTGAAATATTACGACATACATTATCTAATTTACCGGATAACTGGTTGAAACTTACATGATCAATCTTCTGTTATCGAAGAAATGTTGAATATGGCATTTGGTGTAAAGCCCGACAAGCTGTTGTTCCCAGATTTATAGACTGAAGTCGAGGAATCTCTCCGGTTATCTCGGAGGGTACAACTCCGGTGAGATTGTTGTAGCTCATGTCCAAGGATTGAAGAAAGGTTAGGTTTCCGAGGTCCGGTGAGATGGTGCCGTGGAGCCCGTGTCCGGAAATGTTAAGGGCGGTGCTTGGCGGAGCAAGAGACAACGGTCCAAGAACAGGTGGGGGTGGCGGTGGTCCGGCAAGAACTTGGACATGGAAGCAGACAAACGGCGGCTAAATGTGAAGGAGAGGGAAAGGGAAAGAGGCTGATCCCTAATACTTTAACACCGTTGATTAATATTTAACGGAAGTGCATTAATGTCCTTATCTAAGAAAATGAGGGGTGCAAGTGATTCAATTTAGAAATGTAAATGGCTTAAATGATAAAAAAAAAAAAGAAGTTTAAGGGCTTTTGATCCTTGAGATAACGTTGGAGGGTCTAAATATGTGATTGATTAAAACGGATTGAATAAAAAAAGAAAATTTAATCCCCAACTCATTTAATCAAGAACAACCAACGTTCCCAAATAGTATTAAAACCTATTTTTCAACAAACGATGGTGATTATAAACCAATAAAGAATTCAATCTACAAGCATAAATCAATTGAAGCATACAATTATGCATTAAATACATAGAACATACATTTTAAATGTTTCAAACTTCTTCAATTTCACTTCTGAATGATTTGAATCAATTTTAAATAGTTTACAAGTCACTAATTGAAACATGCAGTAATTTGAAATCGTTTTTATCTGGGTTGGTACCCCACACACACCAAAAAAAAAATCAAGATTAATATAATTTCCTCATGAAGATGTTCTTGATCAAGAAAGATTTCTTTTTTCTTATTTGTGCCATAGATTTTTATGGGCGAGACTTAGTCTGATGGTTATGGCGTTAAAGAAGAGAAAAAGTGATCGTGAAAAGAATGAAGAAGATTTCCAATTTATACGTATGTATGATTTAATTTTAAATTGATAACTTTGTAAATTTAGAGGTGTGTATATCATAAAATTAAAAAATAAAAAATTAAATGGAAAGTATATTTATTAAAAATGGTGTGCTCAATAAAAAGGGCTGTGCAAATAGCAACACTATAAAATTGATAAAAAAAAAACTTTTCTTAAATACCGTATAGAACTGCAGTGAAACTTAACGTGAGAACGGAGGGAGTAAATTTTAAGGTTTAAAAATGCACAAATTACAAATCTCACACAATATATATATCAAATGAAATCGAACTTGGATGAAGAGCCCAATAAACAGGAGAGCTAATCCATTTATTAATTGCAAATATTTATATGAAATTCGTATACTCAATGAGTTGTGCAATATTCCGTGGCAAAAGCTCCTGTGTGCCCGGGGACACGGAAAGATGCTCCGTGTCTCCATGTGAACACAATCCTCCCCTCCAATCCTATTTAAACCTATGTATTGCTAGGAGTTTAAATTGTAAATGGGCATGAAAATTATAAAGGCGCACGAAATGTGCTCCGTGCGCCCGGGTGCACAGGAGCCTCACTCATATTCCGTTGTACGGAATTATTGGAGTTGAATAAGTTTTTGTACATTTGTACTCATACACAAGAGACGATTTTATTTATTTACTTAAAAGTAATATTTTTATTCATAGTGTTAATAGTGTTTTTGCAAGAGAAATTTTGTTATTTAGAAACATGTAAAAATAAACTGCCCCTTCATGACTTCATCCCATAAACGCATTAAAAACGTTTATGCATTTTTATTTTGAGCTTTCATGAAAAGGTTTACATTTCCATTTATAGTAAATGAGACCCACACAAATCACTTAAATATTTCAATGGGATCCACAACACTACACTAATACAACTATCCACTGCACATTAAAATATTATTTATCTCACATTAATATACATTAAAATACTATATCATTAATCTTCGTAGAGAAAGCAAAGGGCAACTTTTTTACGGAACGAAAGGAGTATAAAGGTACCAAAATAATTATGCATGTGTACTTATTTTAATTTTATTTTATTTTATTTTATTTATATCAAACAATTCAAATTAAGATGGAATATTGAAATGAGTTCAATCAACACAGGACTCTAATGTGTACGAATTTTCCGGCTATTTTATTGATCAGTAACCCATTAAATAGTTTTAAGATATATAAAGTTGTATAATAATTATTTAATTAAATCATATATTTCTCAAACAAGTTTAATAATTAAATACTAAATTTTGATATTTAATTTAATTTAAAAAACAATCACACTACACGATTTCAAACCATTAATTGCTTCCTATAAAACTACTGTAGTTTTTTAATAGACTGATCAAGAAAAAGAAAACTTATGAATTAAAAAGTGTACTAATCATTAATGTATCAATACAATAAGTACAAGAAAATTAAAGAAACTAATAAATACAAATAAATATTTCAATCTATCTGTTTTTTTTATAAAAATCTTCTTTATTTATTTTTAATTTTCTTTTGACTTTAATGTATTGTTATCTAACTTTTTGGTACACCATGTAAAAATGGGGACATTAGGATGAGACGCCCAATATAATAAAATAGAAACCTTTCGGTGAGACAGATGGAGTTTTATAAATTTACAATTAAATTTGGGTAACAAACGATTGAGGAAAATTTAAATGATTTAATCTAACATGGACATTAATATGTTATATATATATATATATATATATATATATATATATATATATATATATATATATATATATATGAATGAAGAAACACCAAGGTTAAAATAAAATAAAAAGTATATAAAAAAAGATGTAGTATAACCTTAAAAAAACATGTTTGATATATAAAATAAGATAACTAAAATAAAAATGGAGTAGGAAAATAATACAAATATAAATAGAGAAAAAGATTAAAACATAAAAAAAATTATGAAAATAATATAAAAGTACAATAAATAAATAAATAAAAAGGATAAAAGGATCAAATAAAATAGTTAAAATATAAAGTAAAGGATTAAAATATATAAATATAAAAGGTAAGTCGGCATCTTGGTTCGAACTCCCAACCTCAAGTGGAAAAAGTGCACCCCAACCACCAAGCTATTGATAATTCAGTGTAATATGTGTTATATCTATACTATTTAGTTCAACTTTGGAGTACAGCTGTACCTAACTAGATCCGCCCCTGATTCTGCCCTTAGCAAATTTTAAATAGCAGCAATAATCATAGTCCAGTCAAAATCTTCAATTACATCTTAATATTAAATTGATATATATATATATATATATATATATATATATTTCGTTCATCTAATTATTAACACGTTAAATAAAAAATATAATATTAAAATGTAGTTGAAAATTGGATGGAGAGTTAAACCACTTCATGATTCATTTACACTTTTACACAATTTAGATTTCATTTATACTCTTGGAGAAGCTCTTCACCTTCATAATAAATACGTAGTTTAACGAATTTTTTTAAAATCAATTTTAACGATTTTTTCATATAAATTTTATAAACTTTTAAAAATATAGTTGTATTTTAAGTAATAAATAAATAAAATAAGTTATTTGTATTAGGTGATGGAAATGATATTTTTGAAAATATTATGTATCGAAAAGTTATTTATTTCAAAAAGTTTATTATTTTTAAAAGGTGAATTAATGTGTTATAGGACATACAAATAAACAAATAGATAAAACTTTATTTGTACTGAGGAGGAAGTATAGTTGTATTTAAAATGTTTAAATTGACTTATATATAATATCGATTATATAAATATTTTATTCTTCCACATACCCCCATTACATTTTATCAATACTAGTAATTTAAATGTACATATAATTAATTAGTTGACTTAATATATTCTTTTCAAATTTACGTGAACCACATTTTTCATTCAATACTGTCATTATCTTTTACTCTTTTTCTTCCATATACTTAATTCGCTTTTGTAGTACTTTACTCCATAGATGTACACTTGCATTTATATTTACCCTCAACTACTATAATTTGTCTACATCTTGAGGTGGACTTAAATTTTTTATTTACACTTTAAGGTGTAAAATCAATTTTTAAAAGGTAAGTTATTTATGGCAAAAAAAATGCAATAGATTCGCCAAAAAGTGACATGTTTTAATAAAAATGTGATACCTATCACACTGTTTGTGATATCCGGATATATGTCAGTGTTACATCTTTTATTGTAATTTGATAAATCGATTGACACGTAGCATATAATGAAATCTATATTCTAAAGGAAAATATCAACCCTAAGTGGAAATGTTAAGATTTTCTTCCTGTATACATGTGATTCGATCTAATGCGTGTAATAGGAGATGTAACAGAAAATTCGACATCCTTCCGACAATGTCCTATTACATTTTTAATTACAAGAGTTAGGTGAGTGACATGCATGCGAGAGAAAAATCTAAACATTTTTTTTAAAGATTGATATATTTTTTTAGGTTATACATTTTGTATATCTTATACGCGTCATTCATTCAATGGTATGTTGGCGATGTTACAACAAGATATAACAGAAGATTTGGACCGCCCCCTTCACACATTCTATTTCTTTCCATCCCAAAACTTATACCCATTTTTAAAAATAGCAATCTATACCAATGATTTCAAAACCGGAGCGGACCGGCCGGTTCGACCGGGAACTAGAGCCGAAATCGATCCGAAAGCCCCCTAACGCTTTTAAGATCAAACCGGGATAAACCGGGTTGAACCGGCTCAAACCAGAATAACCAGCTGAACCGGTCAAATTGGTAACCGGCGGTTTCTTTTTTATTTTTTTTTATTTTCAACTTTTTTTTTTAATTTTAATTTTTATTTTTATTTTTTAAAATTTTCACTTTGAAACTTGAATCATCGACTAATTTAAGAGCCAACAATTCCAAACATACAAGTGTAAAGAAAGGGAAGTATTGATCTTTATATGTGATCTAATATCCCTTATCTTCAATAAGAAATCAATGTGGGATGAGAAAAAGAAGGGGAATCATTAGTCTTTATATAGAGTTTCAATGCTCTCTCTTTCCAATAATTAACCAATATGGGATATTGATTAAGATGAGAAGAATTTTATTAAACAAAATATTTACTACATGTAATTTAGTACTAACTAATTATTTTGAAATAAATAAATTTATTTGCTTTGTATACAAAAAAAATAAATAATTTTTTTAATAAATGTTGATTAAAATTAGAATTAATTATTTTCTTTTTATATTAGAATGAACCATTTTAATTTTATTTTTATTTCAATTTCAATATTCTTAATTAATTTTTTTATCCATTATTTTTAATAAATGTATATTCACATGTAAATTAATATGTTAATATAAAATTATCTATAAATAATAAATTATTAAGTTATATAAAAATATTAAATCATATATAAAATAATAAAATATTAAATAATATATAAAATAATTAAATATTATTAAAAATAGTGAATTTCGGATTTTTCTGGTTGAACCGCCGGTCCAACCGGTCCGACCGTGAACCGTTAGACTCTCCGATTTGACCTTCGGCTCGGTTATGAAAACACTGATCTATACAATAGTAACACGCTCGTAGTGCCACAAAATTATCACACTTTCTACACTTATTATATAATAATTCAATAATTTTACATACTTTCTTCGTTAAACTACCCAAAATATTTGTTTTTTATTTTACTTTTTAAATAGAAAACAACTCTTTTTTCAATCTACACATACAAAAAAATACGAATATGTTTTTTTTTTTTTTAACTTAATAAAACTTAACTTAGTGTGGTATATAAAACAAAGAAATTCAAACAAATCTTTACAAGATTTCGTACAATTATGCATCCAAATCTAAGGAGACAAAAATGAAAATCAAACTGGCCTGATTTGAAACCAAAGTTTGTTTGCTGTTCTTATTATTTTGTCCTAATATAAAAGTCAAAGATCGAGTGATCCCACAACCATGTAAGAAAACCTCTGTGACGTCTCATCAAATGCAAAATTCAAGAATCTAATACTAATCAATAGCATTTTTTAGTTTCTTCTCCACATTAGTGTAAAACTTATATTTAAATTTTAGACACCAATTAAATGTATTGTAATTGGTGGATGCATGCATGCATTTTTCACATTGACTTGTCTCACAGATTTATGGAAAATCAGACTTTCATCACAATGCCTTTTCTCTAGGTTTTTGCAGAAAAGGACATAATATAATAATAATAAAGTGGCAGCTTTATGATCTCATGAAATACCACATTAAAATAATTTTTTAAAAAAAAGGAAAATAAAATGAAGCCATTAGCAAAGTGGAAATTTCTGCAAATTCTGATACAGATTCTGATTCAGAAAATACACAGTGGTAATAAAGTGGGAACTACGAGTATTGGCAAACAGAGGATACTACTGTAGTAGCCACAAGTACTCTGCGCTGTAACTATTGTACAGTCTCAGCATATTTCCTATGCAACAGACACGTAACAGAAAACACAATTAAACACAGAAATGTAGTAAAACACCTAATGTCTTGTCTCTTTTTTTTCTTTAATAATAATAATATTAATATTAAATATCAAGCATTAATATAGGAGTAGTTATTAGTAAAGGGGGGGTCATCAAAGTAACTAGTGGTGGATTTTGGTTCATTTTTTAGAGGTGGGGAGTTGAGAGGAAAGAGTTCTAGGGTTTCAAGAGGCTTGCTTCTGCAACAGGGGAAGGTGGGACCCATCATCATTGAATCCTGGCCGTATGATCTCGTCAACCAATCTTTTGGAAGATCTCCCATCCATGTCTGCCTCATCACTTCTTCTGGGACCTTTACATGTTAAAAAAAAATACTCAAGATTTAGGTGGTTTTTAGATTTAATGATTGGCAAGATTTTTTTTTTTTTTGATAACCCGGTGTCCAGCTTCACTGACTAATCCGGACCCTCCACTGGCCTAGCAGGCAAAGACCAAAGAGGGGATAAACCAGCCTAGGAAAACCCTGGCTGACCGGCTCCACGAAGTGGCTTCGGGTATTCGAACATGGGTCTCCCCCATTTTGGTCCCTTTCTACCACTCCGCCATCCCCTAGGGGACATTGGCAAGATTATTACAACATATCATTTGTGTGCTAGCTGTATGAAGTGTGACATGTGGTGAGAAACAATATGGATATATAGTAGATGGAGACAAGTGAAGAGTAATAGAGATATATACTCTCACTCATACACACATCATGTGGTGTAAGAAAGGTGGGTTTGAAATTTTATACACCATTATTGCAATAGCTTTCAGATCATGTGGTACTATTGCTCAGCATCTTTCACAATCATAGTTCAGTTACAGAAAATGTGGGAACTGTTTCTTTGTAATAAATTCTGTCTCCTTCTGCTTATGTTAAAACTTTTCATTTTCTCATTACTTTACTTTGCAAATTCCTACTACTATCTTGCTACAAATCACTGTGCATGCAAATGTTTCAAGAGTTTCAAAGTTATTACTACTTGACTTTATTAACTGCTATTTGAGATATTTTTGAATTCATGAATATACAGATAGGTCTCCTGACTTTTATAAACGAGACAGAGGTCTCGTGACCTTTATAAACGAGAGAGAAGAGAGAGAGAGAGAGAGAGAGAGAGTACTTGAGGGATGAGATTTTGTGTGGAGTAGAAATTGGGGAGTTGGTGGAGGGGTGGTGAGTTGTGGAAGTGATGAAGATCATTGAAATTGTAGGAGTGGTTATGGTGCATTAGCTGATGGTGCTGTTCGTGCAGTTGCTTAGCGAGTTTCTTCCTGAGCTTCTGGCGATCCCTGGCCTTATGATTCTGGAACCAGTAAAAGACGTTTTTGCCCTGGATGGCACCGTAGAGGGAGAGGTGGGCTGTGATCCTCTGTATCTGCTCGGCTGTAGGGGTTCGCAGCCCCCTTCTGTAGAGCTCCTCCAGTATCATCAGCTGCTCCGGCGTCGGGCACCACCTCGTCGTGGTGGCGGTGGACGGAGCCATTTCTTTCCTTCACTCTTCTTCTTCGATATTATTAATATTTGATCAACTAACTGATTAACTAGTCTATGTAATGAGGTCTCTCTTCTTGAGAAGGTGGTTTAAATAGACAGCATGCATGACCTAGCTAGCTCATTTGAGACACACTAGTTAATTTGTACCTACAAAGTGTGTCATGCTGATGTCTCCCCCCACCCCCACCCCACCCCACCCTACCCCCACCACTTGGGACACGAGAGAGAGACGTGTGGGGGGGCATAGGGGTGTTAAGGAGTGATAAATATGTACCAAACAAAGGGGTCATGCTGATGTCTAAGAAAGAGAGAGGTGGGGTGGGGTGGGGTGGGGTGGGGAGGGGAGGGGGGAATGATTAACTCATCATCATCAGGGCATGGCAGCATAATTACACAGAATCAAGGTAGCTAGGTTGCGTTGTCGTTTAGTATTTTGCTTACAACCCTGATAGACATTTTAACTCTTCAATTCGTATCTAATTGTTTTTATCTACATTTTATTTGATGTAGACTCATTTAATTTGTCATTATATTATATATATCACATTATTAATTACTTATCCACCCAAGAAAAAACACAAACTCCATATTTGTTGAATAACATTAAGGGTGGATGTATGCAGACAATATCCTGAAACTACTTTCTTTAAATTCAGATCAATGTGTCTACTTAATCATAAACTATAACATCTAAGGAATTGATGAAAATATATCTAACTATTGTATTCTTTATACTCATTGCCACATGGCTACAATTTTTTAATTATTGGAGTTGTAAAAATAACTTTTTTAAATTTGCTTAAAGATAATAGATACAAAAAAATTCTATTTCGGTTCATATAAGAAACCGAATATCTTTTTATATTTTGGTGTTACATTTTACTATATTACAAGTATTAAATGATTGACGCATACGTATGCGTTGGAAAATCTCAATATTTTTTTAAGGATGATATTTTTGTTTAGGGTATAAATTTTGTCTCTTATCTATATATCATTTATCCAATAATTTACCATGTCATTTATCCAATAATTTACAATATGAGATGTAATACCGAAATATAATAAGAAATTTAAAAAGTTGATCTATATTGATGTGAATCTCTTATCCCATAATGGTATTCCACCCTATTCCTTAGCAATGTGGGTCGAATCACCTCTTCTCTAAAATAGTATTTTATCTCTATCCCATTCTTAATATATTGCGAAATTAATAAGCAAATAATTGGCGTATAAATTGTGGATTACAGTTTAGACATTTTAATATAAATGTTGGCAATTTTGGTTAGTATTAACGTGAGAAAATTGCAATTTTAGGACAATAATTCAAGTGGTTTGCATTTTCAGGATATATATTGTCAGGCTAGTAATCATAGCATATTATTCCCTCCATTCCATTTAAAATGTATATTTTGCTTTTTTGCACGTGAATTAAGGAGTTTTATTATTTAATGCGTTGCGGATAATTATATTAGTGGGTGTGTGAACTCTACATTTTAATTATATTAGTGGGTATGTATGAGTATCATGTGCGTAGAAAAAGAAATGGGATCCTTTGGCCCAAAATGAAATAAATTGACTCTTTAAAGGAGATAAATGGAGTATGTCCTAATCTTTGCAATTGAAGAACAATTGAAATCCATATTGAAATTTTGGGTTTAATTTGTCCTTTAATCACAAATATAATTTCCTATAATTATTAGTCTATATTGTGCTAAAAATGCAAAATCCTTAAGTTACTGTCCTAAAATTGTAATTTTTTCATATGTTTGTGGAAAGTGAACTTTGACAAATAAATTTAAAACAATGCAAATCCTCTAAGTTATTGTTTTGAAATGGTAATTTTGTCGGTATAAATGTTAGTGTATTTGAAAAGGAAAGAAAAAAAAAAATCAAAGTTGGGTGGTGATTAATATATTGCGAAATTTGCGTTCAATCCTGATCTGCAACGTCCAAATTGCGCATTGTTTGGCTACTGCCAGATGAATCCTTTGTCTTCGAAAGGATTCGGATCCTCTTCCGTTCTCTCTCAATTTCGTGAATTTTTTTTAACGGTTACCCCACTAATAATAACTTGACATGTCATCCACTCTCAAAATCTCTTCATTTAATTAAAATTTAAATAATAATTTTATCGCATGTATTTCTATTTTTTTGACATTATGCTCAATGACGTGACAAATTCACGTTAGTGATAATAATTAGATGACGTAAATTAAAAGAAATTCACGTAATTTGAGATGGTAAGGACCGGA
Source organism: Pogostemon cablin (assembly GCA_023678885.1). Lineage (NCBI taxonomy): Eukaryota > Viridiplantae > Streptophyta > Magnoliopsida > Lamiales > Lamiaceae > Pogostemon > Pogostemon cablin. Next base: position 9,770,642 of record CM042965.1, read on the forward strand.
AGGATCCAAATCCGTCTTCGAAATGTTGTCAATGACAATTTTCGGCTATGATGTGACAAATGCACACTAAATTCTTAAACAAAAAAAGCTTCTATATCGATAAAAATGTTTAAAATTGGATCTTTTTGCTATGAGTGCTTTTTTCCCCCTCATTTTACTTAAGGATGCATGGATTTTTTAATTTTTGTGTGTCTGACTTATTGGCTTTTCCTTACTCATTTAATTGCTTGTGGGTTTGAAAGGAATTATGTTACGAGAAATAAGAGTAATTATACAAATTTAACCATTAATATATATAAGTGCATATTTATAGTAAAGTATGTTATACAATATGGATAGTTTATGGTATGATAATTTTGTAAATATTTTTTTCTTAATTTCAGTACAAAAATAATTATTCGAGTTGACATAGGTATTAGGTAGTTGATCAAGTGACTACCTCTATTTATTTATTTATTTATTTTTTCTTGAAACGTGTAAGAAAATGATCTTAACATTATGAATCTATGATTTCCTAATTTTCCACCAGAACTGTTTTTTCAAGTACAAAAGCTTTAAGTTTTTCAACTTACAATCTACGACGTACAACAACTTGTTTTGTGTTAATTTCAAATCTGGAGTGAAAGTACATAAAAATTAAATCTAAACTTTTGAAAATGAATTTATTATGTTTAATTAATTTATGATACTTTATTGCACGCGATGTGATTTTAACATTCATTTCACAACATATTTCATATTTAAACAATTTTACAGTACATATAAGGTTCTTAGCTTGTTGCAAAATTTAACTCTTACATAGTACTTTTTATGAGATAAGACACTATTCACAAATATTTTATCTAAAACTATTATATGTAGCTAGTAGACTCAAAAATACTTTGAGATTTTTGTAAACATAAACAGATGCATTTTAGTGACTATTTTTCTAATTAAAAATTAAAGGTAGTGGCTGAAAGAAATTACTCCCTCCGTCCCATTTCAATCTTTACATTTTTCTATTTTGGTCGTCTCATTTCAATCTTTATGTTTTCCTTTTTGGTATATGTATTTCTTAATCAACATGAAAAAAACAAACGTGAACAATGAAATAGGAAGGATGGAGGGAGTATATTGCAGTATACACATTAGGGGTGGCAATTCCCGACACGACACGATAGCACGACACGAGCACGACACAATAATTGCGGGTTAGTGTTTGATCTTATTGGGTTCGTGTCATTATCGTGTCAACCCAATAAGGACACGAAAATTTCGTGTCGTGTTCGTGTCGGGTTCGTGTCAACCCGTTAAACACGATTAATATTAACAGATGACCCATTAACCCGTTAACAACCTAATAACCTGTTAACAACCCAATATAAATATAAAATTATAAAAATATATAATAAAAATATTTAATAATAATTTTAAAATATATTAATTTAAAATTTTATTTATTTTAATTAGTATTTTTTATTTATTATTTATTTTTTATTTTCTTATCGTGTTGTTATCGTGTCGTGTCGTGTCAACCCGTTATTTTTCGTGTTCGTGTCGTGTTGGAACGAATCTTTATCGTGTCGTGTTCGGGTTTGCCCTTATCGTGTCGTGTCACTATCGTGTCGACACGAAATCCAACTCATTAACACGAATTGCCACCCCTAATACACATATTGTATTAATGTGCATGTAATGATAAAATTTGTAATTGTAATTAGTAATTGGGCGCGCAGAATAAAATTATTAAAACATGGAATTTAGATAGGTTATGAGACAATGTGGTAGGTTTCTTGTTGGAGGGTAAAGGTAATAGCAGAGTAGAGTAAATACTAAGTTATTATAATAAGAAATGTCAGGGTTTCTTTATTTGGATGACGTTTGATATGAAGGATCTTAGATTCGGTATCTCAGTGTTTCCAAACTAGATTCACTCTGAAACCCATAGAATCTTTTGAGGTTATATTCTCTCACAACACACACTCATTGGACTTTTGGAAATATCATCACCTTACAAAATTTGGATTAAACTAACCCTAAATAGAAAAATTCAGGATATTTATTTTTTGGTATTATATGTATATAAATCAATTCAATCTCATAACTTTGCTTATGTTTTATTTTTGTCTCAGAAAAGATTAAATTGTTAATTTAGTACTACCGTTTTAGAAATAGGGCTAAACACGTCTCATTTTTGTCGAAAAACGATGAAATCACTATAAAACGGCACTTGATTGTCATGTAACAACGAGAATCGCTGATTTTCGGCCAGAATGATGAGGTGGCGCTCTCACATGTCATGTGATTCAACATATTAAATTGTATTTTATTGCCAATAGTAATGCCAGGTGAGCGTCACCTCATCATTTCGGTCGAAAATCAGCGATTTCCATTGTCCCATGACAATCACGTGCCATTTTTTTGTGATTTCAGCATTTTCCAGCGAAAGTAGGACGTGTTTGGTACTATTTCTGAACTGGTGGTACTAAATTGACAATTTTATCTTTTTTTGGATGAAAATAGAAAATAAGCAAAGTTATGGGATTGAATTAGTTTTTTATCTGGACATTACATGATATTTTATTATGAATTGTTGAATGAATGATACATAAGGGAAAGACAAAATATATACTTTAAAAGAAAAATGAGGAAATGATGAGATTTTCATACCGCACATGCGTACTCATTTAACGCGTGTAACATGATATCTAACACTAAACGTAAAAGGACATCGGATGCTCCTTCTATACACTTGAATTTTCAATCTTATTTACTGCTCTCTTTGTCTCATAAACAAACTCACACATACTCTTTCCGTCACAAGGTAATATGAACAATTTGTCATTTTGGTTTATATCTCAATCATGTAAAGTATATATATATATATATATATATATATATATATATATATATATATATATATATAACAAGTGAGATTTACAAACAATTAATATTACTATATAAAGCTCTCACACACAACATTAATGAATTAAATTCAGTGTCAATCCCATAACTATTACAAACTTAGATTTTTCTCCAAATTTTTTTTTTTTATTTAGTCCCCTATCTTTATTGATGGTTTGAGTTAACTCAATTTTAATTGGAAAACTAAAATTTAGTCGGGAAATGGCTTGTGCAACTCACATGCAGTTTTAATTTGGGATAAACAAGTGAATGAGGTGACATGGAGACGAAATAAATGAAATTTAACCAATCAAAATTACACTTCATTTTTAATTAAAATAACTAATATCCGCCAAATTAAAATCAATATAAAATTTTTTATTCTAAATAAAAAAATGTTAAAATCCAATTTTTTTTTCAAATATCTTGATTATAATTTAAAATTTAAAAAAGGGACATAATTTATATAACCCAAATTTGAATGTCAAACTCCTTTTCTACTCAAACTTTTTAAAAATCTCTTTCTAGCTGCTCAATTTTAATAAATGTTATTGATTATATTATATCCACAATAAAATCATTTTAAATAAAACATCATATCACTTTATTTACTTTCGACATATTCCTTTCAAATGAATATTTGACCATAAAAGATTATTTCAACCCTCGAAAACTACCATTTTTTTTTTAAATTATTTGTATCCGTCTTACAATTTAAGCCTCGAATAAGACATGAATACAAGTATTTAAAAAAAAATTACTTGTATTTGAGAATTATCCCTTTTACTCTTTTTGTTTCTTTATTTAAAATTTATAAATAAACATGGACAGATTATCCTAACCCTCAAATGCTACTAATTTTTTTTAAAAAAATAGTTGTGTTCGTGTCTTACAATTTAAATTTTAAAAGAATTACTTGTATTTAAGAGTTTTTTTTTAATTTCTTTCTCTCATCTTTCCAAAATAGGTAAAAATACACTTTCGGTCCTATTGGAGTATCTCAATCACATTTTCAGTCCCAAACTTTTTTCTGGTCCCAAAAGTTGCATTTTTGGCCCCGTTCCGTTAGATATAAATGGAAACCATTAGCAGTTGTACTTTTAGTCCCAAAAGAGTTTTAAAACATAGTTTTTTCGAAATTTTTTATTCCTAATAGACTTATATCATATCTATATTGCCAGATTTTCATCTTCTTTTTATTTTTCAATACAGACATAGTTCATTACGACCATATCAGGCCCAACATGCTTCCGTACATTAATTAAACAACATTATTCTCATAACTAACTAACTTAAACCAGTAACAATACCTTTTTTTACCGTCAATCCACCGGGTATCCCATAAGTTTACAGCTGCTTCTCATAGCTAACCACATGCCCCGCAGTATGATGGATCAATCTTGTTCCTTCAGCGGAACTCAGCACAACCCTGGTTCGTTTTCTACACCGGGTGTACAAGATGCAACTATTGTTTCTCATCGAAAAGTATGGAGATTAAAGTTGTAGAAGAAATGGTGGGTTACATACGGGCAGTAGCCCAAGATTATGTATTTATTGAATGGAAATATTTATTACACACTCATAATACTTAAACAAGAGGAGAAGACTCCTCTAGTTACCTATGGTAGCTGAAATAGAAACACTAATACAAGAAAGGAAAGGAAACTAATACAATATTTATTTAGAAAAAAAACAGAGGGGAATCGTCGATGCCTTCTGCTTCCTCCAAACTCTTATTTATAGAGGCTTTCAGATTTGAAATCAGATTTTAAAGCCTCTTAATTATTTGTGACGTCACTGCTTACGTCACCATATTTGCGTCAGCACTTACGTCACCTGCATCGGATGCCAACTTTAGCAGCTGGCTTGGTTCCTTTTGCCTTAGATGCCTTCTTATGGGCCACCCTTCCTATTGGTCACATGCACCTTACCCTTTCATAAAAGTCATTTGACTCTTGCTTTTTTAAGAGTCATTTATCTTCCCTGGTGCCTGAAGATTCTCCCGGCTCTTGGGTATTCTAAAGAGATTTTACCCTCTTCTTTCCACGTGTCTCCTTTGCTGGAGGGGGTTCAATAATTCTCGTTCTTCCTATGCCCAGTCTTACTCCTTTTCCAAATTGTGGTTCTGTTTGGGAAGAGCAGCTTGAGCATATCTTGTTTGTCCATTGCCCAAAGTGGACCATGTTACAGTATTTCCGATGAGTTTGTTTACTCACTGATATCTTGTTTCTCCAAAGAAGCTCTCGCTTTTCTTCAAAGAGCATTCTTTGCAAATCCTGTTTTTCTTCCTGCTAATGTGTTTAACAAGAAGGACCCGTTCATTGTTTTGTATTCGAATTTGAACGAAAACTTCACCTAGTCCATTGCTTAAATACAGACATACAAATCCCTCGCTCTTCGCGTAGAGATCTGCTCCTCAGAATAGGTGGAAACCAAAACTGGTTCCTTTCCAGAACACTCCTTGATTCTGTTGGAAGCTGAGACATCAGGTCTTCTTAGTTTGATATAATGAAAGGCTTCGTGGCAGCCTTTCTCGACTGGTTCTAGAGCCGCACTAGTGAAGTAAAGCTCCAATACATCTCCTCTGGACAGACTTGGATTGTTTTCCCATGCTTTCACAACTGCTTTTCTTAGCCATTCTGGCAGTTTTGAAAGTTTTGGAAAGCTTGGTGCAATAGTATATATTGAGGCTAATGCCCCAAAATCATACCACTGCATTACATCGTTCGGACTTGAGCCCTCTCTCATCCAAATTTAGGGATATTCCTCAGATATATTCACCCGACATTTCTTCGGTCGGATTCTTTGTCTGGTATTTAATTTCTTCCAACTGGCTTGGTACTACTGCCAATAAGAGAAATTACCTAGGTTAATACCAACCTTAGAAATGCCTGTCACGGGCCTAAGGTTGATATCTCCCTCTTTGATCCCAGAGGTGCTGGGTTGACTTGTCGACTCTAGATGTGACTCCAGAACTTTGATTTTTCCTTGGATCGATTATTCTTTTGGAAGTTCCAATCTAGAACTCGTGCTAAGGGTACTTGAATCCCTTGTTCTAGATTTAGAGCCCTGTTCTCGACTACTCTCATTTTATTGATTACTATTGCTATCAACAGCGCGGAGGAGTAATGAGCTTGTTTCAATTTTGGTTTAAATTGATTTCGAGCAAGTGTACTCTATCGTGTGTAGCACGTAAGAGGCCAAGTACAAAATTTATATAATATCGAACTCAAGGGCGAAAGTGGGTAGCCGTATTTGAAAGATGTTTCACTCTATTAGAACTAATCAAATAGAGAGGGGTTTGTTTAACTAAAACTAACAACTAGGAAAGCAATTAAAGATAAAACATGTACAAATGTGATGGAAGATGGATGAAGGTAGAGCAATCTAAGAAGTATGCAAGGCAAGCAACACTCATGGAAAAGGCTCATGTAGACTCACACACACATGCATTGATAGTTTTCATGTTATGATATTAAGGGCACTCAAAGAGCGTCTACAATCCTCACTCTTTCTATAGGTACTTACGGATATTAATATACCAATATAGAGATAATATCACGATGAATTTTCTCTAGTAGGTAGAGACATTTTCCTAGTGTTCCCTCATCATATCAAACACTTTCACAAGTAATTATCAATAATGTCCTATCATGAGATTCTAAGCATATGAAGGTTATGGCCAAACTCCCCACATACTTAATATAGTCATCTCATGCAATCAATGATTCAATTAAACCACTAAGCATAATATTGGAATGATCATCCTAACACTATGAATAGAGAATTTAATCACACAAATCATACATAAAATGAGAATAAGCATTCATGATAGAAAATATTCATAATAATCATTTCATCAAACATGTGGTGTGTAAAATCTACATAATCCCTAACCAATCATATTGCTAGCTTCACATGAGAACTAGTCACTACAAATCATAATAAAATTAATACAATCCATGGCATGCTCCATTTGAGCCAAATAATGGAGAAAATAACAAAATAAAGGTAAGTTGGCTCCCCTTTGATGGTGAACTTTCTCCTCCTTGGTCATGCTATAATCTTCAACCAATGATGAATTCCTCTTCTTAGATTAGTGGATGGATGGATTTATGGATAGATTTGAGAAGACCAAGTGGATTGGATGGATGAAGTGAAGGGTGAAATAGATGGAGATGAATGTGTGTGATTTAGGTGTTTAGTGTGTGTGAAAACTGATCCAAAATGATTCCTCCTGTAACTTGTGGTCAAACATATATTTATACCCCCATGGAAGCTTCTAGAACGTGTGAAAATCATAAAACTGACTTTTGTCAGAACGCGGGTCGTGTGCAGAACACAGCCATACGGGTGGGCGTGTAGCGTTTTCGGATGACAGTACACGAACATCTCTAACAGGGGCGTGTTCGGTACATGGGGCATGTAGGAGCATCGCGTGTTGCGCAGTCTCACCATTTCGCGCATAACTTCTATATCCGATCTCCGATTTGAGTGATTCTTGCGCTCACACGATCCTCTCTTCTGTGGCTTTCCAAACACGTCTAGTATTGAGCTCCACAAGAATACAAAAAAATTACATAAATTGGATGTGTGTTTTTAAGCTTTGCTTTGGTCGTTCTCCCCGTTTCAACTCCGAATTGAGCTCTATTTTTTCCCACATCTTCTTTATCGTGTCTAGAATCTATTTTTACCTAAAAATCACACAAATTACACTAATTACACATTCTCTAAAAATTTATAAATATCGCACAATTAAGGCACTTATTCATGCAAATCACACATTTATCATTTCAAAGCACAAATCTCCATATCTTCATATAACACCACCAAATAATATACAAAATGAATAAAAACACACAAAAATATATAATAAAAGATACTAAAATTTAGGTGAAAACGACACCGATCAAGTGGCTCTCGTAATGACTCGAATAGACTTGCATTGTTGCGAATACAATCTCGTATGCGATTAGGCACTTTGGTCCGATCGCTCTAATTTTCCAGCACGCATTGCATTGAGTGCCAGATTCTCAAATTTTCTTTTAAGCAACTCAAAGTTGTCCATCAGGTGCTTTAAAACTGTCAGGATGAAGTCTATTTTAGCTTATTTCATCTCTCGTCAGGAAATCTGCCTAATCATTATCAACAGATTTAATAATGACAATATTAAAATCATAATATTGACATTCTGCTTACCATCTTAAAAGTCTAGCCTTTTTTGGTTTAGATTTAATTTTGTTTTTTAAAAAGGCTTTGACGCTCGTGTTATCAATTTTAAGGATAAATTTCTTCGCGAGAAGAAATATCGGTCATTTTTTGAACGTCTTTCGAACCGCAAAGAACTCCTTTTCATTAATGTGTCATCTCTTTGCTTCATTCTCTGCAAAGGGTTTGCTACAGTATCTGCAGGGCACTTCTTTTTTCGGTGTGAACTTAGTTAGAACCGCTACCCATCAATAGTCACTGACATCTGTGTAAAGTACCAGTTCATCCTCAGCATTTGGTATAGCTAACTTTGAGAGCTTCTTGCAAACCTTCTTTAGTTGTTTAATCATCTCTCGGTGTGATTTCTCCCATTTGAACTCAGCATCTTTCTTTAATGGATGACTGAACACCTTTCTGTATTGTGCTAGATTGTTGATGAACATTTCAGTAAAGTTGACAACTCCTGAGAAGCTCTGGAGTTGCTTCTTATCCTTGAAATTTTTAGAAAATCCTTGAACCTTTTCTACAATGTGAGGTTGTAGAATAATTCCGGACTCGTCGATCTCGACTCCAAGAAACTCGATCTGCCTTGTTGCTATTAATGCTTTCTTTTCAGAAAGCACCAATTCTTCCTTGTGACACACTTCTGAAAATATTTCCAAATGCGCCAAATGCTCCTTCATGTTTTTTGAGGCTATGAGGATCTCATCCACATAAACAAACATGAATGAGAAATAATCTTTAAAATAGATTATCCATCTTCCTTTGATATATCTAGGGTGCATTTGCCAAGCCCATAGGCTGTGAACTTCTTGCTTCATTCTTCCATCCTAATTTGGTAGAACCCAGATTTGTAATCGAACTTTGAGAATACCTTGGCATTCTTGATACAGTTGACCAAGTGTTCCCTACTTGGTATGTGGTATCCATCGAACTCCAAGATGTTGTTGATCCATTTGTAGTTGATCACAAGTCTCGGCTTTCCTCGCTTAACTTCTCCATAATTTCGAACCAGAAATCCTGTACTGCTGTATGGAGATACTCCTGGGGATATCAGCTTAAGGTCTAGATGTTCCTTAATTATTTGCTGCATATCCTTCCGATCTTCTGATTCATCAGGATAGGCTTGCATCTCACGAACTCATGCTCATTTCCTTCTTTCACTTTAAGAGAGGCTTTGAGTCCTCTAAAGATGTCTGTTCTTCGATTGTGACGTCTCTCTGTATATTTTCTCCCAAGCTTGCTTTGAGAAGGTGGATTATATCTTCCTTTAGTTTCTCCATCTTCCATCCTCCTCTAGTCTCGGTTCTCATTTAAAGGATTGCTTTGCCATATCTCCTTCGATTATTTATCTTTGGATGGCTAAGTATTCCTTCATCACCATGCTTGCTGCGAAATTTGATTGATATTTTTCTTTGTTCCCTAACAGAATATCTACTCCGGTGTCATGATAATATATTGGTGGAGTTTTCACTTTGTACCATGGGGTACGATCCGCTCCTCCAATCATGATTTCCACTTGTTTGATTCCTTTATTAAGGATTAGCACCCTTTGAGAGAAATCTTTACCTAGTACCGTTGGCAAATCTGGGCCTGAGCTTTCAGAAAAGACTCCTTCCTTTGTTGTGCAGATATCGGCTCCTAAATCAATGTATGTCGTAAAATACTCTACACAATGCTCTTTATATATCATCACGACGGTGATATATATTGAGAAGGGACTTGTGGCCATGGGTGGATCAGAGCTTATAACCCCGAGCCTCTACTAGTAAACCTTGTATCTTTTTCCCTTGACCGTAAACTCCATTCCATCTAGTAATCATTCCCAAGGTTTGTGATCCTCAAGAAACTCCAATCCCAGCACTAGTTGCTCTGGGAATCTTCTTGCTATCCCTTCTATTACCAGCTCAAGTTCTCCGAGTTTGAGCTGTCCTTGATACCTCCCAGTTGTTGATTGTTGGAGATAATATAAGACATCACAAGGAATAGAATTTATTTTTTTATTAATGTTAAATTTTACTTTGACTCCTCTCCATCCTTCTGGGCATTTCAGTTCACCTTTAGTTGTGAACTTTTCTGGCTCCTGGACTACCTCCACGATTGGTTTCTTTCCAAATTTTTTTGCTAATTATCATGTATTCTTGGAAAGAAATCCTTCTCTGCTTGAATCTGAGGCTGTCTTGCATGCTCCAGACCGGCTTATCTCTGATTCGCAAATCCATGTCGTGAATTGTGGTAACTTCATTATTTCTGGCCGAGTTGCGCATGCAACTTTCTCGAACACTTTTGGTATCTCAATATACTCCTTCATTTGGAATAAATCCAAATAATAGGTATTGGACAGAGCATATGAGATACTATAGGTGATAGAGTAAGGCATATTCCCTTCTTTCATCAAATCTTTATTTTTGAAATCTTGATGAAGGGTGAGTGCCCTACTGAAGTCTTTATCTGCCAGATTATAGGCAATCCTTGAGTATATGTAGGATGCCACCTTGCCTACGTACAGGTTTCCTGAGATTCCTCCCAGGAATGCATCTTTTGCATTCTTAATCCTCTTATCAAAGATTGCAATATCGATTAGTGTATTTATACCTTCTTTGAAAGTCGCTTTGATGAGAATTCGAATTGCTCCGATATGAATCCAAGACATAGTCTTAGCCATTTCTTATTTGAGTTTACTGAGCTCTCTCTTGATTTCATCAACAGGACTAGTTGCATTTCCATCACATTACTGTTCAGCACGAAAATTCGTACTTTTCATAGGCCGCTTTCATATGATTATTGTATTATTTTAATATTATTTGTGGAGTTTATTGCTTATTTCTATATTTTCTATAACTTCACGGGTATTGTTGAGATTTTGCAGATTTTAGGTATATTTTAGATTGGAATTGAGAACATATCATCAAAGGAGTTGAGAGTGTAATGTTCGTATGCTTGGTGTTGAGATGAATTAATTGATGAGGCCATGAGAATTAAATCAAATACTGAGCAAATCAATTCATATTTCATACACATTGATTTAAAAAATTGTGGAGAATTAGTGGGCCCGTGTAGATTAGTTGGTTGAAAATAACTATGTTACTAGTGGGCCATAGTGTTATTGAGGAAGGCGTGAGGCCCTTGATTCAGTCCAGCCCATCACTCGAGTCCATTATCCTACACGCCTCATGTTGGATTGTATACTAAAAGTCTAGATTTTTGTATGAACAATGTTATAACAATTAATTTGAAATGAGAATCATATGATCAAATGATTGCATCTTATAATTTATTTATATGTTCGATGCAATAGTCCACTTACTTTATACTATAGATAATATATTGTGCGACAACACGCGGAAGATCATATTATCGGTTTCCTTATAAAGTATAAACAGATGCTCACAACCGAGATAGATGGAGGCTCTCTATCGGGATGGTTGTAGTGTGGTTTGGTATTAGCTTGTCTTGGCTATAGAATCACATTAGTGAACTTGTGTGTATTGAGCAGGACCGCTTGAGATCGTTCGACTTATACTGACTTATAGGAGAACTTGATCTCAGTTATTATGGAAGTTCGTGCTCTTAATCCCTATACAATAACCTCGACACGTAGGGCAGTATGTATTTCTTTGATTCATCAATGGGTGAGATTTACATGTAATTAAATCAACAAACTCGATGAGTTGGGAAGTAGTGCTGTCTCTATGGTGTGCTGTTGATTGTAAAAGGAATCCGTGTCCATCATAGGTTGATGATGTCCCCTTGAGGAGCTCATAAGGATTATCATGTAAATCCTGCAGGTGGAATTTATTCCAGCATGATAATGAGGTTGAGTGGTACTACTCTTGGATGAGATATTAATTAATTGAGTTGTCAGTTACTTAAATTAATTAATGGACATTGTATATCTTAAACATGGGGAGACTAACGACCTCATAATAAGAAGGAGCCCAAAACGTAATTTTGGGATTGGTACGGTAGTGCAATAATAATATTTTAGTGGAATATATTATTATTATTGGACTTAAGTATAAGCTTTGGGCTAAGCTTGGATACTTAAGCCCAATGGAGGCCCAACCCAATTTCTCCTCCTGGTCCCTGCTGTAGCCCATGTATATAAGTCACCTCAGCTTATCTGAAACCCTAATCGAATCTAATTCATTATTCACGTGTGATGAGGGTTGAGAGCAGATTGAGTAGGTCTCGTAGATCGTCGCCCACACGACGTCGAGACCGGACTTGGGACATACAGTAGAAGATCAGAAGGTAGTTTGCTGCTGTTGTTCGCGACCTTGCGAAATTTGTGAAAATTCGTACAGTGCTCAGAATTTGATGATCAATATTTTGACGGAAATCCGTCGAAGAGAGGATCGTTTGAGCGTAAAGATCACTCAATTTCGACATCAGACGAGGAAGTTATGGCCATTCTCGTGGGACTGCGCAGGCTGCCTTCGAGAATCAATCTTCATCAACATACCTTGGTGAACGGTAATCGTTTCTATGATTTATTGCTTCCGCTGTGATAGAAACGCATGATATTCTAACGAGTCACGTTAACCAAACGATCCAAGTGCCAACACCTCACTCCCGGTCCAGCGTGAAAAGAGAGAGGACGCGAAGAAGCAGAAAAAAAGGAACGAAAACAGAAGCAGAACACACGCATCGCGACTGCACGCGAGAACAAATCCATCGCACTTCATTCCCACTTCATCCAAAATTTCACCCATTCACTCCATCATTCCTGTGTATGCCATTCAAGGAGGGGAGATCATACAATTGGAGGAGACGGAGAGAAGAGCATCAACAATTCTTCAATCCAGGGTTTTTAATTTCAAACTCAATTTCTTTCCAATTAATATGAATTGTGGTAAGACTATTCTTACACCCATGGAAGTTGCTTGTAACTCCATGGGGTAAACACTTTTTGTAGTTCTAGGGCTTAGATGGATTAAGTTACTTTTTAATTTGATACTTGATGATGGTTCAAAACTTATAAAATATTTATTTGCTTTTTCTATGATATTCATTGAGACTATTTAATTTAATTTGTGTAACGTTTGTGGTTATTTCATGATATTGACCAATACTTGAGATAATTATAACTTGTGTGCATGATTGAATTATTTGGTTATTTTGTATAAGTTAAAGTAATTGACTTGATTCTTTAGCTTATTAGACATAGAAATTGTGATGGGTATTATTGATATTGATGAATTGTCATATTAGTAATATTCAGGAAATTAGGTAATAAAATTATAGTACCTAAAAAGGGAACACGTATTAGTTCTAGTACCTGACGAGGGAGAGAATAATTTAGTAAGTACCTAGAGAGGGAGATAAGATTATTAACCTAGAGTCCTAGGAGATGCACCAGATAAATTACTAATTTGCTTAGACCAAATAAGTGGATTAGTAAAGTTTAGTGACTCTTCCATAAGTATCTATAGGAATTGAATCCGACTATCAAAGTATTGAATTAATTAGCTTAATTCAGAACCCCTAGAGCTACTATTTCTCTTTCTTGAACTTCCATATTTTATTTAATTGCTTTTATTTAATTTTGAAAGTATTCATTAGTTTAATATCCATCTAAACAATTGAATTTGTCACATGTCTTGTTTGGTTTAGTAATTTTAGAAGATAAATAATTTACCGTGCCTAGGATTCGATATTAAAACTTGATTGCCTGCTGCTACAGTCGACATCCCTACACTTGGGGATTTATTTGTGTGCACTCGAAAACCCACAACAATTACTCATGAGTTCCATTGGGATGGCAATTTTCCCTTCGGTCACCTTATATATGATGTTATGCTTTCTCTTTTTGAAGCTGAGAAATAGTTCTATTCGTCCCACGGTAAATCCATCGTATAGATTGAGTCTTGGATCCTCCTTCATGATTCTCATAAGAGTCCTATGAGAAATGGATGTCTGGAAAAAGAATTTAGACATGTCCTCTTGCATCTACTGTCTGAAATCTTCTTCTTTACTTCGACTCATCTTTAGAAGATTCATCTAGACTAAGGTATTCTTCTTCGTAGATGCTCTCATCTGAAGGTATATTTTCAAACTGATATACATGTACCAGGTCTTGGAAATAAGAAGCTTCCTCCATTTCTGGAGTGGTTTCAAACTGTCGCACTCCCTGCTTTTGGTTTTCTGGGCAGTCCAGTGAGATATGCCCCCTTGCTCCACACGCGTAGCAGTTACAATCCTTGAATCTTTCATTGACTCGTGTGTCTGCTCTTCGTAATGCCTTTCTTGTGGGAGTTCTTCCTACACTCTTCTGGTTTGATCCTGAGGATGATGCTTAACTTCTTGAACTCCATCTGGATGGTCCAGACCTTTGCCCTGATTTAAAGCTTCGGGCCTTTTGTTGGGACCAAAAGGATCTTGGTCTTCTGGACCTCCATCCTCCGCTTCTTTGTGTGTAAGGATGATTTTTCTTCATCCTTTTCTGCTTCCTTGGACTTCTTCCAATGATAGTTGGAAGATCATTATTCTCACAACATAAGGGTACTGTCTTGTTGATTCCCCTTAATCTCTTGTAGTTTTGTGTAGTGATGCCTAATGACACCACTCTGCAATCTTGGCTTTGAGGAAGGACATTCTCCTTGCTATCGAATCCAGTTCGCATGTTTCATATTCTCTTATCAATATTTCTCTTCATGGGCTTGGAATTTTGACAAAGAATATGTGGAATACTTCATCCTCCTTCACCTTTGATTTCCATCTATACTTGGTGAAGAGTTTGATGTACTCGTCTACGTGACAGATGTCAAGTAGTTCTAGGCTATATAGGGCATTCCTATACTTCTTCTTCTTTTCTTCTTCTATTCCCTCGAAGTAGCCTACTCCGATGAAGTGGATCTTGAAAATCTTGGCCATGCGATCAACAATATTGTTGAGTTATTCGCCCTCCATAGCCTCCTTCTTGACTTCGTCTGAGAGCTCCTCCCAGTCGCACTTTATTGATCCTTCCAGGCTCGTGGTTAGGAATCTTATGAACCCTTCTTTATCCAGCTCCAGTGCACCTATTGCGGTCTTCATTGCATTTGTCCACTCATCGATCAGGATCTCTCTATTCTTGAAGTCTAGAGTGTTAAGGTTTAGGATCAACCTGTATGGATTTATCGGTTCCAGTTGAGACTGACCATATGGGGTGTTGTGTAGATTAGATCCTCGAACTCGGCTTGCTCCCGTTGATAATCCCATTGCCTTCATCTTGAAGTTTCCTTGTTGTTGGGTTGTCTCTTCCTTCCTTTTTTTTGGGATTCCATGTAATCCTGAAGTTCCTTCATTTTGGCTCGAATCATGTTGTATTTGCGGAGCCTGCGACTATTGTTGTGAGCTTGAAGCTTCTCCCATATTCATCTTTAGATCTACAATTGATAGTTCTTGAAATGACTCATATAGATCTCGTAGATCTTCCAGATTTGCTCTTTCTATCCGGGGATGTGGATTCTCTTCGAATGATAGTAATCATCTTCTCGCTTTCGGACTTTGGCCTTGTGACCTCTGTCGTCTTCCCCTTTTTGTATAAAAGGGGTTCTATTTCGAAGGTTGCTGGCAACCTTCCTCCTTGTTTTCTTCCTGTTACCTTGGTTTCCAGGAACTCTATTTGTCAGCTCTTTGATGAGGTTGAGTTGTTTGCTCTGCAGTGTCTCCACTTTTTCCATCTTGAGGTTGATTTCAAATATTATCTTGGACATATTTTGGCAATATTCTTGAAAGAATTTCACCTTCTTCTGTAATTCTCTAAGATTTTGGTTTATCTTAGAGTTATCTGCCTCGATCTCCTTCCACTCTGTTATTCTGTCCAATGTGAAAAGTGATAGGGCTTGCAGATCTCTCTTGGCCCCTGGTTTGATTGTCTCTTCCATTGTTTGTGTTTGGGAACACGTCCATTGATCTCGATGAACTTCAGAGTTTCACTATGTTTCTTGATACTTCTTTGGAGTATCTTATCTCCATCTGGCGACCTTCCTCCAGATGTTTCTCTTTGGTGTGGTTAGCACGGGCATCCGCTAGTTTCCACCTTCGGTCAAGACTATCCCAGAATCGATCGGCGTTCTCGTATTCATTTTTCATAGATTGTCTATACAACACATTATAATATTGCTGTATAGAGCTACTTGTTTCATCATATCCAATAGGCCAGAAGTCTCTGTTGCTCCAGCTTTGAACAGGGGTAATAGTCATGTCACTCTCGGATGTCGAACTTTCATTCGGATCCATGTATCTTTGAAACTCTCCTCTCGTTAAGTGATATAAGTTTATAATAATTTTTTTTCATTCATAAATAAATAAACCTAGGGCTCTGATACCATTTTGAAGCGCGGAAAGTAGAGATAAATCTGGCTTAAAGTAGGTGGAGTATAATATAAATTCTGACTTGAGACTATTTTTGCACATTTTGGGGTCAATATTGTAATTTTACATTTTTGGTCCCGCTAACATACCAGAATATTCTGTTAATTCTGACGAAATTTTAAAGAAAAACTTCAACGGGACCAAAATTGCAGGCTACGGGACCATTTCTGCAAGTGACCTTCTCCAATGGGACCAATTCTGCATTTACCCCTTCCAAAATATTATCCTAACAACATATTTAAAGTTGTCAAATTTGTCTATCTTTTACTTGAGAGTATTTCAATCTACTCACTAAAATTTTGGGAAAAAACAAAAGTTTTTTAAAAAGTTGAGAAAAAAAAGAATGTGACCTAACAAATTTAGTCAACAACAACACAACACCAAAGGTTTTTAGTGTTAAATGACCACCTCACAAGCAGACAGTGTTAATTTTTACCTCAGGACTTGTATGTGGGATTTTCTCATAAATGGGTGCAGTGAAGTTTGAACACTGGACCTTTGTTAGGCCTGAACTCTAATACCATGTTAAATAACCATCTCGTCTAAAAGTATTAAACGACACTTCTCTCTATCAACTTAAACGTTTAGATGAAGCGGTCATTTAAAAATTAGAAGAGACTTGGGACGCCTCCCATTACTGTTAGTGTTGAGGATAGTTCCAACTTTGGGATCAATTAATTTTGAACTTCTTCAATTAGAATATTAAAGTATTGGGGATTTGTCCTAAAATTTTTGATTGGGAATGAGATTTGGAAATGGAAAAAATATTAATTTTGCTCCTTTAGGATTGGTCAAATCCAATTTCATTCTTAAGGATTGATAATTTTTCAAAAGTGGTTTTTCGGTGTCCGAAATTAGTCATTTTAGTCCACTTTTGGTCATTTTCAGTCCATTTTTGGTGAGAAAATGACCAAAAGTGGACTACAAGGACTATTTTCGGACACCGGAGGATCACTTTTGAGAAATTAATAATCCTTATGACTGAAATTGGATTTGATCTATCCTAAAGGATCAACATTGATATTTTCCCATTTGGAAATTAAATTACATTTGGAATGAGATCTGAAGAGTAAATATCAATTTTGGTCCTTTAGGATATGCCAAATTCAATTTCAGTTCTAATGATTGGTAATTTCTCAAAAGTTGTCCTCCGGTGTCGTAAACTAGTCCTTTTAGTCCACTCTTGGTCCTTTTTATGGCGGAATCCGGCAATTTTTCGGCGAGAGTTAGTAAATTTCAGCGAGAAAATTACCAAAAGTGAACTAAAAGGACTAATTTCGGATACTGAATGACCACTTTTGAGAAATTACCAATGCTTAGGACTGAAATTGGATTTGCCCTATCCTAAAGGACCAAAATTGATATTTTCTTGAGATCTAAACAAATCAGTTTGGAATTATATTGTAAATTATTTGGAGGCTTTTTTTTATATTTGATTATTATAAATAAAAAATACTCCAATATTTGGAATATATATATATATATATATATATATATATATATATATATATATATATATATATATTTTTTTTTTTTTTTTTTTTTTTTTTTTTGTTAACTTAAAAAACAAAATGATGTGGCAAAATTATTTATCCAATTTTACTTTAACATACAGCGAATGCCGGATTTCCCCAATATGAGACATCATGTGCTACACAGCAAAATTTTTTTGGTTAAAATTCTAATTTCCAAAGTTTAAAGTTAAACAGTAGTTGATTATCAATTTACTTAATTCAAAATAGTTTCATGGAATTTTTTTAAAATAATCTCGTAACTTATAAATTATCACAAAAATAGTTTTTTTTACTTAATATGTCTAACTTTTTTTAAATTCTATGAGGCTAAAAAAAAAAACGACACTTAATCAATTAATAATAATTTCACAATATATTTTAATTTTGAATTATTTATCATTTTCAATACAAATAACTTACATAATAATAATAATAATAAATACGAAATTAATCTAAAAGTAAGTCAATTTTTTATTTTTTATTTTAAATATCTCCATATACATATAGTAACCGTGAACCGTGAGTTTCATTATGGAATTAATGAAGTATCTCTATTAGTATTATGTATACATTTAATCATTTTTAAACTATACCTCGATATCTGAAATTGATTTCTTGTACTATAATATTTAATTTAATCTCTTGTACTATTTGATCTTGTTTAAAGGGACGGCTCAACTTCTTCAGTGGTCCTAGTCCTAGACGGACCACAAAATTAAGTTTCTAATGTTGATACGATGCAATAAATAAATAATGCAATAAGTAATGATTGTAATAAATCTTTGTTTTTGTATAAAACTCTTAGCAAATGAATATTAAATTTAGAGTTTAACTGCGGTGAACCTGTTACATCGATGCACCTACATAATCTCAATAGTTAGATTAGATTTGTATTTAATCTTCACCATTCAATCATATAAAATAATTAAAAATAAATTTATTAACTACCACTACCCCTCAATTTTACCATATAATTCTGCAGGTGCACTGGTGCACCAGGTGTACCTCAGAATAACCCTTAAATTTATTATACATTAAAATATTTAAAACCATTTGATTATTGATATGTACTTAATTCCATGAAATTATAGATGTTCCTCCCGACAATTACGATTCAAAATATCAAGTTACTCAGTCATGTTGTCTTTCTCAAAAAAAATTTATAGTTAACCACACATATAGAAAAAAAAATATTGAGTGTTGTCTTTCTCAAAAAGAAGAATTATAGTTTATTACTAGAGTTTGAAACTGTCTCGTTGTCTGATCATTTCACTTTTTTTATAGTTAAGCTTAATTGTTGTATTGATCCCACAAAATTTTTGAAAAAACAATTTTATCTCACATATTTAAATAAAAATAAGTACATTAGTTTAATTTAGTTTTTTACTAGAAATTGATTTAGTCACATGCAATTTCGAAAGGTGTAAAATTAAATTAATTTTTTTTTAATTTTCTTAATTTTCGTGGAAACATTTCGAATAAAATAAAAATATTTGATGGCCACACCTAAAAGCTACATCAAACATTCAACCAGAAAATTCCAAAAAAAATTTCAAGTGATCGACATGCGTAATTTCTACTATTTTAAAAAATGAATCTTTATAAACTTATATTTGATTTTTATTTTCTGTTTTCATTTTAACTCTAAAATATTGTAATTATTTATTATTTAACCTTTTTTCTCTTTTAGTTTAAATTTATATTAGGTCTATTTATTTATTTTGACTTCTATGTATTAAAAATATATAAATGCTCTTATTTCATCTCTAGATCTAATCATATTTGAAATTTTAATTATTATTATTATTTTTTGTTTTTTTAAAATTTTCCTATGAATTTTAAATTATGAAGTATTATTAATTTATTTCACTTTTAGTGATATTAAGGATTTTACCCCTCTCCCCTCCTCCTCCTTATTATTATTTAAAAAATGTAGTGTATATATACAAATATTAATGTTTACTTTTTTCCTAAATAATTTTTTTAGTTATTTTTATAATATTTTTAATTAAAAATATTCTAAATAAATATATTATGATATATTTATATTATAATTAATTTTATTAAAAAGTTACTCCCTCATATTTTTTAATACTTTCCATTTTGAGTCGTACCAGGTATTTTTAAACATTCCATTAATATTAAAATTACATTATACATTTTATTTATTTTTTACAATTTATTCATTATTTTCAGTAGCTTTATTTACCTTTTCTCTTTAAATTATTCAACTTAACTCTACTTTTTTATATATTATACACCTAAAAAATAATTATTTTTACACACATACGTATGCATAAATACCTAGGATAGAGGGCGTATTTTTATTTTACCAAAGCAATGCATCTATATCGAAAATCAGTTAAAAAAATTATTAAGTGCATGTCTAATAATTTTTCATCGACCTGCTCTTGGATAGATATAAAATTTCATTAATATTAATATCACTTTATATTAAAAATATTATAACATTTTATCTGTTATACTATGTGGCGGTGTCTCATATAATTAAATGGTAGCCAATAATTAATCCTTTTGACACTAAATTTGAAAGTGGGGACGCAAGTAATATTGTTGTAAGAAAATACAGAATAAATTTATTTAATAAAAATCGAAGTAGTTCAATTCATAAATGCGAAGATAAAATATTTATAAGAATTAGTAACAATCATAAATCTTAGGAAGCATAGTGTTATGATAGACGGTTAAGAAAGCACATACACAAAATAATTGATAGCATTAAATTAGATGTAACACTCCCAATTAAATGTTGTAAGCTTTGAAATTAATTAATGAATTTATAGCTTCTCTATTATGGAGTCCATACATAGATACTAATGAATACACACGTTTTCGTCCTGGACATAGCTCAAGTAGTAGATGGGAGGGTGAAAAGACCTTCCAACTAAGCTTGATTGCTGCAAGGTGGGGTTCGAATCCTGCATTTGGCATGGATTTGGCACCCTGCAAGCACAAGTTAAACAGTGAGCCCTCTCTATAAGTCACTTGAGGCGCATCCTGCGATTTACCTCCTCCACCAATTCCCAGGGCAGGGGCGGTGGGGCCTCTAATGGTCGGGTTACACCATTTTAATGAATACACACGTTCACACCCCCCCCCCCCCCCCCCCCAATTTAATCGACACATAGTTTTACGTAATTAAATTTCGAGTAGATACACTTTATACCCTGAAATCATATTCATATAATTAATTTGAGTAGTATGCAATAATTATTAATTAATGGTCAACTTCATTCGTGCCCTCTTTTATGAACTACGTGGATTCATATGATACGATGCCATGCATGCTAGGATATCTTCTAACATTAACTTTACCGGAAATTAAAAAATATAATATTTTATTCCAAATTCAACTTCACACCTTCATAAAAGGAAAAATCAACTAACTAACATCCCTCTAACATACTTTAATTTCAAATTTGTTATCACCTTTTTAATACACATAACATACTTTATCATTTATTTATTACTCAAAAATGCTATAATACCCCCAAAAGTTAGTCAAAAAATGATTTTTCTTAAACCCCGTATCTACTAGTAAATGTGAAGATGAATTTGGGACGAAGAGAGTAGTAAGTTGAGAAATATTATAATATTTAATATGTAGTTGGTAGTTGTATTAATATTGTGTGTGGGCCCTATGTAAAGTAAATAATTGTTTTGTGTGGGTTCCACTTAAAAAAATAGAAGAGTTAATATCTTATAAACCAAGTTTTTATCATAAATCCTTGTAAATCATGTGGTCCCTTTAATTCCAACACCCTAGCAATACATAGGATATAAGATGGAACTATTGGGTTTACACGTACCGTGAACCCGGTTTACGCGAAAAAAGAAATGTAATCTTAATTTAAGACAAATTAAAATAAATAATGTAAATCTTAACGGAAGAGGTATATATTCAAGAAATTCTAACTCATTATCTTTGGATCGTCCTTTTGCTTCAAATTTGAACGAATATAATTCTAATACTCCTCCATTCTGAATTAAATGATACCTTTATTATTACACGTAGATCAAGAAAAAATAAAAAATTGGCGTGATGATGTATGAAAAAGAAAATGGTAAAATAATTTAACAGAATAAGATGCATGATTTTTTTTTCTATTTCACAATTCATGTCGCATATATCCATCTAGAGTTTTTTTTTTTAATTTTAAATTTGGATGTCTATATTCTGGACATGCATTTTTTTTTTCATTATCAAATGTAAATTCTTGTGGCATTTTCTTAGACACAGCTCTTTTATGAGACGGGTATTTTGTGAGACGATTGTGAAACATGTCGACCTTATATTAAAGTATGTTTATTATGTTTAATTATTGTTAAAGTATGTCAATAATGAATCATATTATAACACCCTAAAATCATACTCCCTCCGTCCATCCTCAATGTATTCATTTATTTTTTGCACGTGGATTAAGGAATATTATTATTTTATGTGTAGTAAGTAGTTGTATTAGTGGAGGGTGAGGGTCCCCTATTTTATTTGTATTAGTGGAGGGTGTATGTCATATAGTCCAAAAAGAAAAATGGATCGATTAAGGATGGATGACCCAAAATGGTAAAATTGATAGATTGACAGTGGACGGAGGGAGTACTTTAATTCATTATCCATCCTATTTTAGAAAATACTACTCCCTCCGTCCCGGAGAAGTTGACACATTTACAGAGAGTAGATGTGTCAACTTCTGTGGGACGGAGGGAGTATATTTTAACAACTATTAAGTATACTTATCTATATAACAGACATACTTTAATATGTCTCACAAACCGTCTTATATATATATATAAATAATGTCTTAGACTTTGTTTTTTTTTTTTACTAAAGTATGAGATTTAGAATGATTTTGGTCGGATATTTTCCAGTTAAACGGGTTTAAATAAATGTAATGACTTCGTGTGTGTAAACTTGAAAAAGTGTACTTGAAATGTAAAAATAATCAAATATATTGAAACACCATCAACATGGAATAATTATTGGAGAGTCAATAAATTGTACGATTAGATATCTATTACTATATATAATGAGCGTTGAACATGCTAGTGGCCAGTTTCGTGCAAGTTACCGGTAAAAAAGTTCTCACACGTGGCTACAGCATAAAATACTCTCCCTGCCAACACCTCACCTTCTCTATTCCACTTTCCTTCTTACTTTTCTTCTGTCACTTTTTTTGGCGGTGGTTTCCTCTCTTCTCTCCTCAATTTGAAATCCCCTGTTCTTCCATATTTCCCTTTCTGCTAATCTCCGCGCCGGCATCAACCCAACCGCTCATTTTCTCTGGTATTGGCACTCTACTCTGTTTCTTTTTTGATTGGTGGGTGATTCGGTGAAGTGGTGCAAGGCTGAGGAGTGGCGGCGAAAGTTCCATGGGTGAGGTTATTATTACTATTCATATTGTTATTAATATTATAATTGTGATTAATTTTAAAATCGTGGTCAGAGAAATGTGGGTGATAGTGTGGTAGAATTGCATGGCCAATTTTTATGTTGGGTAGTTCTCATTTCTCATTTAATGGTGATAGTTCGTCTGATTTTTTCGCCACTATTTAGTTTTCCCCACAAACATTATTCATATCATATACGATAGATCTACTCTAGAAGGTGCTAGGGATTATTTATTGCCATCAAGAATTTAGGTCTGCTTTACTAAATTTATTCCGACAGTGAATTGCCTGAATATGTGTTCATTGCATTATCATTTCTAGCAAACTGTTGGCTGATATAGTTGCGGCAAGGATTACAATTTGTATTCAGTTGCTCAACACTTCACTAAACTATCGTTCATGCATTTGTTTCAGACTTTCTTCTCTTGTGTTGAATAACTAAAAAGGATCCTTGATTATCTTTTATGAAGCCTGGAACGTTTATGCTCTGCCTCAAAGTCCACAGCTTTTCAAGCAGATGTTAATGGTCTCTGGTTTTGATAAATACTATCAAATAGCAAGGTACCATGGTTATTTGGTGGTTTGGTTGGATTATACTTCTCTTTTTCAATTTCCTGCTATGTGTGTTGCACGCTACTCTTAGTACACTTATTTTTCTGCCTCTAAATGTGCTGCTTCTCTTGCTGCTGTTTTATTCTCTCTAAATAGTATAATTCTCTTATAGTTCATAGTTCTTATAATTGTGATTTTATCATTTTGTGTTCCGGATATAAATTTCATGAATTATTCAATTCATTACCATTTTCTTTATTTGTTTTTTTGGTGTTGTCGAGTAAGATGATCACAATAAATGCCTTCAAGAAAAAGCAATGAGAAACATAGTCAATCTTGCACGTATCAATTTGTTTTTTACTTTCTAGAACTTTTGAGTACAGGATTGGTAAATGGTAACAAAAGCCATTCTTTCTCTTCTTTGCTGGAAATTAAGTTGGGATTTGATGTGCTTGCAAGTTATTTTCAAGTTTCTATTTAGGTTGAGCTCCTTGCAGGTTGTTTAGGTTTATTGGTGTTGTCCGCACTGCTAGGAAAACTGGGAAGTCGACACCTATTATCCTCAGGCTATAAAGATTTATGAAGGCACCTAAATATGAGCTTGGTGGTTGTATTATCTGCAGCAGGTTATGAGTTTACATCGCAATTGTTTGCTTTTTGGTGAATTAGTAGCATCTTTATTTTGTTGCCCCTTGAGATTTTTATTGAAACTGGTTATTAGGGTCCACTCATTGTTAAATAAGTTCTACTACCAAGATATTTCAGCATACAAGGAGAAAGAATGGCGTCTGTCTGAATTTTTGTTTAGTGTTGACCCAAGATTTGTGAGCTTAATAAATTTTTTGAATAATTCAAACAAGTATGTGTGTGTATCTCACATATGCCATGGCAAGAATAGTCCTTGCCTGAATGATGATTGCTTTATTCTCCATTCAATTAAGTTTTTGAGAATTCCTTTGACTCTTTAGAGGATGCTTGTGGCAGTGTATGCGTATGTATGTATAGACAGTGGCGGACGCAGGAATTTTGAACAAGGGGGCATGTGTCATAAAGTTTGTCTTTCATAAAAACAAAGTGGGCATAAATCCTCTTTATTTATGAATTTTAACAATAATTATTCACTTAAATATTATAAACTCTAAAAATAAAAATTAAATCTTAAGAATAACGAGATATAAACAATTGAACAATTGAAGTGAATGTAATTAATTATATAGACTTTTTTGGAAGAAATACTTATAATATAGTAATATATACATAAATTGAATAAGAAAAATATTATAAGAATCATTATTAAAAATAAAACTAATAATTTAACAAAAGAATAGGAATGAGAAATTTATAATAAAATACACATGAGATAATTCCAATATGTATGGCCTTTAACAATATATGGAATAAATGTTGATTGCTTCGAGATTCTTACATGGGTTTTGCTCTTCCTTTTAGTTGTAAGAGTGCTGCCTAGATTAAAATTCTTGGCATGACACGATACTGTAATTGCAACTTATATGTTCAACTGTAATATGTTTGGGCCTGTTAATCTAATTATGAATCAACCTATGAGAGCTACTCTTAATTTTTATTCATCACTAACCCTTCATGCTCACATTCATTTGGATTTCACAAAGGCTATGGGCTTTGTGCAATTGCAGAATTAGGAACATAACTAAACGTTGGATGTACCTATGCACTTCACTTCGTAATTGTTTATTCACTTATTCATTCATTGTTTCGATTTCTTGAGTAAGAATATGACTGCAAACCTAAAACATTTGCATAATGTGATAATGCATACAGATTTAGGCATTGTAAAATCATAAAATGTTAGATTGTAGTCATCGAATAATTGGAATCGTAACTCTCATTTTGTTAACCCGAGTCTCACCTCTATTTTCTTTTGTTTTGTTGGAATTTGTGTTTGGTTGTGCAGATGTGCAGATACGCAACCCTTTAATATGAATTATGAACCATATCAGAAATTATATATAAAAAGAAAAAGAATATGAAAGAAGGCTCAGATGTGCGGTTGCCACCCACTAACCTTTCACTAAGAGATATGGTTTGCCTGAGGATATGTGATAGAAGGGGAGGTGTGCGCAACTTCTTCCATACAGGGCTGGGAGATGATGAATGTAGCATTAGCGTGGATCTTGAATTCCGTCATGGTAATCCTACCTTTTCTAAACTCTTTAACAAATATAGTAAGCCTGTTGCCTGGCAAATTGGCTTCTTCAGCAGCATGAAAAGGTAAACAAATCACATTTCATAGGGATCAAAGTGTACTAAAGAGGTGTTTGTCAGTGTTAAGACAAAAAAAAAAAACAGCATATGTGACCTCTGCTTTAAGTTGTACTTATTCTAAGATACTCTACTAAGTTTCACCAAATTCCTTGCTATTTGCTCCTTTATCTCTCATCTTTTATTGCCTCATGCTCTGTCTCATTAATTATCCATGGGAAATATAACTTTAAGCAGCATATAAAGAATGTAGAGCTTCCCATCCACATTTTCTTGAAATTCTCTGTTGATTTGGTTGTTTGTTAAGTATAAATAAAAAAGGTCAACAGAAATGTGGATGACCTGCATTGTTCTTATAATCCTATTGATATTTCTTGCTGGATGCTCATCAGTTTATGCATCACCTACTGTTAGTGAGTACACATATTTACACACAATTACACTCGAGTTGGCATTATTTCTTAAATATTTTTCCTTTTCCTTTTTATAGGCGTACATTTGTAGAGATTGTTTGTGGGGTTGTCATAGAAGTTGTCTCCACCATTTCCAAGTGGTTGTGGTTGTGGTTGCTGAAATCGACCACCAAATCAGGTAAAGATCACTTTTAAAAAACCCCACACGTCACGAATGCCTCTGTTTGAATTTTCCTTTTGGGAAAAAATAAATAAATAAATTGTCTCTTTTCCAGCCGTTTGATGATGAAATTTGAAGGTGAGTATAGCGTTGAGACAATGTTTAATGTAAGTAAGCTTGGAATTGAACCTCGCTCAGTGAAGATCTCACCAGATGGCGATGTTTTCATTTTGGACCTCAGAGTAGCAACATTTACAACATCCCAACTCCGTTATCTCGATGTGAGTTGCTCTATATTTCATTAATTATGTATAAATAAAGAATAATGATAATGGCTTGTCTTATATTTTATTAACTTTTCTATGTTTTTATCCAAAGAGAAATAATTAATATTCCCTGGCTTTCAATCATGACTTTACTTGTTCTACTTACTTCTTTTAAAGCAACGACAAAGTAAAAAATTCTCGTTATTTTGCTGTGGTTTATGATTTTGCTTTGTTTCACATTTTGTGGGGTTGTATTTTGCTCACACTGTGTTTGTGAAAACTAGAATATTCATCTTATTTGGTTCATGATATCCTTTAGAAGTTCACTACGGAAAAACAAATTGATGAGCTCTAGAAGTTTGTTTAACAGGTTTCTAACCCAGGTTTACACATGTCCTATGCTGGTTTTGATATATGGGAGCTTTTCAATGTTCGACAATTATTACTAAGTTCGGCAAGGGAATTACTGCAGATACAGCCACCCTAGATGTGGAGACTGAATTTAACAATAAATCATTCGTCAGGTGCTGCATTCCATGACATCAAATGTGGCGTTGGAATGGGATAGTAGGTTGATAGGGTTAGAAGATTACATAAAGCACAGGTGAGTGAAAGCTTAATGGTTCCTCGCAGTGCTGCTGCAGATGAAGGCTATATCTGTATTTTGGAGAACTATTATTAGTGACTATTATTTATGTAAATGTTTAAACAATCATACTCGCAACATTTGATTACTACAAATATGGGTATCACTTGTCATAAATGAATTAAATTGTCCCTAAGATACGGCTAGACACTTAAGGTTAGACACCTCACGAAGTGAGGTGTTGCATCTACCTAGTATAAGTATTATAGAGGTATAATATGTGTGTGCGTTTTTTTAATTATCAAAAGCTTACGCAATTATTAATTTATGATATTAGTAATTAGATTATATAAATGATGTTAACGTTTTGTCTATTTCTAACGTAATTTTATTTTTAATGGTATTTATGCAAGTTGAATGCATGAGTGGCCATGCTATAAAATTTGAATTTCAGATTGCTATAAATAAATTAATTGAGTTAGTTTCTATTATTTGAGCTTATGTAGTCAATATAGGGTTTAAAAGAAGAATGAAGTGAATCAAACATGCATTAATTGAGTTAAGTAAAAAGTAAAACTAACTCCAATTATTTGTTAAGGTATATATATACTCTCCCCGTTCCGGAAAAGTTTGCGCTCCCTTTTCGGCACGGAAATTAAGAAAGTGATAACTTTTAGGGGGTATAATGATATTTTTTTTAATAATTATATGATAAAGTATGTTAGGTAAAGATGTTTTTTTTTTGTAAATAAGATGTATGGGGAAGGGTGATTATTTTTTACTTTTTGTTTTTTTTTGAAGATGCAAACTTTTGTGGGACAGCCCAAAATGGAAAGTGTGTCATCTAAAAGTAGACGGAGGGAGTATATAATATCAGTGTTTATTATTTTGAGGTGTACTTACATTTCAGACGAAATTACCTCGTATTAATAATACAGATTTTAAAACTTCATCAATTCCTGTTATAATACTATTTTTATCCTAAGGATACATGATTTCGAATTTTAATTTTTAATGTTACGATTTTTTTTTCTTCAAATTTTAACGAATTTAAGAGAACATCGTGAACATTAATTAGATAGAGTAATTTTGGGCAAGGTGAGAATGTCTCACAATGTCGATTTTAGCTTTACTTACCTTTTTATTAGTAATGTTATTACTTTTATTTTAAATGTTATCATTTTTCATTTATATTTTATATTCCATACATTTTATTTAAAAAAAAGCATCTCTACTTAACATACTTTATCATTTATTTATTATAAAAAAATATCATTATATCCCTAAAAATTATCACTTTTTTAATCTCCGTACCGAAATTGGGGGTGCAATCTTTTGTGGGACGGATGAAGTACTTTTCATTAATTAAATTAAATATATCACGTTTCATTGAAATGCTTATGACTTTTTATATCTCAAACGATTCTTTACCTAATTAAATTTTGGCCAAGGGTATTACTTAAAAATGAATTACCTTACAATTGATCTCAAATTAAGTACTAACCCATAGTTAAACTCAAATTTGAAACATTGCTTTTGTTAATGTACCTAATTAAGATTTTTGCATTAATTTATTTCAATCATAGAATTTGTTTAATTATTTAGATAGTTTACGGAACATAATCCTTAAGAATAAAAAACATTATAATTTCTTTTTTATATAATATGTTAAGAATTAATCATCTTTAATCAGTGGGTATATATGTGTCAATATCAAGTAGTATATACCCCGTCCCAACCTATGCTTTACCATTTCTGTAGACGTGTAGTTTAAAAGTTGTTTTTTTTATAAACTTTATTGACTTTTATATGGTAATATAATATTTTTAAATAATAAATAAATTAAAAAATATGTTATACAGGTTAGGTGAGAAGAATAAATTTGTAATTAAAATATACTTTTAGGGATAGAAATTGATGTGATGTTTTCTTTTTTGAATGACGAAATTTAATGTATAAAACAATATGAGACACGAAAACAAAAAGTGTAAAATTTAAATTAGGATGAAATATTTATTATGTTAAAATATAAACTTTTCTGAAAATTTTTAATATTTTTCTTCTTGCAACGTGAAACAAAAGAATTCATTAAAAAAAATATAATTTTGAAAATATGCATTTAGCACGTGTCATTGACAGCTCACAAGCAAAATAGTTGTTCTCTTTTAAAGGCAAAATTAAGATGCTCTTTTGTCATTTATTATTGCTATTATTGCAATATCAATAAATTACAATTTACAGCTATATATGAAATTTTTGAATATTTATAAATTAAGTAAATCACACTTTAAATAAAAAATCTATAAGACACTATATATGTACCTGGTAAAATTTGCACGCATTAGAAAAATTAATCTTTTTATATATTAAAAGAAAATAAGTTTTCAATTTAGAATTTGTAAATTGTGAGGTGTCAAAGTATGGTGAGTTCATTATTTATAATTTTTATATATTTGTGAGGTGGCGTTGCGTGATTTGTCTAAAAATTTTGAGGAGGTTGCAAGTTCGAATATCAATTACTACATTTATTTTAAATTCTTTATTTATATATATTTTCTAAAATGATAATTTTAAAGTGGGCTTTGATTATGTGTTGGGTTGGGCTAAAATTTTAATTAAAGAAAAAATAATAAATTGTCTTTTTTTAAAATAATATTAGCCTAATTTTTATAATTGTAAAATGAGAAAATGATGCATGTACCTTTTTTTTAATGTCAATATATGAATTTAATTTTTGCATTAACCCAAATTTAATGGTGCATATTCATGATGTGTTTGAACCATCGAACATCTAATATATTTTATATTACAATTTGTTAAATTATGATTAACTCTTATATGTTTACCCATATCATTTTCAAGTTAATTAATATTTTTAATAAGTTTTATAAAAGTAATAGTTACGTAGATTATAAGTTTATTTTTTGCTAATGACAAATTAATAGATTGAATTTTATTTATTGATTTAAAGATTTTTTAATTAAATTCAATAGGTATATAAATTAATGTTTAAATTTAAAAATAAAAATTTCGTAATTTTGCATAATTAAGCATAACACGTCGGTTTAATACTAAATTTTAAAAAGATGACTAGAATTGTAGTAATTGTTATAATAATATGATCATATTCTTAATTACTTTGAATATGATGCTAATCCACATATAAAAGTATATCAAAATGATAATCTCAAACTTCTATATTATATCAATTAACTATTAGAGGCTCATAATCATATTTTGTTTGATTATAAAAATCTATAATCAAATATTGACTGTATGAGGTATTTTTAGTGAGTTCGAGGATTCGAATATCCATGGATACATTGTTATATTTATTTTCAAATATATATTAAGCTTATTAGGCTTATTTAATTTGTTATTTGGTTTATGTATTTTATTTGATTTAATGTTATTAATCACCATAAACTTTTATTTTGATTGGGTAATAGATTATATATATTGGGATTTAATTATCAATTTTTACTTTACATGTTACGCTATTTGAAAAGCAACGTGATTATATTCTTACTTGAAATATCAAGTTAATCCAAATATAAAATTTATCAAACGAACATCTTGAATAAGCCTTCAAAAATTCACGATCTGGCTTCCTTCGTATGTTAATAATTAATTTATCCATTTTGATCGTCTACTCTAAAGATATTTATTTTTTATTTTTATAAAAAAGATTCACAATTCACCACTTATACAACTACTCTCTTTATATAAAATAATAATATTTATAATCCACATGCAAAAATTAATACATTATAGATGGAGTATTTTGTTTGATTATATAAAAAAATTGTACTCAAGTATTGATGGAATAAAACTTTAAAAAAACATAATTCATATAAGACATATATGAAAATATTAGATTACTCGCGTCGCACGCAGGATCTGAATAAGCTTAGGTTTATTATATACTCAGTATTAATGACATTTTGAAAAATGTTAAATGACTTCTTATTATTGATTTGAAAATTTTATTATTTTGTAACTTATTTATTTATTATTTTTAATAAGTAAAATAAGTTTCTTAAAGCAAAATTAAAGTATGGAGCTGTTATGTTCAGATGTGTTTGACATTTATGATTTCTCTTAATTTGTGATTTGACAACGTTTAATTATTTGCTTGATTCTTAGGAGGTTCTAGGTTCAAACCCCAGCAAGTGTTATTTTAAATTCTTTTTACTTTTAAATGGAAACTATAAATTGAGTTGGAGTAAAAGTTTAATTAATATTGCAAATTATATTGACACATCAATCAACAATCTTATTTTAATATCTTACGATGATGCTGAGTGTTAACAATGTTTTACTATTAATGTGAAATAAATCAAGAATGGATATTTTTTATTCAATTTAATTTATATACCTTAAGATATTTTTTTCTTGGTCAAATAATAAATTTTATTTTTAATTTTCCTAAAATGATATGATTAATTTCTATTTAAAAATAATAAATTAATAACAAACATGATAACCCGCGTCGCACGCGGGCACTGTACTAGTTTTAAGTTTATAAAGTAAGATAAGTGGAATATGTTAATTAATTTAATAAGAAACGTGTATAAATTAATATTATATAGAATGCTACTTTTAGAAGTGTATACAATCTTTTAGATGAATAAAAATTAAAAGTGTGAAATAATTATTGAAACAGAAGAAATATTATTTATTGGATGAAATTATTTCATTATTATATATCGAAATATATAACAAAAAACCTAATTAAGAATATCATTTATATATTCCCCCTCACATGATAATTGTTACATTTGTTTTCTTGCACAAAAATTAAGAAATATAATATTTTAATATGCAGTGAATTGAAATATATATAATATTTTAATGTAAATGGATAGTTGTATTACATATTGGATATTTTGCTTCATTTCCGTACATTATCTTATGCGTTACACATTAATATAATTGACAGGTAATAGTGGAAAGAAATTCAACCATTATATGTAGAGTTTATGTTTTCCTTTTTAAAGTACTCCCTTCGTCCCAACTTCAACTTCACACTTTCTGTTTTGGTCCGTCCCAACTTCAACTTCACACTTCCATAAAAGGAAAAAGCAACAAACTAATATCCCTCTAACATACTTTAATTTCAAATTTGCCATCACCTTTTTAACACACATAACATATCTTATCATTTATTTATTACCCAAAAATATCATATTACCCTCAAAAGTAAGTCAAAAAGTTACTTTTCTTAAACTCCGTATCTACAGTAAACGTGAACTTGAATTTGGGATGGAGGGAGTATAATTTTTCATATTTCTCCCTATGTGTCATCTATAACAATGTGATAAAGGAAATAATATATTAAAATGGTAAAAAAAATCCTAATAGATTGTAATAGTATTATTTGTGGAACCCATAAAAATAAATTAATTATTTTATATAAGTTTTATTTAAGAAAAAGGAAAATATAATTACTGTGATTGGTTGGACAGAGGAAATATGTGGTATACTCCCTCCATCCGGATTCAAGTGTGTCATTTGCTTTTGGGCACAAAGATTAAGAAGTATTGTTATTTAATGTGTAGTGGGTAATTGTATTAGTGGAGGTGTGGGTCCCATTTTTTAGTTCTATTAGTGGGTGTATATGGATAAAAAAAGAAATGAGACCCTTAGGGGCGGATGCCCAAAATAGAAAAATAATACCCTTGAAAGCGGATGGAGGGAGTATATGTAAGAGTATTAAGTCCTGACGTAATCATGCAACCCTAAAAAGACGTTTTAATTCTCTTGTTACATTTTGGTATTACATCTTATGTTACAAATCGTTACATGATTGACATATATGATATAATAAAATATATACACTAAAAGAAAGTTTACAATGATTTAGATTTTCTTCTCATACATGTGTCACTCGTTTAACACATATAACAGAAATATAATACCAAATATAACAGAACATCTCATAATTTTAAATTATTAAATGTTTTTGCTAAAATTCAAACGTGTCAAATGTGATCCGTCTTCCACGTTGCAACCCTCTTACATGATTAAAAAAAATAATACTAAACCATAACTTTTTTCAACAAAATATAAAGTATGAGTCCAACTAAAATCTAAAACGTATCTGTACGTTTCTAAAAGTTAAAATTAAGTTTTATTTGAATTCCCACTATTAAATTAAATACTAATTAAAAAATAAAAAAAATCACAATCCAATATTTCTTAATTTAAACTTATATATCAAGGATGCATCAAATGCAATCTGGAACCACTATAAATTATATTTTCTTTGTTCCTGTCGATAAGAAATATATTTTGATAAATAACAATTAAAATAATAAAATTTATATTTTATTAGTGGATAAAGAAAATATATTTATATATTAATAAATAAAAATTTATACAATTTATTAGCAATCTTTTAAAAAATAATAATATTTTTTTTTATTAAAAAAATATTAATACAATTGAATATTAAAAAGTTGTACTCCCTCCGGTCAGTTCAAAGGTAATTATTTTCTTTTTGCATGTAGATTAAGGAGTATTATTATTTTATGTGTGGTGGATAATTGTATTAGATAGATATGATAAGCCATGTGTGAGACCCTTTTATTGAAAAGAAAATTTTGATACTTTTGGATTGGTCATGATTATCTTTGAACTGGTTGGAGATAGTGCATCTAAGAAACACATACTACTATACATTACTAAATTAAAACTAATATGGTTTGTAAAATAAAAATAAAATTAAATTAAATTAAATACTGATTGTTGTTATTTTCACTTAAATTTTAATGTCTTTATTTGTGAATTTTCGGATATTTTTATCCGTATTTATATAACTTTTGGTGGAGTTTTATGTTAATTAAGAGAAGTGTATAGATTGATAAATGTGTGGAAATGAGCTTAAATATATATAAAACAGGTAAAAAATGGAGTCGGGAGCTGAAACGAAAAGGCTGGACAGGACTCAACCACGCTCGAGTCGAGTTACTAAGCTCGAGTCGAGCTGAGTGCTCGAGCTCGAGTCATGCGCCGCACACGGACCTGTAACAGGAGGTCGTGCCCGTGTGCGGGCGTCAGAAAATACTACACGCCCATGACTGAGGGCGTGCCCAGAACTCCAGTCGTGCTATGACACACACAGAAACACGCCGAGAAGACGTGCATAATACGACACACACTTAAAATATTTCCATATGATCAAAATGATTCAGAAACAGCATATCGATCGTGCCATATTCAGAAAGAAACTAAGAAGATCAAACAGTAACAACAAATAAAATAAAAATAAAAAAATTCAATCATTCATGTCATAAATCATATGTATATTTAAAATTTAAATATAAATAAAAATATAAATTAAATATTTAAATTAAGTTGATATCTGTATTCGTTTTTATTCACGAGTGTATATGTGTTTTTTAATAAATGTATAATTTTTTTATATTTAGTTTTTCATTAAACAACTAATAGAAATTTTACTAAAAATTCGCTAACAAAAAGTATAAGTTCTTATTTAGTATATATTTTTATTTATTAATGTATAAATTCTAGATATGGGTACACGAATTTGGATTTGTATAATCGAATATGTAGAAAAATTTACGATTTAAATTTTATTTGCCAAAATTGATACAATTTCAATTTCAATTCCAAATATATATATATATATATATATATATATATCAAATATATAAATAGGAGTGTGATCGGGGATGTAGTTGTGGGGGATAGATAATGTAGGCTAAATATAGTGTGCACCCACGTACAAATATAAGCAAAAATATATACAATTATGAGTAAAAATGTATACAATTTAATTGTTAATTTTTTTAATAAAAAATTGAGTGTAAAAAAATGTACAATTATTAAAATACATGTATACACTATTGAATAAAAAGTTATACACATATGAATGCTTGTTTTTTTAATGAAAAACTTAGTGTGAAAAAGTATACAATTATTACAAAACACGTATACAAAAGAGAATAACATGTATACAAAATAAAATAAAAAGTTATACAAATATGGGTGCAAGGGTGCACCCGGGTGCACCTAATATACACTCGATAATGTATGTATATATGGGGGCAAATTTATGATGGAATTACGTAATATTAATGATATAATCTAATTTAGAATTAATGTGTGGGCGTTATGATGACGTCATTAATGCCCGTCTCTTAATTACATGCCATGCATTCATTCTCAATTCCTTTAATCATTTCATTCATCATAACTCACCCCTCTTTCGGCCTTTTTTTTTTATTTTATTTTATTTGTTCCAAATATGAAATGAATATGTCTTGCGTGAGACCATCTCACGTGAGATCATTTTTCACTTTTTAAAATATTTATCACTTTCGCTATAAAACATTATTACTCTCATTATAAAATATTATCATTTTTTATTTATGCTATAAATTGTTCATGAAATAACATTATCACTTTTCATTAATTTATTATCACTTTTTTTTATAAAAGTTATTACTTTCTGATCACCAGACTTACATGGAACGGTATCTCGTAATTCTTTCCCATATGAAATTTAATTGAAGAATGCTCAATTAAAAAAAAAAACAACAACAACAGGAATCATGGGTTTGTAAAGCCATTATTATTTAAAAAGTTAGTTTAATAATGATTGAATTGATATCCTATCAATTTTGGTATAAACATGAGTATAAATTTTATTCAATATTATATATATTTTTTTAAATAATTATATAGATTTTTACCGTCAGTTTTTCATTTAAAAAATTAATAAAAAATTCATTAATAAAGTATAATATTTTTATTTATTAGTATATTTTTATTTATAAATATATTAAATTTTTAAAGCAGGTGCACGATGCACTCAAGTGTACCGGATAATTAGTTATAATGATTATATATACTATATCGCAAATTCCCCATCTACTCAGTGCACAAATTTAACCTACAGAATTTATATACTAATGAATAAAAATATATGAACTCATAAATAAAATTTTATACACTTTGTTAGCAAATTTTTAGCAATTATCTTTTTTTTTTAAATTGAATGATTAAATATAAAGACAAATTATGTTGTGAGACGCTATTTACGTGAGACGATTTGTAAGACGTGTTAAAGTATGTCTATTATATAGATAAAGTATGTTTAATGGTTGTTAAATTATGTTTTCTAAAATATGTTTGATTATATATTAAAGTATGATTTCAGCATGTTATAATATAATTTATTATTGACATACTTTAACTACAAATAAACATATTTTATTCCTACAATAAGCATACTTTAATAATGGGTTGACCCGTCTCACAAGAGAGTTTCTCATATAGAGTATTTAATAAGCAACACATATTCCACTATTAAATTTTACTCTCTTGTCCCATTAAATTTGTTTGTCCTCTTTCACACCTCAAGAAATGAAAAATCACTTTATCTAATAACCTTAAAAGTTATTTTAATTTCAAAATTTTCACTCATTTTCTACATACATATCATTACTTTATACTATTTAATTACTTAAAAATACTACAATATCCTCTAAAGTCAATAAAATTGGTCAAAATGTGCAACTTTTCTTAAATAATATGAAACACTAAACGTAAAATGTATTATGAGATGGAATAAGGAATATATATATGAGTACATCCGAACACACAATCTATCAATTCTATATATAAATACTACTTTGAAAACGTAAAGATTAGTTCAAAACTTGGAATTTTCCGATATAATTGGAAGGACATTAATATAATTGCTAACCTTATGTTTTATTTGGAAACTTCAAATATATACTGTAGACACGATCAAGCGATCAATCATCAAACAACTATCTAAAAAATAAATAAATATACAAATAAATGAATGTTAATTCTACCCTAGCTACTTTATGATGACCAATCAGAAATTGATTAGGATGATTATCTTAGATGTTACATACAATGATAGGCGTCATTTCATCTCATTAATGATGATTAATTATGTAAAAGACTTGAACAAATAAACAATTTTCTTTTGTCATCTCATAGAAAGAAATAAACTAATAACTTCTCCTAACTTATTTGAATATATATATGGCACATAGAAACAGTTATAAAATAGATAAATAAAAAGTGATAATACAATTGTATACCATTGATAGAAAGTGATAATGGTATATAGTAAATAATTTTATAAATAAAATAATATCATTAATGAAAAGTGGTAATATTTCTAACAAAAATGTGATAATTATTTAAGAAAACGTAACAATTGCACTGTAAAACAGGACCGAGACGTATTGCTATATATAAAACGTGATAACTATTTAAAAAAACGTAACAATCGCACGGTAAAACGTGATAATAGTATTTAAGAAAACTCTCTCCGTACTACTTAAAAAGGTCTTTTACTTTTTGTACATGAATTAAAGAGTATTATTATTTAATTTGTAATATATAGTTGTATTAGTTGAAGTGTGGATCTCATATTTTAAATGTCTTAGTGGGTGTGTCTGGTCCTATATATATGTAAAATAAAAAATAAAACTCTTTGAATATGACGCCGGAAATATAAAAAATTAACTCTAAAAAAGAAATGGAGGGTATATATATATATATATATATATATATATATATATATATATATATATGTATGCGCTTGTTACAAATCTCGAACCATGTTTCGTGGATCTAAAGTTATAATTTTAAACTGTATAACTAATAAAATTTTAGTATTTTTAGTACTAATATATTAATAAGTTGTATACTAGCATAGTATACATTTATACATATTAAATTTTAATTAATGATTAATAAAATATAGAATAATTTTGAAGATGGCATCTTATTAAAAAACTCTCCTCTATTATTTTAAATATTTAATTTAATATATATTCTTTTATTATATTGTTATCTATTTACTCCATTGGTTAGTATGAGTTATTTTTAATTTTCATAAGGGCGGTACTATTGCCACCCACAACATTACTCAAGGCACCCGAATTGAAAACAAAAAAAGTGTTAAATTTCAATTATATCCCCACTCCTTTTTATACCCTAACCCATTTATTACATTATAAAAAAAAACACAATTTACTTTACACACCCAACACACACTGCACCTAAAATACACTCAAGTGGTAGAGGGGAGGGTGGAAAGGCCTTCCAGCTGAGCTTGGTTGCTGCAGGGTGGGAGTTCGAATCCTGCCTTTGGCATGGATTTGGCCCTTTGCAAGCACAAGTTTAATAGTGAGCCCTCCCTATAAGCCACTTGAGGCACATCCTGCGATTTACCTCCTCCACCAATCCGCAGGGCAGGAGCGGTGGGGGCCCCTAATGGTGGGGTACACCACACTAAAAATACACCCTCACACCATAAACACACACCTGTTCACACACACAGCACAAACACTGCAACAAATACACGACTGCAGAAATCCAAGAGCTTCTTCCTCCCTTCAACAATTTCATGTAAAAAAAGACCAACTATATTCTCATTACCAGCCCTCAAAATACCAAAATTGCCCTTCAAGATTTCCACTCTCTCTCTCTCATTCCCTTCTAATTCCCAATCCACCACCCCCCTGCGACCCCCTCCTCCCCAGCTCCCCCTCAGCTCATCCATGGCGGCCTTCGATCGCCTGAATTCATACAGCAACACCCCGGCCCGGCCCAAAATCAGATTGATCTCCACCGTCACCCTCTACTGCAACGGGCTGTCGAAATCATGAACGCTGATCTGAAGAACAGACAACCCTCATATCCACTGATTGAGAAATTCGATTCGGGCCAGCAGTAAACCAGCCCGTAGAGCAGAATCATCAATAGAAGCGAGCTCACATTCCTCATTCTGGATGGAGTGATCCAGAAGATCATCCGGGAGGACTTTTCATCCTGCATTCATAAGCTAGCAACTAACAAAAAATAATTTCGGTAGCTCACTAACGAAATCTTTACAAATTTTCGATGACATCTTGCTGAAATTTAATAAGATTTTCGGTAGACCAGTTTTGAAATTTTAAAGCTCCAATTCTCTAACACTCCGACAACATACTACTCTCATTCTTGCTCCTTCTGTCTATTAAACTCAAGTA
Source organism: Pogostemon cablin (assembly GCA_023678885.1). Taxonomy (NCBI): domain Eukaryota; kingdom Viridiplantae; phylum Streptophyta; class Magnoliopsida; order Lamiales; family Lamiaceae; genus Pogostemon; species Pogostemon cablin. Next base: position 9,810,282 of record CM042965.1, read on the forward strand.
CATTTATAATTTCACTAATTTATCAATAATTTGTCAATTAATTACACAATTTCATTAACCCACAAAATTCATAATACAAAGCATGATTTTGATGAAGAATGTAAATTAATTTCTTTAATTTTTTGGGTGTGAAATGGAGGTTCTCCTTTTTCTCTTCATCTTTTCTTCTCTTCCCTCTCGTTTTCTTTCAAGCGGCGTGTTGTCAGCTGAGTGTGTGAGCAGGTGTGTGTTTTAAGTGCATTTGTGTAGTGTGTATTTTTGGTGTAGTGTGTGTTGGGTGTGTAAAGTAAATTATGTTTTTTTTAAATGTAATAAATGGGGTAGGGTATAAGAGGGAGGAGGGATATAATTGAAATTTAACACCTTTTTTGTCTTCAATTCGGGTGCCTTAAGTAATGTCGTGGGTGGCAATAGTGCCGTCCTTTTCTTTTCTCTTAATTTTTCCAGTTAATTTTGACCCAATAAATATTTGAATTAGTTTATTGAAGGCCTGACCGATGTTAATTGGGAAAATATCACATTTGATCCCATAAGAATTCATTCAGTTCACTGGTCTCATAGCTAGTGGTTTTGGTCCCATAAGAATATTATAATCATAATTTTCGAAAATTTTCATCCCTAAATCAACTTATATTATTATAAACTACCAGACTCAACATGCTTCCGTGCATTAATTAAACTACCAGTATTTAGGGATTATTTTTGCAAATTATGGAATCAAATCTGCAAGTTACTCTTTTGGTCTTGCTAATGGTTAAGAATATTTTGTTAATTATTAACAGATTTTGATGAAATATTCTTATGGGACTAAATTTGAAACTTATCCCGATGTTAATTATAGAGCGCCACTTTAAAAAAAAAAACATGCAATTAGAAATCAATATTATAGACGAATTTTAAACTGATGGACTGGAAAGATCACATTGAGAATCCGTCGACTGATTCAACTTATAAGAGAGAGATTTTGGGACGGACTTTTTTAAACAGCTTTTGAAACAGTATTTGAGACGAATTGAGCGACTCACATCCGAATATTGGTTCAATTTAAAGACGGCTTTTAGAAATACACTTTTTCCGTTTATAATAATGTCTCTATAGGCGAATAAATATTTTTTTATTTTTTTTATGTATGTATATAGTATAATATTTATAATTGATCATGATAAATTTATTTATTGTATTAGACATGGTGAAATGTATAATTTTATTAATTCACCTAGACAAAGTCACTGTGTTTATTCTTCGTTTCGAGTAACATGTACCGTATGTATAATTAATAAAATTAATGATATAATTGACCAGAAAAAAATAATATATGTATGATAAATGTTAAACATTTATCAAAATGTTAGCTAGCTTAAATGACCCATCAGGTCTCGCCTATTCAGTTCTTCTACTTTCTATTTCTAAATCCATCCATTTTTTTTTATCTTACTTTCTAAAACCGTCTCTAATAATTTGTAACGAAAAAATTACTATGACCAGTTTTCCATCTCAAAAATGTCTCTAACTCCGTTTTCCGTCTCAAAAGTCGTCTCTAATTGCATGTTTTTTGTAGTAGCTTCGTTTTTCCGTCTCTATTTAAAATATTACTAGTTCACTTTATTTTATTAGATAAAAAATAAAATCATTACATAGCTTCATGGTATCACTTAATATTGCACGTTTAGTACGATGCTAAACGTTAAGAACAAAACATAATTTCTCTCAGTATTTAAAATATATATTTATATATATTAGTTATAACAACGTACCACGCATGTTACATGTTAGTCATCTATTTTACATTTTTAAAGAGAAATAACTATTTTGATAAATTTTATATATTAATTACTTTTTGCTAAATCTTGTTTAATGATAGTTACCTCCCGTGGAGTACTTTACTTTGTTTTTCTTGCGCGATAAGGAAATTTTAACGCGATGTGGATTTTAGTTTTGTTTTTAAGTTTTTGCTCAAAACTTTCATTTGGTTCAAATGATAAATGTGTGTTGAAGGGTGTTAATTTTATGATGTAAAGCTTACATTTATTAAAAAGTGAAATATAAATGTTAGAGTGAATTGCTAAAGTGGTTATATAAACGGTAAGACAAAGAGAAAACATAAAATAATTATATAATACTATATATTACACAATTCATTATCGGTTCATCATTGTCTTTTCCTTCAATGTCTCATTTTATTTTGCTGTTGTGCCCTTCTCATCTAATCAAGCATATGAGAAATTCATCATTAACTCATTATCGGTTCATTGTTGTCTTCTCCTTCAATATTTCATCTTATTTGATGTTGGGCCCAACCCAAATTCTTCACAATTTATAATTTTGAATTGTCTCTACATATTATTCATTAAATGAATTAATTGATATGGAGAGGTTGTGCACCATTTGATAAATTGGACTTTAAAAATTCTTTGAGAATATGAATATAAATTAATTAAATAATAAATACTATTAATTAATTCTGCACATTAAAATAGAAAAAAATGTTTCTTGCTAACCAATTATGACATATATGATTGCTCTTTCAACAATCATTAGAATAAATGTAATGATGAGGTTTGCCGGATGATTGCCGTTTCAACAAGAAAGAAAGAAAAAAATGATTTGGCAAAGAAAATCCAACATGACAAAAAAGAGTAATCAGACAACATCGTACACTCCAAATTCCATGCATTTCATCACCACTCTCCGGCACCACCAAAACAAAAGGAATCATCCCAATCTGCACATATATATATATATATATATATATATATATATATATATACACACACACACACTCTCCTCTCCTTCACTCAACATCACCCCCTAAAACATGGATTCACAAACATTCCGAATCCCTCTTCTTCTTCTTCTTCTCGTTCCTCTCTCGCTAGTCGAGCCAGCACACGAGAGGCTCTTCAGAGAATACATAGGAGCCGAGTTCAAGAACGTCCGGTTCTCAGACGTGCCCATTGATTCCTCCGTCGATTTCCACTTCCTCCTCTCGTTCGCTGTCGACTACACCGACGCATCGTCCCCAAAACCCACCAATGGTGATTTCCGAGTCTATTGGGACGACGTTCATCTCAGCCCGGCTGAGGTTTCCAAGATCAAGGCGAAACATGCGAACGTAAAAGTAGGCATGAGTCTTGCTGGGGATACCCTAAACGACGACAAAAAGATTTTCTTTCATCCCACCTCTGTTAATACCTGGGTTGCAAATGCAATCACTTCCATAACCAATATAGTGAATACATACAATCTAGATGGAATAGATATAGACTATGAGCACTTCAAAACAGATACTGATACGTTTGCAGAATGCATAGGAAGACTTCTCTTCTATCTGAAACAAAATCGGATCGTGTCCTTCACTTCCATCGCACCGTATGAAGACGATGCTGTACAGCCATACTACTTGGCTCTCTGGAGAAAGTATGGCCATCTCATCGACTATGTTAATTTCCAGTTCTATGCCTACGAAAAGGGAACTACTGTCTCTCAGTTTCTGAAATATTTTGACACGCAAAGATCCAACTACAATGGAGGCAAAGTTCTGGTAAGTTTTGGGACCGACGGGAGCGGTGGTTTATCACCGAAAAACGGCTTCTTTGATGCCTGCAGAATTCTGAGCAAACAGGGGAACCTTCATGGGATCTTCATTTGGTCGGCGGATGACTCAAAGAAGGCTAATTTCAAATACGAAAGGCAATCTCAGGACCTCTTAGCAAGTATCAAGTCCACATACTAATTTTTCAGTATCATTGATTTTATCAAAGTTCCCAGTAGGTTCAACAACCCCCCCCCCCCCCTTCGATTATTTCTAGTGTTCTTCCTCTTTCGAAGCACCAATGAGCCGTGTGATTAGAGATGAGAACTAATTGAGTTACAGAGAAGAGGATAGGGGAAAAAGAAGTAGAGATAAAGGATGAACATAGTGAGTTTAACCTGTTGTGATTCATTAAGTCAAACATGAACCAGTGAGAAACCAAAACTTCAAAGTCAAGTTATGATTAACTTTATTCACAATCCAGTTGGGCCAAAAGAATGATTCTGAATCAAGATCCTTCACAGTGACAGAAATGGATCTTGTAATCCCCAAGTTAACACAAGTGTGACTATCATATAATTATTCATTCTATCGAAAACTCAAAAAGAACAAGAAACAATGAAGAATGAACATATTTATACCTGCCCCACTAAGTAGAAGCGTGTAATTGAGGGTTTCATGAATCATGCACATCAATCTGGAATATCACAAACAGTGATCTGCAATTGTGACTCAATCCTATACTGTCTCACGAAAGCCCTTCTCCACCAAATTTCAAATGCTCTCTGAATATTAGGACAATCGTCTCCCCCGCTAAGAAATCTATCAAACCACTTGAGCAAAATTGATTGCTGTTGAGGCAATGGTAGAGTTAGAATGGTTTTACACAGTCCATCTTCAATCAATTTCCGGTCAACTGATTTTCCCGACATTCTCATCCATCCAAAATCATTGTAAAGAGCTTCCAACCAAGTCGATAGTAAGGCAAAACGAGTCTCCTTTGGCACCAGAACTTGTCCTTTTCCGATAGAGATGCACAGTTGAGCAGTTATTCTGCTAATCTCATGACGATACATAATAGGAATCTTCGAGTGAAGGACTGAAAGATCCGTCTGATCAGACCATAGTTTAGCAAACTCATCCCCCAATTTTCTGTCAATTAGGATACCAACTATCCACTGCATATTATCAGCTTCTCGAGCTATCTCAGCCATTAAAGCCCCTCGATCATGCCTGCTTTCATCTATGCATGCAGCCCCAGATAGACATAGGACGAGAGAACTAAGACATCTATGGCAAATCTGATAGAGTGTATCCTTTGAGATATCAAGACCATTGCCATCATGGTCTTCTTTTAGGAGTCGAAATATTAACTCTTTCATTTCTCTACGGGCCTTATCATCTTTGGATTGTAGAACTCCCATTGACAGTTTTAAGAAGACTTCATCTGCTCTTGAAGATATTGAAGGGTCGGATATCACTCTCTGTAGCGCGGCATCTGTTCTTGAACCATCAAAGTGAAGTTGAGACAGATTTGAAACCACACACGCCTCTTCTTCCTCAGACCAAGGCACTGCTTCAAGATACTCCAAACATGCCCTTATCCCTTCAACAAACATAATGGCTGAAGATATCTGCACGTTCCAAGGAATTCTAGCATATGAAAAGATACCATTTCAAGTTAATAACACACAAGTAAGACCAAACAAAAAAAGCATTCATTCTTCTCAGTGAATATACATAGACAGATACTACATTATACCTTGGCTTCTCAACTTCTTCCCATGTATCCATTTCCATTAAATTTCTTTGTAGCAAGCAAGAATGAAACAAGTTATGTGCTGTTATCAAGCTGACAGTAAGCATGCAATAGATAAAAGACAGTAAAATCATCACAGAGAGAAACTACATCGTGCCAAGCTTAAACTAGTTAAAAATCATCACAGAGAGAAACTACATCGTGCCAAGCTTAAACTAGTTAAACTATTTAGTATCTAAAATCTTCTAAAATCTTTATCTTCTTTGCCCTCTGAATTCAAATTACAAGTTAATCAAACCGTGATGAAGACACATAAATTTAAAAATGAGTCTTGAAAGCAATCATAATCATGCAATCTAGAACAGAACAGAACAAAACAAGAATTAAATAAAAGAAAGAAACCTTTAAGAGGGCCAAGATCTTGGAGACCTCCATACCCAAGAGCTTACTCCTCAATTCATCACAATCACAGTACATAAGCACCACCACCTCCACATACACCGCCACGTCATCACATTCAAGAATCTCGACCGAGTGGGTGCCACTCCACCGGAGCTTCTCCGCAAAGAAGCGACTTTTCGCGGCCAGCACCGCCCGGTGCACGTCCATCGACACCCGGAACGCACTGGTCTCCGCCTCCCCCGCCTCTGCCCTCGCCGCCACCGTCAGCTTGACGTCACCCACCCCCCATTGATTGCGATTCCGAAAGGGGGATTGGGACAGAGCAACAGAAACCCTTTCTTGGAGCTTCGTGCGGGCCTCAATGGCGGGCCGGGCCTGCTCGATGGACATGACTTGGAAGAGGGTGGGGCTGTGATTGCGGGTGTAGTTGGGGGGAGGAGAGAGGCGGGAAGGAGAGAGAGAAGGGTCGGAAATGTAGGGTTGCTTGATCATGGCGGAAATTGATGGGGGCCTGGATGACACGGATTTTGGGTTGCGGCTACCAGAGGACATTGAATTGAATTGAATGTAAATGGGGACCGAAACACGCAAGCTGTAAGATCCAACACACTCAGTAGAGTGTGTCAGTGTGTGTGTGAGAGGGGGGAATCCAAGAAGCGAAGAAAGAGAGAGAAAGAAGTAGAAGTACGCTTTGGATCTGGAAAGGATATTATTATTTGGTGGGTGAAAGGGGGAAATTGAGGGTTGAATGGAATCAAAAATTATTGAAATTCGAATCGATTTTAGTAATTTTTATGCGTAAATTTTTATTTTTTATTTTTATTACTTCTTAATACATAAAAAAAATATTTTTGAAGAATAATATCTTTTATTTAAAAATAATAATAATTGATTATTGATGCATTTAAAGAGTAATTTCATAGGTTAATGATTTGACACATCATATTTTTCGGGGTCATGATCTGTCGTTAACCCTTATTGTTGGATTGAGCCTTCAACTTTTGTGGATGACCTTTACAATATATTCTGTTTATGTGATCTCGTTCTATAAAATAGCCGTTTCTTGTGTTTTAAAAAAAAATATTAATAGTTTATCTCTAATAATTTTTTATTATGTACTAAAAAAATTTATTGAAAATAGAGTCGTACTCTTATGTGTTTGTTATCAAAAATTCTCTACTTTTTTCAAATCTTCCTTCATGAATGGAACGGGGAGAGAGGAATAAACATTAAACTCTAAAAATATAATAGAATATAAATTCATATAATTAATAATATGAAGTTCATAAGATGCTTCTACATCAAGTGAAAGGCGATAATTCATATGCATAATTGTCTATTTTTAACGGTTCAAGAAAATATTCTGCTAAATAACAAAATGTAATTTGAGATGATATACAAGTCATAGCCAAAATTGAAAAGCACAAAACTATTAAGTAGGGGGGCAACATTTGTATTATTATTTTGACCATATTTAATTTATATTTTCTTAATTAATTACTACTCCGTATTTTTTATTATCATTTTCTCCAAGAGTATTGTCACTTTTACTTGTACTATAAATTATTCATGAATAATTCATTATATTATTATTATCATTTTTCATCAATTAAATATCACATTCCATTAAAATATTGTCACTTCTTATCTATCCCACGAAAATTATGGTCTCACATAAATCTTTCTTTGTTCAATAGTAGTATATCATTTCGGAAGAGTGAGTGAGAGTTTGGAGTATATGTATATTTTTTAGTATATACTGATATTAAAAGCAATGATTTTTTATTTTTTTTAATTAAAAAAGTATTGTTGAAATGTTGTGCTTTTCCAGTTTGAAACACAAAGTACTAATGTGGGTCTTTAATTCTACTCTTAACTGTAAACGACAATCCACAACTAACTTAACTCTTTTGTCTTCTTCTCCCTCTATGATTCAAGCTTTTAGTTTATGAGAAAATACATACTCCTTCCATTCCGTCTTTATAGTTACGTTTGCTTTTTGCACGTGGATTAATGAATATAGTATTTTAATATGAATTGAGGTGAGAGAAATAATATTTTAATGTAAAATGGGTAGGTGTATTAGTGTGATGTGTGGGCCATGAAGAGAGAAATAATAATTTTTTTGGATCTCATATACTAAAAAGGAAAATATAACCATTAGGATGGGACACAAAAAATAAATATGTAAGGATGGGAGGAGGGAGTATATATATATGCACAAAACTAGCATCTAAGTTTTATACTCGTGCAATATTTCTATTTGAAATGAATACTGAAATTTATTAAAGTTTCTTTTTCTTCTTTGAAATTCAAGTTGCAAATACTTTTTCCTGTTTATTTTTTATCGTATAATGAAATTAAAGATTCTTTCATACCTTTAAAATATACTCCCTCCGTCCATTTCTAAGGTATCTATTTTACTATTTTTGGCGTCCGCTTCAAATGAATTCATTTCCCCTATTTAGTAAAAAATACACTTCCCACCACTTCCCTCTAATACAACTACCCACTTTACATATAATAATAATATTCCTTAATCCACGTGGAAAAAACAAATCGATACCTTAGAACTAGACGGAGGAAATACTAAATTTTGTTACATTAAAGATTCCATGTACCTTTTTATAAATTGCAATTAATAAAGGTATTTTTTACCCTTAATATCTACACCTTTAAAACTTACCCTTTTTTTTCATAATTTCATATACCTTTAATGCCACCCCACCTAAATCTGTATCTAGTAGTATTTCTATCTTTTACGGCACATTTGAGAGATGAAATAAGATAAGAAAGTATATACTCCCTCCGTCCGCCCAAAAAAGGGGTATTTACTTTTATGCATGTTGATTAAGGAGTATTGTTATTTAATATGTAGTGGGTAGTTGTATTAGTGGGAGTGTGGACCTCATATTTTAGTTGTATTAGTGGGTATGTGTGGGTCCCATGTGTGTAAAAAAGGAAATGACCCTCTTTGAAGCGGACGACCAAAATGGAAAAAATACTCATATTTTAGTTGTATTAGTGGGTATGTGTGGGTCCCATGTGTGTAAAAAAGGAAATGACCCTCTTTGAAGCGGACGATCAAAATGGAAAAAATATCCTCTTCCAAGCGGAGGGAGTATAAGAAATGAGATTTAAATTAAGATAAATATGCATAATATGAAAAGTGGAAATTGTTTGATATGATGTATTAAAACTAACATATAAATATTTTGAGATGTTTGGTAGGAGATAAAATAAATAAGATAAATGTATTTTTAATTACAAATTTAAGTAGAAAAATTCAAAAAAAATATCAATTCACATCCCTGTAGTCGTTCGAAAGTCTCGATGAGAATGAGATGAGAATATTGAAAAATTTACGGCAGATCCTAAATTAAAAATGATCCATTAAGAAATATAAATCGTTCCAAATCAATACAAGAAAGAAAAATAGGAAAAAAATTAACAAGAGATCATTCCAAATCAATACAGGAAATTTACTAAAAAAATAAATAAACAAGAGATGGAATAAAATCAATTGCATAACAACCCAAATAATTTCATTCAAAGCCTTAATTGCTAAAGAAGCCTAATTTATCAATGGTGAAATCGACGGGACGATGGGCCATTGCAGTTTGGCAGATTACCCATCGACTTGGGCGACTTCCACGCTAAATGAATTCTGCAGATTCTGAAGGAGCAGCTTTGATTCTTTTGGAAAGTGGGGAATGAATAGGTGAGGGAGACCAAGGATATGGATTCTCCAGATTTACTTTAAGTATAGAACTTATAAAATCGGATTTCATGTTAAAAGATTGAATTCTGAACTCCCTAAATTGTCAATTAAGTAGAAAGATTTAAATATCATACGATGTGGGTCATCAAAAGACATTTAAATCCACGTCATTTCTGTCTTTCTCCCTCCAGTTTACATTTGTGTCAAGGTTGTTCCTAATTAATTAGGACTTTAAAATTTTAAATTCTTGTCTCCCCAGAAACGATTGGTTGGTTGGAGAACAGTCCTCAAATTTAAATCATATTTTAATCTATAAAAATGCATACATAATTTTAAAATAAAAAAGAAAAAGAAAATCAAAGTCTTAGAAGTGAGGCCAGTGAAAAGAATCAAATATCTAAATATAGCAAGTTAACTAATTCTTTGGTGACACCAGACTTGCTATATATAGCAGTGCATTAATTCCAACTCCGCCTCCATCTTCGTTCAACTCTCAACAAACATTTCCCCTGCGCCAAAGATCCGAACATCTCTCTCTCTCTCTCTCTCACTCTTTCTCTCTCCTCCTTCTGCCTCTTTCTCTCTCTTACTCTCTAACCATAATGCTATCATCATTCTCCCTGCAACAAAACTCCTCCAAATGAACCCTTCTTCCCACCGCCCGTTCTTCGGCTTCACCAGCCTCCGGACCGCCATCACCGCCTTCTTCATCGCCGTCCTCCTCCTCTACTCCCTCTACTCCTCCAAGATCATCCTCACCAAACAGAACGATCTCACCTGTTCTCTACTTCCCACCGAAGTCACCACCAAACAGAATCTCGAAACAGAGGACGACGAAACCGCCGCCGTTTCTCCGCCTCCACCGCCGCCGCCGTCACCGCCTCCTCCCCCGCTGTCGAACATTTCCACCTGCGACTGCAGCACTGCACTCGCCTCCTCCCCCGCACGACTGAAGAAGACGGAGCTGAAGCACGTGGTGTTCGGCATTGCTGCGTCGTCCAGCCTGTGGGATAAAAGGAAGGAGTATATCAAGCTGTGGTGGAGGCAGAATGAGACCAGGGGGGTGGTGTGGCTGGACAAGAGTGTCAAGGTTTCCGATGATGAGCAGAAGAACCTGCCGGAGATACGGATTTCCGGTGACACGTCCAAATTCGACTACACGAACAAGCAGGGGAAGAGATCAGCACTGAGGATCTCAAGGGTGGTTTCGGAGACACTAAGGTTGGGAATGAAGGATGTGAAGTGGTTTGTGATGGGAGACGACGACACCGTTTTCATAGTGGATAATGTACTAAGAGTTCTATCAAAATATGATCCCAATGAGTACTACTATATAGGGAGTTCATCAGAGAGCCATGTGCAGAATATCTTCTTTTCCTATTCTATGGCTTATGGTGGGGGTGGCTTCGCCATAAGTTATCCTCTGGCTAAAGAGCTGGAGAAGATCCAAGATCGGTGCATTCAACGGTATCCGGCATTATACGGCAGTGATGACAGGATCCAGGCCTGTATGGCTGAGCTAGGAGTGCCTCTCACTAAAGAACTTGGTTTTCATCAAGTAAGATGTCATCTGTGATTTCACTCACATTCTCTCTCCTAAGTTTAAACTGTTAATTTCCTTGTAATGCAGTATGATGTGTATGGTAACCTACTGGGGCTATTGGGAGCTCACCCTGTGGCTCCATTAGTATCACTCCACCATCTGGATGTGGTGGATCCTATATTCCCGGCCCTAACCCGAGTCCAGGGCCTACAGAAACTCTTCGAGTCGGCTGAGCTGGACTCGGCTAGCATAATTCAACAGTAATTCTGCTACAACAAGAAAAACTACTGGTCCATCTCCCTCTCCTGGGGCTATGTAATTCAAGTTGCGAGGGGTATCATCTCTCCTAGAGAGCTGGAAATGCCCACAAGAACATTCCTCAACTGGTACAAAAGAGCTGACTACACAGCATATGCATTCAACACTAGACCTGTGGCAAGGCACCCTTGTCAAAAACCTATCTTGTTCTACCTCAGCTCGGTTAAATACGATGACAAGAGGAATCAAATTATAGGGGTTTACTCTCGTTTTAAAGAACCCTATCCTTACTGTCGATGGAAAAGTGAATCACCAGATAAACTCAACTCCATTGTTGTCTTGAAAAGGTCAGACAGCAGCCGGTGGGAGAGGGTAAGTTTATTTATTTCTTAAATCTATCTTCTAAAAGGATCCGGATCCTCAGCTGTAATTGCTTTAAACGCAAAAGCAACATCATTTCACGCCTGCATTTTACATACAGCAGAGGATCCGAATTCTTTTAACACAAACAGTGTAACGATATACTAAAGTTTATGACTAACATATGCATGTGAAATTTCAATTTGTAATTATGAAACACTCTTTGAACTATGCAAAGTCCATGCTTACATTGCAGTCACCTCGACGGGACTGCTGTAGAGATTTGCCTTCAAGGAGGGCAGGGGTTATGTACTTATGGGTAGGAAACTGCAGATCAGGTGAGATCATTGAGCTATAGATGTACTCTTGGGGCAGCATGAAAAATCTGTAATCGCAACGCACAGTGATCGAATGCACAACAATCAGAACAGACAAACATGCATTTTAACTTCCAACTCTAGAGTGGCTACCAAAGCTTCAACAGAGAGACAATTTTGTGTAGTTTTTGGCTAGATTTTGTAGATTTATGTCTGTATATGTGAGCCATCACAGTTATACTCGGATTCCATTGTCATGTCAAAACATTCTTGAATCAAAGTTACAGCAGGCAAAGTTTTCTGTACTATATTTTTCCTAGCATAACAAATTGGTCATGATAGAAACCTAACCGTTCTTGATTTACTCTTCTTCCTCATTTGGTCACCTGGCTATGCTAACATTTCCCACCATCTGCATTTCAGAATCTGATGAATTGGGCGGGAAGGTAATATCCAAAAACATTGTACTGTGGGTCTTCAGTAGGCGAGCAGCTGCAATTCTTCCATCACTGCGCTCCAAACTCACTGTTTTTTCCAAAGATAAACACAGAATGCAAATAATCAAACACCAATTCACAAATGCTTTCCGTAAAGAAATTCAAAGAACACACTTTTTGCATAGAGCTCAAATAAGAAACTTCCAAGTTATAATATACATTCAAAGTGGCAGCCTCAATCAGACAACACAGTATTAGAAATTTCTCCAAACAAAAATTCAATTTCTTCAGCCAATTCGGTCAAGAAATAGAAACACCCATTGCGTATTTTCTTCGATTACATGGAAAAACAAGAAAGAGCCCTAAAGTATCCAAGTATATCCACAACATTGATCACATATTATACAATTAACGCATTAAAAAGGAACAAATATAAAAACAAAAATCAAATCAGTTCCGATTTCCTTCTTCTTGAAACCAAGCATCGAATCGTACCCGGATAAGTAAACCACCAGAGGATGAAGAGGCAGAGCAGCACTACAATGGGGATTAGATGAATCATCCTTTTAGCCAATTTGTTGGTCGAAATCTCCCTCTTGCTGACGGTTGAGTTCCTGTAGTAGATAGGAAGATCGGTGGGCTCCTCCATTTTTCTCCTCGGGGAGAAGAGCGATGAGGGCTGCGACGTCTGCGGCATATCCACCACGCGAGAGGAGCTTGATTGTCTGTGCATTGTAGAGATGGAATCGAAGAATTCTAGAGAGAGAAAGAAGTTCGTTAGAGGTAGAAAGAACTCCACTGATACTGGGTTCCTTGATTTCGTTAGGAGGGAAAAGTTTCTGGTTCAGCTTTGACCCCTCTGAAGAGGGGCAATATCGACATTTCACCTCTGTTCGTTCATAGTGGCGGGAAACCCATCTCCCTTCTCTTCAATTCCATCTAAATATTTCAAGAAATTGTTTCTTGTTATATATGTAAAACCTATTAGGCATGCCACAAAATAAACACAATTTGAAGTCTATTTTAGGTGAATAAAGAGTCTACTTGTGATGCAAAAAGATAGTGCATCCTAAAAATGTGTTCATGGATTACCTACAAAGAACAAAAGGAAGATACAAAGTCGCAAAATTCATTCTTCGCGTCGAAAATCGACACAAGGGAAGTAGCCCTAAACAATCTCCTATCGTTGCGTGTCGCAACGGCCTGAGCTAAAACTAACTAGTAATCAATAATTTAATTTCATTCTTGATCATTTTCAGAAGTGAATATATCAAAAGAAAAGAAAAGAAAAGAAAAAAGTCAAGACATAAGGCAACTAGCCTTGTTATTGTAACTTGTGTTTTTCCTGAACATGGGGGGTCTTTACATATTTAGCAGCACCTGTATCATCTGTGATATCAAAACCGATGACAGGTATATTGCATGTTATCAAAGCAACTAAACACTTAGTGCTTCAACATGGTTCATATGGTTCTCAGTGCTCGTACCACGTGCCTGTTCAGCGTCTCTTTTAGGGCTCCGTCCTGGAGTCTGGATGCCATGGATGTCTGGATCATAAGTCTGTGTAGCAAGAAAACTTAAGGCTGTAACGATATCAGCGATGAGGGGTCGCATGGTGGGTTGCTCTTGGACGCACATTGCAGCAATTGCTAGAGCTTGGTACAATCCTCTAACAGGATAGCGGCCCTCAAGTGCTGGATCGGCCATTAGATGGAACTTTTTCCGGTCCTTGAATAATGGTCTTGCCTGAAACAAGCATATACTTTTAACTCATTAGTAGATGTTCGTTTAGCTTATATCGACAGCAGAATAGTACCTTCATGAAATATAGAGTATAATACTCCAAATCAGATAAGTAAAAGTATATAGGATCTTCAATTAGTTTTAGATTTCACTAGTGCTTTCTTCTGTTGTAAGATAATTAGAAAACCTAAAACAAACTTTGAATTAATGGAGTAAATTTTTTTGATAAACATCACCCCACATGCACAGAATTTCAATAAGAAAAGTGATTAGATTTCATCTGAACTACACAAATCAGAGCATGTTAAGTGTTCCATGACCAGTACAAAGGATGACAGGATGAAAAGGCAAAAAGATTGACCTATTATAAAGGAATCTTGCTAGAAAAGTTGGATATTTCACATGGCCCACTAGGGCCACTACTACAAATCAAGCTATGATGCTATGTTAGTGGAGCAAATTTTGAGTGGCCTAACTTTAGACATCATAATCCAATAGTTATTCAATAACTCAGAAATACTAGTTTCTAGACAACCACAGAACTACTTGATAGAACTTTATCTGATCTTCCAACAAGTTCTTATTGTTTCAAATTAGTGGGAGACTTGTCTCATGTTTAAAACAAAGTAGCCACTATGTTCTTTATAATTAGATTGTATGTGATGAAATATCATATTACTATGCAGCATGTTAATGTTGATACCCTTTCCCATGACCAGTATCATCTCTACAGTTCAATCATTTTAAAAAAAATGATAAGACACAAAAATTAAAGATGCATTACCCATCCAACTAGATTGATCTCTGGACCATTTCTTCTATGGTCAATGGCTCTCCTTCCGGTGATTATCTCTAGAAGAACGACGCCAAAACTATAAATATCTGATTTGAAGGTAAGTTGACCCGTCATTGCATAATCCGGAGCACAGTACCCATATGTGCCCATTACTCTGGTGGAAACATGGGTCTGATCCCCTGAAGGACCTACTTTAGCTAAACCGAAATCAGATAATTTAGGATGATATCCTTCCCCGAGCAATATGTTAGAACACTTCAAGTCTCGGTATATAATGGGTGTTTTCATCTTATCATGCAAATACTCTAAGCCTTGTGCTGCACCAGCTGCTATCTTCATCCGTGTGTTCCAATCCAACTTTTTCGTATTAGGTCGAGGGTCTACAAACAAATTAAAGATAGTAAATCCACCAATTTTCCATTCCCAGAAGCAGCACATCACAAGTGAGCAAAGCTAAAATTGTGAAAGAGTGGGGAGAACAGAAAGAAAAACATGTTGCATGGCCATTACATACCATATAAATGGTCCTCCAAAGAACCTAGAGGCATGTACTCATAGACTAATAGCCTCTGATCCGCTTCAGCACAACAACCAATTAATTTAACAAGATTAGGGTGATTTGCCATACTTAATGTCATAACTTCAACCACAAATTCCCTGACCCCTTGACATCCATTGCGATCAAGCTGCTTAACAGCCACAATCTGAAAAATAGCAATAAAAATTATAACATCTTCCAGCAAAAACACACAATGAAACAACTCTTCTTCAAGTAGAACAACCAATGAAGCAATTCATATGAAAACAAAATCGGGTCAAAATGCTAAAAGTTGTGGTTACTCCTTAAGCTGATCTCATTTGAATCAAACTAACCTCGCCAGTGTCTTGTAAACGGCCTTTATAAACTTTTCCAAACCCTCCTTCACCCAGAAAATTTTCGTATTTAAAATTTTGGGTTGCAGCAACTAAGCTAGCAAGGTTAAAGGTCCGCGCTTTGGGTGCAGTGGCCACCACATCACAGGGGCTCCTACCATTTTCTGATCCCCTTGCTGCATTCTCTGTAGGAGATTGATCTCCAGTTGGATGATCCTCCTTCACAAATATAGGTGGACTAGCCTTGAGCGTAGCATCTAAACAATGACAGAAAAAGGAAGTTTAAAAGGAAATATTGTGAAAATATATAAAGAAAGATGTAGAGCTATACAATAGTTTCCATTGTGATTTTCTTTGAAAGCAGAAATAAAAGGTAACTATAATTATTGAGTTATAATTAAAAGAATCTCAATAAAAGACTAATTTTGAAACTCACAAAAAGAAGCTACTGATCATACACCTTCCATAGGAAATGTTTGTTCTATTCACCAAATAAAATGATATAAAACATTTGATTATGGTCTAAACAACTCTGAAATCCCAACCCAACATCATAATATGCAATCTTCTTGACCCCATCATTGTAAAATCTGGCCTAAGTCAAATCCTTGTTCGATTTCAAAGGTGCTAAATGAAGATATGTACATTATTTTACCCGCACACAAGTGCAATATCCCAAATGCTCACATAAAACCATACACATACAAAAATAATGAAAACCTCATTGGAGAAATAAGAAATTATTATTTTCGCCAAAGATCATCAACCGATTTTTTTTTTCTAAAAAAAAAAATCATTCATCGCCAAAGAATTAATCATTCAAGGTAAAGAACATGCAAAACCATAAACAAGAGAATCAAACCAAACCAGTTGACAAACACAAAAGGGCGACCAGGATGGTTCCTAAACGCACGTTCAAAATTCCAAAATGCACAAAATAAATAAATAAATACAATCAATAGCTTCCTTAAACCCAGAATTAAAAAAACACAATCAAAAGAGGCAGAAGGGTGATCACACAATACCTGGGATTCGCAAATGATCATCTCTTCCACAGCGATTATATCTTCTATTATTCGTCTTTTTCTTCTGTTGTTTCTTAGGAATTGACGATTCTCCGGAGCAGGGGAAACATCCCATGTCTTCCCCCTCTCTCAGCGCCTCTCTCTCGATATGTATCTATATATCCGAGGCCGTATCTATCTCCTGACTCTCTCAATCCTCAGCTACAGATGGAAAACAGAGCCCATAACAGAGTATGGGACGAGAGATTTGCAAACGTAGAGAGACAAAACGGATGAGAGAGAGAGAGGGAAAAAACAAGAGTGATTTTCTTTTTTTATTCTTTTCCACTTTCCCAATCCTGTAATACCGTAAAAACCCATTTCACTTCACATCACATATATAGACACGCAAATCTGGTGCATTTACACGCACCGTAAATCCGATCAATCATCCACTCATACGCCCATCATACCTTTTTTAATGACGTGTATAGCTGTCATTGGTTGCGTGCTTTTGAGGCGGCCAACATTGATTGCGCTGGAACATTCCGCAGGGGATTACGCGGCTGTCAGATTCATGCATCCAGCGGTACGTCACGGACGAATGTGAACCGTTGGATTTTAAGGTGAGGTTTGGGGATCCGTCCACGTAGATGAGCTGTGCCTAGAGGGAACGGTGACCTACAAATTTGCAGTAGGTTGAGTGAAATAAACGGGCCGTAATTAATTGGGTTGGGTCCACGAAGCGTAGGTTTGAGTTGACATTTTTTAAAATTAGGTAATGAGCCACTGCCACGTGTCCCGAGGCTACATCGGATTTATGTTGTGGACGCCTTGGAGGTAAATTATTCTATGGAATCACTTTTGATTTCCAAAATCCAATTTTTTTATTACTTGCATTGTATCCTCTATTTTTTATTAATTGCAATATAAATGTACACACAATTCACTACTATTTTTATAAATTTATTTATAGAAATAAATAATAATGCTTAAATTTGTTTTCTACAATGTTATTAAGAGTCAAAATTTGTGGTGCAGGTAGACGATATTAACCATTAAATTTATTTTTAATTTAATCTTAACTATTAAATAAATATAATTATTTTTTTTTATATAAAAAATCACTCATTACTATTTTCTACCCATAAACATATGGGTGCAACCAAGTGCACCTCAAAATTATTTCGTTATTAATAGTAATTACTCCATCCGGCCACTTAGAAGGTAATTGTTTACCTTTTACACGTGGATTAAGAAATATTATTATTATATGTGTACTGGGTAGTTGTATTAGAGGAAAGTAATGGTCATATGATATACTCTTTTACTAAATAAAGAATACATGGATATCTTTAAAGTATACGCCCAAAATGATAAAGTGATTTATCGTTGTGATCAACATTTTCTTTATTCCGATGCATATTTCCTTAACTTTGATGCGTTTTCTCGTTATGATCATCATTTCCGTCGTTACGATGCATATTTCCTTCATTTTGATGCTCATTTTCTCGTTACGATCAATATTTCCTTTATTTCGATGTATATTTCCATCATTCTGATGCTCATTTTCTCGTTACGATCAAGATTTCCTTTGTTTCGATGCATATTTCCTTCATTTTGATGTTCTTTTTCTCGTTATGATCAACATTTCCTTCATTTCAATGCATATTTCCTTCATTTTGATGGCTGAAGTGGCATCTCATCTCTTCTACTTATGTTCCCATCATTTGACATCTATCGCATGTCGCCACATAGGATTCACATTCGTTAAACAAAGTAGGCCAATAAAGAGCAGATTGAAGTACCTTAGCTGCAGTCTTTTGGGCTCCGAAGTGTCCCCGTTAGGTTGTGTATGGCAAAAATCAAGAACACTCTCCATCTCCATCTCGGGCACACACCTACGGTCGATAGAATCCGTACAAATCTTGTAGATAAATGGATCATACCATATAAAAGTCTCAACATCTCTCTTAAACTTCACAAGTTGATACCTGTTGAGATCTCTCGAAATTTCTCCTATGGCAATGTAATTGACATAATCCGCATATCATGGATCCATTCCTTAAGCAGCTATTATACAAGCTCTCTCCACTCCTTCAGCAAACACAGCCATAATCTTCTCACCAGGGAACATCTCCTCTATGTAACTACTAATAATATTATTATTATTGAATAATTAAAATAATTGATGTAAAATGGGATAGCAGATGTGTTGCGTGAAAGCAACACTGATTTTGTGTTAGTTAGAAAAATCTTAATTAATAAAGCCAAACAAGACCCTTGTTTTTCTTTTAACTCTTTTTATTTTATATTAATGGGTAGGATATGATTCATCTCATCTATAAGAAGATTCATGAGACTCTCATTCAAGACCTATCCAATATCTACATAGGGGATTCAAATTTGTATTATATCCAAAACAGTACCACCTCAAACGTGATCAACATACCAAAGGTGCAAGGACGTGATCAGCAGGTGATTAGCCATAATATAGTGGGCATGACCAATTAAAGAAATTATTGAACCACAGGGAGGAAGGTACTAGGGTCTAAGCGATCTCGTGTTTGTCATAATATTATAGAGATGAACGAGAAGGGGAGATAATAAAAAAATGACAATAAAATAAAAAGATAGATGAATGGAAGATGGATGAATGAGCCAAGTAGATAGAGATGAGATTAGCAATACTTAAAGCATGGAAAATCTAGGTATCATGCAATGAATTCATATGTGTCATGGGTAAGAGACTAAGGGCCAACACTAAGATCACCTAAACTCCCTCTCGGAATGAATAGGATATGGTTCTAAACATAGCTCAATGGATTGGTTCTCACTTAAACAATTCCAACTAGGTACTAAGCTTAAATGAGAGTCCCTTCACACAATTAATCAACCTCTCGATCAAACCAATTACATGTCCTACCAAAGGGTTCTAAACTATGAAGGACTTCTCAATCTCTTCACAATTTATAATGCACATGAGGTGTTTGATGAAATGATTCACTCAATTATCCTAAGCATGTAATTGATTTCTCAATCTAATCACATATCTAGAACAACTAAACACACACATCAACAAAACAAATCAAGCAATTAATAATCAATGATAGAAAATCGATTAAAACATTCAACATAATCATTCAATTGCAAAATACCCAAAATTATCCAATACAATTCATATTGCTAATCTCACAAGGGAGATTAGTCTCTCATGTTCATAAGAAAATTAACATAGACATTAAAATCCTTACAAAACATGATAAACAATAGGTTTCAATACAAAGTGTAGATGAAAACTCCCTTGGATGTCTCCAATGGTGATCTTCTTCTCCCCCTTGCAATTCACCTCTCTTTCTTGCTTCTCTAATTACTTGGATGAAGGATTTGATGGTTGGATGAAGGTAGATCCAAAGGGTGAAGAATGGATGAAGGTGAAGGTGAAAAATGGAGGAAATGGTGTGTGAGGTGTGTGTGGAAGGGTGGAATTTCGGATCCTCTTTCAATTGTTGAATAAAGGGGTATTTATACTCCTTGGGAAGCTTCTAGAAGGATTCTGATTTTTTCTGATCCCAGACACGACACGAGTCGTGCGACGCAACACGGCCATAAGGTGGCCGTGTTGTGTCTTCTGTTGCTCTCACACGGCCATTCTGGACAGGGCCGTGTTACGCAACACGCCTCGTGTGCTGCAACACGGCTCGTGTGCTGTAACACGGGCACAGGGTGGTCGTGTTGGATCTTCTGATGTCGGCACACGGCCACTTCTTACAGGGCCGTGCGCTGTACACGGCCCGTGTTCTTGCTGCCCTGCTTCCTCTTTCACTGTTTTGGCTCGTTCTTCCTCGTTTCAACTCCGAATTGAGATTCGCTTTTTTCTACGTCTTCCTTATCATATCTAGCATCCAATAAAAAGTGAAAATCATAGGTTTAAGCTCATTCACACACATTTCAATAAAAACACAAAACACAACCAAATAACATATAAATACGGATAAAAATATACGAAAACTCACATAAAAAGATACTAAAATTTAGGTGAAAATATCACTCATCAGCAGGAAAATGATCATGTTTTTTCTATGGGTGTGAAAATTGCATATGTAAAATATTGGTTTGATCTGGCCACCCAAGGTGGAACACTCCTCATGGACATTATTCGTGATGTTGGGATTGGAAATATCATAGGCATACTCAATATGCCTGATTAGCATATTGAGTATGCTACAATATATTTTATTGATCAAACTATAAGTACAGAGATCATAGGCATACTCTCAATATGCGTGATTAGCATATCATGAAAAAATATATTTTATTGATACAAGGACAGAGATGAAACTAATCCCGATGTTTTAGTAGGTCTAAGGTTGGTGGAACTCTTGAAAATCATATGAAACGTATCCAACCTGTTCCTCAACCCACCAAAAAATCGTGAAGAAAATTATTGGAGTTATGACTTATCTTCATAAAATAGGTACATCTTTTGAGGGCTCCACCGCCGTATTAAGATTTGACATTTTGTTATGCATAAAAAAATTTTCTATTGTGGTGGTGCAACCCACCAAAAAATTGTGAAGACAATTATTGGAGTTACGACTTGAAGACAGATGCATCCAATTTAAAACAAGTATCATTCACATCATACATTTCATTCATGCAAAACACCACTCAATTATAATACGCTTTGAAGTACTAAGTCATCTAGCTCACAAGAAAAGTGTTTACTCTCGCTCTCAAGTGCAAAATACACTTAAACAAGTTAATATATACGCTCATACTCAATTCATATTTCCGCGTAACCATATGCTTGGCAAAGGTCTCAAAAATCAACTCATAATAACTTCATTACTAGGATCACAAAGGACTTATTTTTTTGGGTTGTAATGTTGGCTCTTTGGTAAACGTAGGAAAATATAGATAAAGTGATTAACTCACTAGTAGAGAATTACTTTGAAGTTTTGCTTTTCATGATCAAACAACTTCCTCTTCTCCATCTTTATTCTCATGATCTTTGCGATTCATCTTTTCCTTGGAATCAACATCTTTCTTTCTTCAAAGTACAAGAGTACCAATTTTGGGCACTACCCTTCTAAGCAGTCGGGGTACCGATTTCAGGCATTACCTTTAAATAACATTTAACCATATTCTTCTTTTTTTCATACCACTCAACCAATATTTTTCTTCCCTTTCTTCTCACATTAGCATATATTCACCTCAACTCTCTAATAATGAATAAGGTATTCAACATAGCTCAAGTAAAAGATGAACAAAGGCTTTTTATCAAGGCTTGCCAAAGAAAAGCTTTTAAAGGCTCAACAGGGCTTCCAATGATTTATACAATATATGGGAAGGTAAATTTTAGCTAAGTGACTCAAATAAACAATAATCGCCTAAGATCATGTCCTAATAACTAACAACCATAAGTCTCACACAAGACTCCAAGCCAAGTTCTAGAATACGGTCATATGAACAATTCTCATAAGAATAAACTATCATGCATGGATGTAGCATGATTTCATAAGGCTCAAATTCTCACATGGGTAATAGATTCCTAAGCACTCCTCATAGCATATAATTGAGATCAATTCCACAATGAACTCCACATATTTAACAAGTTATACATGCTTCTCATCAACAAAATCAACACATGCAAAATACGAATGCAACATACTAACCAAGAACCCATCATCAATCCAAATCAAGTATCACCAACAAATCTAACATCAGAATCAGTACAGAATATCAATACATGCCACTCACACCACCAAATACCCATCCTGTAAAGAGAAAAGAGAAGGGGGATGAGATGAAACAGATAAAGATGAAAACCTAGCTCCCTCTACTCTTGTGGAGCATCATCATCATCTATCACCTATGCGCCAGTCATCGAAATCTCTCTATAGGGTATCTACCTTCCTATTCAGAGCTTCATAATTGTCATTCAAATCTCTCAATTTCTGATCCATCACCACATAGTTGGCGTGTAGCGCATTGTAACGCATCGTAAGTAGCCAGAGGAAGAATAATTTATGAAATTTAGTTTATTTGTTATACGATTTTGAATGTTAAATATTTCCTCCATCCCAACTCATCTTCACTTTAATTTTCACGTATATTAAGAAATGTTATTTTTAAATTTACTGTAGGGATATTGTTATATTCTTTTTAATAAATAATCGGTAAAGTATATACTCTCCCCCCCCACACACACACACACACACACATATATATTACTCTTTCCGTCCCGCCACAAAAGTTATATTTTACTAATTAGATTTAGGGTGTTCTGCTACAAGAGTTATACTATTTCATTTTTTAGTAGATGGGACCACATAAATCAATCACTTTATCTTCATGGGACCCACATACAATATTAATACAACTACACACTATACATTAAATTATAAATTATTATATTTCTCAACCCACTACACATTAAAATACTAGTATATCTTAATTTTCATACAAACCGTAAATGTAACTCTTTTTATAGGATGGATGGAATATTATAAAATTATTGAATTTATATTTATTTTCTTTTATTGGTATGGAAATGAATTATGAATGGACGAAAATATAAGGTGGGAAGATGAATTGAAAATTGCTGAATTAATATTTTTATACTTAGGGAATGGAACCTGGGTCTCTCAGGTAAGTGAAGAGTCCAGTGGTCAGGTGAGCTAGTCCACCTGGTTGGATACACACAAAACAATTAGTTTTTACGTGGCTCATACACAACACTAATACTTTGGGACGGAGGGAGTAATTATTATATAAATAAAATATAATTATTAAATAATTAAAGAATGATGAATTATATATTAAAATACTGATTTAAAATATTATTATATGATTTTTTAAAGATAAAATCTTTTGTGAGATTATAAGGATTTATTATTAAAGTATAATTATTATATATATAAAGTATACTCTCTCTGTACCCTATTAACGTATTTATTTTCTTTTTTGCACGTGAATTAATGAATATTATTATTTTATATAAGTGTGTAGTTGTATTAGTGGTGAGTGGTTGATAGGTGTGAGACGCTTTTATTAAAAAGAGAAAACTAATACATTTATAGTGGACGTCCAAAATGGGTAACTTATCGGCGGATGAGGGAGTATTAATTAGTGGAGTACCATATAAAATGGCTTGGGTTAAACTAATGTGACCTAAGATTACTTATTAGTACTCCCTCCATCCCGGCGTAAGAGGGGCTTTTGCTTTTTTCACGTAGATTAAGGAGTATTATTATTTAATGTGTAGTGGGTAGTTATATTAGTGGGAGTGTGGCCCCATATTTTAATTGTATTGGAGGGAGTGTGTCGTGTGTGAGTGTCATGTGTGTAAAAAATGAAAGGGACCCTTGAGTGGGACAAAAAAAACCCTATTTGAATGGGACGGATGGGGGAGTATTTAATTTGAGAATCCAACTACAGTGCACCAGGTACACCGGTGCACCTGAACAATCTCAACCGTTATATTCATTTTAAATCTAATCTCAACCATTAAATAAATTAATATAATTAAATTTATTTTTAAAAAAAATCACACACTACACCTATTTTAGCCGATTAACATGGGTGCACCCGAGAATAACCGATTGTCATCCGCTGTGAAGAGATTGGGATGCATTCTGCCTATTCTTCCACGTGGCACACTCTCCCTCACGTGGCGGCTGCCTTTTTCTTCCACGTGGCAATTCATTTTGTTGATTGTTGTGCCTTCTTCCTCCGCATTCCCTCTGCAGATTTGTTCAAAAAAAAAAAAAAAAAAAAAACTTTAAATGTTATCTCCATTTTCTCTTTTTATCCTCTCACTCTCACTTGCTTTCACTATTCCACATTCTTCCTTTGATCTCTCAAGGTTTGTCCCACTCTACTCTCATTCTTATTGGGGTTTTGTTTTTCGTGATGAATTTCGAGTTGTTGAATTTGACAAATAATAATTCATGCGAACAGATCGACTTGTGCTGTTTATTGGGTTGCATTATTATATAATTAGTACAATTTCTTCGAGTTGGTGATTTTGATAGATAAAAATTCATGTGAACAGATCGAGTGATTCTGTTTTTGGGTTATGAGTGTAAAGAAAATCTCAATATTACTATCTTCCAAAATAGGTCAAAAATTTCCCTAGAATTCTTAAAACAATCTTTGATTAGAAAACCAAGCAAAACAAAATTGAGTTCATTGTCCATCCAAAATGCAAGGTTCTTCCTGTCATGTATCAAGTAGGTATGTTCTTTTGCTATAATGCTACAATTCTATGTTGCCTCTTGTTCACCCCAAAAATCACTGAAAATCCTCACACATTCTGTAGTTATCAATTTTTTAAAACTTAAATCTTAGACTGTTGGGAATGTCACACCGTGGAATGTAGCAAAGATTTCTTGAAATTCAACTGGCCAAACTTCAAAGTGTTTCAGTTTATCAAATCCCTTTTTCTAATACAAATTTATTGGAGTGCTACTATATTTTTCTCTTATGCAAATCAAGATTAAGTTCCAATCTATGCTCTTTGATTTGAATTTTCTTCTGGCCAGATTAATTAATTGATTTCTTTTTTGCTGTGAAAGATACTACCTATTCACTACGACTATCCATACTAATTTCATCTTTATATTTTTTATATTATAAATAATGCACATGATTCTAATTTTTTTGTCGAAAGACTTGTCACTCACTCACTCACATAATTGAATTGATGAACCAATTCACATACATCTATTGAATTTTTCAGTTCTACTGTTCTTTATATATTCAGAATCGAAGTCCATATATTCTTTCAAATAAAATTATTTCTATCATTCACTTATACTACAGAACATCATAGTAGATTATAAGTATTTGTTATATTATTTCAAGTGTCATTCTCCAATGTCATATTTGGTTAGTAACTAGAGAGTCATAGAAACTTGATGGATCTCCCTCTTTCCATAGTAGCAGGAAATTGATGTAGAAAAAGAAGATGCAGGAGGCATGGGATCCAGTCGGCCCGACTTATCATCACTGAATCGAAACATATATGAAGATGTTTACTTCCCAGCCATTGTCATTGCAGGGTGCTTTGTTTTGTTGGCATTATTCCTTTCTCTTTTCTTAACTTTCCAACATCTTAGATGGTACACCAGACCATCGGTTAGTTCATTCTCTACGACATGCTCACAACCTAATATTCTATGGAAGGGGCACACACACACGCCAATTAATTTGACTTACTTTTCTATCAGGAGCAAAAATGGGTTGTTGCTGTTATCTTCATGGTTCCAGTCTATGCAACTGAATCGGTCTGTATCTGCTCATGGTTGATTTATTATAAAATACATAAATTGTCTCGTGATATGTTTGATTTTTATTTTTCTTAGCGGATTTGGACTTCGAATTTCCCGTCACGTTTGTTTACGAGTATGATATCCAAATTTGAAGAACCCTTGGTCCACTTGGTGTTTCATCTCCTATTTTATGACGTTGTAGACAAGCCATGTGTAAATAGTGATGTTATTTGATGCATATGACATGTTCTGGTTAAGTTGGAATACAAGATGAATTGGTGACACATAAATTTTTATTAATTATGTTCGCTTGCTTGATGACCTCTTATTGCAGATCATATCATTGTGGAATACAAAGTTTTCCTTAGCTTGTGACATATTGAGAAATTGCTATGAAGCATTTGCCCTCTATGCATTTGGAAGCTACTTAATTGCATGCCTTGGTATGTATAATGTAATTCACATGGATCGGGCTTCTGAAATTAATGATATTTAACTACAGCCTTTGTTGTTAGATCATGTCCTCTTGTTGCTTCTAAAATATCAAATGTTGTTATTTTGCTTCTTTTTTACTTTTCGAAATTCTTACCATCAAATTTAGGCCATTTTTGCATTTTCATTTACAAATGAACTTGGAAAGTTTTCATAAACAAAATATGGCCGCATATATCTATCTTTTTATTTTGTAACAGAGTTTCAGCAATTGTAGTAAGTTTAGTTACAACTTACAAGTATATAGTATTTGATAGGTGGGGAACTGCAAGTTATAGATTTTCTCGAAAATGAGGCTGAGAAACAAATTGGCCAGCCATTGCTAGAAAGGGAAAAGTCTTGTCAGTTGCAAAGGAAACCATTCCTCAGCTTCATCCTCCGTCCATGTGTACTTGGGAAGGAGTTGTTCACAATAATAAAATTTGGTTTAGTACAATATGTAAGCCCTCTGCTTTTACTTGCTCGTTTATGACTTCTAAATGCACATATATGCTTGAACTTTCTGAATTTTTTCGCAGATGATTTTAAAGACTTTGTGTGCACTATTAGCAATTGTCCTGGAGCTGTGCGGAGTTTATGGTGACGGACAGTTTAAGTGGTATTATGGGTACGTCATAGTTTTTTAAGCTCTATTTTTGTTTCAATGTGTGGCACAGTTGATTAGTACATGGTGTAAGTTTTTCGATCTCAAGTAATCCTTGCATGGTGATTGGATTTAAGGCATCATGTTCTGTGCAGATACCCTTATATAACTGTGGTTATAAACTTTAGCCAGATGTGGGCATTATACTGCCTTGTTCAGTTTTACAATGCAACACACCATAAACTCGTGCCTATAAAACCACTAGCAAAGTTTATAAGCTTCAAAGCGATTGTATTCGCAACATGGTGGCAAGGTGTGGGCATTGCTTTGCTCTGCAATTTCTCTGTACTCCCAAAGGATGCTAAGTTTCAATCTGGATTGCAGGATTTTATGATATGTGTTGAGGTAAACATCGATTGTACAACCTTCAACTAGCTCAGTGCAACCTCAACGTTTTCAATTTCTGAAAAAATCCCTCAAGATTTTAGCTCAAGATATTTCCTTTTTGTTCACTCGTTTCTTGAATTTGTTTGTGCATTGATTTAATTTTGATTATTTTCTTCATTGGGCAGATGGCAATTGCAGCTGTTGCTCACATTTTTGTCTTCTCAGCAAAACCCTATCATTTTATACCAGCATCCTTGCATGAAAAGGTTACAACCGAAGAGACGAGTACTGTGGTTAATATAAAAGGTGATGAGAAACCGACAGTGCTCGAGAAGAAAGAAACGGAGATCGAGGCACCTGGAACAAACATAAAAGAAAGCGTTCAGGATATTGTAGTTGAAGGTGGCCATAAGGTTAGATCTTTCTTTTAACACTATTAATATTTAGTTGCTAATTATAAAACAAAACAAAAGATTATGCATGCTGAAGACTGGAGAAGAAGAAATTGCTCCATTTGTGTTGTAAGTCGTCGGATGAATGTTGAAATTAAATGATGCGGTGCAGGTAGTGGAGGATGTAGTTTTGACAATCAACCAGGCGATCGAACCAGTACACGAGGGAATGACGAAGATCCAAGAAACGTTCCACCAGATATCCGTCTCGACAGGTAAAGACGAGCCCTCTGATGGGATTAAGGTTGAAGAGCACGCGCAGAACGTCGTTCACGAGCCTTAAACTTGAGCGTGCCGGTGGTGAGCCCTCTAAAAGGTTTAAGATTATGTAGTCTGGAAGGTACAAATCTGATTTGATTCTCAAAATGTACGACAACAAACTTCATTTGATTATAATTAAGCATGTCCTTTGAGACTTCTGTGCTGCTCATTTGACAAATTCACGAATTTTAAATTTGATATTGTTGATTTATATGTTCTTGATTTGAAAATTTTGATTTATATGATCTTGATTTGGAATTTTTATTGGAGAGGTTTTAACACTTATGTATCGATCTGATGTTGATGAATTTGGTAATAAACTTGTGCAAATAATTTGACATTATCAAAAATTAATAAATTACTCTTTTAATACATGAAAATTACACTTTATAAATTACTCTTTAGTATATTAAACTCTAAAAAGTATTATTAAGAAATAATATTACTTCTTTTTTGTTTATAAAAAGAATTATTTCAAGTTAAATTTTGTGATTTTTCATATATTATTTTTTTTCATTTATAAAAAGTATTATTTCTAGTTAAATTTTGTGATTTTTCATATTCTTGTTGAGATGGTAATATTTTTCATTTAAATATGTAGTACTTCATACCCTATAGAGTAACACTTACCATATTGGTTTCCATTTTAGGGTAATTTATTTCTCTTTTTATATGAAAGACCCTACCCATGACCACATACATGATACATATATACCATCAACACAACCACCCACATAAATAATATTCTCTCCATCCCCAAACGTATTTAAATTTACTTTTTATGTATAAAGTTAAAAAAAATTAATTTATTGAAATATGTGTATAACATTGTAGGAATATATAAAAATATAAATATAATATTGGGATGTATGTAAATAGTGCGTAATATTATAAAGTGAGACGAATAAGAAAAGAAGTGGGAATTACTCTCCAAGACTGTGAAAGTAATATTATAAAGTGAGACGAATAAGAAAAGAAGTGGGAATTACTCTCCAGTGAAAGTAACACTCTTAAATTGAGGTTAAAAAAAAAGAAAAAAAAGGGTAACTTATCAATGACAGTGTGTGTATATTTTCGTGAGGTGTTACCCCGTCTGGTGTGAATTTTTAGCAACAGACTTATATTCACAATAATGCGTAATCATATTGCTACCACAAGACCACTATCACAAATATGATTGCAACTTTGTAGTGGTTAACATACATGCACGCAGTACTACATATTCAAATTTATATTCCTAGCTAAAATGCATTGCCACAAAATGAACCTGTACATTCTTAGTAGCTAATGTGCTTTCATGCTCATTATCCACCTCATCTCTTAAATTAATTCTTGGGGGTGGTTTTCTCATCTTCACCAAAAACCTGCACATTTCCATCAAAACACACCAGAATAAACTCATTTAGGTAATAAGAAATAAATCTCAGCTAGAAGCCATTTACATTACCATCGAAGCATACGCAACTTAATTGAATAACATATTAACAGTAAGACCTATCAGATGCTTAGGATCATAGGAAAAACTACCCTGAAGACAGAAAATTAATGGTTGGAGTTTTGATTTGACAGAACGTGCAAGCTCACAAATAAATAACACATGGCCATGAAGTAGGAATAAAAAAGGGACTTACTATATATGGAATAAACAGTTTGGCATTTTTACATTCACAGTTTTTTGTCATAATACATTATCCATTGTTCACCACTGTAAGAAAAACAGTGGTAGTTCTGCCCGTAACAGCAAATCTAATGAGTCGAGGTATATAGAGGGAAAATTATTTTTGCTCAAATAAATACCTGAAAGAACTTTTTTATACACAAGTATAGATTAATTCAATCACAACAATAGGCTTTATTTGACATAACTACGGGCAGCTCATTGCTCACGCAAAAATGTGAAAACATAATCAGGGAAATACAGAAGTTCTTCGGTAAATGAAACAAAATTCTCAAAAGCCAAGCAGAGTGTTGTGTCAGATACTCCTAATTATATCCACACAGGAAAAATCAAGGATTTTATTTAATGAACAAAGCCAATAATAATGAAAAAACATCAAGGCTGAACTCTGAAGTATAATATTAACATACCAAGTATTCAACTTACATAAAAAATGAAAGGATGGCTCTCTTAGATTTTCCTTGTTCGGAACAAAAACTTTGATGTTGACATGCATCTTATTGCTTGAAAGATGGAGGGGCTGGACACTGAGATATCCTGTTCGATACCGCTACTAAGAGTTCTCTCCAGTAGACCCCCAGCTTTTCTGAAGAAGAAAGCCATCTCTTACCTGAATTAGTGATTAAACCAAATACAAATAATTTATTTAACAATTAAGTACTGAATTCAATTTCAGAGCACTAACAATTCTAATCATTAAGAAAAACAATAGGAAGAATTATTAAAATCTAAAAAGAGAACAATCAGAGTACTAAAAGATCACTATATCTTCCACACCACATTAGCTTATTTGAAGGTTATGTGCACAATGCATACAGTTAAATTAAATTTCCAGCTATTGATCATTATAAAACAACCTCCTCGTGTGCTAAAAAAAGACAGTATCAGTCAAACAAATTTTACCCCCAGTGAACTTTTTCAAAGGGTTTAAGCTCTTTCTAAACCAAAAGACCCAATCAACGCTCAAACATCTAAGATGAACACAGGAACAGAGAAAATTAGAAACAGTTTCTGTATCATTTCATTCTGCACTTCTCGAAACAAAAATTAATTCGCTACTCAAAAAAGAAAACCAATTGAGACCTTAACAAATTCTTAATCATAATAAACGCAAAACAACAGGAATAGTTACACACAAATCACGCAACAAAGAACTGATTAAAAATTGACTTACATCCCACGCTGTATCTATAGAATAATTCCTGTCAACAAAAACAACACCCACTGTGGATTTGAGACTGCTTTCTCTCTACAAAAACTTCATTATGACATTTTTCTCTCTACAAAAACTTCATTATGACATAAATTCATTCTCCATCAAATCCTAATTTCTTATGAAGTGAACAATACAAATATCAGAACTAAAGTACGAGAAATGGAACCACCTAATTACGGTGTAAAATATTTGAGCAACATCATATAAATCTCATAACATAACTCTATCCAAGAGAACTCGAAAATTCCACTATCATAACCTCACTAATACCATTATAGTTCAACCTAACCAAGAAACCAAACAACATTAAGCCATTGCGAAATCACCCAAATTAATCAATGGGGCTACCAATTCTCAGTCATTGAGATATGGAAACAAAGCATATATTACTGTTATGGTGTATGGGTAATAATAATTAAAGCAACCGAGATGAGATAAACATTTCAAAGGAAGAGTTTCTCTTCAAATTGAATGCTCTCCATACGCACAGATGCATCTTTATTGTATATAAGCAGGTAAAAAACTCGTAGAGCACAAAAATTAAAGGGAAAATTTAGGGTTTCTTTAACTGTAGGGTTCTCAGTCATACGCAGTGAAAATTTCAGAAATAGGTGAAGCTAACAAAGGCAAAGAACTCACCTGTATTACTGAGAAGAAGGTAAGGGGCTAGTGTAGTAGCTGTGAGCCTATGAGCACAACGAAGGCAGAGGGGAGAAACCTAATTAAAATCTACATCTGGGAAAATTGAAAATTGATACGGGCTTCACATCAGAATTGCGTCACTGAAAGATAAAGAACAGAAAGGGTAGAAAAAATAACATAAGGTGGAGCTAGAGAGAAAAGACAATCAACCAAAGTTGGAATTGAACACAATACCAACCAATAACCTATTTCACTGAACACTTCTATGGTTCGAGTCATGCACACCTTTCTGCAGAGAAAACAAAAGCCTTGGCACAAGAGAATAAGTTCTTCCTTCCTAAACATATCGCACTATAATTTGTAATGTCCATCAGGATATAACTGTGTTCAAATCAACATAAACAAGGAACCATATATTAGTAGTTAAACACTTAAACTTTGAAAAAATGCCCGACCACAACCCCGAAGATTGTACACTGGAGTCAGCTCTACGTTTTCAATGTGGAGATGTGCGGTACTGTATCCACGAGACAATTGAGGTAGGTAGTAAAAAGGAAAAAATTATGAGTGAATTTTACCGAGTGAGCTCCACGGAAGAGAATGAGTAGAGAAGCCGTAGTCACAAATTCACTTAGGCATTTACTCAAGCATCACATAGGCATGATTTAAAGCAGGCAAAAATCCTTCACAATCAACTACCAATTTCTATCACATAATCTCATCATATCAAGTGACCAACGAAAATTACAGTGATACTTTAAAGGGGCTGGCATACCCATAAACAAAATTAAAAGGACACATCAACTAAATTGAGCATCTACACTTTTCTTTCTCACAAAGAAACACACACTTAACAAGAAATGAAAATAAGGAAACTTATCACCTAATTTAATCAAATAAATGAATTAATCATAATTCCTATGTAGTGGAGTGAGAATTGTCTAATAAACCAAAAGCAGAACACGACAGGGATGGAGAGCTTACCTATACCACGACAAAGAGGGTGGGGCTAATGAGATCAGCAGAGCGGCGCCGTACCGAATGAAATCAAAAAGGGGAACCAAATTAAAAACATATATGGAACCCGGCAATATAATAAAATCTTTAATTAGCCAAAGTTAATTGAAAATACTCACACCGTGACGCTGACAGTGCCAATCAAGCAGAAGATGGAGTGGAGGCGGACGGGATAAGCAAAAGTATCGTAGGAGCTACGGAGGCGACGATGAAATGATTTGAGGAGAAGACAAGTGAAGAGGAAAGAGGGAGGAGCGTACTTTCTTGCTTATCCCTGTAGAAACAACGAAGGCAGATGAGAATGTTAATTCTCAGCCACTTAGACTTAGAGAGAGAAAGTGAGAGGGCGAAGCACAGTGGGCAATGGTAACCGGGAACGGGGGAGATACTGGCCGAAAACCGACTATTTCCCCATTATATATAGATATAGATATAGATATAGATATAGATATAGATATAGATGTGTTTTTAAGTTATTAAATTAAAATGATTTTTCAATTTCAAATCTCTCTTTTTTAATTAAAGTATTCCACACGTCCCAACACGCTTTTTTTAGTTGTTTCACAGAAATTAACATATTTTTTTTAAGAACATGAGATCCATATAAAAATAATTTATTTATGGGAGCGGCTATTTGCACCTCCAATTTTAATAAATGTACCCCATAAATTTTATATGACTAAAATACCCATATTTGTCAAGATGTAAATCTTAAAGTGCTCGGTTGCAGCAACCGAACACCATATGAATAAGAAATCTTAAGGTGTTCGATTGCTGCAACCGAACAAGTATATGTGTTCTCTTGCAGCAACCGAACACCTTAAGATTTCTTATTCATATGGTGTTCGGTTGCTGCAACCGAACAAGCATATGTGTTCGGTTGCAGCAACACATGTTCATCGAACAAGTACTGCGTTTTTCCATGGACAATGTTCACCTATTATTAGGCAGTGATTCAATCAAATTGTTGGAAAATTGAAATAACAGTGCAAGAAAAGAGGTGATGAGTTGCAGTATATAACTCACAAGTTTGCTGTAAAAGTATAACATGGAACATGGAAGGGCTGAGAAACTCCCTCCGCTTCGCCAAGAGTTCGGCGGCGGTGGGGCCCTTGTACGGAGGCGGAGTGTAGTCGAAGGGGACAGTTTGGGGAGTATGTTGAGATCTCCGGCGACAGTGCATGCATCTACGGAACGGGATGTCCTGTGACACTTTGGTGTGACATCTCCTGTAACATCTCTTAATAGAATGACACGTGACAGGTTGAATCAATCCTTGCCCCTAAGGGTTTATTGGTTAGGGTATAGTATCTCTCATCTCTCCTACATATGTCGTTCTAATTTTTCCTCTTTTTTCTCTTCTGTTGAGTACGTCAACCCTTTCTCTTCTACGGTGTCGCAACGTCGACCTCTTCTTTCCTTCATCAGCGTTTTTTTCTTCTTCTTTTTTTGATTAATTAGTTTTTAGTAATTAGAGTTTAATTAATTAAATGGTAAAGTAGTCTTAAATGGGATGTACTTAGTAATTTATATATGTAACTTTTAATTTTAGCTGAGTATATCTAGAACTTGGGGTTCATTTAGTAGATTCGGGTGCAAATAGTCACCCCTTTATTTATTTACATGGGCCCTCACACACATCATACTCATCACTAATACAACTACCCACTACACATTAAATATTATTTTCTCACTTCACTTTATATTAAATTATTATACTCCTTGATCTCCATGCCCAAAAAAAATGTGTCAATATCTCCGGAACGGAGGGAGTATAATTTTTTAACATTGATTTTTTCATTAAAAAAATTAATAAAAAATTCGCCAAAAAATTTTGCTAGTATATAAATTCTTATTTATTAGTTTGTATATGTTTTTATTATAGGAAACATATTTGAATTAGTGAGACTTTACCTATATCAATTAATACCTTATTAGACATATTATCAGTATTTTCAAAATCAAACCGGTTGAACCTAAAAATCAGAGAATTAATATTACGTGAAATTAAGAAAAGAGTAATCCAACAAATTTGAAATTGATAGTGAGAGAGACGCGGCTGTTTGTTAGAGAGAGCGTCGAGGATGGAGTGATACAGTCATACAGACGCTAATCACTAATTATATTTTAAAAATTTATTACATATTTCTGTTAACAATTACTCCATTTTAAAATATAACTAGTATTTACCCGGATCCGTGCGTTGCACGATCATGGATTTTTATAATAGAACTATATATGTAATGTGTTGTTTAATTTTAGGGGAAATATGAAGCATTACAATCCAATTATGCGATTGTAAAGTTTTAATAACTGGATAATAAAAAAACATTTAGTCAGATTGTATAAAAAAAATACATACATAAATGAAAATTTGATTAAGAAACATTTAGTAATTATTAAAAAAAATAGAAATTTCATAAAGTAGTATCATTTTCAAAATCCATATAAAATAAAAAGTCATAAATTTCTAAAAACTTCTCTAAAAACAACATTCTTACAGGTACTGCTGTCAACGTCTTTCTTATCACAAAGCATGATTTTCAAACCTTTACGATTTGTAACTCTAGATACCGCAACGTACAACTGATCGTGACCAAAATTTGATATCTTTAGGTAGATGCCAACGTGGTTCAATGATTGTCCCTGACTTTTATTTATTGTCATTGCGTAAGAGACTATTATTGGAAATTGTTTCCTTTGGAACCTAAAAGGAATTCTAGAATCTGAAGGTGTCAATGTTAATATTGGAATTAGAACACGTTGACCTTCACTGTTACCTGTTAGGACTTTAGCCTGCAAAACTCTGTCTCCTAGTTTTGTAATCACCGGCCTTGTCTCGTTACACAATCCCCTGGCATGATCTAAATTTCTTAGAAGCATTACTGGTGTTCCAATCTTCAAAATGAGTTCATGGTTAGGTATTCCAGAACATTTAATTGAATTGAAGAATTCTGGCGTGTGGACATCAGCCAATATAGAGTCAGATTTTGATGTTGAGTCTGAACTAAGATAAGTCTTGGATTCTGTTCGCGACGTGTTGTCGTAAGGACCAACTGTCGGGAGCAAGTGCTAGAGAAATTCTTGAATCTACTGACTTCTGTCTTTAGAAGGGGCCAATTTCATCTTCAGTCATGACCAATTCTGAAAAAGAAGTATTGAAATTTGTTGAATAAAAATATATAAATAAATTAGAAAATGAGGTACTTAAAATTTGTTGAATAAAAATATCAATGGATGGTTAATGATGAAGATGAATTCTTAAATAATAAAGGATTATGATTAAATTAAAATATTTTCAAAAGAGGTAAAATTAGAAAAGAGGAAAAAAATTGAGTCCAATTTAGCAAAATCATTTTGCTTATATTTATTTTTTAATTTTTTTCGGGTGTTTATGATTTGTTTAAAAAAAGGAGGTACTTAAAATTTGTTGAATAAAAAATGTCAAGGATGGTTAATGGTGAAAATGAATTCTTAAAACCATAAACCCTAAAATCCTAAACCCTAAACCCTAAACCAGACTGAGATTTGGTTTTAAACCCTAAAGGATGTACTTAAATTTTTAAATGACAATTAAAAATATAAATAAATTTAAATGGCAATTAAAAAATATAAATAAATTAGAAAATGAGCTACTTAAAATTTGTTGAATAAAAATATATAAATAAATTAGAAAATGAGGTACTTAAAATTTATTGAATAAAAATGTCAAGGGATGGTTAATGGTGAAGATAAATTCTTAAATAATAAAGGATTAGGATTTTTAAATGACAATAAAAAATATAAATAAATTTAAATGACAATTAAAAAATATAAATAAATTAGAAAAGGAGTTACTTAAAATTTGTTGAATAAAAATATATAAATAAATTAGAAAATGAGGTACTTAAAATTTGTTGAATAAAAATGTCAAGGGATGGTTAATGGTGAAGATGAAAAATTTGTTGAACAAAAATATATAAATAAATTATAAAAGTAGGTACTTAAAATTTGTTGAATAAAAATGTCAAGGGATGGTTAATGGTGAAGATGAATTCTTAAATAATAAAGGATTAGGATTTTTAAATGACAATTAAAAATATAAATAAATTTAAATGACAATCAAAAAATATAAATAAATTAGAAAAGGAGCTACTTAAAATTTGTTGAATAAAAATATATAAATAAATTAGAAAAGGAGGTATTTAAAATTTGTTGAATAAAAATGTCAAGGGATGGTTAATGGTGAAGATGAATTCTTAAATAATGAAGGATTATGATTAAATTAAAAGGTTTCCGAAATAAGTAAAATTAGAAAAGGGGGGAAAATTGAGTCCAATTTTAGCAAAATCATTTTACTTTTATATATGTATAGATTAGTGATAATGCACGTATTTTTAGTGTGCACAAAGATTAAAAAAAATAAATTCTCTCGTGAGACGTTATATACGTGAGACCGTTTATCAGACGTTTTAAAGTATGTTTATTATATAGATAAAATATGCTTAATGATTGTTAAAGTATGTTTTCTAAAGTATGATATAAATGATGAATTAAAGTATGATTTTAGGGTGTTATAATAAGATTTATTATTTTCATACTTTAATTACAAATAAGCATACTCTACCTATATAATAACCATACTTTAGTAATGGGTTGACCCGTCTCACAACCGTCTCATAAAAAATCCGTCTCACACGAGAGTTTCTCTTTAAAAAATATTCACTCCGTGCACAATAGTAGTTGGATATGTTTTTTGTACGAATATTAAGAAATATGAGCAATATTTTAATGTGTAGTGAGGTGAAAGAAATAATATTTTAATGTAAAGTGGTAATTGTATTAGTGTTATGTGTGAGCCCGATAGAGATATATTAATTGTTTTGTGTTGTCATATTTACCAAAAAAAATTTAACTATTAAAGTAAGTTGCAAAAATTGGAAATATGTAACTATTATTATATGAGACGGAAGGAATTATTTTTTTTATATATAAAAATGTGTAGAGTTATTGTGATGTGTGTAAAAACTAAATATTTTAGATAATTTAATAAAAAAGTATATAAAGTTGTTGAGATTGGTGTATCCCTTCCCGCCTATAATTATTACTCACCTCCTAGGCTCCACACCTTAACATAAAATTTAAATGACAAATTATCATGTACGTCCGGGTGCACTGTGTACCAATTTAAAAAAAAATTATGAATAAATAAAAGTATATACTCTAATGAATAAAAATGTATAGAATATGTTAGCGAATTTTTTGATAAATTTTTAATGAAAAATTGAATGTAAAAAAATTATACAATTATTACAAAAATATATATACACTATTGAATAAAATTTTATACACCTAATAGACACTTGTGCATTGAATACCAACTCAATTTAAATTCATTCTACCACAATCTAAACAAACATAAACATTATTATTCATAATTTATTAAATCTATTTTCTTATAATAACAAACATCACTAACCGTTTGAAAAGTAGCTTTTCTGTACAATTACAATATAAATATTGAGTGTAATGACAAAATTATAGAGGTAAGAAGCTGCATCCTACACACACCAAACTTTTGTAATAAAAAGGTGGGCATGGGGATGTGAAGATTGGTGGAGCAAAGTGTGTATATATAGATGGTTGAGCTAGATATAACCTTTTTATTAATTAATTTAAAAATTTTTAACTTTGTTTCTGAATTAATAGCATATGCTACTTGTTTTCTTTAATTGCTTATTTTATTTATTTTCTTAAAATTTTTGTATTAAATCAAAAACCAAGTACACAAATACTAGATCCGTATAGCTTGCAAAAAATTGTGTGAATCAATTTTATTAATTTGATTTAGTTATACGAAGTTCCATGCTTTAGGTGCACAAATGGAGATGATAAATGAAAACACATCCGTATCCGTGTCAGTTTAATTATCAATACTCCATTTGTATCCCTCCGGTACATTGCGAATGATTTCTTTTTTATACATTGCGAATGATTTCTTTTTTATACTCCCTCTAATTTCATTATGTTTTTAAGATAGTTTAATGTAGTTACGTAATAAAAAAAAGTGTTATAGGTGTGAGAAATGATCATTTTAAAATTAGAGTGCATAGTCGGGTTATTTTGTGGAGTAATTTTACAATTATTATATTTTTCAAAAGGGTGGGTCTTGCGTGAAACCGTCTCATGTGAGACAATTTTTCATTTTTTAAAATAGTTATCACTTTTGTTATAAAATAAAATGTTATCACTTTCTATTTATACTATAAATTGTTCATGAAAGAACATTGTCACTTTTCATTAATTTATTATCAATTTTCTTCATAAAAGTAACTTTAACCGTCTCACACAAGTCTTTGTCTTCTCAAAATATATGTTGGATGGAATGAAAAT
Source organism: Pogostemon cablin (assembly GCA_023678885.1). Taxonomy (NCBI): domain Eukaryota; kingdom Viridiplantae; phylum Streptophyta; class Magnoliopsida; order Lamiales; family Lamiaceae; genus Pogostemon; species Pogostemon cablin. The sequence continues at coordinate 9,849,405 of CM042965.1, forward strand.
AAAAATCATTAGCATTTTTCAGAAATCGAGAGAATAATTATATATTGCACCCCAAAATTTTATACCCTCACACCCATTCCAAAATCGTACGCGTACCTATTTCAAATCTATTTATAATGGACACCCGATGATACTTGTTTCGTTTTTGTTCAATGCAGAAAAGACTACTTATTGAAACTATATCTTAAAAATTAATATTCACTGTCTATTTATTTTTGTCACACTAATTAAGGTGAAATAGGACTAGGAGTCTAGGAGTTAACACAAAAAAAAAAAAAAAAAAAAAAATTGTCCCAATGTTGAGTGTATATAAAGGGTACTCTTGGAGTGTGTGTTAATAGGCGTATACGCGGGCAAGGGCAACTGGACACTCGCAACGTCCTCTTCTGCTACTGCTAGAAGATATGGCTGCTGCCAGGTTGAGACTCCCTCTACACAGGGCCACAATGCAGCCCTTCCGCCGCCCTATCACGATTCTCCGATCGTTTTCCTCCGCTATGTCTCCGCCGTCTAAGGCTGTCGTCTACGACGAGCAGGGCCCTCCCGACGCCGTCTGCAAACTCAAACAACTCACCCCCCTCCCGATTAAGGATCACGATGTTTGCGTCAGGATGCTCGCTGCTCCAATTAACCCCTCCGACATTAATCGAATTGAAGGTCTACCTTTCCTCTACTTTAATCGATTATTTCACTTTACCGCCGTAATTAAATGTAACCTGCGAATGTATTCCCTACTATTTCTATTCTCATTTGATGTATTATTCATTAGCTATTCAAAAGCCGTCCGTTTTGAATACCACTTTTTCTTCATCATATGCTTTTTTATTCACTCTGTTAGTTACATTGCAGAATTTAAAAAGTTGGAATTATATTGTGTAGGAGTGTATCCGGTGAGGCCACCGGTTCCTGCTGTAGGCGGATACGAGGGGGTAGGAGAGGTGCATTCTGTTGGCTCTGCGGTTAAAGGTCTTGGTCCAGGGGATTGGGTCATTCCTTCTCCGCCTTTTCCGGGTATGCACCATGAATCTCAATACCACTGAATTGCTGCTACTGTATCTTATATAGATTTGAAGAAATTAACTTGCCTTCCCTTGTTATAAAAATGGGAGGGAGGTGTGTTTGTGATATATTTGTTACTCATTTCTGTTGCTTATGTTTTTATTACTTTGATTATAGTGAATTGTGGGAGTAATGAGTTTTCTTGCACTTTGTTTTCACCCCTAACTTGCCTGCAAGATACACAAGTTTTGGGTGGTAACACTTTTTCACTGTTTACAAGTATTGTTTCTTCAGCATAGAAATCATGGGTTGGGTAGGGTACTCTTGACTCTTAAAATGCCAATTCATAAACTGCTTGCTGATCCTTTAATGTTGTAGCAATTCAAAATATCTTGAAGCAATTAAAACTAGTTCCAAATATTGTTATCTTCGATTGTTGGGAATAAACACATTAGGCTCTGAATGTTCCAGCAATTATTTTTTCCAAGTCAGTTTTTGACCATTGAAATGATCCCGAGTCAAAGGAAACACTTGTATCATGTTCCTATAATTGTTGGAGATATTTAATCGTTAGCCATTTCTACCACCTAAGATTAGAGGATTTGAGGTAATGAGGTTATAAGATGTTGGTTTCCAATCTTTGTGCTCTGCATTATCTTTGACTGCTGTTTCTGCTCAGGTACATGGCAGACATATGTTGTAAAAGAGCAAAGTTTTTGGCATAGAATCGATAAAAACACTCCCATGGAATATGCTGCTACAATAACTGTGAATCCTTTGACTGCACTGAGAATGCTAGAGGACTTTGTGTATCTAAAATCAGGTTCCGCTACATAAATAGTATTTTCTCCGTATCCTTTTCCGCGCTTCACCCTAATTATGTTAATTTGGAGTAGGAGATGCTATTGTTCAGAATGGTGCTACAAGCATTGTGGGACAGTGCATTATTCAGCTTGCACAGGATCGTGGCATCAACTCTATTAACATCATCCGGGACAGGTATATTTTTTTCAATATTGATCCCTTATTTACATGTGCCATAGTATGTTGGTCTTTTAAACATATATCAGATTAAGTATTGAGGTTTTTCAGAAACTAACTTTCTTTCTCGAATCTTCACCCTAAAAATTTAGGCAATTCGTGTCAAGATCCTTGTTGTTCAAGGAATATGCTTCCATCCACTACCTAGTTGTATGGTTGTCCTATGAGAAAAATGTTAAGATGTAAATGGAAAGTTTCATCTCCTTAACAAATCGATCTGTACTTGTCCAACTTGCTTCTAATATTAAGTGTCTTGTGCTCAAAGTTAACCCACATTATAATATCTACAAATTCCAGGCCAGGATCTGATGAAGCAAAACAAAAGCTCAAGAAACTTGGTGCGACGGAAGTATTTACGGAGAGCCAGCTGGAAGTTAAAAACGTCAAAAGTCTTCTGGTATTACTTGCAAACTCTAAAGTGTCTATATTAATAGCGCAACTACTCCATCTGAAATTCAATCTTTTTAATTCTGCTTTTTGGGTCTGTGTGTGAAAAAATTATACTCCAGCTCCTTTACTATTGCAAACTATCACTAGAGTCTAAATTAATGGCATAAATTCTCCATTTAAGATTCACTATTATGTTGCATCAATTTGTTTTTACTTTTGACATCACATCTGGTGATTTCTGTTTACATTTAGTTGATCCGCAGCCTTCACTGAAGCCAGTAATCTCCATCATGTCTATGCAGGCTGATATACCAGAACCTGCATTAGGATTTAATTGTGTTGGTGGAAATGCCTCTTCTTTGGTTCTCAAATTCCTGAAGTGAGACGATATTGCGTACTTCAAGAAAATATTTGTGTTTTGTTTTTGAATTTTCTGAGAGCACAATGTTCTTGCTCAGGCAGGGTGGAACCATGGTAACATATGGGGGCATGTCAAAGAGACCTATAACTGTCTCCACTTCTGCTTTCATATTCAAGGTACACTTAAAGATTGTCAGATTTTTCTTACTTAAGTCAGCATATTCTTTAGATATTAAGGAAAAGGTTACAAGTTTTGATCTACGGTTGCTAAGTAGAACCCATCAAAATTAAGTTCAATTTAGGGTCATTGTTTAATCAACTCTTAGCTATACTTTCTTTGCATCTCTATGCGATTTATTAGACGACCCGTTTTCCATCTTCTTCTGCAGGAGATATCCTTAAAAGGGTTCTGGTTGCAGAAATGGTTGGGTTCCGACAAATCAAAGGAGTGCAGGGAGATGATAGACTACCTGTTGAGTCTCACCCGCAGTGGGAAACTGAAATACGAGTATGATTTCCTTCTCGATAATTTCTTTTTATTGGTAACTAAATTTGCTCACTGATGCTGTTATACACATATGGATTCTCTTGGCATTTCCAGCATGGAGCTGTGCCCTTTTGATCAGTTTTCGACTGCGTTGGACAAAGCCATCGGCAAGCTTGGTAGTCAACCTAAGCAGGTGATTAAATTCTAGTTTAAGTTTCTAGTAATTTAGAATCACTGTATCACTTTGTCATATGTTTCTGTACTCGAGGATGACACTGAAATAATTGTGTAGTTTAGATAGTGCATTGTAATCAGAACATTTGAGAAGCCACTTGGTTCAATTTAAGGAAGTGTAATGATAATGAGAATCATTAATGAGATAATGGTGATGGAGTGAGTAGTCCAAACATCTCCGAGAGTATCTTTATATTTTGAAAAGTATTTTAAGTGAAATAAAGAGTATTTAAAGTTTAAAGAATTTTAGTATATTTTTTATAGCTAATTATAGTGTGCACCCGGATCTTAGGATGCACCCATATACAAATATAAACATAAACATATATATACACAATTAAGAGCAAAATTGTATACAATTTAATTGTTAGGTTTTTTAATGAAAAATTGAATGTAAAAAAATATACAATAATTAAAAAATATTTATACACTATTAAATAAAAAGTTATACACATATGATGCTAGTTTTTTTAATGAAAAACTTAGTGTGAAAGAAGTGTACAATTATTACGAAACACGTATACAAAATAGAATAACATGTATACAAAATAGAATAAAAAGTTATACACATGTGGGTGCACCCAATATACACTCATTTTTTATAATCTTTCCCAAGATTAATTATTTTTTTATATTATATTATCTGATAATCTATTTTTATTGTAGAGGTGAATTAACTAATTATTATAGTATATTTTAGTCTTTCCCAAGATTAATTATTATTTTTTTATATTATATTATCTGATAATTATTATTTTTTATATTATAGTATTATATTATCTGATAAAGTGTTAGAAGTAATGAAATAGTCAATACAATTAATTTTAAAAAGTTATTTTTGGGCATTATTTAAAATTTTTAGTCATTTTGAAGAAGCTATTGAACAAAGAATTTTATGTTTGACTTTTTAAATTTTAACTATTTTTAATTTAAAAAGCCTTTAGAAGATGCTCTTATTGGATCAACTAAACATGAAAAATGAAAATAGATACCTTCATTCCTATTACCCCTTTCTAATTCCCCTTACCAAGCACATCCTACATTGTTGTTCTGACTTGTTTTAAAAGGATTACGTCGAACTAGAATTTTGGTTGAGTTTGTGTTACTTGGAATATTTTAAAAAAAAAATTAAACAATGCAATTTTTATGTGTGATTTTTCAAGACTCTAGTAAAATCTAAAATAGAAATAATGGAATAACTGGTATGCCAAAATTCTTCAATAACCCTAAATGGGGGTTGAAAAAACCCTTATTCTTCAATAATGAGCAAAATTAAATAAAAGAAACCCCTCATTTTGCACTTTGTAGATCCTTTCTCAAAATGAAATCCACTGCCTCTTCCACAGTGTCAACAACCTATAAATGAAAAATATTGTTAGTTGTTTCAGTGTTCATTGTTTTCATTCAAGAAAATATAATTTATTGGGACACAAGAGGGATATAAATCACCAGATCTGCTGGATATAGTGGATGATTATCCTTCCCTTTAAAAACCCCAGACCTAGTCAAGATCGAGAACCAAGGATGTCCTGCCTGTGCAGTAAATCATTCACCATCTTCAGGGGCTTAAGTAATATGCATGTGTGCAAAAAAAAATTCTTAAAGAAGTTGGGACATTTGCAAGATGGTTGCTCAGGGCAAACCTGCTTGGCCCCTTTAATGTCGACAGAGGGGTTATCGCCTATCATGTATAAGGTCTTGAAAGGAAATTGTCCATCACCATCAAGGCTTGGGCTTGAGGGTAAAACTTGCTTCAGTATATTTTCAGCATTCTTGAATACAGATGGATTCGGTTTCCCATACGACGTATACTCAAGAGCAGGGTATAACCTGGGTCACAAATATGATTTTATTATAGTACTGAAAAACTAAGCAGCTCACTGCTGTTGTCATATTTGACCGAAGATACCTTCTTATCTTATTTCCTATCCTATATGACTATAGTTCAAACCAGTACCTGTTGTAAATAGATTCTAATGCAATCCTGAAAGCACCCATGCCAACGCGTTCGGTTGGAAATAAACCCTAACTTTTATAGCAATTAATTAGTAATAGTTTGATATACATGTAATTCCAGCTCGATATGTAAAAGTTGGAAACTAACTTGATAGGATAGGTCGTCATTTGCGAAATACAGAGGTGGTTGCCTCGAACTCTCTCTCCCAGGAAGGCCTCCAGTACTCAGAATGTCACACAAAACCTGAAAATAGCGAAATATATGCTGAGAAGTTGGATCTGCATTTCTGTAAGCGAGATCCCAAATCAAAAGAAACTCTAATGCACATTAGGTCACAGTGACCCGGGTTAAGATGATATCACATTGCAAATCAAAAAAATGCATACACAAGCGAAATAGCTTCTGATGTGGATTAATATTAGTTCACAATATTAATAAATATTATTATTTATTAAGGTTGATTTAGTAAAGAGCCAAAGCTAAACTGATAAGCTTTGGTCAACCCACGTGCATTGTTATCCCTATTCTAGGGCTGATTTAAACTGCCACGATGAGAGACGTGCTTTTGGTGGGTCAGTTAGTGAAATAATGGAGAGAGTGATAGATCAATATATATAGAGGAAAGACAGAAGAGCAGGTAAGTCACTTTTCGATAAGAAAATACGCTAATACTAGAAATCTCTTATTGAGTGAGGTGAGAGTTCTCATTGGTGGTTTTACTGACTTGAGCGTCGGAGGATCTACACCGGGAATCCTCCCCGGTGTATTTTTGCAGGCACACAAGTTGTTTTGGGACGAAAGTGATTCTGGAGAGCACGTGGAGACTGGAATATCATCCAGTTTGAAGGCTTATTCCATTATATTTTTATATTTTATTATTTGCCTTCAACAAGTGGCGCCGTCTGTGGGAAGTCGATTATTGAGTTGAGACGAGAGTTGGTAAAAAAAAAAAGAGAGAGTTTTAAATAATTGCAGAGCCGAATGGAGGAAGAGATCGACACAGCAGTTAATGTGTCGAAGGATGCCAATGTGGATGACGCAAACCTTCCAGGACAGAAGAATATAACCGATGGAATTCCTGAGAATATATCGGAACCACCATCAACAAGTACTGGACGCTTCTCTCTTACGAAAGAGGAACTTAATGCTATTGTGATGCAGGCTGTGAAGTCGGCATTAGCCAATCAGGAGGCGACCTTTGCTCCGCTTCCTCCACCTGGGATAGGTAAGATCGGGGCTGGCAACGGTGGAGTCAGGGAGGAACCACCCACCCAGGGGGAGGATCGCAGAGCTGAACAGAGTCGTAAAAGAAATCCCTCTCTAATCCTGGAGGGCACGGAGGAGGGTATGGAAGGAGAGTGTTTTCGGAAAGGAGGACAATTCTCTCAAGCGCAAGGTGCAGGGGAGAGCAGAACTGAAGACACACATGATGTGACGTATCACACCCAAGGTGGTATGAATTCTCAATTGTTAGCTTTAAAGAAAGAGATGGAGGCCATGCACCGTCAGCTAAATCATTCACTAGCTCGTGATCGACCAGCTACTGGTTGTCAATTCTCTGAAGCCGTTTTACAGGACGAGCTCCCCTACAATTTCAAACCATTAACGTATGAGTATGATGGTACCTCGGATCCCTATGATCATCTGGTGAGGTTTGAGAATTCTGCTATTTTACATCGTTATAGTGAAGGAGTAAAGTGTAGAGTCTTTCTCACAACTTTGTCTAAATCCGCCCAACAATGGTTCAGCCAATTGGGAGCCAATACTATCCATTCCTTTGCTGATTTCAGCTCTTTGTTTTTACACCAATTTGCGAGTGCGAGGAGGCAGCCCAAGACATCTTTAACGTTGTTTAACCTGAAACAAGCAGAGGATGAAAGTTTACGAGCATATGTCAAGAAGTTTAATCAAGCAGCCCTGGAGGTTCCTTCTGCTTCCGCAGAGGTGAAGGTGAATGCACTGACCAATGGATTGAGAGATGGAGATTTCTTCTCTTCATTGGCTAAGAAGCCAGCTACGACGTTTGATGAATTGTTATTCAGAGCAGACAAGTATATCACTCTGGAAGATGTGAGGAGAGCTAAGAGAGCTGAGGTGAAATCTCAACCTCAGGATAAGAAGAAAGAGGTGGAGAAGAGAAGCGCTGCACCTGAGCGCGAAAGGCTCAGATCTGGGCCCCGAGGGAGGTACGACAGGTACACTCCATTGAAATTACAACCGGCAGAATTACTGGCTATAGCTGCAGAGCATCCAGAGATGAAGTTTCCATGGTCGAGAGCCAGAGGTCCCATGAAGGCCAAATCTGATCAGTTTTGTAGGTTTCATAATGAGTATGGGCATGATACTAACAGTTGTTGTCATTTGAAAGATGAGATCGAGCGTCTTATTAGAGCTGGACACTTGAAAGAATTCACTTATAAAGATCGAGAGGTTCCGCGAAACCAGAAAAGGAAGGAGCCAGAGGCGAACCAAAGTGATAAGGGGAAAGCTCCGCAGGGAGATACGAGAAACGCACCTCCTCATAAGCGAGGGTTGATACAGATGATAGTTGGTGGACCTGCCGGGGGAGATTCTTTTCGTGCTCGAAAGTCGAGTCTTAGAGCCTTACAAAGGCGACAAGGAGGAGAGTTTCAGGAGGTGGGGCAAGTAGGCTTTTCTCCTAATATTCAATTTGGCAAAGAGGACGAAAGCCCGACTCTCAAACCCCATAGTGACGCTCTAGTCATCACAGCTGAAATTGCAGGATACGATGTAGCCAGAATATTTGTTGACACGGGTAGCTCTGCTGACATAATTTTCAAAGACTGTTTTGAGAAGATGAACTTAGATATTACTCCAGAGAGGGTGGACACGGCTCTTTATGGTTTTGCTGGTGGGTCGATTCAACCTTTGGGACAAGTCACACTGCCGGTGGGACTCGGGACAATACCTAGAAGGAAGGTAATGATGGTGAAATTCTTGATTGTCGATGTTCCTTCCTCCTATAATATGATCTTTGGAAGGCCTGTGTTGAGCATATTTCAGGCAGTTATTTCAACATATTGCATGAAGATGAAATTTTCAGTGGATGATGAAGTGGGTGAGGTAACAGGAGATCAAATGTGTGCCAGAAAATGTTACGTGGATTCAATCAAAGCTGCTGATAAGGCAACTTATAGTGATTTGATGCGATTGAAGGGGGATGATTCACATCCCAAACGCAGCAAGGTTTTGGAAGAAGGAGAGCTCGAGCCAGCGATACAAGTAGAGGAAGAGTTAATGCTTGTAGAGCTGTACCCAGGCGAGAAGGGATACACTACAAAAATTGGAACTCAGATGGAGCACCGTGTAGCTGAAGAGGTGATAAGGGCGTTAAGGAAGAATGCTGACATTTTTGCGTTTTCAGCTCGGGATATGACAGGAATTCCTCCAGAGGTCGTTATGCATTATCTCAATGTAGATCCTCGGGTGAAGCCCGTAAAGCAGAAATTAAGGGTGTTTGGGACACAGAAGGATGCCATAATTAGAAATGAAGTCCAGAAGTTGCTTGAGGTGGGTCATGTTCATCGCATCAAATATCCTGAATGGCTATCGAATGCGGTCTTGGTCCCTAAAGGCGATGAGAAATGGAGAATGTGCATTGATTTTCGGGATTTGAACAAAGCGTGCCCCAAAGATCATTATCCTCTCCCACGGATCGATCAACTAGTGGATTCCACAGCATGTTTCGAGCTCTTAAGTATGATGGATGCTTATCAGGGATACCACCAAATCCAACTATATCCAGGAGATGCTCCAAAGGTGCTACATACCAGAGAATGGTTGACGCGGTGTTCCGCCATCACATTGGCAGAGATATGGAAGTATATGTTGATGATATGCTAGTTAAAAGTCCGAAGGCTACGGATCATGTGGCAGACCTAGAAGAAGTATTCCAGGTATTAAGGGAAAATGGAATAAGGCTCAATCCAGCAAAGTGTGCTTTTGGAGTGAGGTCGGGAAAGTTTTTGGGTTATATGGTCACTCAAAGAGGAATAGAAGTAAATCCTGCTAAGGTCAAAGCTATCCTTGAGATGCAGCCCCCAAGAAATATTAGAGAATTGCAGAGGTTGAATGGGAGAATTAACTCCCTGAGTCGGTTTATAGTGCGTTCCGCTGAGAGAAGTCATCAATTTTATGAAACACTGAAGAAACGATGCAAGTTTGCTTGGGATGAAAAATGTCAACAAGCTTTTGATGAGCTCAAGGAACACCTTGCTAAGCTACCACTTCTTACAAAGCCTTCACCAGGTGACATACTTTATGTTTACTTATCAATTGGAGATCATTCTCTGAGTACAGTACTTACCACAGAAGAAGAGTCTATGCAGAAGCCAATATATTATGTGAGTAGGATAATCCAAGGAGCAGAGGTACGTTACTCAGAGATAGAGAAAGCAGCGCTGGCCGTTATGGTTACAGCTCGAAGGCTAAGGCCTTACTTTTTATCTCATAAAATTGTTGTGCGAACTAATTTTCCTCTGAAGCAGGTGATGGGTCGCCCTGACCTCTCGGGTAGAATGGTGAAATGGGCGGTGGAGTTAGGAGAGTATGATGTGGAATTCGAGCCTAGGAATACCATCAAGGCTCAAGCCTTGTCAGATTTCATCCAAGAAACTACTCGTGTAGTTGATTTGGATGAGTGGAAAGTATATGTTGATGGTTCATCAACCCAATCAGGATGCGGCGCGGGCATTGTTATTGTTGACCCTAAAGGAGGAGAATTACAATATGCAGTGAAGTTTAGTTTCCAGACTTCAAACAACGGAGCAGAGTATGAAGCTTTGATAAGAGGGATTAAGATGGTGGTAGAGCTGGGAGGCCAGCGAATGACTATTTTTTTGGATTCACAATTGGTCACCCAGCAAGTAAATGGGGAATACGAGGCAAAAGGAGAAAAGATGGTGAGGTATCTGAGTCAAGTGAACGAGCTTAGGAACAGGTTCCACGAATTTAAGGTATGCCAAATTCCCAGAAGTGATAATCATAAAGCAGATTGTTTATCCAAGTTAGCCAGTGCAGCAGCGGTAGATTGCCAAAGCAAGATCACATTATTAATGGCAGAAGAAGAATCTACCAACTCCTGGATAGGAGCCATTGAGGAAGGTGATGACTGGAGGAGGGTCATATTTGATTCTCTCGCTGGGAAGTCTGAGCTAACTGACACGGCCCAAAATCGTAGACGTAAAGCTCGATTTTGCATCGTGGGAGATCAGCTCTACAAGCGATCTTTCACCCATCCATACCTAAGATGCTTGTCAGAAAGTGAAGGAAATTATGTGTTGAGAGAAATCCATGAAGGGTGTGGAGCTGATCATACAGGATACAAAGCAACAGTGAGAAAAGCTTTGAGGGCAGGATATTTCTGGCCTACAATGAATAACGATGCTAAAGAATTGGTGAAAAAGTGCAAAACATGTCAAATGCATGGACCTCTGATTCATTTGCCCGCGGAGGAGCTAGGAGTGATGCATTCTCCTTGTCCATTTGCAAAATGGGGGATGGATTTAGTTGGACCTTTTCCTTTAGCTAAAGGACAACGAAAATATTTGATTGTGGCTGTGGATTATTTTAGCAAATGGGTCGAAGCTAAACCATTGGCGACCATTGATGAATCTAATGTGGTTAAATTTCTATGGAAAAATATTTGTTGCAGGTTTGGAGTACCTTGAGTTTTGATATCAGACAATGGTACTCAATTTAATGGATCTAAGATCCAAAGCTGGTGCCAAGAAATGAAGATCACCAGAAAATTCACGTCTGTAGCTCACCCACAAGCCAATGGCCAAGTTGAGGTGACGAATCGAACAATTGTGAGTGGGATCAAAGCCCGTTTAGATAGAGCGGGTGGTAACTGGGTAGAAGAGCTCGAATCTGTGCTATGGGCTTATCGAACAAATCCCAGGACTTCTACCGGAGAGACTCCATTCCATCTGGTTTATGGAGCTGCAGCGGTCATCCCAGCAGAGGTGGGCTTAGAAACTCACCGCATATTCTATTATGATGAAGTTAAAAATCAAGGATTGATGCGAGAAAATCTAGACATGTTGGAAGAGGAAAGAGAGATGGCTCATGTCAAAGCCGAGAAGTATAAAAGTCGAATTAGAGCAATATATAACAAGAGAGTAAAGCTGAGAAAATTCGAACTCGGAGACTTGGTTTTACGCAGAGCTGATGCACTCAAGGCGAACGGAAAGTTGGGGCCTAACTGGGAGGGACCTTATAGAGTAATTCATGTCTTGAGAGGCGGAGCATATGAGTTGGAAGATTTCAATGGGAAAAGGATTCCTAGGCCTTGGAACATTTGCAATCTGAAGAAGTTTTATGTGTGATAGCTCTTAGCGGGTACTCTTTTTCCTACTTATGGTTTTCCCATTGGGTTTTTACATGAGTGGGTTTTAACGAGGCCCGAGTAGAGGAATGTCATGTTTTAATATTTATGAAAGACTTGGTGTTATTATTTCTCTCTTACAATTAGCGTTAGCATATTATTTATTTTTTTTAGGGAGATATGGGCTACATGAGTAAAAAGAACCCAGACCACGAGGTCTGACGTCTGAATGGATATAAGTTTGAACCACGAGGTTTGTCATCTTAAGCAAGGGCGCGAACCCATGTTGCTTAAAAAGACTAAGACCACGAGGTCTGACATCTGGATTGATGTAGGATTGAACCACGAGGTTTGTCATCTTAAGCAAGGGCGTGAACCCATGTTGCTTAAAAAGACTAAGACCACGAGGTCTGACGCCTGGATTGATGTAAGATTGAACCACGAGGTTTGTCATCTTAAGCAAGGGCGCGAACCCATGTTGCTTAAAAAGACTAAGACCACGAAGTCTGACGTCTGGATTGATATAGGATTGAACCACGAGGTTTGTCATCTTAAGCAAGGGTGTGAACCCATGTTGCTTAAAAAGACTAAGACCACGAGGTCTGACGCCTGGATTGATGTAAGATTGAACCACGAGGTTTGTCATCTTAAGCATGGGCGCGAACCCATGTTGCTTAAAAAGACTAAGACCACGAGGTCTGACGTCTGCATTGGTATAAGATTGAACCACGAGGTTTGTCATCTTAAGCGAGGGCATGTACCCATGTTGCTTAAAAAGACATGAGTTCCGACGTCTGGAAATTATGAAAGCTCATAGCCATGAGATCTGATTTCCTAAAATTGTGAAGCAATTTGCATGAGATATGATAGTAAAGAGTATTGTGTGAAAATGAATGCGTAGAAGAAGTTTGTGCTGCTCTTATCATAGTGCAAATACTACACATGAGGCAAGAGTCTTGACAACATGGCAAAATATGTCAATACATAGTTATACGACAAAAAAGGAAAATGTTAATAATATGCAATCTCGCTATTACAAATCAGCATTACCCTTGAGATTCTGATACACCATCTTGACACCCGTCGCTTCCTTTGTCGCCAGTTTCTGCATTTATCATGAGCTCTGACAGAAGATTAGGACTGGTAACAAATGTGGATACAACTTCAGTGGTGATAGGAAGCCACCAAGGGTGGTCCAACGGCTCACTAAGATTCCCAGGGAATTCAGGGGGATGAGGCATGGTGTCGATGGGGCCATCTTTGTCATATTCTCCTGTAAATGTGGCACTTGACTGTTGAGATACAGCGGCATCAAAACCATAGTAATAAAAGTGAGATATGTATGGCCCCATGTCTCCCAAATAACATGAACTCCTCCTATAAGCATCATACCAGCCTTGACGTAGGTCTTGAAGGAAATTTTGCCCAACAACGGTGTTGAATAGTTGTCGTTTGCATAACTCAATTCCATTAGTCAAGGAGGTTACCTTAACTTGATCCTCCTTGGTCTTATAATATTTTGTTAAATCTGAGAAGTTCTGCTCTGACTTAGCAAGACTAGCTTTAGCTTCACGAAGCTCTTGTTCCAGAAGGTCAATCCTAGACAACATATCTTTGGTCTTCTCTTCCGAATCAGCTAAATTGTTAGTAAGAGCAGAAATTTCAGCAGCCTACTTCTTCATCGAACATTGCAAATCTTCCATATTTTCAGCCGTAGTTGAATCCATTTTGGCCATTAGATTGGCAAAAAGCACAGAGAACTGTTCATGATCATATTCGAGTTAATCTTAGATATTAAAACAACATGAGAGAAAGGAATTTTTACCCGGATAAGGAGACCCGCTGCTCTTCCTTTCTCATAATCCAACTCTACTTCATGGAGACTTTGGCGGTCTTTGGGGGTAATTAACTTACTCAGGAAGTCTAATGTTTCTTCCCTTTTCAAAGTCAATAGAGAATCAGGAAGTTGTAGCGAGAGATGGTTATCAGCCTTTCTTTTGGAGGGTTTTGAGCTAGATGATTTACCAAATTTTTCAATGGCCATGGAAGGTACATCATTATTTTTTAGAGCACCGCATTTACCTTTTGAGGCTTTCACTCTCTTGGCAGTGTGTGGCATAGAAGGATCTTCAGCATGATCACTTTCCTTTTGGTTGGATGGAGAAGACAACTGCATAATAGACGAGACCCCATGAAGTGGCTCATTAGTAATCAAATTAAGGTCTGCACTAACTGAAGGTGCTTTAACAGCAGAAGAGTCCGCTCTTCTGATCACCCTCAAATTCCAGCTCATTTCTGCAAAATAGAAAAGGGTAAAATAAAGTATGATCATACACATCCCATGATATTCTAGCATACGCAACAAAGGTTTTATAGAAATTACCATCTTCACGAGTAAGTGGTGCGACGACAGCACTAAACTTAAAGTAGTGTAAATTTCCAAGGCTATTGGTTATTGTGGAAGGGTCAAATAGCACTCGCGTCTGCTCAACATAACTATTCAAACGATGAATGACTTCCCGATTTAGTTTAGAACAATCTGCATCTCTAGGATTGCTTTGACGAGGTCTACTGTAGTGCCATTGTTCATGAGGAAATGACCAAGATTTTTGAGAATCAAGGAAGAAATAGTTATTCTTCCAGCCTTTTTCTTGGTTACGAGGAGTATTGAGGAAGGCTGAGATACTTCTCGGGCGAGAAGATACATAGAAAAATGAGTTCAAAGTTTTTAGCACGTATTGTGAGTGGAACAATTCAGCTGTGGGTTGTCCCCCATTGCCCTCAATCAAAATATAGAAGCTTATCATCATCCGGATGGCAGCGGGCGTGAATTGGTTTAATGGAACATGATATTTCGTGGCTATTTGGCACAAATAGGGGTGGATAGGGAATCGAAGGCCTGCTTTAACTTGAGCAGTCCAAAAAGCCAAAGTTGGAAACAGATTATGGTTAGGTTGTTGGTTAATTGAAGGAACTCGCACTTTGAAGTTCATGGGTATCATGAAGGAACTCAAATCAAGGGGAGAAAACACTGAATCTGGGATTGCCAGGTGTTGTTGAGAGTCTCGGGATGGATCCTTAAGAGTATAAAATGACCTGTTACTAGATAATGATGTAGCTGAAGATGTAGAATTCTTAGAATAGGGGGAGACACTTCTGCCAGAGGAAGGTCCTTCAGAGTTTAAGGAATTAGGAGAACTACCCATAGAGAGGGAGATCTCGGGTCAAAAGAAATCTCTAGAATTGGAAGAATGAGATTGCACCAGAATTACTTTAGTACATATCAAATCTTCAGGCTTATTTGCGTAAAAAATATCATTATCGGATGGGAGTGGAGACTCCATATAGCAGAGGAAATCAAAGAGGAAAGATAGTTCACACTATCACATGAAGTCTTATCCCTACACCGAATTCAAACTCAAAGAGAAAAAAGAAGAAATTAACACCACAGAACAAGAAGGGCAGAGGATACCTTGTGGTATTAAGGAGATTCATCCAAGCTCAAGGTTGAGATAGTGTATGGATTGATGATGGCGTATGGAGCTTCATTGATCGTGAAAGCGGGTACCGATATACGTTTGAAAATTTCAAAAGGACAGAGATGTGCATCTTCATGAGTAATTGCAGATACTATTGAAAATTGGTGTGAGGATGATAATAGATAGGACACGTGGATGGTGAGAGATGCCACAAATAATACAGTCGATGTGTGGAAATAAATTTGAATTTTTGCCAAAAACGACGAGCGGGAAAACTTTTTTACTGATTTTTCCATGACCAAGATGGCCACAGCAGACGTAGAGCTTTGAAAGCCAGAGCAGAGGTGATGTGAAAAGGTGAGGTGTAAGGTGCGAAACAAGAATAGGAGGCCGAAAAGGTACCAACAGAGGTGAATAAGAGCGTAGCTGAGGTGACGTGGAAAGTTATATTGGAAATTATTATTAGAAAAAGATATCGTACTTAAATCTATTTTCTATCATTATAAATAATTCTCCTTCTAGCTTAGCAGAGGTGGACTCTATCATGAGCTGGTAGACGCCCTAGAGTGGAAGTTGGATGAGGGGGTTCTTTTATTCCTACTCTTCCCTGATGCGATAACTTGGAGAACCCTCTCCACATAAATATATTTTTTAGTCTTGGTGCTTAAGACATGAGAGGTAAGATATAGAAAGAAAGATTTCTTATTATGCTTCCAATCTCATGGAAATTTATGACTTGTAATTATGCTCCTATCTATTCATGTGTGAGGGAATTTATCGAGGTCGCAATTCATGAAATTGTAGGCATCCACATATTCCCCATATATTTTTTACAATGTTCATTCACTAAAAATCTCCATGTCTTATAGTGGTTGATTGAGCTTAGTATTGATGTTCCTGTTCGTGCTTCTTTACGTGAGCGTGTTCGTCTTCTTTTGCAAAGCAAGAATGTTGGGTTTGCTGGACTAAACATATCCTTCTTGGGGGAAAAAGCAGATGCCCACATGAAGTGTTTGATATAATGCCCGAGAGAACTTGTATGTTTTGAGGGCCTTTCCGATAACATATATTGGAGTTGGAGTTAGGCAGATTAAAGAAACGACTTGATAAGTGAGCAACCTACTATAAATACTAAGTAATATCAGCTAGCTTCTTGAATTTGAATAATGCACATGCAAAATTGTTACATATGTTGCCTTCCAGTTTTGAGGAAACTTGCTGTCACCATTACCTTAGTGCCTACCTGTTGTGTTTATAAATTATAGCCCTCCACTTCGAGAAGGTTTGATAACTGTGCTTACATGCTAATTGTAGTTGGTGCTAATACTTGTCTTAAAATCGCCTACTTTGATTCGTATAAATATATAAATCAAAGTAGGGGGAGTGGTTGATGTGGATTAATATTAGTTCACAATATTAATAAATATTATTATTTATTAAGGTTGATTTAGTAAAGAGCCAAAGCTAAACTGATAAGCTTTGGTCAACCCACGTGCATTGTTATCCCTATTCTAGGGCTGATTTAAACTGCCACGATGAGAGACGTGCTTTTGGTGGGTCAGTTAGTGAAATAATGGAGAGAGTGATAGATCAATATATATAGAGGAAAGACAGAAGAGCAGGTAAGTCACTTTTCGATAAGAAAATACGCTAATACTAGAAATCTCTTATTGAGTGAGGTGAGAGTTCTCATTGGTGGTTTTACTGACTTGAGCGTCGGAGGATCTACACCGGGAATCCTCCCCGGTGTATTTTTGCAGGCACACAAGTTGTTTTGGGACGAAAGTGATTCTGGAGAGCACGTGGAGACTGGAATATCATCCAGTTTGAAGGCTTATTCCATTATATTTTTATATTTTATTATTTGCCTTCAACAGCTTCCCAGACTGTTGACCCAATTACTCAGATGTAGGACTTATATTATCTTTAAAAGAACTGTAACATCATTTCCATAAATCCCTTGAACTGAAATTCCGTACAAACATTAAGCAAAAATGTTCATGGTCTAAAACCATTATCGACTAATTTTCTTTCCATATACATGACCATTATACTAAACCAAACCTCAACTAGAAATAATGATAACAGTATTGAATTACCTGAATGTCCCTGCTCCAATCAACAGAATCACTGACAATGAAGACAGCTTGCACTCTCTCTGAACAAGGATCTTTTTTCCTGTCTGTATCTCTGGAACTTGTCACATAACAAGCCCGTTGGTTGGTCCAATCCTTAAATTTCTCCAGTGGGTCTATGTGTTTGAAATAAGACGCATATTCATCTATGCAAGAACATTTCTGGGAAACCTTATGCATTATCCTCAATGTTGACAAAGTAAACAAGAACAGAAAACAAAAGAAAGGAAAAGGCATACTTGAAACCATATTCAGACATCACCAAAGCAGGTTCTCCTTTTCCTACTGCAACTACAAGTTCACTCTCAAATCTGCAAATAGAAGACACAATAATTCCTTTACTTTTCCTGTAATAATCAACATACTGATATAAGTAAAAAAATTGCACATCTTACACAAGCCATAAAACTTGGATAGAGTCTTGGATATATGGAGTAAAAATTATTTAACCATTTAGCCAAACATAAGAACCCCCGACGTTGACTACATCTGAGCTTCAACAAAGTCGAGCAGTGCCAAAAGTACATGTACGCTTAAGGAAACATCATTTTGATTGACATGCATTAATAGATTTACGTTATAGAGCCTCCAAATCCTTTCAACTTTACAATGATTGGTTTCAAATGATGAATTAAAGATGCAGTAAAAAGTATGAGTAACATAGCCAGAAAGAGTTATAGAAATCTTCAGTCTAAGACCATCATAATTCCCAAACTAAAAGAGTATTTAATTCTTTAGAATTAACATACTGGAATGAGATAAAGTACCTTTCGACAAGCTGCTTGAAAGGTGTATGCCCCTGTATAACCTGCAGCAGTCATGAGTTAAAAGTTATACAAAGGTAAAAACTAACAAGGGTGAGATGCCACTAGCAATTACCTGGGAGGGCAAAATCTGGACACTCAATAATTTGCTCAGCTCCATTGCTCTTTTAGATTCAGGAATACCACCTCCTGCGATTACACTAAAAGGTAAGTCCAAGTAGCCCATCAATTACACTTCAAAAATCATTAATAGTTGTTTAACATGAAATATGAACGACAATCACTTGCTCTGCGACTGTAGAGTTCTTTAACTAAATAAATCCTCATATAACTACATGAAAGAACCAAAATGCATAATAGACCTTTATGTCTTTCATTTTCTCAATTAATTACAGTGCTGATAAAAACAACAGAGCTAGAGCTAAAAAAAACATATAATTGAATGAATCTGAGCATCTCTCAGTCTAAGACAAGAAAAACTGTTATGCAATGAATTATGAAGAACAATTAGCTGGACCTAAAAGATCACTTGCCCTGCTAGCAAAATGGCCACACAATATGTTCAGAGAGTGTTTGGTTCATATTGAGTAAATATCAACCACTGGGCCTTAACAATAAAGTATTAAAAATAAGTGAGTTCACACACTAAATACACTTATATGAACTTAATTTCCTTCTAAGCCTGTTAGTTAAAAGCAAGGGCCCGATGGAATACAACCTAGGAGGGAGGTGGGTTACAAATTACAATATCCCATGAAACTAATAAGGAACATGGGGAATTCTCATTCATTCTTTGTTTATGACATTTACAAGCTTTATTAACCCACCTGTTAAATTTAGTGAACCAAACACTCTCTTAGTATATGCACAGTACCTCTCTAATACAGTTCTTTCACCACTCACCATTAGTCAAGAACACATAGGGAATTCTCAAGGTACCTGCAGAAAAAAAAGAAAAAAATTCAAGTTTTGAGTGAGCAAATCCTATACATCAAATTAAACAGTTTCACTTTCCTCGGCAGAAATTAATCAACACTCTTGGCGTGAAAAAAAAAAAAAGCTTTAGTTAACACAAACTTAATCAAGTCTGCGAAGAAGAATTACAAATAGGTGAGAGGTGAAAAATAACCACTACGCAGCTGTGCTCTTAGTAGAAGACTAGAATCAAAAAACAATGAACAATAGTTTCAATTACCAGAATCGTCATACTATCTGTTCAAAGCCTGTGGTGAGCCACCCATGGGGGATTCGCCCCGAAGAAGCACACCATCAATGTCGAAAGCAATGCCGAAGGATGAACTGCGGAAATTGTTGTAAATCAAACGAATCTCTGAAATACAGAATTCCGAAATGTGTGTGTGTGTGAAGAGTGTTGGGTGGATGCGGTCGTCCTCGTCCGTGTTCGTCGTCGCCGGAGAAGGTGGTCGAGGGATGAACGCAGTGCTCAGATTCCCGTTGAACTCACACAAGAATTCAAATCCACGTTCTACCCGAGAGGGTCACAAATGGGAGATCAAATAGGCCACAAGTGTAAGGCTATGGGCCAAGACAAACTTGGCCCAATACTTTGAGAAAGAAGACCGGCATTTGGGCCAAAAGCCCAACGGGCTCAACAAATCTCCACCTTGGCCCAAATCATCTACCCTTGTGTATAACTAAATGGGAATTCATCATTGCACTTTTCCCGGACACCTGAAAAACGAAAGACACAAAGTCAAAAGCAAGATCCAGAAATTTGACACAAAAGTCAAGGTATCACAAAAGATACACAAATCTAAGCCGGAGCAAAGATCACGGACACATAGTCACAGAATGATTAAATTATCCCAAGGACAAAATAAACGGAGCACACAAGCTCAAGAAAACACAAAGTTCACATAGTCATGTAATCACATAGATTAGAACTCACAGTTCTCATGACACACGAACAGTTCACATAGAACAAATAAGCACAAAGCTAACATGAATACACAATTCATACGGACACATAGTCAAGTCACACAGACACACAAGTCACACAGACACTTCACACAGAAGCATGCGCAGTCACACAGACATAAAAGTCACACAGACGCACACAGTCACACAGACATAAAAGTCACACAGACAATCACAGTCACACAGACATAAAAGTCACACAGACGCACACAGTCACACAGACATAAAAGTCACACAGACGCACACAGTCACACAGACATAAAAGTCACACAGACAATCACAACAATCAAATGTTACACCACATTCGAAAGCACACAACATGCTCCACCTCACTAAGAGAAACAAGCACACGCAGTCACACAGACATAAAAGTCACAAAGACAAACAAGATAAGAAAAACAAATTTTCAGAAAAAACAAATTTTTCAAAACCATTTAAACACACAAGTTAAAGGCTCAAGCAATTCACACAAGCACAACTAGTAAACCTCACCATAACACTCAGTTTCAGTCACAACATTGGCTTGTTCACTAGATTTATTCTTCTTGGGGTGGGGACATTTGTTAGCATAATGGCCATGCTCATTACAATTATAGCATCTATGATTCTTAGCCTTAAACTTATTATTATGCCTTCCCTTAACAAAATAACACCCCCAGAATTCTTATCACTCCCATTGTGATTTAAATCATGCTCTTTGCTTTTTAAGGCATTAACCACCACATCTAGAGTAACATCATCACGACCATACTTAATAGCAGATTTGACATCACAATAAGATTCAGGAATAGCATTTAACAAGACAATGGGGGAATACTCATCAATGTGCTTATCACCAGATTGCTTAATATCAATAATGAGCTTTGTAAACATGTCCAAGTTTTCATCAATGTCCTTATTCAAATCCAATTTGAAACTGAAAAATTTTTCAAGCAAGAACATCCTACTAGGCAAAGATGACACATTGAACAATTCATCCAACTTTTTCCATATTTTTTCAGCAGACTCAAATTGACCAACATTTCTTATCACAGAGTCAGAGAGATTTAAAGTAATGGATGACAAAGCAAGCTCATTCATATCAGATTTCTGTTCTTCAGTTACAGTGGCAGCATGCGTTCCCTCAATGGCCTTATAGACACGTTGTTGAACCAAAACACATTTCATTTTTTGTTTCCAAATTTTGAAATCAGTTTTACCATCAAAAGGAGTCATGCCAAAGGGATTATAAGCCATTCTATAAGCACAAAGCACAAACCACACCACACGAAGAAATAAACTGACAATCAAGAGTACACAACGGAAGCAGGATAACAAATATCACAGAAAAATCTCACAAAGAGAGGACCAGCCGCCTCAGAGCATCACAAAGGAGGACCAACCGCCTCAGGGTATCACAAAGATATATCTAAGTTAGAAAATAGAACAAATCTTTAACAAAGAGAATGAGAGAAACTCCCCTATCACCAAGTGGAAAGCCCAATCTGACCGGAACCCTAACGCCGGCGGTCAACTCCGGCGGCCAACGGTCAGTAGCTCCGGCGGACAGAGACGGCGGCGGCTGTCAGCCGGACAGAGGCGGTCTCCGGTCTCCGGCGGCGTCCGGCAGCGGACGGCGGTCAGCCGCGTTCAGCAAGGGCAGCCGGAAGTGGTGGCTCCCGGCATCAGATCTGTGGCGGTCGGCGGACAGCTGGGTGGTCGCGGTCCCGTGCAGATGCGGCGGCGAGCTGATGGCGACGGGCGGCGTCAGATCTGAGCGAGCAGCTCCCGGTGGCGGCGCGAGCTCCTCCCTGTCGCGTTCCCGGCGAGGCAGCGCGGAGGGTTGTAGATTGCGAACACGGCGGCGGCGCGTTGCAGATCGCGAGGCGGCAGCGCAGATCGCGAGGCGTTGGCGGCGGCGCGCGGAACACTAGCGACTGTGCAGCGGCGGCCCGGAGGCTGAGCGCGGACGTGAGGCGAAGATCCAGGCAGATCCGGAGCAGATCGCGATTCCGGCACGGGAGGGGGGGCGGCGCGGCGTCTGATCCCGATCCCGGCGGCGGCGTCTGATCTCGATCCTGGTGGCGGCGTCGGAGCCCTAGCAGCGGCGCTGCTTCGGTCAGCTGCTGGAGGTCGCGATTCCGGCGGCTGCGTGAAGATCGCGACGGTGGCGGCTCCGATCGGTCAGATCGCGACCAGATCGCGATTCCGGCGAGAAAATCCGCGGCGGCCGGACGACGGCGATCTCCCACCGGCGGCTGACGATCAGCAGCTTCGGGAGACAGACGGACGACGAAACCCGCTCTGATACCACTGTTGGGTGGATGCGGTCGTCCTCGTCCGTGTTCGTCGTCGCCGGAGAAGGTGGTCGAGGGATGAACACAGTGCTCAGATTCTCGTTGAACTCACACAAGAATTCAAATCCACGTTCTACCCGAGAGGGTCACAAATGGGAGATCAAATAGGCCACAAGTATAAGGCTATGGGCCAAGACAAACTTGGCCCAATACTTTGAGAAAGAAGACCGGCATTTGGGCCAAAAGCCCAACGGGCCCAACAAAGAGAATAAGGAGGAAGGAAGGAGAGGGAGTACCGGCGATGAGGTTGAGAGTGAAGTAGACTCGAGAAAAATCGGCCATTGGCGAAAATCGAGCAAACTCTGTGGCGATTACCAGTAGAGGATGTGGCTTTTCTCAAAATTTGGAGGAGTTTCATTTTTTTCTTTAATAATTTTTGTCTGTGTATTCTTGAATCTCAATGGGCAATGGCTACTTTATGTGAGCTGGTTTAGAAATTTTATTGACTATTGAAAAGGGCAATATAATTTTTTTTATAATTAAATAAATTAGTATAAAGTAATTATGTGTGTAGTAAAATATAGTAACAAATACTCTCCGTCCGCCCAAAAAGTTGACATTTTGTCATTTTGGGTGTTCGTACTAAAGGTTCACATTTTCTTTTTTAAACACATGCGACCCACACACATCACTAATACAATAAATTTATGGGACTCATACACTCCATTAATACAACTACCAAATACATATTAAATAATAATACTCTTTAATCCATGTACAAAAAAACAAATGTCCACCTTTGAGGTGGGCGGAGGGAATACTTAAGGTGATGTTTGTTTGGGGGTTTTGAAGAGTTTGAAAATCATGAATAGTAATGTTGTGTTTGTTTTGGGTTTTTGATAGGTTAGGTTTTAACTTTATATCAAATCTATATATAAAAATGTATTAATTTATGTAAGAAAGTAGATGAGAGAGGAGAGATAAAGAGAGAAAATGTATTAATTGAGCAGAGAGAATGCATATAGGTATACTCCCTCTGTCCCAGGTTAAGAGGGTCATTTTACCATTTTGGTCGTCCCATCCAAAGAGTCTCATTTCCTTTTTTGGACACATGGGACTCACCCACACCCACTAATACAATTAAAACATGGGCCCCCACACCCACTAATACAACTACCCACTACACATTAAATAATAATAATCCTTAATTCACGTGCCCAAAAGCAAATGAGACTCTTAAGTTGGGATGGAGGGAGTATATAAGAGTGGTTTTTAAAATTTAGATGTGGAATTTGAATTTCAATTCCAGGGTTTCAAACCCGGAAACAAACATTCCCTGAGTGAAAGTGTCACCTGACAGCCGAAGTTGTCAATTTCTACTGCGGACGTAAACTCTGTTTTAAATTTGGACATAATCGTATAATGTCCTTACACATTTAAAACAAAATCCATGTTGCACATTTTTTAAGGAAAAATAAAAAATCTCAAAATATCAAAAATACTTCTGATTTGATATTCAAACGATATAAAATTTTTAATATTATCGAGTTAACTTTATAAATTTAAATAAATTAACTTTATAATAATTTTTTTAAAAATTACAATCGATTCATTATTTAGTCAAGTCCTTTTTCGTCTCTTTGAACACTTTTAAAATTTAACTTAAAATGTTGGCAACAAAGACTTTGTCCATTAAAACTTTAAATTTTTGGATTCTTATTAGATGGTCCATGGTCACCCGATGACTTCTCGATGACCCCTCATATGGGGTGCGCATACCTCCACATCAAGGGGGTCATTGTCTCATTGGTGACCATGACTCAACCAATTAACCTTTGATTTCTATTACTTTTTATGAAATATTACTTTCATGAGAATAAATTATTACTTTTTTAAATGAAAAAAATATTTTTCAAATAATAATTACTTAAAAAAAAGGAATATAATATTTTTTTTATGTTTTTTTACTGCGGACGTAAATTTTGACTTGCTAGGCGGAGAGAGTATTTTTTAGTACATAAAATTTACTCTTTAAAAAATTAATTATTACCCTTATATGATATTATTTTTTTAAGAATATTTTTTTAATATGTACTAAAAATAATTTAAAAAAAATGGAATTTAAGTGTGTACTCGTATACTCACTCTTTGAGTAGTGAAGCTTAATTTTAGTGAAGTTTAATTTGAAATAAATAAAGTAAAAAATATGAAATTTGTAGGGGTGATTATTTTTTTAAATTTAATTTAAAAGTGTGTTAACTAATTTAAAATCTAAATTACTCGTGTAAATTGAGTGAAATTCAACTGTATCTTGTTGTTTTTTATTTTATCTTTTTAATATTTCTTCTACCAACCACTGTATTTTTTTTGGTTTCTTGTCGTTCA
Organism: Pogostemon cablin; assembly: GCA_023678885.1. Lineage (NCBI taxonomy): Eukaryota > Viridiplantae > Streptophyta > Magnoliopsida > Lamiales > Lamiaceae > Pogostemon > Pogostemon cablin. The sequence continues at coordinate 9,874,199 of CM042965.1, forward strand.
ATGAAAAGTAATTCTACTGATAGTATCTAGTAATATAGTAATTTTTTTTAAATTTCCATAAAACAAGTATATATGAAATGAATTATAAGATAAGTTGATTCATTATTAAAATAAAAATGGCAATATAAATAAAGTATCATCATTGATAATTAAAGTGTATAGTGAATTATACCTAAAAGTATAATTTAATTCATTATTTATTATATGGTAAAATATATATATAATTTAACTACAGTTTAATTATAATAAGACAAAAGCTCCTGTGCACCCGGGCACACGAAACACATTTTCGTGCGCCTTTAAAATTTTGGGTTAAATTGTATATCTTTTAGTATATAGATGTGTACCCTTTATTTTCTAAAGAAAATTATTGTGTGTATTTGGACGCATGAACAATACTCCGTGCGCCTTTAGAATTTTGTCTTAAATTGTATACCCTTTAGTATAAAAATGTGTACCCTATATTTTCTAAAGAAAAAAAATATTAATGAAAAGTGTATACCCTTTAGAACAAAATGGTGTACCTTTTATTATTAAAGTGTATATCATTTAGACCAAAACAATGTACCCTTACCCATAATACTAAATTTCTAAAGGTGCACGGAATGTGTTCGTGCGCCCGGACTCTTATAATAATAGTAATATTTTAACAATAAATCAATTGTTTCAGCCCGTCTTATAAAGTTACCTTCTTAGAAGAGAGTTTTGTCACTTTTTTTTATAGCAGCGCTATTTGCCACTTAATTCTACTATTGGTTTTTAGCAATGTTATGTAATTTTTTAATGGACACCATTATTGCCATTCAAACTTTTTCCAAAGACAACCATATTTTACATATAGTAATTTTGAAAAGACAAAAATAATAAATTTATCCTAATACTGAAATGTAAATTCATTCAAAATTAATACATTCATCTTTGTTTCTTCCATCAATATCTACCTCTATTTATAAGGATTAATCAAAGAAAATCTTAATATTTTTTATGTCCATTTCAATCATTTTTCAAATTGTGAATGAAAACAAACTAAAATTGTTATGAAAAAATAAAAAATTATAGAATTAAAATAAATAAAAAGTTTACAGCAAAACTCGGTAAGGGTACAAATGTAAAATCACTCTTAAGGGATGAAGGATTCTCGAGGACCTTTTTTTTTTTTTTTTTGAAATACTGTTGTCGTTTAGAGTAGCACAAGCCGCGTTTAGGAATATGTTTTTATGTAATAACAGACATGAACACACAACACAAGCCAAGCATTTAAATGACCTATCTACATTCAACCAAAACCAACAGGATGCAGTGTAAGAACAGGGATGTCATAACTCATTCCGGATTGAAATTGAGGGATTCCCTCCATATTAACTCCTTTATGTCCTCTTCATTTAAAGATGATTGTTCAAAGTCGAACACAAACGGAGACGGGCAAGTAGGCTCCTCGTTGATCTCATGGAGACTTGATAAAAAGGGGTGGTTCAGTGCTTCGTCAACTTTACCAGTTAAAAACCACTTATCATCAGTAATTTGAAACAAGCAATTCCTGAAATAATTGAAGGCATCTAATAAAACCAAAAGACGTACCTGTAATACGTTTAGCTGGATCAAAAACTAGCATTTTCTCTGCCAGATCGATTGCAATTGGGGATACATCTGGGAACTTCGGACCAAAAGGTTGCTTGTCAACATGTGGGAGCTGCTTGACATACTTCCTAGCATTGTCACTTCTTAAAAATCCAAGATCAGAATCTTCAGGGGAACCTAATAGCTGCTCCACAAATTTTATAGAAAAGTTAACTCAAAAGTACCCATCGCCTCAGTGTATCTTTAAAATACGAAAAGCATAAATAGTTAATGCTCCGGCTAGATTGTCCTAGAATAGTATGAGCAAATTAAGTTTTGGGGAAGATACCTCATTTATCAGCCCCAACTGCTGGATATAGTCTTTACCAGGAAATAAAGGCTCTCTTTTGAGGATCTCCATCAATATACAACCAACTGACCACATATCAATCGCTGCAGTATATTCTGAACAGTTAAGCAGTAATTCAGGAGCTCGATACCACCTGGTAACAACATACTCGGTCATAAAATCAGCCTCTGAGCTGGTTCTTGCAAGTCCAAAGTCACAAATCTTGAGGTCACAGTTAGCATTTAGAAGTAAATTGCTGGGCTTCAGATCCCGGTGCAAAACACCAGCAGAATGTATGTACTTGAGCCCCCTCAGAAGCTGGTATAGAAAATACTGCCAAAGATAGAGGCCGTCAGCGTATTAAGCTGTTAAGACCAACAATATGATATGCATGCATATCAAACATCACATCGTGTACTGGAAACCCTTAGAATCATGAGTCATTTGATAAAATTAAAAGTTATTTCATGCACAGTAAAAATCACACCAGGATGACTTTCCAAAAATAATTTCTTAGCACAGCCAGTTGTACAATCATTCAGATAGCTATGTAACAAATAAAATGTCAAAATCCACATAGTGGAGGAATGGAGGAGGATAGGCTGTAGAATATGGGAAACCTTCTTACATTTGTAAGAAAGCCAATAAATAAAGAAGAGAACAAATAATAAGATTCTTTTAACTTGAATAGTACATATATTTTCATGGAAAAACACCTGCCAATATCAAAATTCACCAATTAGTGAGTGCAACAGATATGAGACGGTTCTTTGTATCTCATTTCCATCGGTTCTGCACAACCATATATCACATTCAACCGACAGAATAAAAAACTTGTCTTTCAAAAAAAAATATTTAACATACAGCAACATATGTGTGTGTATACATTTAGATGATTGCGGTATTATCCTCAAAGAAAAATAAACATTAATAATATGGTCCACATCGTAGACAACAGTCTCCACTGAAGATCACTCTCTGTGGAACTACTACACTGTATGAACAACATCTTCATTGCAATACAAAAGGTAATATTTCAATGTTTCATGTGAAGTATTAAATACTACATTTATGCTAAATATCATTCATTACAAGAGCAAAGAGGTAAACAAATATGTTATTGCAACCCGATCAGCAATTAACCATTCTAAATTGAACAATGAAGTGTTTCTCACTTGTGAGTTAAGGCTAGTAATGATTCTAGGGCATCAAAATCAAGAATTACACATCATGTTGCATAGAATAACACACGGAAGATAATCATCAAGGAAACCAGAAAACAATTAACACACCATAAGCACTCAGATACAAAAATTAAAAATAACAAGAAATTAATCACATCGAAAACCAAAGAATTAGTGACAATAAAAAAGTAAATATATAACTCTGTGAACTTACTTGACAATGATCTTCAGTGAGATCCTGTGACGAGCATATAATTTGGTGCAAATCCGTATCCATCAACTCATAAGCAATGTAGACATCACTAAAATCCTCTTTATTAGGGGGTTGTATAATATCCTTAATTTTAATGACCTACAAACAGAAATATATACATATTAATAACTTGATCTTCAGAAGCAGATTCCCAAAAGTATCAGCGAAAACATCAAACAGAAGAACTTTAAACGAATTCTCTCACATTTTCGTGATCCATGTGCGTGAGAAGCTTAATTTCACGCAAAGTCCGCTTCGCATCAATGCTGTTATTAAACGCATTAGCAATTCTCTTAATCGCCACCTCCTCCTTCGTCTCGGAATTGGTAGCAGCGCTGGGCACACCAAATCCAAAAAATTCATTCAGCTGCGCGTATTCAGAGATTGTTGCAGAGAAAAGTGAAGAGTGAAGAGAGTTTACCAAACGAGGCCGTAGGCGCCGCGGCCTACGGGAGTGATTGGAGGAGCGTATTTGGAGGGGATTTCGAAGATATTGCCAAGGACGTTGTACTGAATGAAGTTTCCACCATGGACGGGAACTCCATTAACTTGAACAGCCGACGCGTTTTCCTTCTCCATTGATTTGAAATTTGTGAATTGAAGAGGAGGGAAAGTGGAGGAATAGGGAAAGGGTTTTGCCGCGGCTGGCCCTTCTCTGGACTTCTCCTTTTCTGTGGCCTTCTTTCTTTGCTTTCAAATACTACTTTTAATTGAGTGTATATTAGGTGCACCGGATGCACCCCTGCACTCATATTTGTATAATTTTTTATTCTATTTTATATACATGTTATTCTCTTTTGTATACGTGTTTTGTAATAATTGTATACTTTTTTCACACTAAGTTTTTCATTAAAAAAATAAACATTCATATGCGTATCTTTTTATTCAATAGTGTATACATGTATTTTAATAAGAGTTCATATTAGGTGCACTCAGTTTCATGATTTTACAATTGTGCACCGGGTCAGCCCATTTTTAAATGGGTCATATAAAACCTAAAATTAAGTGTAAAGATTTTCATTCTAAATCTGTTCCTTCTCACTCGATCTATCGCGATTCTCTCTCAAATCCATCGTGATTCTCTCTTGAATCCACGGTGATTCTCTCTCACCGCCATGTTCTGCCTATTTTGCCGCCAGAATTCGTCGGGCCACTACTGATTTCGTCACATCGACAGATTCCTCCGCTGCCTCTATTTCCGTCACCTTCCATGTTCATTTTCTACGGTGTATTATGTTTTCTTCTTCGCTGCTTTTTATCAGTGTTGAATTCAATCAAGGATTCAATCAATTTCTACTACTGTGAGGTGTGATTTCTTCTCTTTGTTATCCTATACTATACTATTGTACTTCTTCTAACTGTGCCTTCTCGCATTTTCTCAATTTTCCCTATTTTTTATCTGTATATTTATCCATCGGATCTGAATTGTGCCTTTTTGTAATTTTTCGCATTTCAGGTTATACAGTTGTGAATAGACTTTGTATGTGAAATATATACAGTAGCTAGGTTTTGCTATGGGGGATGGATTGCATTATGATATGCTATTATTTTAATTATATATATTTTCTCCGTTAACTTTATATAGGTATGATCTGAATTTTACATGGGCAGGATAAGTATGATAGATTATTTTAATAGTATATATTTTCTCTGTTAATTGTACATAGATATGTTCTGAATTGTATGTGGTCATGATGATCATCTTGGTCGCATTGTGTATTCGATGTGATGGATTTTTCTTTACTATATATATTTTCTCCGTCAATTGTATATAGAGTTGGTTTGAATTGTACATGGACATGATTTGTATGGCAGATTATTTTAATTGTACATGTTTCCTCCATTAAATGTATATATGTTTGTTTTGAATTGTATGTGAGCATGATGGACATCTTGGTAGCATAGTGCATTTGGTGTGATGGATGTTTCTTTACTATATATGTTTTCTCCGTTAATTGTACATAGATTTGGTCTGAGTTATACATTGTTATGATGAATATGGTGGATTATTTTAACTGTATATATTTTCTCCGTTAAATGTATATAGATATGCTCTGAATTGTATGTGGTCATGATGACATCTTGATGCATTGTAAATTCGATGTGATGGATTTTCTCTACTGTATATGATTTCTCCGTTAATTGTATATAAGTAAGGTTTGAATTGTATATGGGCATGAGTATAGTAGTTTTATTTGTATATGTTTTGTTTTTTAATTGTAGAAAACCCTAAACCCTATACCACTAAAACCCTAAACCCCTAAAAACCTAAACCCTAAACCTTAAACCCTAAATATCTTCTGAATTGTAAATGGACATGATGGTGTGACTGATTATTTTAATTGTATGTATTTTCTCTATAATTGTATATAAATATGTTGTGAATTGTACATGGGCATGATGAGTGTGTTGGTAGGGTTGTGAATTCGAAGTGATGAATTTTTCTTTATTGTATAAGTTTTCTCCGTTAATTGTATAGAAATAGTTTCTGAAATGTACATGGGTGTAATAATTAGTTATGTTTATTATATGCAGATCCTATTCATATTTTTTGCTCTAGTGAAGGTGAGGAAAATAGGGAATATAAGAAAGTTACAAATTCACTAACTGGATTACCAAGAGACACACTTGAGGAGATGCACAAACTGTATTGCAGGTTAGAAATTAAATTTTGTGGAATACACTTTATTCTAGGTTTTTTAGTTAAATTTGACATGATTTTTTCCTATTCTTGAGTAGAGCAAGTGATGAAAAATTTGTTGCAACAGGAGAATTAATGTGAAATTCTGTCTCGAATTCATAATTGTCAAGTAACGGATGCAGTAAGTCTTGATTTCATTGAAGAATCATCATAAAGCGCACAAAGTAGTGTTGGAGTGGCAAAGCAGGTGTTGGTGTAATTGGTGGAATTAGTTAGTAATGGAAAATTATGTACTGTATATGTTTTTAGTAATAATTGTATCACTTTTTACCGTTAATTGTATTATTTTATTGCAAAAAAGAAAATTTTACTTTGTTATTTATGCACATTTGAATAATGAATGTATTACTTTTAATTCAATAATATATTTTCACTATACAATTTGCTTATCTAAAGTATTCACATACTTTCTGAAGTAATACCTCTGTAAATGAAAATTTGTATGAGCTAATACCGTATACAACAATAAAAAAACTTATACACCGTGGTTCAAAAGAACCAACATCTGTATAATAATTGGAAACGTATACACTATATTTCAAAGTATATACAATATGAATCGTATCGTATAGAAATAAAAAACGTATACACTATATTTCAAAACATTTACAATATCAATTAATATCTTATACAAATAAGAAACTTATAAAATCCAAAAATTATTTGCTCATCACCAACCACCGTTTACAAGCAAGCTACTCCATTTATTTCCAAATTTTGTTGACATCATCAAACTTCACACTTTTCCTACATCATATAAGAACTTGAGGGCTGTGAGATTGCCCAAATAGAACATATGCAACATAAAACAACAACATTAACACTTAGGCAGAAGCATATACAATTGTTTCAAAAAATTTTATGGTAAGTACAAATATTCTATACAATAATTAGAAACCAATAATACATTGAAGCAGGAACCTATATTTTTTAGTTTCAAAACTTGTACAATATTAATTAATATCATAGACACTTAGGCAAACACATATAGATTATAAAACAACATAAACAATCAGGCATATACCTATATAGTTAACTTAAAAAACTTATACAGTTGATTCTCAAAAGTTATGCAGTATGAACAAATATAACTTTCCAACATAAATTAGCACCTACAAATAATTGAACTTAATTTCCAACAAAGATAACATATAATTGGAGGAGTAGCAGACTTAAACAAAGAGAATATAATCAAGAAGCATCTACAAAAGGACCCCTAAGAAGATATATATAGAGAAATGATGAAGTATGAGTGACCTTGAATAGAATGATGAAAAATAGGAACAAACATAGCCTTGCTGTCAATTAATGATCTACAATATTAGTTATTGAGAATAAAGGTTCTTCATTAAGAGGTATAAATCTAACGTTTGCCCAAAATGCAATAAAATCCCCTAGCGTTTACATTCAAGCGTAGTAAACACATTCATTCATGATGAGTACCAAAGATTATAGAGAAATAAAGTCCCAAGAAAGAAGAGACAACATTGTTTGAATAAACAAACATATTTTAATTGCATTTTATTTTGAAATCCTCTTATTGTAAGATTGGAATTATTCATATTCTTTGAACATTAAATTATCATGATACTTTTTCTTATGCAGCCGTCTTCTACTACTACATAAATAAATTTAAAAGATATGTCTTATCATTGTATTCTAACAAAATTAGAGAAATATAAAATAATATTTCTTATCATTGTATCAACAATATTTGGATATGCAATAACAAAAAGCAGGCTCATCTTCATGATCATAAAAAGTGAGGAACAGTTGCAGTCGTTTAAAAGCAAGTCTCATTTATTTATTCTTAATTTGCTCAATCTATTGCTCAAGTCTCAAGTTATTGATCAGTGCTAGGGTTCATTAACAATACTTGTTAATGTAATCAAATAATCTGCAACTAACTTACTAGAAACATGTATAGTTTACACCTGCACAATCAACTTTACGAACAAATCATTGAAAAAGAGAGGAAGCCTAGCAAATACAAACATGAGTAATAAATGTCAATGAAAGAATAATAGTAGTTAAAACTAACAGAATTTAATTCCTAAATCAGATACTTCAAACCCAAGGATCACCAAAATCACACCTTTGTTGTTAAACCCTCGAAATAAATAGCATTAATAACAAGCAAAATCAAAAGGGAAAAGGATGTAATCGTACCTTTAAGAGGGGAAACATCGATTGATCAAAAATAGGGATGGAGGGTTTAGCCACTTACGAATACACTCGAGTGGAAAAAATATACATAAACACCGCGATAATCACCGATTGAATCAAAAACGTAAAAATCAATCATAAAGCGAAACTCGAAAAAAAAAGAAAAGGAATAGATAAATATTTACCGCGGATAATCGAAGAACAGATGAGACGAAATACTTTCACCGCGATTCGTACACGAGATAGAGATTAAGAGAGAAATAGAGAGAGCGGGAGGAGGATGTGTTACCAGAGAGAAAGAAAGGAAAAAGAATGAGAGAGCAGCGTGAGCTAGGGTTTAAGAGAGAAAGATGGATGCGGGACGAAGCGTATATTTGGTGATGGATCTGAAGAATAAAAACAGGTTAAAAATAATATATATATACACCACGGATTATAAAAACGGGTCGGATCCGGGTGCAACCTTACACCCAGTTGCACCCAATAAATTGTCATAATCTTAAAATAATTATTGAAGGTGTGTATAGTAAAAATAATTGCAAATGGAAAATTTGAATTTTTTAAGCGAAAGTGTATATTAATATTAAGATTTGATAAATTAAAAGGGTATGTATCAATAAGGTGCATATTTAACAAAGCTCTCTAATTTTATTTTCTATAAATTTGTTTTTGTTCAATGACTAAAACTTGGCACACCATATCACAAATCCAAACAATATCGAACTATAAGACACCCACACAGAATTTTGATATGATATTGGATTTTATATTTAAAGAAACCCATTGTATATTATACGAAACACCCCTATTCTTTTTAAGTAATATTTAACTTCATTTGCCGTTTAACTAATAAAATAATACATCGAAATAAATAAAAAAATTAAAAGACGGATTTTTTTTGAAATACCGTGCGCCTATAAGATCTAAATCGTTACATTATACAATACTCAATATCTATCCTTAGATTATATTTAAAAATTAATTTTTTATATTTGTAAATTGATATTATACACTGCACTAAATTTATAAACATTAAGAATGCGTTAATACACTACTCGCAAAATTGCCCAAAAATTAAAAGATGGGTAAAAGACCCTAAAATTGCCCAAAAATTAAAAGATGGGTAAAAGAACCTAAAAATATATGGAGTATCTCACTCAACTCCATTGAGGTGACTTGACTCGCTTTGAGTGGGCCCAACCACATAATTTCGCATCGTTACCTTTCATCTCAAAATAATTTACATTACACTTTTGTAATTTTGAAAAGAAAAAAACAAAAAAAAAACGTGTAAATAATTTAAATTATGAGTATATTTTTAGGCAAATGTTTACTTATTTCTAATTTTTTTTATTAACCATCTAAATCCCTGTTTTTGTTAGATTGAATAATATAACCCTTATCTAACTGATCGATTAAACGCTTCGTTTATATAATAAAAATAACTAAGCCCTTATACATTTTAAGTCATTAATCTTTTTTTTTTATAATAATTATATATCCTTAATTTTCTATCCTATCCTAATATATTAAAGGTAGGTCTTACCTGAGACGTGAGACCATTTTTCACTTTTTAAAATAGTTATCACTTTCGCTATAAATCATTATTACTTTCACTATAAAATGTTATCACTTTTTATTTACACTATAAATTGTTCATTAAAGAACATTTTCACTTTTCATTGATTTATTATTACTTTCCTTCATAAAAGTATCACTTCTGGCCGTCTCACGTCACTCTCACGTAAGCCCTTACGTGAGACGGTCTCACACAAGTCTTTTCCGTATATTAAAAGTGGGGAGGCAATGTAAAACATTTTTGGTCCCTTATATTCCTACCCAATTTAATTATTTACACATACATATCCTCCGTCTTTTCATTTCATATTCGAACTAAAGTAATTAGTTTCATTTTCAATATCTAATACCGTTTTTAAACTCTTAAAATCGATTCATTGCACTTTCAGAACCTATCCACCAGCTTATATTCTAGACACAACTGGGATTATTTTATTTCAAAAGTGAAATGGTATTTATAAGAAAGTGATAATGTTCATCTTACTCACCATTTCTATGTTTTGAGGAGATATCTTACATAGTTTCTAATGGATTCCTTAAATTATGTTTTGAAGAGTCGTCATCTTTTTTAATATGTATTCGACTAGAAAACTGCTGCAAATGGCAATACCAAACTTGATGTGTAGAGCAGAAGCAAAGAATTTCAATACAAAATTGAAGGCTATTGGTTTGATTTGAATTGATGGAGACAAAACACCCGACCCGAATGAGGCCTTATCTCAATTCTTTATTCCTTGCTAGGTGGAGATCAACCTGCAGCGCTAATGTTGTTTGGTTTAGCTTTGAGCTGCATTTATTATTATTATTTTTTGGTCATTAGGAATGTTGTAAATTTATTACAACATAGGAAAAATAACTCACAAGATTTCGTCCAACATAATTAAAAGCCATCTTCTTAATACAATGATTTTTTTTATGCCTCTATTGGTTCATATTGGGTTCAATTTTAACCAGTTCTGAATGTAAGTAATGTGAGTTGATTTTAATGAGTAAATGTATATCATGTACATTATAGGGGTGATTCTTTTAGGCAAATGCTAGGATATGTTGTGGAGACAAACTGGACTTGGTAAATTACAAATGTTTTTAAGTACTTAGTATCTATCTTGAAGAGAGAGTCACCTTGCCAACCTTATCATACCAAGTGTTTGCTTTTTGCAAGTGTTTCCAGGCATTGGATGTCCTGTGACACTTTGGTGTTACATCTCTTGTAACACGCGTTAGATGAGTGACACGTGTGCGGAGATAATAATCTCAATCTTTCCCCTTAGAGTTGATTGTTAGGGTATAGATTAGTATATCCTACGTGTTAATCATCCAACGGCTTGTAACAGGAGATGTAATACCAAATGTAACAGAAGATTCGAACCGGCATTTCCAAGTATTTTGTGAAAGTGATAATATTTTAATGGAGAAGTCACATTCAATTGGTTAACATATTAAAAGGTGACGATATTTTATAAATAATAATAATAATATTTTTAATAGAAAATGATAATTAATTAAAGAAAATGTATAAATGATCTAACTATGAAAAAAAATTGAATTTAAGATAATAAAGATTAGAGTGTGATGAGTAAGACCCTATTTAAAAAAAATAAAATACTAAGAATTAACATAACATAAAATATGATAAACCTCAATGTACAAATATGATAAACCTCAACACAACACTCAATAAGAGCCACAACTCAACAATAAACTTGCAAATTAAACGTTAAGTGTAAAAAGAAGAAGAAATATATACTCCATAAGTTTACTATTAAAGTTTTTATTTTGTTAGTACAAATGCCCCACACATACTAACTATTCATTATTAATACAACTGTTCATTTTATATAAAATAATACTCCTCCTTAATTCACGAAAAAAAATAGATATCTTACTCATTGACTGTAGGCAATTAAATTTTATTGCCTAATAAATAAAATGAAAAGGAAAATATATTAAATATTGATTAAATATTTATTTTTTAATGAATTCAAATAAATTAATCCCTAAAATAAATGAATAAATAATAAATAATTAATATAATTATTTGAGCCCAAATCCAAGTCAAATGGACCCAAGTCCAAATTCAGCAGGCCTAATAAAATTAAATAGACCCAAGTCCAGTTCAAAGGGCTTAATTAAATTAAATAAGCTCATATCCAGTCCGGCAGGTTCAATTAAAGGATAAAAGCTCAGCATATCTTTTAAAGAAGAAAAGCCCAACATATATTTTAAAGGAGGAAATATCTCTCAAGTGGTTATTTCCTCAACCTATAAATAAGGGCCTTCAGCCCTCATTCCAAATACTCTGAAAATCCTGAAGACCTGAAGAATTTTGAAGATTCAAGTGGAGTTCAAGTCAAGGTCCAGAACACGAGCCGTGCACCTTCGAGGATCTTAAAATCTTCAAGCACAAGACCTTCGAGAATCTTCAAATTTCAAAGCTTCAAGCTCAAGACCTTCGAGGATCTTCAAATCTTCAAAACTTCAAGCTCAAGACCTTCGAGGATCTTCAAATTTTCAAAGCTTCAAGTCGAAGATCTTCAAGCAATCTTCAAGTCTTCAAATCTTTGAGGCTTCAATTCAAGCTTCAAGTATCTTCAAAGTAACTTCAATTGAAGAACCGTCTCTGATCAAAGACCAAGGTTGATCCGACATTCTTCATAAGTCAACGTTTGATCCGAATAAAGGCTTGATGCCTCCGGATAAACGTTATAAAGTCCCAAACTCGAGCTCAAACAAGCTTCATCTGAAGATCTGACTTCAAAAGTTGATAGAGTTAAGAGAGTCAACTTAAGAGAGGAATCAGATGATAGATAGAAGTTGTTTCTATAATTCTCAAGTTCAATCCATCACATATTATCATTGTACTCTCTTTCGTGTTTATTTTATAATAAATACGGAATTTGTTGTTACATGGACTAAAGGAGTATTATATAATTTTAATTAGTTAGGCAAGTGTAGATTCAAATTCACCCCCACCTCGAGCACACTGGATCCCGTAACCTTGAACTACTTAATAATACTCATTCTTTCTCACTCATGTCTTTCATATATTTTATTTTGATTAGTCTCATTTTTCATACACATTACAAAAAAATAATAATAATATTATATCATATTAAAATCATCACAATATTAATGCTTAAAAAAACTATATATTTATAACTTTTTAATAATTAAAACCTAACAACTTTTTTTTTTCCCTCTTTGGATTACTCAAAGTACATAATCTATAATCTATTTATAAAGGATACTTTTTTAAATCTTCACGTACTCATTAGAATATCAAAGATGAGGAGAGTATATATTATACTTTAATTTCATATAGAATTTTAAATTGTATTTTATTTTAAAATATAAAGTAAAACGTGTAAATTTTAAATTGTAATTTATTTTAAAATATAATATAGTAAATTAAAACGTGTAAAAAACGCACGTAAATTAAAAAGTCCAACTGTAGTTTACATGGATTGAATACCAACGGTCAACGCATCTAGATAAGCTTAACCTTAGATTAGTTTTTAATTTAATTTTAATTATTAAATAAAAAATATAACTAATTTTCTTATTTTAATATTCTACCCACTATCTATTACTCATTCACACCATACATAACCATTTTATTTATTTTTAATGATAGACTTATAATCAATTCATAATATTTCATGAAAAAAATAAATTAACACAATCATAGTGGTAATCCGAGAATAAAATAAAAAACCAAATAAACAATTTTTACATTGTTTTAAAAAGAAGCTTAATTTGAATATTTGGTGCTAAATCACCCCATCATTGTAAAATCGTTTTACATGATTTTTTTAAAATGAATTATAACTCCCATAAAATGTTACTCCACTCTATCCGTCTCAAAGATATTGACATTTTTTTCACAGAAATTAAAGAGTATAATATTTTAATGTATAGTAAAATGAAGATATAATAATTTAATGTGTAGTTAATAGTTGAAATTAGTGGTAAATGTGAAGTATTTGGGGGCCATAACAAATATATTAATTGTTTTATGTGAGTGTCATATACTTTAAAAGAAAATGCGTCGATTTATTTATTTATGTAAAACAATAAAAAGAAAAAGTTATGTCATTTATTTGAGATAGATGAAGTATTATTTTTCTTATAGCATTTTATTTTATTTATACATCAAATTGCTCATAAAATAATTAACTATACCACTGTAACTTTTTATTAATTAGATTAGATATCACTTATTATTAATAAAATGCTATAATTTTTTATCCGTGTCATTAAACTCATTCCTGAAACAGTCTTATATTAACACTCTTTGTTTGATTTACTAAATCCAATAAATCTTAAGCTACCTTCCTCATTCTTAGAAAACCCAAATGATTTAATTACAAGGCAGCCCGTAATTATATTATAAGTAAATGTTAGAAACAGGGATAATAGCCCAGCCCAAGTGATTTTGGCAGCCAGCCCATTAGTTTTGCAAGCATAATACTTCCTGACCAAAACCTAATCTCAATGGCATCCTCTCAAATTGAAAGATAAGCTAGCATCTGCAGAGCCTCAACAATGGCTTCTTTCTCCTTGACAAAGGCAACCCTTTCCACCAACCAGCCTTCAACCATCCATGTCTTCGTCATTCTTTCAGCCATCTCCCATATTCCTAGTTTTCAACCATCCATGTCTTCGTCATTCTTTCAACCATCTCCCATATTCCTAGTTTTTTTTTTTTTTTTTTTTTTTTTATTAATCTACAGATCTTATACCTGGGAAAAAAGGTTTTTAAGATTAATCTAGAGATCTTTGGTCTCGTCTGTGAGCAGATCTAAGATCTCGCAAGCATAAAAAAGATTACTTTTTTAGGTTTCAATTTCTTTTTTCAATTTTGCTTTTTGATATATAATAATACATATTTTTTGCAGATCTGTGGAGCATCAGATGCGGATCCGCCGGAGCACCAGAGATCCGGCGGATGGGCCAGTGGCCATATAAAGAAGTTTTTATTTCTTTTTTCAATATTCCTTTTTGATAAAAATTATACATATATGCAGATCCGCCGGTCGGAGCACCAGAGATCCAAGCCGGTTGCCATATAAAGAACTTTTTATTTTTATTTTTTTGAATTTTGTTTTTTAATAAAAATTTTACATATATGCAGATCTGGTTCGGACCCGCCGGCCGGATCTGACCGGAGCAACAGAGATCCAAGCTGGATGGGTCAGTGGGAAGGCATGTGGCCAGCCATCGGATCCGGGTGGGTGTTATCCGAAAGAGCCATCGGATCCGGGTTGGTATTGATCCGATAAAGGTGGGCCTGCGGATCGGGTTAAAATCGAAAGGTGGGCCTGTTATCAGTGTGTAAATCCTATAAAGTTGGGCCAGGCCCAACTCCACTTAATTTGGTGCCCATTAAATCCTTTTAATGACTCGGCCATGGCCCAACTTAGTGTTTTACCTTTACTCTAAATTCACATCTTAACCTAAATTCGTGATCTTACCTCTCCTTTTCATTCTAATCTCAGCATAAAATGTATGTTTTCTTTGATTTTAATCTCAACTTGTCAGGGTCTTGTTTCCGAAAGGACGAGGAGATCTAGAGCTGTTAAGGTGCTTTTTCGAATATGTTTTCCGCCTTTTGAATCTAATTTCGTTTCTATTTTCTGTAATATTTTATTCATGTATCTGCTTCCAATCTGTTCTCGATTTGATTTCTGAAATATTATCTTCAAGTATCTGCTTCTAATCTGTTCTCGTATTCTTATATATATATTTTCTTCCTGCTGAATCAGCAGATCTGTATGTGTTCTCCTCCTCCTTTTGAAACTAATTTCGTTTCTCTTTTTTGAATTTTTTATTCTATGCAGGTATCAGCAGCGAATCCTCAGGTATATTTTGTTCATGTATTTGCTTCCAATCTGTTCTCGTATTCTTAATTATGTTCAATTCACATTTATCGTGTTTTCTTCATGTACCTTTTTCCAATCTGTTCTCATATTCTTATACATACCTTCTGATATTAAATCTGTTTGTGTTCTCTTTTGCCTTTTGAATCTAATTTTGTTTCTATTTTCTGAATTTATTTTCTGAATTTTTTATTCTATGCAGCTATCTGCAGTAGCGAAGGGTCCTCAGGTATATTTTTTCATGTATCTGCTTCCAATCTGTTCTCGTATTCCTAATTATGTTCGATTCACATCACTAATGCTCCTATTTTGATTTTACGTTCATGTATCTTTTTCCAATCTGTTCTCATATTCTTAATTATGTTCGTGTTCTTTTTTTGATTTTATCGCTTTTAGTTTGTTTTTAATAATACATTCACATTGTATATATTTTCATCATGTAACTTTTCTGAAGGATAAAACAATAACTGAATGCTATTTTTGATTTTATGCAGGTATCTGCAGTGAAGGGAGGGGAGGAACGACATCTGCATCTATTATTTGTTCTTTTGTTTGATTCAAATAAGTATAATATCTGTTTTATGTTCTATTCAAATCAAAATCTTTTATTGTTATGTACTCCCCCGTTCCAACTTCAACTTCACACTTTTCATTTTGGTCCGTCTCAAATTCAACTTCACACTTCCATAAAAGGAAAAAGCAACAAATTAATATCCCTTTAATATATTTTAATTTCAAATTTGCCATCACCTTTTTAACACACATAACATACTTTATTATTTATTTATTACCAAAAAATACCATACTACCCTCAAAAGTAAGACAAAAAGTGATTTTTTTTTAAACTCCGTATCTACATTAAACGTGAACTTGAATTTGGGACGGAGGGAGTATTTAGTCTCAAAATCAAATCTCAAATCTCATTGTATATTACTCCCTCCGTCCCGGGTATTTTTACCCGTTTGTACGGGCACGGAGATTAAGACGTTTTATTTTTTTAATATATAATGTAAGAGAAAGTAAGGATAAATTAGTAATTTAAAAAGAAAAAGTGAATAAAGTTATTGGGAATGATGAATAAAGTGTAAAAAAATAATTAACCGTTTTATTTTTTTAATATATAATGTAAGAGAAAGTAAGGATAAATTAGTAATTTAAAAAGAAAAAATGAATAAAGTTATTGGGAATGATGAATAAAGTGTAAAAAAGTAATTAAAGTTGTTGGGATTGTAAAAAGTAGGTAATAAAATATTATGTATTTTTGCCAAAAATGGAATGGGTAAAAATACGTGGGACACCTCAAAATGGAAAGTGGGTAAAAATACGTGGGACGGAGGGAGTACCATAATTTTATTTAAACTTTTATAATGGACTAAGATTATAACAGAATTGGGTGATAATGAGCTGAATTTTTGATTCTATGCATGTATTTGTGATTCCAGTCTGTTCTCATATTCGTAATTATGTTCCTATTTTGCTTTTTCTTGTTTTTCTTCATGTATGTGCTTCCAATCTGTTCTCATATTCTTAATTATGTTGGATTCAAACCAAACATGTTCCTACTTTGATTTTATTGTGTTTAGTTCTTCATGTAACTTTTCTAAAGTATAAAACAATAACTGAATGCGGTGATGAATAGCTGAATTATGATTCTATGCAGGTATTTGCAGCGATGAGAGGAAAGAGATCTGCATCTGTGAAGGGTCGCAAGGTATATTATCCGTGATTAAAATCAGTATATTATCTGTTCTTATGTTCGATTCAAATCTCATCCTGTTCTTTAACATATTCAAATATATTAACATAAATTTGTTTGAACTTTTATTCTAAGTGATTAAAACAGTAACTGAATGGGGGACGCTATGAATTTTTGATTCTATGTTTGTATCTGATTCCAATATGTTCTCGTATTCCTAAGTAACGTGTTCTTGAACATATTCAAATATATTAACATTAATTTGTTTGAACATTTCTTCTAAGTGATTAAAACAGTAATTGAATGGGGTGACACTCTGAATTTTTGATTCTATGCATTTATCTGATTCCAATCTGTTCTCGTATTCCTAATTAATGTGTTCATGTTCCTAATTTCAGGCTACGAGAACAGATTGGAATCAGATACATGCATAAAATCAAAAATTCAGAGTGTCACTCCATTCAGTTACTGTTTTAATCATTTAGAAGAAAAGTTCAAACAAATTTATGTTAATATATTTGAATATGTTCAAGAACACGTTAATTAGGAATACGAGAACAGATTGGAATCAGATACAAACATAGAATCAAAAATTCATAGTGTACCCTTTTAATCAATTAGAAGAAAAGTTCAAACAAATTTATGTTAATATATTTGAATATGTTAAAGAACAGGATGAGATTTGAATAGAACATAAGAACAGATAATATACTGATTTTAATCGAACGGATAATATACCTTGCGACCCTTCACAGATGCAGATCTCTTTCCTCCCATCGCTGCAGATACCTACATAGAATCATAATTCAGCTATTCATCACCGCATTCAGTTATTGTTTTATACTTTAGAAAAGTTACATGAAGAACTAAACACAATAAAATCAAAGTAGGAACAGGTTTGGTTTGAATCCAACATAATTAGGAGTATGAGAACAGATTGGAAGCACATGCATGAAGGAAAAAAAAAGAAGCAAAATAGGAACATAATTACGAATATGAGAACATACTGGAATCATAGATACGTGCATAGAATCAAAAATTCAGCTCATTATCACCCCATTTTGTTATAATCTTAGTCCATTATAAAAGTTTAAATTACAATGAGATTTGAGATTTTGATTTTGAGACTAAATACATAACAATAAAAGATTTTGATTTGAATAGAACATAAAACAGTTAATATATTTATTTGAATCAAACAAAAGAACAAATAATATACCTGGCGACCCTTGGCAGATGCAGATGTCGTTCCTCCCTTCACTGCAGATACCTGCATAATTTTTTTTAATATTATCAAATTATAAATAAAACATCTATGTATTAAAAAAATAATTAAAATCTCGATGAACATATAATTTTTTTATTTAAATTTTAAATAAATGATTTAATATTTTATTTTTTTATTGAATAATTTAATACCAATATTTTTAATTAATAATACATTTTAAGTAGAAAATATTAATTTATTTATAATTTTGGTAATTACATAATTTAATTTAATGTGGTAAAAATTAAAAAAATATTATTTACATCTTTTTATATTTATTAGTTATATAAATTTGATAAAATAAAATAAAAAGTTGATTCCAAATAGTGCTGTAATGGGTAATACCATGGGGGATGGGATGAATCACCATTCCCATGTTTGAGGGAATGGTGATTCCAAATGGAATCAAGATTCTCATTCTTTAAACATACCAATCGTGACATTTGAAATGAAAGTAGGAATAGTGATTCCATTCCTAATCGATTCCTAAATCACACTATAAAACGCATAGTGCACCTTAATTTTAAACATAAAAATTAGAATTCATAATAAGAGTATGATTGATCCGAATATGTTCTTGATTTATTAACTTTCAGAATATATGTCTTCTTAAATCTTTGGTAGGAGGTTCTTTATTCCATATGCAATCTCCCCTTCTAATATACTAAAATATAGTGGGGGTTAAGAGCTCAAAGCAAATATTAGACCTCTGACTAAGCTTCTAAGTAAAGATTTAACGCACCCACAACATAGTGAATACTCTCCACGCCTGATCCCACCTCACAAACTTCATCCCTTATTTGTTGCAAGACTGAAATTGTATCTAGAGTTGTTAATAAGCCCGTAAACCGTGGGTCCGAACCGATTAACCCAAAAAAAATTAGGACTAGGGCCAAGAAATTTGAGCCCGTTTAACATCTGGGCTTTTTGGCCCGAACCGATTAACCCGTGGGCTAATAGGGTTGGCCCGTGGACTAACCGGGCCGGCCCGTAGGGTTGAAAATTATTATTATTATTATGTTTAATTAATTTTAACACCCATAATCTATACATCGACCACCCAATCCCACCCTACTCCCAACCCATCGTTGGACAAACTCTCACCATCTTTTAATTTTCATCTCTTTCTCATCTTTTTTCATACTCTAACCCAAAATTTTCTCTAATAAATAAAATAATACTTGAATAAATATATTAAGATTAATTTAATTATCACAAATTCTTTTAATTTATATCTTTTAACAATATTTTGCATGTATTAATCTTAATTCTCTCAAATTTTAAATAATGTATTTGTTAATTTTGAATTTTTTATATTATTTATAATAAATTATAATTTATAATTTTTTAAATATTTGTTATCGTACAACCCGCGAACCCGACCCGTTTAACCCGTAGCCCGTTAGGGTTAGGGTTAGGTTCACCTTTTCATAGCCCGTTTAAACAGACCCGATTTAGCCCGAAGCCCGATTAGCCCGAAACCCGTTAGGGCCACCCGTTTAACATCTCTAATTGTATCTGGCTTGTTGAAAGGGTCTTCTGGTGAAGATCCTGATGGTCTAGGAGCTCTTCCAAATCTGGGTCCTCGAGGGGTCTTCAGAAGTCTTTGGTGTCTTCGATTTAGACGTAGAACCAGGACATGAGATAAGCTTAGACACGGCAGAGTTTTCTTGGAGAGAGCAGTGCTTTATTACATAACAACTACAAAAGAGAGTTTGGGTAAGTAAAGAGTGTGGTGGGTTAATAATGTGCTTATTTATATATGAGAAATGAAAAATTTACCACAAATTTAGTCAGATCACACATCTTGATTTCTTATCTCTCTTCTTTCGTAAATTGCAGAACATATACATTAAATTTATTTGTGTGTGGTTTGAGATGGAGGCGGCGGGAGCCAGATTGAGTTGCAGGAATGCGTTGCCGCCACCGACTTTGCTAAAGACGTATATGCTCGTGGAGAATTCAGCCACATACGACATTGTTTCGCTCTCAGTCTTTGCGCCGTCGTCGTCCGTTAAATCTGTGGTGTGAGCCGCCGCTGAAAAATTAAATTGTACTATTAATATGAACAATTTCTCTTAGAAAATCCGACGTGCTTATCTCAAGAACGACAGATCACCAGTCTAAGAACAGAACATTCACAAAAGGACAAGGATGATAACAATCAATACCACCTTTACCATCACAACCCTTCTTGCCTTTCCCATCACCACCTTTCATGTGAGATCACATATGAACCCACCTGATTAAATCCATACCACACCTTTTGAATTTCATCCCTTATTTCCATTAAAATAGAAATTGCATCAGGCTTGTCTTCTGATGTCGTAGAACCTGGGTGGTCTAACAGAAGCTTTTCTACTTCAGAAGTTTCTGGATTCTTTGAAGTCCCTGAATTCTTTGATTTAGAAGAAGTCTTAGAAGTCTCTGAATTCTTTGATTTAGAAGAAAGCTCGGGATTCTCCGGGCCTGGCAGAAGCAGAAGCTGGTCTTCAGAAGTCTTTGGATTCTTTGATTTAGTAGTAGAAGTCCCTGGATTCTTTGATTTAGAAATCGAACTCGGGCCTTGCAGAAGGTCTTCAGAAGTCTTCAATTTAGATGTAGAACCAGGACCTCAGATAAGCTCAGCCACAACAAAGTTTCCTTGGAGAGAGCAGTGCTTTATTACATACACCTAAAAAAGAGAGTTTGGGTGGGTAAATAGTGTAGCAAAGTTTCCTTGGAGAGAGCAGTGCTTTATTACATACACCTAAAAAAGAGAGTTTGGGTGGGTAAATAGTGTGGTGGGCTAATAATGTGCTTATTTAAATATGCAGATCAGTTGGATAATAAAGAAAAACAACTTCGTCTTTATATTTAAGGTCGTGATCTCGGAGAAGTCTTTCCATCCCTTAAGAGGGCGAAGTCACAAGAGTAACTTGAACTATAAACTTTTCCAGATAAATGAGGAGATTCAAGTTTTGGGCTCTTCTTCAAAAAAATTTTATGTGATTTGCGAATCATCCTACAAAATTTTTACAATCAAAATTATTAAAAATTAAGGTAATAGGTAAAAAGTATAAAACCCTGTTTTACGAATGTTGAAAGCAGTAAGTATAAACTTTTCCAGATAAATGAGGAGATTCAAGTTTTGGACTCTTCTCCAAAAAAATTTTATGTGATTTGCGAATCATCCTACAAAATTTTTACAATCAAAATTATTAAAAATTAAGGTAATAGGTAAAAAGTATAAAAAATACTCAACCAATTTTGACCCTGTTTTACGAATGTTGAAAGCAGTAAGTACAACTCTGAAGTATTTGGCATCACCATCGTTGTTAGGTTTAACGACCATCCTGGCTAATTCTGAAGCATCCTCCATATTGTTCCAATTGTCATCACCCAATTCAGTTATTGCTTTATCCTTTAGAAAAATTCAAATAAAATACATCAAAATTATGTTATCATAATATATACAATGAGATTTGATTGTGATTGTGAATGTGTTATCAAAACCTCAACACAGCATGTTAGATAAAATGAACAAGAACAGGTTGTGCTTTGAATCGAAGATAAGAACAGATAATATATACTGATTCGAATCAAATATAAGAACAGATAATATACCCAGCGACCCTTTGCAGATGCAGATTTCGTTCCTCCCTTCGCTGCAGATACCTGCACAGAATCAAAAGTCACAATAAGGTTTGATTTTAAATGTGTTTTTAAACCACACAAAACACGATAAAATCAAAATAGGAACAAGTTGTGATTTGAATCGAACATAATTGAGAATATGAGGACAAATTGGAAGCAAATACATGAAGAAAAACACGATAAAATCAACATAGGAACAAGTTGTGATTTGAATCGAACATAATTAGGAATACGAGAACAGATTGGAAGCAGATGCATGCATAGAATCAAAAATTCAGCTCATCATTACCCTCATTCAATTATTGTTTTTATCTTTTAGAAAAGTTCAAACAAAATTATGTTAATATACAATGAGGTAACCTCATTTTGAATGTGTTATCAAAACTACACTAAACACAATAAAATCAAAATGGAACATAATTAGGAATATGAGAACAGATTGGAAGCAGAAACATGAAGAAAAATACAATAAAATCAAAATAAGAACAGGATTGGAAGCAATAGAATAAAAAAACCAACTTGTCATCACCCCACCATTCAGTTATTGTTTTTATCATTTAGAAAAGTTCAAACAAAATTATGTTAATATACAATGAGGTGAGGTTTGATTTTGAACGTGTTATCAAAACTACACAAAACAAAAATAAAATAGGAACATGTAGTGATTTGAATCGAACATAATTAGGAATATGAGAACAGATTGGAAGCAGATACATGAAGCGCGATAAAATCAAAATAGGAACAGGTTGTGATGTGAATCGAACATAATTAGGAATACGAGTGAAACAGATTGGAAGCAGAAAAATGAAGAAAATATACTTGGGGACCCTTCGCTGCTGGAGATACCTGCATAGAATAAAAAATTCAGAAAATAGAAACGAAATTGACCTCATGGGCTAATTTTCTTATACAGTTCTAGGGTTTGATGGATTGATTTAATTGATTTGGGGATTTAGACTAAAGATTGGGATTTTATACAGTTGATCTTTTGCTTTTACTTATTAGACTTCTACTTTACTTCGTAACGTCTTCATAATATATTCATGACATCCGCTATAATGCTTGGATTATTGTGTTAGCTTGTGTGCGTTCATGATTGGTATTGTCTATCTGTTATAGATTAAAGTAGCTCCGCTATAAGCACTTTAATTTCATGAACTGGTGAATCAAATTCTTGATTAGTTTAGTGAAAAATGCAATTAGACAATCAAGTAGGAAGTGAATAGAACCTTGTAGTAATTTCAGAAAATATCTTGTTAGTAGGACTTACCATCCGGAGGTATTGTTGCATGCTTTGGTTAGTATCTAGAAATAAGGCTTGGTAATATTTACTCACCTTAGGATTCAAACCAGATTAGACTGCGGTGGGATAACAAGGATATGTGGTGTATTTTCAGTGAAACTGCATGAATGAACAATCGTAAGTCTAATAACTCGAATTAATTGGTCATAACCTGATACCTTAGAACTGTTCGTCATCTCTTGATTAGAACGTGCTTTTATTTTCATTGCATTTAATAATTCAGTAATTAATTATTTTAGTATTTTTGATACTTAATTCACTCCTTAATCTACGTACCCAAAAACAAATGGGGTTCTCTTAGCTTGGGACGGAGGGAGTAATTCATAGAATAAATAAATAATCAACTGTCTCAGTGGGATCGATAATTTAACTTGGGTACTTGCTGCTACAATTGAAATCCTTACACTTGAAAATTAAATTATAGTACGCTGAATAAGCCTAACAGTATGTCTTTACTTATGGTGGTACCACTATGTCTTGGACTTCTAAGTTGCATAAGATTATTGCATTGTCCACTACGAAGGCAGAGTATGTAGCTGTGACAGAGGCAAGTAAGGAGATGGTGTGGTTGCAGAATTTCTTGGGGGAACTTGGAAAAGAGCATGAAATTAGTACTCTTTTCAGTAATAGTCAAAGTTCAATATTTCTAACAAAGAATCCAACATTTCACTCAAGAACAAAGCATGTTGAGTTGAAGTATCACTACATCCGTCAAATTTTAGAGAAGATGAGTTGAAGTATCACTACATCCGTCACATTTTAGAGAAGATCTTGCAGATTACGAAGATCTTTGGAATTGAGAATCCAGCGGACATGTTTACTAAGGTAGTAACCTTAGAGAAATTGAAGCTATGCATAGCTTCAATAGGCCTTGGAACTTGAAGAAAACGCTAGGCGATGCCAGGCGGATACGGGAGAAGAACAAGAAGATATAACTACACAGAGGATTCAGTCTCCAAGTGAGAGATTGTTGGAGTATGGAGCCTGAATTCTTTGGGCCCATATTTCCTTTGGCCCAGTTGATCCTAATGGGCTTGGACTTGGGCTTGGGCTTGGGCTTAGGGAAAGATATCTATTTAATATATTGTTTCCATTATAGTTAACTTGATCAACAAGTTTATCATTGTAGTTGACTTGAGCAAGAAGAAAAGAAAAACTTGGCTTGACAAACCCCATAGTCGTAATATGAACTGGGTAAACAAATCTCATGTTATTCGTGTAATCATGTGTGTGCACGTCTCAAATCCTAACATATTTAATGTCAGATAAGTCCTTCAAATATAATTAAATTGCTGTCATCACTTGTTTTTGTTATATTTTGCTTGCTTAATTACGTTCACTAATCATTGAATTGCTTTAAATATTACGTACAATGAGGTTAGAGTTCGCCTCCTTACAAAATAAATTAAGGGATAAGTACTAATAGGTACACACTTTTAACCTAAAATACTATTAGATACATGAAATTTAAATAATTACTCTCAACTACAAAATATTAAAGTAAAATACCAAATATAACCTTATACTCAATATACTTTTAAATCAACAACCCTACCTCATACCACCCACCGGAGTTGACCGGCCGTTGACCGCCGCCATTGGCCGCCGCCGCCTGCTGCCGGAATTTAAATTGTGCAAACAATTATGCAAAAATGAAATTGTGCAGAACCAAATTGTGCAAAATCAATTTGTGCAGAACAATTGTGCAAATATATAGGGGTATTTATGGTATTACAGTTATAATTATGTAGTTATGAGTAATAGTGCTTTGAGTCATGTAGTTAATAGTAATTATGCATTTTTTGTGTATCTAATAGTAAGTGACCCGTGACCCATAAATTAAAGCATGTATTTAAACCCCTTGCTTACTTTAATTTCAATTCTTCTATATTTCATAATTACACTATTTAAATCATCTAACCATTATACAACTAATTAATCATTTACAAAAATAAATAAAAACTCATTTCTATATTTTAATGTGTAAAAATTTTCCTAGGGTATATTTGCAATAATTATAATTGAAATTTTGAAACTTTAAATTAAAAGAAAAATAAAAAAATGAAGGAAATCAATGTTATTTCTGCCATTCTCCCTAAAATTAAACTTTATGCATGTATTTTACAATTGTTTATTATTATTTTTTAATACATAATTAACATTTTAACTTATAATAAAATTAGTGTATTGGTACAACGTCTGTGCACAAAACAAGCTCTACTATGAAAATAAAAATGTATTAAATGATTTTATTATTTTTATATAAAAATTAAAGAGAGTGACCAGTTACAACCGATTGCACCATTTGAATTGGTACAACTTTTGTCCCCACACTTTTTAATCCATTCCTGCTCCTTCTTTTACGTTGTTTTTTATTTTATTCTTAAATTTATTTTATTCAAATGACTATTATTATACTCTAAACTCTAAACTCTGAGATTAAATTTTACCCTAAACCACAGGGTAAAATAACAATTATACCCTACATCACAAGGGTAAAACTACAATTACACTCTAAATCATAAACCCTAGGGATAACTTATACCCTAAAAAAAGGGTAAAATCGTAATTATACCATAAACCATAAACCCTAGGGATAAATTTTATACCCTAAACCATAAAGGTAACATTGTAATTTTCCTAAAATTAAATAAATAAATAACAAAAAATTTTTTAAAAAAAGGAAAACACACCATGAAGGTGGAGGTTGTACAAGTCTGTTAAAATTAAAATAGAACAATTAAATAAAAAATTGAAAAAATATGGTGGGACATGAATAGCACTAGTTATGATAATTATTATTAGGCATTAAAATGGCACTCTGTTGTCATTATGTTGTTAAATGAAATGCCTCTTTGGCAGAATAATTTGTCTTTCACAACCTAAAAGGTGTTCAATAATTTCAAACCATGTGCTCATATATATTTTGTGTAATTCTCCATATTATGTGTATCTTACCCTGATTCACGGTATATAATTATATTACACTCAATTAACCGATTCCATTTTACAAGAAATTGTGATACTTAGTTGGCAAAAGCTCCTGTGCGCCCAGATAGAGTTGTTAATAAGCTCGTAAACCGTGGGTCCGACCCTATTAATCCGAATAAAATTAGAGTTAAGGCCAAGAAATTTAGACCCGTTTAACATCCGGACTTTTTGGCCCGAATCGATTAACCCGTAGGCTAACTGGACCGGCCCGTAGGGTTGGAAATTATTATTATATTTAATTAATTTTAACACACATAATCTATACATTGACCATCCAATCCCACCCTGCTCCCAACTCATCGTTGGACAAACTCTGACTATCTTTTAATTTTTATCTCTTTCTCATCATTTTTCTCATTCTAACCCACAATTTTCTCTAATAAATAAAATAATACTTAAATAAAAATATTAAGATTAATTTAATTATCACAAATTCTTTTAATTTATATCTTTTAACAATATTTTTCATGTATTAATCTTAATTCTCTAAAATTTTAAATAATGTATTAGTTAAGTTTGAATTTGTTATATTATTTATAACAAATTATAATTTATAATTATTTAAATATTTTTTATCGTACAAACCACGAGCCCGACCATTTTAACCCGTAGCCCGTTAGGGTTAGAGTTAGGATCACCTTTTCATAGCCCGTTTAAACAGACCCGATTAAGCCCGAAGCCCGATTAGCCCGTAACCCGTTAGGGCCGGCCCTAATGGGTTAGGGCTGGTTCGTTTAACATATCTACGCCCGGGGACACGGAAAGACACAGAAAAATGCTCCGTGTCCCCATGTGAACACAACCCTCCCCTCAATCATATTTAAACCTATGTATTGCTAGGGGTTTAAATTGTAAAGGAACATAAAAATTGTAAAGACGCACGGAATGTGCTCCGTGCGCCCGGGTGCACAGGACCTCACTCTACTTAGTTATATGCGTCATTACAGTAATTTTAAGTAATAGGAGTATTATAGTTTGAATTGCTTTAAAAATTACGTACAATGAGGTTAGAGTTCACCTCCTTGCAAAATAAATTAAAGAAGCATGTATTTCAGCCTCTTGCATACTTTAATTACACTATTTAAATCAACTTTAAATCATCGAATTATTATACAACTTCTCATTTATAAAAATAAATGAAAACTCATTTCTATATTTTAATGAGTTAAAATTTTCCTAGGGTAAATTTGCAATAATTATAATTTAAATTTTGAAACTTTAAATTAAAAGAAAAAATAAAAAAATGGAGGTAGTTTGCTGATGATGATATCAAACTTTAAATAAATGTTATTTCTGCCATTCTCCCTAAAATTAAACTTTATGTATGTATATTATAATTGTTTATTATTATTTTTTAATACATAATTAACATTTTAACTTATGAATAAAACAAGAGTATTGGTACAACGTCTGTGCACAAAACAAGCTCTACTATGAAAATAAAAATGTATTAAATGATTTTATTATTTTTGTATAAAAATTATAATAGAACAAAATAAATGAAAAAATTGGAAAAATATGGTTGGACGTGAATACCACTAGTTATGATAATGATTATTATTATTAGGCATTTAAATGGCACTATGTTGTCATTATGTTGTTAAATGAAATGCCTCCTTGGCAGAATAATTTTTTATTTAATTGTTCTATTTTAATTTTGACAGATTTTTTTTTTTTTTTTTTATGATCGAGGTTCCGGGCTTACGCCCGACTAGTCCTCGAGGAAACAATCCCGGTCCCTCAGAACTGCCTCCAGGTAAACCGCGGTAGCCACACAATGGATCCTCAAGTAATATCTTTAACTACTGCGCACAAGGAGTCAATCCTCCACCGAGTTTCAGCCTCCCACACTGCCGCTTCTAGCCCTCAATATTAATTGTTCCACCATTGTGCTCCGGGGGACTACCTCAATGTTGACCCAGACAACTGGGTCAACACATCATTGGTGGAAGGCAAAGGGGAATAAATTCCCCTTGCCATGTCTCGAACCCAAGACCAAAGTATTAGGTAGTGGGGCTCTAACCACTTGAGCTACCCACCTTTGACATTTTGACAGATTCTTGTACAACCTCCATCTTCATTGTGTGTTTTCCTTTTTTTAAAATTTTTTTGTTATTTATTTATTTAATTTTAGGAAAATTACAATGTTACCTTTGTGGTTTAGGGTATAAAATTTATCCCTAGGGTTTATGGTTTATGGTATAATTACGATTTTACCCTTATTTTTTTAGGGTATAAGTTATCCCTAGGGTTTATGATTTAGGGTGTAATTGTAGTTTTACTCTTGTGGTGTAGGGTATAATTGTTATTTTACCCTGTGGTTTAGGGTAAAATTTAATCTTAGAGTTTAGAGTTTTAGATTTCATTTAGAGTAGATGGATGGGGATGTTTGATTTAGTTATTAAAGGAGGAGTTTAAATGACTAAAAATAATAGGTAAAGGGTATAGTTGATTAATGATAGAAATTGATCTCTATTTAAAAGAGTGTAAATGAATAAAAAAGAAAGATGAAGGGCTTATTTAATCCCACCAAATAAGAATAAGGATCTATTTAAAGAAAAGAGTGTGAATGAATAAAAAGAAAAATGAAGGGCTTATTTAAGAGTGAGGTTCCTGTGCACCCGGGCGCACGGAACACATTCCGTGCGCCTTTATAATTTTTATGCCCCTTTACAATTTAAATCCCTAGCAATACATAGGTTTAAATATGATTGGAGAAGAGGGTTGTGTTCACATGGAGACACGGAGCATCTTTCCGTATCCCCGGGCGCACAGGAGCTTTTGCCCTTATTTAATCCCACCAAATAAGAATAAGAGTCTACATGATGTGATATTATGATGTGATGGGTCAACATTTTATTTGTATTGAGTAATTGTATTAGAATGATGTGATGATAATAGTGGACCCTTTTTACTAAATGAGAACCTTTGAATGAGACACTCAGTAAAATAGGTATCTTTCGGCGAGACGGAGGGAGCATATTTATATTCATTATATCCTTAATCTATCCATTAATATACTCCCTCCGTCCCGTTTCAATGTTTACGTTTCTATTTTGCGCGTCTCATTTCAATGTTTATGTTTTCCTTTTTGGAATATAAGACCAACCTAAAATAATTAATATATCATCCAACACTAATACACCTACCCATTTTACATTAAATATTATATTTTTTCACTCACTATCTATTAAAATATTATACTCCCTCCGTCCCCTTGATACGTATCCATTTTGCCATTTTGGTCCGTCCCAATACAAAGTATCCATTTCCTTTTTTGGGATGATGTGGCACACAAGGGACACACACTCAACACTAATACAACTACCCACTACACATTAAAATATCATTTCTCTCACCTCATTACCCATTAAAATATTATACTCCTTAATCCACGTGAATAAAGTAAACGGATACATTTTAGAGGGACGGAGGGAGTACTTCTTAATCAATGGGTAAAAAGCAAACGTAAACACTGAAACGGGACGAAGGGAGTATTAATTTTTACTATTTTAAACCGTCCACTTTTAATTTATTCATTTCCTTATTCTGACACACATTACTAATTCAATTAAAATATAAGACCATACACCACTAATACAATTAGTCACTCAACATAAAACAATAATACTATATTGAAAAAACAAATGGATACATTTACAGCAGGAGTTATTTATAGGTGCTCCACAACCACAATATAAATTGAAAAGTAACTCAGAAGAATCCATCACCTCATTGTACTTTTAAAAGACGAAAGGCATAAATAGTGTACAATATAATTAAGTAATTGTGCTAAAGCATAACGAGATTTTCTCGATAAGTGAAGGGAAAACTTACCCGATGGTTATTGGAAGTCTTGACAAGAGTATTCTTACTCTTGTCATACACCACATGATCCTCGTCCTCACCCGACTTATTCAAAATTTCAAGTAGAATCTCATTTTCACTCAATACACACACATTTGAGGGGCCGAGCATTGGTCTGAAACTGCATAAACATTCCTCCTTCGACTCCATCCATTCATCACTGCTATTAACCTTTTTCATTATCTTTATCTTACTGTAATCCTTATTTTCTGAGCAAACAAAGATGGCCTCCGAATGTAGTCAGTTCGAGGTATGACTCATCACGGTTCTTATAATTCGGCAAAGGTAGCCTCTTGAAATTTTCATTCTTACAATCAAAACAAATCACTTCACTGAATTTTCGATAATTGCACTCTGGATCCAAGAAAGTCACTGCCAGCCAATAAATAGATCCATTAAAAAAGACACCATCATAGTACACTTCCCCCAAGAAACCTTTCATCTCTTTCGTGTCGCCCCATTTGTTGTCTCTGCAGGAATACACAGCATAATGTTCCATATCAGCAACTACAATCTTGTAATCTTTCATCAATGGATCATAATACAATCCATAAATTGATCTCATCAAATCCAAATCAACCGATTGTGGGCCATACAACTCCCTGTACGTTCTACGGGATGGATTCCACAATAACAACTCAGGCTGGCCATCCCCTTTATCAGTGAAGCGCCTCTTGAGATATAATCCATCACAACTGCACGTAGTCATAATATGAACATTTTGAGGTACTTCAATTGTCGACACAAATTCAATGCAGTAATTGTCTTGGAGCTCAAAAACTTGCAGTCCTCTGCCATCCCAGCAGTACGATGCGAATAGAATTTTCTTGTGGCGTTGGAGATGAATTTCAGCGAATACTGGATCAGAAATAGTGGCCTCCCACTGTTTGCAAACCACCTTGAATCTAAGCAAATCCTTTAAGGGTAATCCAGAAAAGATGATCTCTATTACTTCATGTGGAAGACTAGGATTAATACTACGTCTACATGATCTCTGCTTTTTTACTGTTAAGCTTCCAACATCACACACTTGTTTCATATTATCCACATCACAAGTGTATTGAAAGCTACAGCATCTACATGATCTCTACCTTTTTAGTGTCCTTCCAACATGAAGACTAGGATTAGTACTACGTCTACAAGATTTCTGCTTTTTAAATGTCCTGCTTCCAACATCATACACTTGCTTCAGATTATCCACACCACTGGCTTCTAATTCCATGATATTGAAAGCTACAGCAATTAATTAATTAATAAAATGAGAAATTAAGTGACGAGTAAGCATCCCTAAACCCAAAGCCTAACCAAAAATCGATATTAAAAGGAACTGAGGCTCAAATTCAACCAAACCAAACGAATCAAATACTAATAAGCAATGGTTTTCGGATCGAATATATAAGAACAAGCGGAGACAACTTCAATTGCAATCCCATCACTAAATCCATTCATAGACACATGCACCTCAGAAATTCAATTTCAAATACTTAAAGTTCATCGAGTTTTGATTGAATCAGAGCTTAATAGCAACAAGTAAAACAGATTAGAGCATATGAACGATCAACAATCTCAGAAACAAAGTCGTAATCTCACCTTCAACCCAGACGAAACAAGAAGTCAGCGATAGAGGAGCGAAGGTTATTGACTGCCTTGATTTGGTTGGCGTAGGTTAGGTTTATATATTTGGGAAATTCCACCAATTTGGGTATAAAACCTCTCTCTATATTATATACTCCACACACACACACACACGTATAGGGGCCAAATAATACGTATAATTTTGATCTATTTTTTTTGTCTTGAATTTTTTTTGCATATAATTGTGGTTATGTAGATTAAAAAATATTACTCCCTTCGTCCAATTTTCATCTTCATATTTACTGTACACACACAAATTAAGAAAAGTTGATTTTTGAGTAACTTGTGAGGGTAGTTTGGTATTTTTGGGTAATAAATAAATGATAAAGTATGTTATGTGTGTTAAAAAAGTAATGGCAATTTTGAAATTAAAGTATGTTAGAGGGATATTAGTTATGTACCTTTTCCTTTTATGGAAGTGTGAAGTTGAAATTGGGACGGACCAAAACGGAAAGTGTGAAGTTGAAATTGGGACGGAGGGAATATTTCTTAGGTGTATAAAAAAAGTATTAAAAATTTGTATAATTTAACAAGAATAAGTAAATAAAGTTGTTATGCCTTGGATTTTTTTTCATATAATTGTGGTTAGGTAGATTAAAAAATATTACTCCCTCCGTCCGCTTTCAAGGGTATCATTTTTCCATTTTGGGCGTCCGCCCCCCCAAGGGTCTCATTTCATTTTTTATCCACACACACCCACTAATACATCTAAAAAATGGGACTCACATCTCCACTAATACAATTACCCACTACACGTTAAATAACAATACTCCTTAATCTCCGTGCCGAAAAGTAAATGACACCCTTGAATTTGGACGGAGGGAGTATTTCTTAGGCGTATAAAAAAAGTATAAATAATTATATAATTTAACATGAATAAGTAAATAAAGTTGTTAAATATTTAAAGTTAATAAATAAATTAAATGTCTAGTGAAAAAAAAATAGAAATAAAAGAAATATAGAAAAATAAAAGGGAAAAGAGAATTTTTTTTTTAAGAGTATATTAACATAATTAGTTAAATGTTGGTGAAAAAAAAAAGAAATAAAAGGAATTAACAATAAAAGAAAAAAGAGAAAAAGAAATAATAAGTTAAATGTTGGTGCACCAAAAAAAATAAAAGGAAAAGAAAGGGAAAAGAGAAAAAGAAGAGAAGGAAATGGTAGGGGTCGAACCCCAAACCTTCTATCCATTTCAACAATCACTTACCATTTCAACAAATTTTTGAAAGTTGAGGGGGGCCAGTGGCCCCCTGGCCCAGTGTGGCTCCGTCCATGATCCCACTCACAGATTGTTCCATGTTTGAAGTAACCTCATGTCCATGTTCACTGTGATTTCTTTATTCCAATCTCGACCTCAAATGGTATATATGTGATAACATTTTCTTTTGATGCTTATTGATAGGCTTTTCTGCGCACTATAATTAAATCCTCAAGTATAAGGATGTCAATTGTAGCAGCAAGTACCCAAGTTAAATTATCGATCCCGCTAAGACAGCTAATTATTTATTTATTCTATAAATTACTAATTAATCAGAATTGAGTAACCAATTTCCAATGTTTTGTTGTGAATTAATTGTCTAAATTACTGAAATATTAAATAACTGAATTATTAAAAAGCAATAAAAATAAAAGCAAGTTTCTAATCAAGAGATAACGAACAGTTCTAAGGTATCAGGTAGAGACCAATCAATTTGGGTTATTAAACTTACGATTGTTCATTCATGCAATTTCACTGAAAATACACCACATATCCCTGTTATCCCACCGAATATGATTCGATTATAAGCTAACAGTATAATCTGGTTTAAATCCTAAGGTGCGCAAATATTACCAAGCCTTATTCCTAGATACTAATCCAGCGAACAACAATACCTCCGGATGGTAAGTTCGACTAACAAGATATTTTCTGGAATTACTACAAGGTTCTATTCACTTCCTACTTGATTGTCTAATTGCATTGTTCCACTAAACTAATCAAGTATTTGATTCACCAGTTCATGAAATTAAAGTGCTTATAGCGGAGCTACTCTAATCTGTAACAGATAGACAATACCAATCATGAACGCACACAAGCTAACACAATAATCCAAGCATTATAGCGGATGTCATGAATATATTATGAAGACGTTACGAAGCAGAAAAGCATGTCTTAATAAAATAAGTAAAATCAAAAGCTCAACTGCATAAAATCCCAATCTTTGGTCTAAATCCCCAAATCAATTAAATCAATCCATCAAACCCTAGAACTGTATATAAAATTAGCCCATGAGGTCACAAGCAACACTCATGGCTAAGCAATTCATACCAAAAATCAAAGTAAAAGAAAGAGAAAGATAGGAATTATGAAACCCTAGTGTAGACGTAGTCTGTCGTTCCTTCTCCGTCTCTCCAATTGCTCGATTCTCCCTTGATTAGCACTTGGAACCCTCTTGAAAGTGGATGGATGGTGAAATCAGGTTGTCAATCTGATATGGAAGGATTAGAGGTGTGAATTGATGATGGGTTATGGATGGGTCCTCTCCAATTTTTGTTTTGATCTCCCTAATTGTTTCTAGGACTGATGCAGGGCTTTTTCGCGATCCAAACTGCTTCAGAATCGCGACTTGAGGGTATATATACGCTGCTGCATCGAACAGGTCTCGTCTGGGCCCGATTTTGGGCCGCTCGGCATCTTGCTCGGGCCGAGCTCATGGCCGAGCGGCCCCCAAACCAGCCGAGCGGCATATGGTTGGAATGGGGTCGTCATGTGGGCTCTGAGGGCACCCCACTCGGCTGGAAATTCGCAAAATGTTGGTCCCGCTCGAGCCGAGCGGCCTCCCGAGCTGCGGAGACCGCACTGCGCGACTTCACCGTTTTGAGCATAACTTCTTTATACGGACTCCAATTTGAATGATTTTTGCGCTCACGTGTTCCTCTTTTCCTTGGCTTTCTATCCATATAAAGAACTCTGAGAAACTCCAACATTTGTATATGTAAAAAGTCATGCAAAGTGGCTGCTCGGTACAGCAGGTGCGACGTTAGCAATTTGATCATAACTTTCTCGTTTGGAATCCAATTGGGGTGTTCTTTATGTCAAAACGACCCTCTCTTCTGTGTATTTCCAACCATATATCATATGATCAATTTGGACTTCTATAATAATACAGAAATTTGTACAACAGGGACTGTATTTTTCAGCATTCCTTCTCACTTTCACTCCTCATTCCAACTTTGAACTTTTGATCATGTTTTACCCTTCAAAACTCAACAAAACACCTTAGTAGCATCTTAATTATGCATGATATGAAAACCACTCAATTCTACACAAAATCATGGCCACATTCTACCAAAAACGGTGTAATGTGAGACCTAAATCACGTGAAATTTCACTCTCAACAAACCCCAAACTTACCTGTTGCTCGTCCTGAGGCAACGACATATAAAACCAATAGAGTAATTGAGAGGAAATTTCACAACTTCACATCCAAGAAAATATAACAATTCAAAAATCATACTTCAAATACTAAGATAACCATCCATCTAAGAACATACAATTCAAATCAACTACTTCACTTTTTCGGAATGCTCATCCACCATTCTCACTGGTAGTATTTACGCTCATCGCTCAAGTGTGAGATATGCACTTCAGGGTAAGGTGTTTACACTCAAAGTCAATTCAAACACACGCATAATGATGAGTGATATTTTCACCTAGATTTTAGTGTCTTTTTATATGTGTTTTCGTATATTTTTATCCGTATTTTATGTGTTATTTGGTTGTGTTTTGTGTTTTCATGGAAATGTGTGTGAATGAGCTTAAACCAACTATTTTCACTTTTTATTTGATGCTAAATAGGATAAGGAAGATGTAGGAAAAAGCGGAACTCAATTTGGAGTTGAAACGAGTGAGAACGAGCCAAAACAGTGAAGGAATCAGGGCAGCAGCAACACGACTGGCCGTGTCGGTGGCACGAGCCGTGTCGCAGTACACGACTCGTGTAGCTAACACGGGCCTGTCCAGAATGGTCGTGCGGCAACATCTATTCATCCAACACGACCAACACTTGGCCGTGTTGCGGAGCTCGACTCGTGTTGCAGCACACGACCCGTGTAGCCAACACGGGCCTGTAAGCGATGGCCGTGCGGGAGCATCAGTTCACGCAACACGGGCACCTCATGGCCGTGTTGCGCCACACGACTCGTGTCGTGTCTGGAATCAGAAAAAAATCAGAATCCTTCTAGAAGGCCCAAAAGGGTATAAATACCCCTCCATTCAGATTTTATAAAAAAATCCGATTTCCACCCCTTCCACACACACCTCACACACCATTTCTTCCATTTTCCACCATCATCTTCATCCATTCTTCATCCACCCATCTACACTTGATCCCCTCCATCAAATTCACCATCCAAGTGATCAAGGAAGCAAGGGAGAGTGAGATCACAAGAAGAAGAAGGAGATCTCCATTGAAGCACTTCAAAGGGGGATTCTAATTCTAATTTTTGTGCATTTCTTTATAGATTGATCATGTTTTGTAAGGATCTTAATGTCTATGTTAATTTGCTTATGGATATGAGAGGATAATCTCCTTTGTGAGATTAGCTCCATGATTGGTGTTGGATAATTTAGTTTTTATGCAAATTGATTTTAATCTTGAATGGGCTTTGTGTTATTTCTATCATTGATTGTTGATTGCTTGATGTATATGATGATTTGTGTGATTAATTGTCATGGGCATGTGATTAGATTGAGAAATCAATTATGTGTTTAGGATAGTTCATTGAATCATTTCATCATACACTTCATGTGCATTAATTTAGAATGAGATAGAGATATCCTTCTAGATTTAGAACCCTTTGATAGAACATTTGATTAGCTTAATCGAGAGGTTGGTTGATTAAATGAGGAGACCCAAACAATTAGTGAATTCATAGTACCTTAAAAGGGAATATTGCTTATGATTTAGTACCTCATTAGGGAACTCATAGAGTAATTAGTACCTAGTGGGAGGTGTTTGCTATTGTCTCGATCCTATGTGCGTTTGGGAGCCTTGTTGAGGGCCTACATCCTATCCATCTCGAGAGAGAGTTTAGGTGGAATTAGTGATCGCTTCTATACCTTGTCCATGAGAGATTAGAATTAATTGCATAATTACTTAATTATCTATGCCATGATTGTTGTTAATCTCATCCTTGCATCATTTGGAACCATCTTATCTTTGCATTCATTTTATCTTTATTTATTGCTTTAGCATAATTGCATTCATTTGCTCCTATCCTCTCTTCCGTCGTCCTTATAAAATCACGATAAACTTGAGATCGCTTAAACTCTAGTACCTTCCTCCCTGTGGTTCGATAATTTCTTTAATTGGTCATGCCCACTATATTATGGCTAATCAAATGGCGCCGTTGCCGGGGAGGTAACGGTTGCTAGTAGTTTGACGAAGGATTGTTTAGAGTGGTCTTAATAAGGACATATTTTTTTATTTTTGCATCTTATATTTGCTTTGGAAATTTTTGTTCTAATTTTTCTTTCTTTTATAGGTGCATACCTTGAGAAGGAAGAAGGAGAGCAACCCCAAAAATATGAGCTACATGGATACTCTTCGAGATATGGTGAATAGAAGTGTTCATTCCGTTATGAACACACAAGGAAATTTTCAAGGATTTCAAATGCCAAATTGGGAGCCTAATTTGCAACCGGATTATGGAGTACAAGATATGCAATTCCAACAACAAGGTTATGAGAATTTTGGAGTTCCTCATCAAATGCATCATCAAGTATACCCTCAAGGTGTGGAAGATGTTTTTCAAGGAAATTTTTCTAGTCATCAAGAAGGAAATCAACCACATCTATGGGGAAATTTTCAAGACTCCAACACCTCTTATTCCACCCAAAGTGACCACATAGCAATGTTTGGAGAAAAGATGTTTGAAATGGTTATGGATCGCATAGAGAAGGAGAGTAAGTTTAATGAAATGTGGATGGATCGAATCGGAAATTGGTGTGACATGGTGACAAGTGCAATAGTAGCATTCGGTGCTAGATTGGATTCCATTGAGCACCAAGTTAGTCAAGTTGTATCCACCGTTGAGAACAACAAGCCTTCTTCCTCTATTAAGGATCGGAACAAGACTAGTTTGGGGGTTGATGAGGTTATAAAGGAAAGAAGAGAAAGGATGCCTAAGTGGGTGAAAGCTAAAGAGTTGAAAGAAGAGTTGAAGGGGGAATTCGATAGATTTGTCGAGTCTCTTGAAGAGATGGTAGAGAAAGTCAAGATTCAAAATCAAAAAGAGATTCATGCAATTATGGAAGAAAGGAAACCTCCGGAAACTAAGATCATGGATTCTACTCCCCACAAGCCAAAACCTTCTCATTCTATTGAAATTTCAAATTCTC
This sequence comes from Pogostemon cablin, assembly GCA_023678885.1. Taxonomy (NCBI): domain Eukaryota; kingdom Viridiplantae; phylum Streptophyta; class Magnoliopsida; order Lamiales; family Lamiaceae; genus Pogostemon; species Pogostemon cablin. The sequence goes on from CM042965.1 coordinate 9,912,640, forward strand.
TTAAGAACTTTCATGATTTTATTGATAAAAATTTGTTTGGTGATTGTAGGAAAAAGGTTGCAAGAGGGCACCAACACTTGTCAATGCCCGAATTCTTACCGGGGGATGTGGTTGAAGTTCAAAATTCACATAGAGCTCCATGGAAGAAGTGGAACAAGTGGAAAGGGCCATTTCTTGTGAAGAACGCCTTCGGAGAACAATTGCTTGAGCTATTTAACAAGAAGGGAACCGTTCTAGTGGTTGAACGGGAGAGCACAAGGCACTACTTCAAGAAGAAACCTATGATAGTGCCTAAGGACTATTCAAGACCACCATGAGCTAAAGACTATCGTCCGGCTTGAAGACGTTAAACTTAGCGCTCGATGGGAGGCAACCCATCATTATCTTTATTGCTTTATTTAATGCTTTCAATAAGGATTGTGGATTTGTTATTTCTTGCATTTTTGGCATGTAGGTTGATTGTGCTTGTGAGGAATACGCGTATTGAAGACACGAAGAGTGCTTGATTTGAAATGTGATAGTAAGTCACACAACTTTTTGCAAACTTACCTCGAAACTCTTGTTTCAATTTAAGTTTGGGGGGATATGGCGTGGTGTGACATACTTTGTCTTGAAAGCATATACTTTTCGTATTTTTGAGCTAAAATTTTAAAATTTTTCTCATGAGTTTGGTTTGATTTTGGTATGATTGGTCGTGTTGAAGTGCATGATAGTCCATATTTTTAATGAAATTGTTGAGCTAATGGTTTTGTTGAGCATGTATGAAGGGTATTGGAAGCACGAATTGAGCTCGGAGCTAACAACTTCCACTATCAAATGCTTATTGAGGGAGTTCATTCTACACCCTACCACTTTTATGTGCTTAGCATAATTTGATTTGATTTGTATTGATGTGATTAGCATGCTACTTCATGTGTTATGTTTTTTTTGGGATGTTTATTTTCATTAGTTAGGATTTTCTTTTCAATCAAAGGTTGGGATGATTGTGAGCTTACATTGTTTATGGATGATTTGAATGTGTGCTTCATTGTTTAATGATAGTGATTTTTATTCTTGCATGTTATGTGTTTTTGTTTTGTTTATTGTTTGTTGAGTCTTTATTTTATGTTTTGTGTGTTTTCTTATTTTTGTCTTGGTATGTTTGGAGGTTTGTTTTGGGATGTTGTGAGTCATTTTTGAACATGAGTGGTGATATGTTGTGGTAGTAAGTGATGACAAGTTATGATTAAGAATCTCTACACTTTCGAATTGTGACATGTTTTACCTAACTTGTTCAATTTTGAGATGGATGTGGTGTAATAAGTTTCTTAAGGTCCGAGAACAAGCTTGTGAGCGTTTGAGCCTCAACCGTGCATACATGGTATTTTTCTTCATGAGTGGATTGGTTGTGTTTGATAAGCTAGAATTTGCTCAAGGACTATAGGAACGAGCCCGATTTGTGGAGATTAGTGAAATGATCTTAGGCCATCCTTGCTATTCATAGTCATTGCCATATATTTTCCTACCATGTACATCATCCCTAGTTAATCATTTTGAGCCTTTAAGCCTTTTTATTGTGAATATAGCACATTACAAGCCATGATTACCCACTTAAGCCTTACATATATACCATTTGTGTGGGTGATTGAGGAGATGGTAACTAGAAAGGTTTGATAAGGAAGAAAAAGAAAAAGGAAATGGTAAACAAGCAAGAAAAAGGATGAAAAAGAGCATAAAAAAAGAATGAACATGCAACCTCAAAACAAGAAAAATGAGTAAAGCAACAACAAGATGCTCAAGGAAATAAAAATTCAAAGAAAGGAAGCATGCATCATAAGAAGCTCAATCCAAAGGAATGTTGATGATTAGTGCTTGTGATTACCAAAGTTGAGAAAGGAAGAAAGAAAAGTGGAGAAGTTGGAGAAATTGGCCATCTCTTCGATTACTTACACTTGCTTAGTCACTATTATCCATATCTTCCATACCCTACCAAAGAGCCTATCATTACATCCTTAATGTAAGACCTTTTTGATCATTAATGGAAACCTTAGCGGTTTGTGAATATAGTCCGCGAGCAAGCTTATAGCGAATCGAGCCAATCGATTAATGAGTGTGATTTACCCTATTTCAAAAGTGTTGAGAGACATCAATATCCATTGTGAGGCTTGGACGTAAAAGGGACTATATTACACTTTATTCTCTTTTGATTGAACTTGTTAATTTCTCATGTCATGAGTTTAATGTTGTAGGATGCCTTAGCATAATTTGTAATTCTTGTTGCTAATGATGTGTTGTTACTTATGTTCGTTTAGTCTTTTCCTAGGTGAAAATCACTCTCCTTGGTTTATCATTTTCGTTGTGCGGGGACGCACAACACTTTAAGTTTGGGGGTGTGATGAGTGATATTTTCACCTAGATTTTAGTGTCTTTTTATATGTGTTTTCGTATATTTTTATCCGTATTTTATGTGTTATTTGGTTGTGTTTTGTGTTTTCATGGAAATGTGTGTGAATGAGCTTAAACCTACTATTTTCACTTTTTATTTGATGCTAAATAGGATAAGGAAGATGTAGGAAAAAGCGGAACTCAATTTGGAGTTGAAACGAGTGAGAACGAGCCAAAACAGTGAAGGAATCAGGGCAGCAGCAACACGACTGGCCGTGTCGGTGGCACGAGCCGTGTCGCAGTACACGACTCGTGTAGCTAACACGGGCCTGTCCAGAATGGTCGTGCGGCAACATCTATTCATCCAACACGACCAACACTTGGCCGTGTTGCGGAGCTCGACTCGTGTTGCAGCACACGACCCGTGTAGCCAACACGGGCCTGTAAGCGATGGCCGTGCGGGAGCATCAGTTCACGCAACACGGGCACCTCATGGCCGTGTTGCGCCACACGACTCGTGTCGTGTCTGGAATCAGAAAAAAATCAGAATCCTTCTAGAAGGCCCAAAAGGGTATAAATACCCCTCCATTCAGATTTTATAAAAAAATCCGATTTCCACCCCTTCCACACACACCTCACACACCATTTCTTCCATTTTCCACCATCATCTTCATCCATTCTTCATCCACCCATCTACACTTGATCCCCTCCATCAAATTCACCATCCAAGTGATCAAGGAAGCAAGGGAGAGTGAGATCACAAGAAGAAGAAGGAGATCTCCATTGAAGCACTTCAAAGGGGGATTCTAATTCTAATTTTTGTGCATTTCTTTATAGATTGATCATGTTTTGTAAGGATCTTAATGTCTATGTTAATTTGCTTATGGATATGAGAGGCTAATCTCCTTTGTGAGATTAGCTCCATGATTGGTGTTGGATAATTTAGTTTTTATGCAAATTGATTTTAATCTTGAATGGGCTTTGTGTTATTTCTATCATTGATTGTTGATTGCTTGATGTATATGATGATTTGTGTGATTAATTGTCATGGGCATGTGATTAGATTGAGAAATCAATTATGTGTTTAGGATAGTTCATTGAATCATTTCATCATACACTTCATGTGCATTAATTTAGAATGAGATAGAGATATCCTTCTAGATTTAGAACCCTTTGATAGAACATTTGATTAGCTTAATCGAGAGGTTGGTTGATTAAATGAGGAGACCCAAACAATTAGTGAATTCATAGTACCTTAAAAGGGAATATTGCTTATGATTTAGTACCTCATTAGGGAACTCATAGAGTAATTAGTACCTAGTGGGAGGTGTTTGCTATTGTCTCGATCCTATGTGCGTTTGGGAGCCTTGTTGAGGGCCTACATCCTATCCATCTCGAGAGAGAGTTTAGGTGGAATTAGTGATCGCTTCTATACCTTGTCCATGAGAGATTAGAATTAATTGCATAATTACTTAATTATCTATGCCATGATTGTTGTTAATCTCATCCTTGCATCATTTGGAACCATCTTATCTTTGCATTCATTTTATCTTTATTTATTGCTTTAGCATAATTGCATTCATTTGCTCCTATCCTCTCTTCCGTCGTCCTTATAAAATCACGATAAACTTGAGATCGCTTAAACTCTAGTACCTTCCTCCCTGTGGTTCGATAATTTCTTTAATTGGTCATGCCCACTATATTATGGCTAATCACATAACCATAAGCTTGACAATCATCTCAACTCTCGACTAAAGGGATAATTTCAACAATAGGATCACAAAGGTCTTGCATTAGGTTGTAATGTTGGCTCTTTGGTAAAGGTAGGGAGTATATGGATAAGGTGACTCAATCACTAGTAGAGAATCAAAGAAGACTTACAGCTTTCAACAAACAGCTTTACTTTCTTCTTTCTTCTTCAACGCTCTTCAATGCTTCTTGCAATTTGATTCCTCCTTCACTTTTGAACACCACATCCTTACTTGAATTTTTTTTTTCTTCTTCCCTCTTTTCTTTTCTTTTTTTTTTCTTTTTCAAATAAGGGTACCAGTTTCAGGCACTACCCTTTTCATGGGGTACCAGTTTCGGGCACTACCCCTTTATGCAACAATTTAACCACTCTCTTCAACAAATTTCATCACTTCCAACTTATTTCTCCTTATATACTTCATCACAAGACACCAACTTGATTCCTTCAACTCTCTAATAGGTAGGAATTTTTTAAAGCTAGCAAATGGATCAATTGGCTAATCACGTAGGCTTCCACAAAAATAAGGTTTTAGGCTCAAAAGGGTTAACTACGGATAATTTCAATAGGTAGGATAATAATTTGGCTAGTAACTAATAAACAACAAAGATGGCCTAAGATCATCTCCTATTGTCTAATCGAACAGGCAGCTTCAAGCAAGATACAAAGCCAAGTTCTAGAATACGTGTGTATGAACGACACTCACAAGAATAAATTAAATCATGCAATTTGTCATGATTTCAAAAGGCTCAAAATCTCACATGGCTATAGGAATGAACAAGCACTCCTAATAAAGCTACATAGCTAATCTTCATTGCACATAATCAAATTTCAAGCATCTCAATATCAAAGCACAATCTCAAATTGCTTCTCAACAATCACACATATAATCAAGTGCTAAGAAAAATCAGAAAATCATCATAGAGAACCAAAAATCAACTATACCAACACTAGGATTAACACAAAACAAATAAACACAAACAAAAACAACACGAAACCTGGAAAATCGCAAAAAATCGAACCCTCAACATCATCAAATAAATTGAAAATATTAAAAATTCGCAAAAAATCGACCCTCCAAGCAACAACACAATGCAAAAATTTTACTTCGGTACTACAAGACAAGGTATGTACGTAACCTCCCCCCAAACTTAGATCAAACAAAGTGAGAAACTAAGTTTGCAAAGAAGTATATACCGTAGTCGAGCAATACCTAATAAAATTATTGCACCAACACAGACATAGAAAAACAATTAAACCGGGAGGGACAGCCCCCAACAGGCGCTCATGTTTAACGTCGGAGAGTCACGACGTAATACCTCAAGCTCATCGGAATGGCCATGGATATCTTTCATCCTTTCCATCGTATTCTAATCGCTGTGCTTCTTCATCAATCCAATACTTATGGCAAGGGATGGCCTCGTTGGCAATCTTAAAATTTATCTTGACCTTGCCAACCATGTTAAGATCAAATTTCATCAACCTCTTCATTCTACTCCACCACTTATTCCTTCTTCCGACGAAAATTCCCAACCTCTCTTCTAACTTCTTTTTATCCCTAAAAATATGTGAGGAATCATTAGGTAAAACAAAGTCAATAGAAACAATATCATCAAATTCAATGCAACTTAAAGAGTTTAAAGGTTTAGAAATGCTCATTTCATTCTTCAAGTTCTTTTCGGTTGCTTCATGGCTTTGCGCTTCTTCATTCTTTTCTTCCTCAACAATTGACTCCAGTTGATAGCTCAATTCAAGTGGAACCACTTGACTTAATCGAGTGGACTCCTCTTCAAGTTCTATTTCCTCAAACGACAGCATAGGACCTTCAAATTGCATTCCAGGGCACAATGGAACAACAATATCTTCCTCAAACTCCTCTTCATCCATTCTTTCCTCTTGTTGACCTTGAGAATTTAAACTTGAAGTGATGTTCGCAAGAAGATTGTTTATGTCTCTCGTTCTTTGATCAAACTCCTGCGATGAAACTTCCCTCTCATGCGATTGAACTTTCATCTTTCTTTCTAGAGCTTCCAATATTCCCATATTTTCTTCATGCTTCTTGATGGAAGTATCAAACGCGTCTTGTAATTCTTGGGAAACTCCGATCGATCCAGAATAAGTGTTCTCTTGATAAGGTTGATATAAATTTTTATTGTAAGCACAAGACCATTCATCTTCATATCTGACTTGACTGTAGTACTGAGAATGACTTTGATTCACTAAAGAATCATAACCATAATTCCTCTTATCCATGTAATATGGAGAAGGAACCATAGCATTATGATTTTCATAGCGTTTCAATATTTTGTCTATGCATGGAGAAGGATCCATAACATTCTGATTTCCATATCTTTTCAATATTTCGTCCATCTCAGTACCTCAAAGATAATTTATAGTCAGAATATATCCAAATAAGAAAAATAAAAAAAAGCAATAAAAAGTCCTAATTAAACTAGCAATAAAAGAAAAATAAAATAATTAAGCCGTCCCCGGCAGCGGCGCCATAAACTTGATAGGCTTTTTCTGCGCACTATAATTAAATCCTCAAGTATAAGGATGTCAATTGTAGCAGCAAGTACCCAAGTTAAATTATCGATCCCGCTAAGACAGCTAATTATTTATTTATTCTATAAATTACTAATTAATCAGAATTGAGTAACCAATTTCCAATGTTTTATTGTGAATTAATTGTCTAAATTACTGAAATATTAAATAACTGAATTATTAAAAAGCAATAAAAATAAAAGCAAGTTTCTAATCAAGAGATAACGAACAGTTCTAAGGTATCAGGTAGAGACCAATCAATTTGGGTTATTAAACTTACGATTGTTCATTCATGCAATTTCACTGAAAATACACCACATATCCCTGTTATCCCACCGAATATGATTCGATTATAAGCTAACATTATAATCTGGTTTAAATCCTAAGGTGCGCAAATATTACATAGCCTTATTCCTAGATACTAATCCAGCGAACAACAATACCTCCGGATGGTAAGTTCGACTAACAAGATATTTTCTGAAATTACTACAAGGTTCTATTCACTTCCTACTTGATTGTCTAATTGCATTGTTCCACTAAACTAATCAAGTATTTGATTCACTAGTTCATGAAATTAAAGTGCTTATAGCGGAGCTACTCTAATCTGTAACAGATAGACAATACCAATCATGAACGCACACAAGCTAACACAATAATCCAAGCATTATAGCGGATGTCATGAATATATTATGAAGACGTTACGAAGCAGAAAAGCATGTCTTAATAAAATAAGTAAAATCAAAAGCTCAACTGCATAAAATCCCAATCTTTGGTCTAAATCCCCAAATCAATTAAATCAATCCATCAAACCCTAGAACTGTATATAAAATTAGCCCATGAGGTCACAAGCAACACTCATGGCTAAGCAATTCATACCAAAAATCAAAGTAAAAGAAAGAGAAAGATAGGAATTATGAAACCCTAGTGTAGACGTAGTCTGTCGTTCCTTCTCCGTCTATCCAATTGCTCGATTCTCCCTTGATTAGCACTTGGAACCCTCTTGAAAGTGGATGGATGGTGAAATCAGGTTGTCAATCTGATATGGAAGGATTAGAGGTGTGAATTGATGATGGGTTATGGATGGGTCCTCTCCAATTTTTGTTTTGATCTCCCTAATTGTTTCTAGGACTGATGCAGGGCTTTTTCGCGATCCAAACTGCTTCAGAATCGCGACTTGAGGGTATATATACGCTGCTGCATCGAACAGGTCTCGTCTGGGCCCGATTTTGGGCCGCTCGGCATCTTGCTCGGGCCGAGCTCATGGCCGAGCGGCCCCCAAACCAGCCGAGCGGCATATGGTTGGAATGGGGCCGTCATGTGGGCTCTGAGGGCACCCCACTCGGCTGGAAATTCGCAAAATGTTGGTCCCGCTCGAGCCGAGCGGCCTCCCGAGCTGCGGAGACCGCACTGCGCGACTTCACCGTTTTGAGCATAACTTCTTCATACGGACTCCAATTTGAATGATTTTTACGCTCACGTGTTCCTCTTTTCCTTGGCTTTCTATCCATATAAAGAACTCTGAGAAACTCCAACATTTGAATATGTAAAAAGTCATGCAAAGTGGCTGCTCGGTACAGCATGTGCGACGTTAGCACTTTGATCATAACTTTCTCGTTTGGAATCCAATTGGGGTGTTCTTTATGTCAAAACGACCCTCTCTTCTGTGTCTTTCCAACCATATATCATATGATCAATTTGGACTTCTATAATAATACAGAAATTTGTGCAACAGGGACTGTATTTTTCAGCATTCCTTCTCACTTTCACTCCTCATTCCAACTTTGAACTTTTGATCATGTTTTACCCTTCAAAACTCAACAAAACACCTTAGTAGCATCTTAATTATGCATGATATGAAAACCACTCAATTCTACACAAAATCATGGCCACATTCTATCAAAAACGGTGTAATGTGAGACCTAAATCACGTGAAATTTCACTCTCAACAAACCCCAAACTTACCTGTTGCTCGTCCCGAGGCAACGACATATAAAACCAATAGAGTAATTGAGAGGAAATTTCACAACTTCACATCCAAGAAAATATAACAATTCAAAAATCATACTTCAAATACTAAGATAACCATCCATCTAAGAACATACAATTCAAATCAACTACTTCACTTTTTCGGAATGCTCATCCACCATTCTCACTGGTAGTATTTACGCTCATCGCTCAAGTGTGAGATATGCACTTCAGGGTAAGGTGTTTACACTCAAAGTCAATTCAAACACACGCATAACCATAAGCTTGACAATCATCTCAACTCTCGACTAAAGGGATAATTTCAACAATAGGATCACAAAGGTCTTGCATTAGGTTGTAATGTTGGCTCTTTGGTAAAGGTAGGGAGTATATGGATAAGGTGACTCAATCACTAGTAGAGAATCAAAGAAGACTTACAACTTTTCAACAAACAGCTTTACTTTCTTCTTTCTTCTTCAACGCTCTTCAATGCTTCTTGCAATTTGATTCCTCCTTCACTTTTGAACACCACATCCTTACTTGAATTTTTTTTTTCTTCTTCCCTCTTTTCTTTTCTTTTTTTTTTCTTTTTCAAATAAGGGTACCAGTTTCAGGTACTACCCTTTTCATGGGGTACCAGTTTCGGGCACTACCCCTTTATGCAACAATTTAACCACTCTCTTCAACAAATTTCATCACTTCCAACTTATTTCTCCTTATATACTTCATCACAAGACACCAACTTGATTCCTTCAACTCTCTAATAGGTAGGAATTTTTTAAAGCTAGCAAATGGATCAATTGGCTAATCACGTAGGCTTCCACAAAAATAAGGTTTTAGGCTCAAAAGGGTTAACTACGGATAATTTCAATAGGTAGGATAATAATTTGGCTAGTAACTAATAAACAACAAAGATGGCCTAAGATCATCTCCTATTGTCTAATCGAACAGGCAGCTTCAAGCAAGATACAAAGCCAAGTTCTAGAATACGTGTGTATGAACGACACTCACAAGAATAAATTAAATCATGCAATTTGTCATGATTTCAAAAGGCTCAAAATCTCACATGGCTATAGGAATGAACAAGCACTCCTAATAAAGATACATAGCTAATCTTCATTGCACATATTCAAATTTCAAGCATCTCAATATCAAAGCACAATCTCAAATTGCTTCTCAACAATCACACATATAATCAAGTGCTAAGAAAAATCAGAAAATCATCATAGAGAACCAAAAATCAACTATACCAACACTAGGATTAACACAAAACAAATAAACACAAACAAAAACAACACGAAACCTGGAAAATCGCAAAAAATCGAACCCTCAGCATCATCAAATAAATTGAAAATATTAAAAATTCGCAAAAAATCGACCCTCCAAGCAACAACACAATGCAAAAATTTTACTTCGGTACTACAAGACAAGGTATGTACGTAACCTCCCCCCAAACTTAGATCAAACAAAGTGAGAAACTAAGTTTGGAAAGAAGTATATACCGTAGTCGAGCAATACCTAATAAAATTATTGCACCAACACAGACATAGAAAAGCAATTAAATCGAGAGGGACAGCCCCCAACAGACGCTCATGTTTAACGTCGGAGAGTCACGACGTAATACCTCAAGCTCATCGGAATGGCCATGGATATCTTTCATTCTTTCCACCGTATTCTAATCGCTGTGCTTCTTCATCAATCCAATACTTATGGCAAGGGATGGCCTCGTTGGCAATCTTAAAATTTATCTTGACCTTGCCAACCATGTTAAGATCAAATTTCATCAACCTCTTCATTCTACTCCACCACTTATTCCTTCTTCCGACGAAAATTCCCAACCTCTCTTCTAACTTCTTTTTATCCCTAAAAATATGTGAGGAATCATTAGGTAAAACAAAGTCAATAGAAACAATATCATCAAATTCAATGCAACTTAAAGAGTTTAAAGGTTTAGAAATGCTCATTTCATTCTTCAAGTTCTTTTCGGTTGCTTCATGGCTTTGCGCTTCTTCATTCTTTTCTTCCTCAACAATTGACTCCAGTTGATAGCTCAATTCAAGTGGAACCACTTGACTTAATCGAGTGGACTCCTCTTCAAGTTCTATTTCCTCAAACGACAGCATAGGACCTTCAAATTGCATTCCAGGGCACAATGGAACAACAATATCTTCCTCAAACTCCTCTTCATCCATTCTTTCCTCTTGTTGACCTTGAGAATTTAAACTTGAAGTGATGTTCGCAAGAAGATTGTTTATGTCTCTCGTTCTTTGATCAAACTCCTGCGATGCAACTTCCCTCTCATGCGATTGAACTTTCATCTTTCTTTCTAGAGCTTCCAATATTCCCATGTTTTCTTCATGCTTCTTGATGGAAGTATCAAACGCGTCTTGTAATTCTTGGGAAACTCCGATCGATCCAGAATAAGTGTTCTCTTGATAAGGTTGATATAAATTTTTATTGTAAGCACAAGACCATTCATCTTCATATCTGACTTGACTGTAGTACTGAGAATGACTTTGATTCACTAAAGAATCATAACCATAATTCCTCTTATCCATGTAATATGGAGAAGGAACCATAGCATTATGATTTTCATAGCGTTTCAATATTTTGTCTATGCATGGAGAAGGATCCATAACATTCTGATTTCCATATCTTTTCAATATTTCGTCCATCTCAGTACCTCAAAGATAATTTATAGTCAGAATATATCCAAATAAGAAAAATAAAAAAAAGCAATAAAAGTCCTAATTAAACTAGCAATAAAAGAAAAATAAATAATTAAGCCGTCCCCGGCAGCGGCGCCATAAACTTGATAGGCTTTTTCTGCGCACTATAATTAAATCCTCAAGTATAAGGATGTCAATTGTAGCAGCAAGTACCCAAGTTAAATTATCGATCCCGCTAAGACAGCTAATTATTTATTTATTCTATAAATTACTAATTAATCAGAATTGAGTAACCAATTTCCAATGTTTTGTTGTGAATTAATTGTCTAAATTACTGAAATATTAAATAACTGAATTATTAAAAAGCAATAAAAATAAAAGCAAGTTTCTAATCAAGAGATAACGAACAGTTCTAAGGTATCAGGTAGAGACCAATCAATTTGGGTTATTAAACTTACGATTGTTCATTCATGCAATTTCACTGAAAATACACCACATATCCCTGTTATCCCACCGAATATGATTCGATTATAAGCTAACAGTATAATCTAGTTTAAATCCTAAGGTGCGCAAATATTACCAAGCCTTATTCCTAGATACTAATCCAGCGAACAACAATACCTCCGGATGGTAAGTTCGACTAACAAGATATTTTCTGAAATTACTACAAGGTTCTATTCACTTCCTACTTGATTGTCTAATTGCATTGTTCCACTAAACTAATCAAGTATTTGATTCACCAGTTCATGAAATTAAAGTGCTTATAGCGGAGCTACTCTAATCTGTAACAGATAGACAATACCAATCATGAACGCACACAAGCTAACACAATAATCCAAGCATTATAGCGGATGTCATGAATATATTATGAAGACGTTACGAAGCAGAAAAGCATGTCTTAATAAAATAAGTAAAATCAAAAGCTCAACTGCATAAAATCTCAATCTTTGGTCTAAATCCCCAAATCAATTAAATCAATCCATCAAACCCTAGAACTGTATATAAAATTAGCCCATGAGGTCACAAGCAACACTCATGGCTAAGCAATTCATACCAAAAATCAAAGTAAAAGAAAGAGAAAGATAGGAATTATGAAACCCTAGTGTAGACGTAGTCTGTCGTTCCTTCTCCGTCTCTCCAATTGCTCGATTCTCCCTTGATTAGTACTTGGAACCCTCTTGAAAGTGGATGGATGGTGAAATCAGGTTGTCAATCTGATATGGAAGGATTAGAGGTGTGAATTGATGATGGGTTATGGATGGGTCCTCTCCAATTTGTGTTTTGATCTCCCTAATTGTTTCTAGGACTGATGCAGGGCTTTTTCGCAATCCAAACTGCTTCAGAATCGCGACTTGAGGGTATATATACGCTGCTGCATCGAACAGGTCTCGTCTGGGCCCGATTTTGGGCCGCTCGGCATCTTGCTCGGGCCGAGCTCATGGCCGAGCCGCCCCCAAACCAGCCGAGCAGCATATGGTTGGAATGGGGCCGTCATGTGGGCTCTGAGAGCACCCCACTCGGCTGGAAATTCGCAAAATGTTGGTCCCGCTCGAGCCGAGCGGCCTCCCGAGCTGCGGAGACTGCACTGCGCGACTTCACCGTTTTGAGCATAACTTCTTCATACGGACTCCAATTTGAATGATTTTTGCGCTCACGTGTTCCTCTTTTCCTTGGCTTTCTATCTATATAAATAACTCTGAGAAAATCCAACATTTGTATATGTAAAAAGTCATGCAAAGTGGCTGCTCGGTACAGCATGTGCGACGTTAGCACTTTGATCATAACTTTCTCGTTTGGAATCCAATTGGGGTGTTCTTTATGTCAAAACGACCATCTCTTCTGTGTCTTTCCAACCATATATCATATGATCAATTTGGACTTCTATAAGAATACAGAAATTTGTGCAACAGGGACTGTATTTTTCAGCATTCCTTCTCACTTTCACTCCTCATTCCAACTTTGAACTTTTGATCATGTTTTACCCTTCAAAACTCAACAAAACACCTTAGTAGCATCTTAATTATGCATGATATGAAAACCACTCAATTCTATACAAAATCATGGCCACATTCTATCAAAAACGGTGTAATGTGAGACCTAAATCACGTGAAATTTCACTCTCAACACTTATTGTTTGATGTATGTATTTTTATGCTTCTCGTTGCTGGAACGGTTTCATGTTTGAAGTAACCTCAAATTTGTTGCTCTATTATTATACCGTGATTTTTTTATTCGATTGCCAACCTCAAATCGTATCTATGTGATAACATTTTCTTTTGATGCTTATATTTTGATGTTTATTGTTGGTGGAACTGTCCATGTTTGAAGTTGTTAGAATTTAGATATATGTATAAGAGATGAAATCTGCAGAGAGCTTAACTTCATTCATCACATTAGATAATTTGCATATACATCCAAAAAGAAGAAAATGTGAAGTAGGTAGATATACCATACTTCACCATACTTCAATATTATAATATTTCCTAGACTTAGGATGACCACAAAACATATTTCAAACTTTGACTAACATAATATATTATAAAGTATCTTAGACAAATCTCAATTCTAACACTCCTCCTTGAGATTTTTCTTAGTACTCCAAGCTTTGATCTCAAAAACTCAAATTTAGCTTTAGGAAGTGCCTTTGTCATGATATCAGCAAACTGAATCTCAGAGCTACAGTGAACCAGCTTTACTTCTCCATTCTTTTCAGCTTATCTAATTGAGTGATACTTGACATTTATATGCTTCGTCCTTCCATGCTGCACTGAATTCTTTGAAATAGCAATAGCTGATTTGTTATCCACCCATAGTGTAGTAGCATCGGGTTGAATTTGCCCCAAGTCCATCAATAGCTTCCTTAACCAAATGGCTTGGTTTGATGCTGCTGCTGCTGAAATATATTCAGCTTCAGCTGAAGATTGTGCAACAACATCTTGTTTCTTGGAGTTCCATGAAAAAACTCCACTCCCAAAAGAAAACACATATCCTGAAGTACTCTTAAAGTCATCAACACTTCCAGCCCAATTACTATCTGAATAACCAACCAAACTTTCACTTTCTCTCTTCAAATAATATGCACCAAGGCCAAGTGATCCTTTGATGTATCTCAATACTCTTTTGGCAGCACCAAGGTGAATATGACTTGGAGAATGCATAAACCTTGACAAGAGACTTGTAGCAAACATTATATCAGGTCTAGTTGCACTTAAGTACAATAGAATCCCAATCAAGCTTCTAAAAACTGATGCATTAGCCTTTGTTCCACCATCATCTCTTGACAATTTTTCATTCACTACCAAAGGCGTAGGAACTGATTTTTCTTTCTAAAACTTCTAAGGCATACTCCCTCCGTCCTCTTGATACGTATCCATTTTGCCATTTTGGTCCGTCCCAATACAAAGTATCCATTTTCTTTTTTGAATTGATTTGACACACATGTGGCCCACAATCAACACTAATACAACTACCCACTACACATTAAAATATTATTTCTCTCACCTCATTATACATTAATATATTATACTCATTAATCCACGTGTAAAAAGCAAACGAATACCTATAAGCGGGGCGGAGGGAGTATTTTCTTTGAGAAATGAAGATTCCATGATCATTTTGCTCAACCTCCAATCCCAAAAAATATTTCATTTCACCTAGATCTGACATCTCAAACTCATTCTCCATATTAGTCTTGAATTTCTTCAAGAAGCTAAGATCACCACAAGTGACTAGCAAATCATCAACGTACAAAGACACAATGAGATCCACTTTAGTTCCAACCTTCTTGACATAGAGAGTATGCTCACTTTCACTTCTTTGAAAACCTTGTTGTAGAAGATAACTATTGATTTTGTTGTACGAAGCATTAGGAGCTTGCTTAAGACCATACAAAGCTTTCTTGAGATGATACACCATATCCTCTTTACCCAAAACTTGAAACCCTTCCGGTTGCTCAATATAGATGTCTTCATTGAGTATGCCATTCAAGAATGCTGACTTGACATCAAAATGAAGCACTTTCCATCTAAGTTTTGCAGCAAGTGCAACTAGGAGTCTGATTTTATCATGTCTTGCTACCGGTGCAAACGTGTCAAAAAATCAACTCCATGTTGCTGTGCATATCCCTTCACAACTAACCTGGCTTTAAGTTTGTTTATAGAACCATCAGGATTGAGTTTGATTCTATAAACCCACTTAACACCTATCACATTTTTATTTTGAGGTCTTTCAACCAATTTCCAAGTTTCATTTTTCTCAATCATAGTTATCTCCTCTTGCATTGCAGCCACCCAATCTACTTCACTTGCAGCCTCATCATAATTTTTTGGTTCAAGTGAAGCCACATTGCATCTCCCATAGATATCCTTAAGTGTCCTTATTCCTCTAATTGGAAAATCATCATAATTATCATTCATATCTTCATCAAGTATTTCTTCTCCATAAGAAGAATTTTCTGGAAATACTTCTTTTCTTGAAGCATCAACTTTCTTCTTTTTCCAATCCCACTTGGAAAATTCATCAAATTTCACATTTCTACGAACCTGCATTTTTTCTGACAATGGATTCAAGATTCTATATCCTTTCACATTGCTGCTATATCCCAAAAATATGCATGTTTTAGACTTGTGATCAAGTTTATCTCTCTTGATATCTGGAATTAGTGCATAGCAAACACATCCAAATACTTTGAGATGCTCCACTGAAGGTATTACTCCATGCCAACTTTCATATGGAGTATGACCATTCGATGCTTTTGTTGGCAACAAATTCAGCAAATACACTGATGTATTTACTGCCTGTGCCCATAATTTCTTTGGCAAATCTTTTTCAAATAACAAACATCTTGACATTTTCATTACTGACCTGTTCTTTCTTTCACTCACCCCATTTTGTTGTGGAGTATATGGTATAGTAAGCTGATGATGAGTGCCTTCATTATCACAAAATTCCTTGAATTTGTTTGAAGTATACTCAGCTTCGTTGTCAGTTCTGAGCATCTTTTTATCTTGCATCGTGTTTGGTTTTCAACCAAGTTTTTGAAGGTTAAAAACACAGAAAATGCTTCAAACTTCATCTTCAAGAAATACACCCAACAAAACCTTGAGTAACCATCAATAAATAGTATAAAATACTTGCTTCCATTTAAAGATGAAACACTCATCGGCCCATAAATATCAGAGTGCACAAGTTGCAAATTTTCTTTTATTCTCCAATTGCTGTCATAAAATGGCAGCCTACATTGCTTTCCAAATTGGCACACATTTCACACAACATCCACTTCATAAATAGTAGGCATATCATTTACTATCTTTTTAGTGTGCATGTTCATCAAGGTTGAGTAGCTGAAATGACCCAATCTTTTATGCCATAAAACTGAATCATCAACTTTGCTGGTATAATTATGAAGTTTAAATTTACTCCAGTTTAAATGGAAGTCTTTATTTTACATATTTATAGTCATAACTTCATTCTCCAAAGGATCAAATATAGTGTATGACCTGTTTTCAAAATGCAATGAGTAATTTCTTTCTAGCATCCGTCCAACATTCAATAAGTTTTGATCTATCTCAGGTACGTAAAGTACATCTGTGATTAGTATAGTACCTAAGGGTGTGTTGACCGTTACTGCCTATTTTCCTTTCACTTGCACTTGCTTCCCATCTCCAATTTTCACCCATGAGTTGTATGATTTGTCCAACTCATTAAAAACACCAGCATCTCTTGTCGTATGATTCGTACAACCGCTATCGATCAACCAAGTATCACCATGGCTGATTGTAGCATAACAAGTGGTAACAAATAGATTCTCAATTTTCTGCTCTTGATTTTCAGCAACTTGAGCTTGAGTTTGGTGCCCTTGTTGATTTCCTTTGTTCTTGCAGACCTTTTCAACATGCCCGAATTCATTACAAGCTCAGCATTTAACACCAGGTCTAAACCAACAAAAGTTTTCAAAATGACTTCTTTTCTTATAATGAGGGCAAGGTGGATACTTTCCCTTTTTGCCTCCACTCTTGTAAGCATCATTCTGTTTCTTTTGTTTGTCTTTGCCCTTCTTGTCCCCAGATTGCTTTTTCCACTCCCACTGCTACTGCTTGAGAGATTTTTCATTTGCTTTGCAAGGAGTGCTCCTTCAGTTTGCTCCTCCTGCCTCAAAGTCCTCCTTTGCTCAATTGCTTGAAAAGTATTAACAACTTCATTAAGTGTTAATGTAGACAGGTCCTTTGAGTCTTCAAGGGAAGAAATTTTTGAAAAACCTTCCGGGTATGCTGACAAAGACTTTGCTTACAACCTTCATCAACCTATCATAATATTCTTGAACAGTCTCATTTTCAGATATCCTCAAAATTTCAAATTCCCTCCACAAATTTAACACCTGTATTTGCCTTGTTCTTTCACTTCCTTGGAACTCTTCCTTCAACTGTCTTGCTTTGCTGTTTCACAATTCATAATTCTTGTGAATATTGCATCAGAAACTGAAGAATGAATGGTTGACAAAGCCTTGTATTTCTTTGCACTATCTTCACTATGTTGATGGATTTGAGCAATGGTTGGATTCTCTCTCAAAGGAGGAGAATCTCTACCCAAATCTACAACATCCCACAAGTCAAAAGCCCTTAGATATGCCTTCATCTTCACAGCCCAAGCTAGTTTTCACCATTGAAAACAGGTGGTGATGGAGCTGAAAAACTTTTGGAAGCCATAAGAAATTTGATGGTTGATTTTGAGGTCTATTTAGGGGAATGCCTTGCTGGTTTTCTCTCAATCTCTCACACAGCCCTTAAGATCAATGGGCTCTTGATACCATGTTAGAATTTAGATATATGCATAAGAGATGAAATCTGCAGAGAGCTTAACTTCATTAATCACATTACATAATTTACATACACATCCAAAAAGAAGAAAAAGGTGGAGTAGGTAGATACACCTTACTTCATTATTATAATATTTTCTAGACTTAGGATGCCAACAAAACATATGTCAAACTTTGACTAACATAATATATTATAAAGTATATTAGACAAATCTTAATTCTAACAGAAGTAACCTCAAATTTGTTGCTCTATTATTATGCATGTTCCTTGGGATTTTTTTGATTCCAATCTCAACCTCAAATCGTATCTATGTGATAACATTTTCTTTTTATGCTTATCGTTGGTGAAACTGAATGCAGATGGCATCTGCACGCGCAGTGAGATCTGTTGCACGCGCAGTGAGATCTGTTGCTCTAGTGAAGGTTTCAGTTTCTGCCAAAAGAGCCACTACTGAGGTACTTTTTTATTCATTTGTTCCATTATTTATGCTCAATAGTTTCCCACTCACATATTGTTCCATACTTGAAGTAAACTCAATAGATGTGTAATTTTTTTATTATAGCTAGTTACAATGCTCAGTCATACGCTAAAACCTCCGTAATCTCAAATTTACCCATTATGCATGTTGTGATTTTTTGATTCTAAATTCAACCTCCAATTCGTGTGTGAGTGATTGCTCCATGTTCCAACATTTTCTTTTGATGTTTATCTTGTGAATTATCTATGATTGTTTTTGAAGGAGGAAGGAAAAGCAAAATATGGGAATGATTGGTGGAATGGAATGGAGTTTGCATCTGAACACGCCCGGAAGATTATTGCAGCTTATGGAGATAATCACTTATATATTTTAGGGTTGAGCCGACTCCTTCCTGTGTTTCCTCGGGGCCAAAAGTGGTAAGAGGATTACATATTTTTCCTAATTTTCTTTAAGTACTTTTTATTTTTTAATAATCTTGAAAAAATTCTGCAGCACTTGATAATCACTTATATTTTAGGTTTGAGCTGACTCCTTCCTGTGTTTCCTCGGGGCCAAAAGTGGTAAGTGTATTACATATTTTTCCTAATTTTCATTAATACTTTTTATTTTTTAATAATCTTGAAAATTTCTGCATCCCAAACAAGGAAATTTTGGAGTTCTCAGTTCATCACAGGCTTCATTCTCAAGATGAAGTTTTTGGATCCAACTCCTCCCACATTTGTGGTAAATATATATATCATGCAGTCTCTTATTTAAATATGTATTATTAATTCACACACACTCTCATTTAGGTATATGTGGTCAAGCATTTTGACTGCTCTCACAAACCTATGGCTAAGCTTCTCACTGTCCCTTCCAAGACACCAGCATCAACTTCTAAAGAGTCTCCTTACCCTTCCAAGACATCAGCATCAACTTCTAAAAGGGCTCCTTACCTTTTCAAGACACCACAACACATTAAGGTCGCATCAATTTTTAAAGTTGCTAATAAAGTTTCCATTTTAATTGATATACATGATGGAATGAAGGAGATTGGATCTCACCGGAAAGGTAAGTCCGGAAGCCCTTCTGTCTCGCTTTGATCCTCTATCTATCGATCCAGACCCTACTTGAAAATATACCACCTCGTTGACTATATTAGGATTATTTGTTGTTTTTAATCTTCGCCGTTTCACTTACCTTATTTGTCATTTCTTTTATACTATACAAATATTTTCCTTTCCCTTTTGTTTACAAAAACTTAAATATATACAAAAAGGAATTTGGGATAACGGAATTTTAAATAACTTACAAAAAGGGTTCAATTGAGAAAACATAAAAAATCTCTCGTGCTACCACTGACAATTTTTTTTTTAAATTATATGTTTATTCAACTCGAATAAATTTTATTATAAGTTATAACTCTAATAGTCGAAATATGACTCACTCGAATGATCACTTAATAGTAAGGGTTGGGAATAAGTTTTCAATATAATATTGTTGTGAATAAAAATAGTAATAAATGTTGCTGTAGCGAAGGCTATTGCTTCCACCGAGGTATTTTGATTAATTAATAAATCTTGCTCATTCGCAGATTTTTCTATGTTTTAAATTTTTTGATTTTCTATGTTTCTAATTTTTTGAATCTAATCTCAACCTCAAACCAATTTTTGGCAGATGGCAATCTGCACGCCCACGGACATCTGCTGCTCCATCGAAGCTCTCTGTTTCAGCAAGAGCGAGATCTGCAGCGAACCTTTCGGTTTCAGGAGAGATATAAACCTAGCACCTCCTCCTTTTGATTCTAATCTCAACCGCAAATCGTATCTATTTTCTTTTGATGCTTATTATGTATGTTTTCTCTAACGCAGATCTCGCCTCCTTCAACGCAGGGCTCTCTTGCCAAGAGAGCCACTGAGGTATTCTAATATATATATCCCACGAACAGATTGTTCCATGTTTGAAGTAACCTCAAGTTTGTTGCTGCATATGTTCCCTGTGATTTTTTTATTCCAATCTCAACCTCAAATCGTATCTATGTGATAACATTTTCTTTTGATGCTTATCGTTTAATGTATGTATTTTGATGCTTATTGTTGGTGGAACAGTTCAATGTTTAAAGTAACCTCAAATTTGTTGCTCCATTATTATGCATGTTCCTTGTGATTTTTTTATTCCAATCTCAACCTCAAATGGTGATAACATTTTCTTTTATGCTTAGCGTTGGTGAAACGGTTCCATGTTTGAAGTAACCTCAAATTTGTTGCTCCATTATTATGCATATTCATGTGATTTTTTATTTCAATCTCAACCTCAAATTGTATCTATGTGATTATACTTTCTTTTGATGCTTATCGTTGGTGGAACGGAATGCAATTGGCATCTGCACGCGCAGCGAGATCTGCTGCTCCATTGAAGGATTCAGTTTCTACCAATAGAGCCACTGCTGAGGTACTTTCTAATTCATTTGTTCCATTATTTATGCTCAATAGTGTCCCACTCACATATTGTTCCATGTTTGAAGTTAACTCAAATAGATGTGTAATTTTTTTATTATAGCTAGTTACAATGTTCAGGCATAGGCTGACACCTCCGTAATCTCAAATTTGTCCATTATGCATGTTCCATATTTCTATTGTTTTTTTATTCTAAATTTTACCTCCAATCTGTCATGTGTGAGTGATTGCTTTTCCAAACATTTTCTGTTATGCTTATCGTTTCGTTATGTTTTCTCTAATCTATGATTGTTTGAACTTTTCTAGAGGAGAAAGGAAAAGCAAAATATGGGAATGAATGATGGAGCCGAATGGAGTTTGCATCTGCAGAAGCCTGTAAGATTATTGCAGCTTACAGAGATGGTCACTTATATTTCAGAGTTCAGCTGACTCAAGTGTTTCCTCGGACCATAAGTGCTAAGAGGATTCCATATTTTTTCGTATTTTTCTTTAATATTTCATATTTTTAATAATGCAAAAAAAATTCTGCAGCTTTTGTCATCGAAATTTTGCATTAGTAAATAAGGAAATTTTGGGAAGAGGATTTTGGGAAGAGGCCGTGGTTCTCTGTATCTTCAATCTCCCTGTTTTTCGGAAAAAAGAATAATGGCTACCCAATCTCTCAAGGATGTACAGACTTCTCACTTGATCACAGCCTTCATTCTGGAGACGTTCTGTTTCTCTTGTATCCAACTCATCCCACATTTGTGGTAAATATATATTTTATGCATTCTCTTATTTAAATACGTATTATTAACCCACTCACACTCTCCTTTTAGGTATGTGTGGTCAAGCATTTTGAGAGCTCTTGCAAACCTATGGCTAAGCTTCTCACTGTCCCTTCCAAGACATCGACTTCTAAAGAGGCTCCTTACCCTTCCAAGACACCACACACATTGAGGTCGCATCAATTTTTTAAGAGGCTGATTTAGTGTCAATTTTAATTGACATACAGAGATTGGATCTCAAGTTTTTAAAGAGGCTGATGTAATGTCAATTTTACATATGTGATGGAGTGGAGGAGATTGGATCTCACTTGAGAGGTAATTCCTGAAGCCCTTCTATCTCGCTTTGAGCCCTCTATGTATCGATCCAGACCCTGCTTGAAAATATCTGCCTCGTTGATTTTTCAAAAATACAGAAGGGCATGGCATCAGCTAAATACACACCCCTTTCTCATTAAATACACACCCTCATTATTATATAATTAAAAAATATATTTTGAAAAAGTCTAAATTATCCTTATATCATTAAAGACACACCTAATTTATTTTATACACATAAACCCTAAATTGATTAGCGTTTTATACAGATTCCAGCGAGGGAAACGCATAATGTGCTAATGTTATTTCACCTTTTAATATGTAGTCCTTCTTTTTTGATTTAGCGGGTAGATGTGTGTCGATGTTAATTTTAGGGTTTGTAAAATCCAAGAACAATAATGTTTACCTTTTCTTCTTTGCACTTTTATCCTCCAACCAAATTCAATGAATTTTTAGGATAAGAATAGATGAGCTTGAATGGAAGCCACCCTTGTCCAAATAGAGAGATTCAATCACACGTCTGGTACAAATAAAGGGTTTGCCCTATTTTTTTTGAAATTGCACTGATTAATTCAATGAAATTCTTCATATTTCATTTAAATTTTTTATTTGATTTCATCAACTATTGGGCTATGCCTGTAGTAAGAAAAATGGGATCGTTTCCGTAAACTATCACCATGGAGAAAGAAAGATACATGGTCAGCAAGTCAATCTTCATTGGCGATACAATTGTGAAGCTCGTCCATGGCATTTTTAATTTTTTTCCATTGAACGAATTAAACAAAGGATCTAAAATTATAAGAATGATAAGAGTTTCATCCCAGTTGATTTAACGGTAAGAGGAATTGGGGATTTTCAAGGGTGTTTAATTTTTAAACTAAATGGGTAATTTTGAATTTTTAAGGGGTGTGTATTCAATAGAAGATGTGTATTCAATAAAAAAGAATACTCCCTCCGCCCTGCACCAAGGGTGCATTTTTATTTTTTGCACGTAGGTTAAGGAGTATTATTATTTAATATGTAGTGGGTAGTTGTATTAGTGGGAGTGTGGACCCATATTTTAATTGTATTAGTGGGTGAATGTGAGATCCACATGTATAAAAAAGGAAAAGGAATCCTTAAGTGTGACGACTAAAATGAAAAAAGGAAAAGGAATCCTTAAGTGTGACGACTAAAAGTGAAATGGAAAAAAGAGACTTTGGTGAGGAACGGAGTATATATTTAACTTACTCATACAAAGTAGTAGTCCTCCCTTTATTTGAACCTTACTATATTAGGATTATTTGTTATTTTTAAATCAATCTGCTACTCCCTCCTTACATCTTCTATGGCCGTTTCACTTTCCTTATTTGTCCTTTCTTTTATACCTCCTTTTTTCCATAATTAAAGTTCATCGATACTGTAGATACGAAGTTTAAGAAAATTTAATTTTTGACCAATTTTATTGACTTTTTAAGGGTATTGTGTTATTTTTAGATAATAAATAATTTATAAAGTATGTTATGTGTGGTAGGTGGGAGTGATATTTTTGAAATTAAGATAACTTTTGAGGTTTTTGGTTAATGTGAAGTTTTCTTTTTTGGGTAGTGAACATAAGTGTGGGACGGATGAAAACGGAAAGTGTGAACATACTTACTATGCAAATATTTTCCTTTCCCTTTCGTTTACAAAAACCTAAATATAGATTTATTTTTAAAGGTCTCACAAAAAGGAATTTGGGAGAAAGGAGTGTTAAATATCTTACAAAATGGGTTCAATTGAGAAAACATAAAAAAAATCTTTAGTGCTACCATTGTGTTGTCTATCAAATTTGAGAAAAATTGGGAATTAATTTACCTCAGTCCTAACCATGATTTCAAATTAATTTAGAAACGTCCTTATTATTAATTAAGACATTCATCATCCGTAAGACAATTTTTTTTTAAAAAAATTATAGTATGTTTATTCAACTCGAATAAATTTTATTTTTAACTTTGATAGTCTAAGTATGACTCACTCGAATGATCACTTAATAGTATGAGTTGGGAATAAGTTTTCAATTACAAAAAATATTGTCAATATAATACTGTTGTGAATTAAAATAGTAATAGAACATGACAGATGCATATACGTGTGATGGACTTATTATTTAACTAGTAATGATTTTGGGGTGATATAATAATTTATAAATAATGGAGTACAACATAGAAAAATCTTGGATCTTTTGAGGAATCCATTGATACAGCTAGATAGTCAACAAGTATTTTACTAATGGTTTTAGTTAATAACAGGCAACTGCTTCCAACAAGTCTACACAATTTTTCTTGAATTATTGAAATAATTTTATATAAACGAAGAATTTTATTTCATGCGCTGATTTCACCTGTAATTTTTAATTAACGAATCATTAAAAATTTTACATTAAAATGCATGATTAATTAATACAGTGTATGTGGTACAAACATTCAAACAATTTATTTTTCATTCTATTTATATCGCGTGCAGCATGCCAAACAATTCTTTGACATTAAACTTCATTGAAAAACAAATTAAATTATTTTGAAAATTATAGTACAAACAAGAAACAATAATAATTATTATTATAACAAATGTATAAATAATTTCAATAGTAATATATATAGTTAAGCATGTCATGTTACTCATGTACATTTACACGATGTTTAGTTAGTTTGTACATATGGTTTTATTATACGAAAAACTGAGAAAATTTTAATATGAATAGTCTACAATTTTTTTTAAAGATTTAGAATTCCAATTTAGTTAAGAGTGAGGCTTGCGTGCACCCGGGCGCACGGAACACATTCCGTGCGCCTTTAGAAATTTTGTATTATGGGTAAGGGTACATTAATTTGGTCTAAAGAGTATACACTTTAATTACTAAAAGGTATACAATTTTGTTCTAAAGGGTATACACTTTTTATTAATATTTTTTTTTCTTTAGAAAATAAAGGGTACACATTTTTATACTAAAGGGTATACAATTTAACACAAAATTCTAAAGGCGCACGGAGTGTTGTCCGTGCGCCCAAAATTTTCTTTAGAAAATAAATGGTACACATCTGTATACTAAAAGGTATACAATTTAGCACAAATTTCTAAAGACGCACGGAAAGTGTTCCGTGCGCCCGGGTGCACAGGAGCTTTTGCCTTTAGTTAAATAATATATACTCTGCCGTGCAATCTCAATGGGCTCACATATCCATTTTTAATATTTTGGTGAGCTTAGATTTATAGTATTTTTTTTACTGCTAATGTAATAGTAACAGCTCAACAATACCTTTCAAGTTTTGGGATTTCTCTGGCCCTGTGATTCTTGATTTATCCTCAAATAGGGAAATCAATTAGTTAGACATGTCGTGTAAAGCTCAATTGACTATTGTATATCATTGGAATATCGTTGTCGAACAATTTTGGAGGATAGATTTATGAGACTATGGGGATCTATCGTTTTAATAAGTTTTATTGAAGATTTTGATATTTCGTACAATAGATTAGAAGGGGAGATTGCAGCATGAATACCATCCACAACTAAATCTTTTGTTCACAGCTTCGCTCTTTATGGTGCGCCAAGATTTGATATATTATACCCTCTCCGTCTCGGATTTATATTAGTCGACACTGTAGATATGAAGTTTAATTTTGGCAAAAGCTCTTGTGCACCCGGGTGCACGGACCAAATTCCGTGCTTCTTTAGAATTTTGTGTTAAATTGTATGCTCTTTAGTATACAGATGTGTACCCTTTATTTTCTAAAGAAAATTATTGTGTGTATTTGGGCGCATGGACAACGCTCCGTGCGCCTTTAGAATTTTGTGTTAAATTGTATACCCTTTAATATAAAAATGTATACCCTTTATTTTCTAAAGAAAAAAAAATTAATAAAAAGTGTATACCCTTTATAACAAAATGGTGTATCTTTTATTAATTAAAGTGTATACCCTTTAGACCAAAACAATGTACCCTTACTCATAAACTAAATTTCTAAGGTGCACGGAATGTGTTCCCGTGCGCCCAGGCGCATGCAAGCCTCACTCTTTAATTTTTGACTAATTTTCTTTAATTTTTGACTAATTTTATTAATTTTTTAAGGGTATTATAGTATTTTTAGGGTAATAAATAAATAATAACATATATTATGTGCGTTAGGTGGGGGTTGTTGGTTAATATAAAATTTTCTTTTTGGGTGATAAAGATAAGTATGAGACGGACGAGAAATTGTGAATATAGGAGTATTTAGGATTAGCATTAGGTTAAGTAATAATGGGCTAATTAAATAAAAGTACGCAATGAGATTCAAATATTCCTCCTTTAATAATGGTGTCAGTATATATATATTTCCTATAAAATTTTAAAAGGTATACAATCATCATTAACAAAAAAATATTACACTTCTTCATTCAAACTTGTACACTTCCTCAATAAAAATGATATTGGATCTCAAGACCAACTACTCCATCTTGGAAGCAACTTCAGGGTCAATGCAGTTACTTGTTTGAAGCTCGATTAGACTACTCGTTGTCATCAATGGAAAGCGTATGAAATCGAGCAGGTAAGTCTGCAATATTTTTCGTCTTTCCTTCATGTCTCAGTAATGTTTATTCACCCAGTTTAGAGCAAAGAGTACTCCATACACATCTCTACATAGAAGCATTTGAAAACAATGTAAAGGCAAGTTAAGAGCCTCCTCTTTTTAACATGCATGGTAGCATAATTTATTAAAATCGTACCACTGCAAAATAAAATTAGTACAGAACATGAATGATCCAGTTGACAAGATCATATGCATGTTACACGTCGTCGAAATTATTGAAGTTGTGGAAGTATTCTACAAGGAACTTCTTGGCCGCATGTATAAGTGGCTGAATCGTGGCGGACTTTAGGACAATATTCGTTTTCGAATTTCAAATCCAGGTTTTAGTTTTCAAAACCCAGATTTTAAAAACCTTCCCTATATATACCTACCACATTTCTCTCCTCAATTAATAAGTACATTTTATCTCTTTATCTCTTCTCTTTTATTTAAATTTTTAAATAAATTAATACATTGATTTGACATAAAATTTAACTTTTTGGGTGAACCTGATCAAATTCAAGTCGCTCTGTAAACTGATCAAATTCAAACTCCTAAACCCATATAATTAAACCCAATACCAGATAAAAATAACTCATTATGGAATTCCCAATTATACAAGATGATGATGATACACTACACCAAAAAGGCTGATAGACATCACTGGATTAACATCGTTTCTACATAAAATGTGATGTCTTTATGATAAAAATCGATGTCTTTTCCAAAACCGATGTCTATCAACGAAAAAGTTTCCTGATAGGCATCGATTTTCAATGAAAATGCGCTGATAGACATCAGTTTTCAGTAATCGATGTCTTTTAAGCGATGTCTATTCGCAACTATAATAAAATGCGCTGATAGACATCGGTTTAACCAACCGGTGTCTTTTACGTGATGTGTATTCTTTGATTAGACATCAGTTTTTTTTTAAATGTGCTGATAGACATCGATTTTGATTAACCGATGTCTTTCTAACGATGTTTATTCTATGACATTTTTAAAATTTTAATTTATTAAATTAAATTATTATTTAAATCACGTATTTTATCTTTAAATTTATGAAAAATTGAAAGATATAAATTTCACACTTAGAATTTTTTCTTTTTCTTTCGGCCTAACCTTAGCAGAGACGAAACTTCTTAGAACCCTGTTTGATTGGGGACTTTTGAGGTAAGGAATGGGAAAGGGTTTTATAAAGGAAGTTTGGTTGGATGGTTTCATAGACGTATAGTAATTTTGATTCCAACAAAATGATGAATCAGTCATTCCATCACTTTTCCAGCCAAGTTGATTTCCCTGTTACATTTTCGGTGTTCCATTGGTGTTCCACAACATAAAAAAACTATACCGTACAAATGACTAATAAACCCTTGGGGCAAGCATTGAATTTTGGGCGTTGATCATGCCACGTGGCAATCATTTAATTAGTGGAATAGGAGATGAAACACCATTATGTAACAGGTGATCCTATTCTTTTCCAGCACTATGGCTTTCATTCCATATCTTGAAAAGCTCAAATCAAATTTATTAATACTATATTTTAATGATATAAATTTTTATTAAATTTAAAAATTAATAAATTAATAATTTTCTTTTAATAATAATAAAATTATAATAAAATAAAAAATTAAGAGTAAAAAAATAATAATTTATTCCTAAAGAATTTTATAATACCAAACAACATGGTTATGATACCCATTCCCTATTATCAACCAAAAAATATATGTTTAAAAGGCAAATAAATTACCATTCCTCGATACTATTACTTTGATTCTCATTCCGATTCCTTCCATTATACCAAACGCCTCCTAAACTTCTGTTTCTAGATCGACGCCACCAACAGTGAACTTGCGCCGCCGGCACCCAGCGCATTCACCCGCCACTACTAGCGCCGCCTGCTCTTGCCGACTGCTCGCGCCTCCACTCTAGTCTCGCTCGGGTAAATCCTAGAACAATGAAGATTTGGAAACAATAGCAACGTTGAAGTCAAAGCCATTGATTTTGAGCCATGAGAGTACGATCTTATGGACGAGGGCGCCGGAGATGGCTCCCCTAAATGAACTTCCTCCTCAATGCCTCTCCTCAAGTCCGGCATGCCAGATTAAGGGTCGCGGCTTCAGCAATGAGGCCGATGCTGAAGCTGACGAAAATGCTCGCATGACTGAGCGCTTAGACTCACTAGACTCTGACGGCGGCCTTGACCTGAATGGTGTAAGTATCGGAACTCTAAACCTAATTTTAATGTTTATACTTTTATTTTCCCCCTGCTTCTTTGCTTCCCATGAAAATAATTCTGAGTTTTTATTGGTTCATTAATTTTTGTTTCGTGCTTAATTTATGTTTGGGTGTTGTGATGTGATAAACATATGGTGTAGAATTTCTTTACATTGTTTTCCCATTTATTGCCCTTTAAATTATAGTTAGCATGGCTCATTGTTTTGTGGAAAGGGGATTCGTCTTAGTTCTTATGTCAGATTAGCCATAAGGATACACAATGATACTACACAATTTTATTTTATTTTTGGCTCAATTGTTATAATTCTTCCTTAAATGTAGTGCAGCCCTTGTGAATTTTCTGTTTTCCGTCAACTTCTGTAACATTATTACTCCCTCCGTCCCGAAAAAGACTGCACACCTCTTTCCGGCACGGAGATTAAGAAAGTGATAACTTTTAGGGGTATTATGGTATTTTATGAGTAATAAATAAATGATAAAGTATGTTAGGTGAGTTAGGTAGGGGTGGTTTTTTTGTAAATAAAGTGAATGGGGAAGGGTGATTGTGTTTGACTTTTTGCTTTTTTTGGAAGGTGCAAACTTTTGTGGGACAACCCAAAATGGAAAGTGTGCCATCTGAAATGGGACGGAGGGAGTACTTTCATTGGTGTAGCATTTCAAAGCAAAGTGTGCTACTTTAGAGAGTGTTATTGGAGATAAGATGTTAGCCAAATTGCCTAAAACTTATGATTGGCTCTGGTCCGAGTAGATTTCAACTGCAGTGACCAGTTCTGTTGATTATTTTGAGAAGGAACAACGTTTTGCCCCAGCAAATGTAGTGTAAGCAATACTCTTACTTTCATTTACCACGAGTATGCAATGGCATCATCAACGCGCTAGGTGTACCTCAAATTACCTTGAGCCATGCCTTTATCTTAAGCCATACTTGGAGATGGAAAAATATTTCTTAACAAGTGAAATTAGACTGAATCGATGTAGAAAATTAAATGATTTTAATGAAAATGTTATGGTTAAAGATATCTAAATCATCACTTTTAGAAAAAGAAGATCAGGATTTCTTTATTTACATTTAAGAAAGAACAGATACACATACTCCTTGTTTTGATGGAGGAACTGTTATGTCCAAGGTACCCCACATTCTGAATGAAGCTATATGTTTTGTATATGCTGTATGGATATTGGCTATTTTCAGTTTTGTTGACTGATAATGATTGGTGATGAAAACAGTATTTCGATCTGCTGTTGATTTCATGCCAAGTTCCATTGGCTTTGTTTTTTCTTCTTTCCACTTATGTTATTTTATATTTCTATGATATTTTATGAGAACTTAGGGTTCCTAGAGTATAATTTATTTTATATTAAAGTACAAAAAAGAAGGGGAGATTCTTTGAGTGCTGAAATCCAGCATTGAAGAATTACTCATTGTATTTTTATATTTTTAATGTTGTCCTATGATTTCGTCATATGTTTGGGAATATACCTCTTTATGAGTCAATATACGTCAATGTATTCTAATATTTTCAGTTGTATTATTAGCAAAAATGAATGCATTTTGATGGATAGTATAAGGAGACAATATATTAGTCATTCAGTAATCTATTGTATTTATGTGAATTGCTATGTAAAGTGTTGTCCTTGATACTGAAAATAATAGTATTTGATTTTTTTTTGTAAAAATGTGATCTAATATGTGGAGATAAGGTTCTGTTTCTTTTATTGTAGAATTCTCTTTGGGAATTGATGTCTCAAAACAGAAAACAGTTGTATTGGAAACTCCATGTATGAATTTATTAATATATTGCTATAAAAGAAAGTGCCATTTATAGTACTACTAATGAATAGTACCACTTATACAATGCTAAACTTGCAGATGTAAGGTCATCTGCTACTACTAAAACTTTGAAGCATGAACAAATGAACTTGAATTCAAAGAAGGGTACTGCATTTTTGAAACAAGGAGAAACAAGCTCGCATTCATAAGAGTTTATTGTCTCTTCCTAGGTACTCAGTTTTTCTCCTTTTGTTTGGCAAAAGCTTGCTGCTCTTTGTGGTCTAATTAAGGTGCAAACTGAAATTTAAGTATACATGCTTGAGGTTTCTTCTATGATACAGAGTATCGGTTGGTGATAGTTGGAATTTAATACAAGTTTTGATAAACTAGAACTTAATACAAGTTTTGATAAACTGAAATATAATTGCTTCATGCTTGACCCTTGCACCATGAAGGATTAGTTATGTCTATGGCACTTCCTAGTTTAATATAGATATTTTATTATTTATTTCACCATTGCTTTTTCTTATTCTACCTTTTTATCTGAACATTTTTGAGTTTATAACAGTCATGTGAACTTTATCATGTACAGATAGCTTATATTTTTTTATGTATGATGTTTTTTAAACACCAATTACAATGTGCCATTGAAGTTTAATATCTATTAATTTATTTAATATTTAATCTGACTCCATCTGTTAAGAATCATAGCTATTTGACCCAAGGAGAAGTTTTAGATAAGAATAGAAAGAGACATTTTGTCATTTACTCCAATAACTATGGCTAGGTAGTACAATAACTAGTACACCTCTAACAGGCCTTGCTTCTTGCATTTCAAGACACTAGCAGTAGCTGCGAAGGAGATTAACCAATTTGGGAATTCTTGAATTTCAGAATAAATCCGGGAATTGTACAGTAGCTGCGAAGGAGATTAACCAATAATCATCATGGTGTTTGCGCCATTTGAGATTGAGATACGAAGATATATGAATTAGTAGTGTCTATGCATGGCTCCATGGATGATCCAGCTTTCAAACACTAATTCAAATAGTATAAAGAAACCTAAATCGCCCAACTCCATCCGCTGCCTTTAATCTGATTCTTTTCTTGATTCTAATTCATTTTTCCACTTATCTTCTTCTTCTTTTTTTTAAATAAAATAAAATTATTTATCTCGTATATTTTCCACTATATAAATCTTCGCTCTCTGCGTATTTTAACATGTCAATACTCTTCTGTTTGTTTACTTATATTTCTTGTCTGTTTTTCTTCTGTCTTTGATGGTGCCACCGAGTGATCCCATCAACTCATTCTTTAGCCCTTCCAAATCCACCAAACAAGACACTGTGTTTGAACATTTGGGAGGGAAACTGTGTGAAAAACGTTCCATTGATGTACGAAATTTCGAGCAATGTTACCTTTAAAAGCTTCTCTTCGATCTGCCAATCATCTGAAGCCCCCCTTCCCCTATTTCAACGCGCCCAATCCCACTCAACCAAGGGAGGATTTCTCGGCTTCAATATATTAATTTATTTAAAAAGTTAAATGAGAGAGGATAGATAAAGAGAGAAAATGTATTAATTGATGAGAGAGAATGTAGTAAGTATATATAGGGGTGGTTTTTAAAATTTAGATATAGGTTTTGAAAACCAAAACCTGGATTTGAAATCCGAAACCGAACATTGTCTAAATGTTTCGATCTTGAATTTAGGGACTGGCCAAAGAACCCAAGCAATCTGAAGAGTTCGAAAGGGTTAAAATATGAAGTGGGAGTGAGAGGTTGTTGGGCCCATTGGGCCTTGTGGCCCAAATTGCTGGGAACAACTCCCCTATTCCACTCTATATTCCATCATCTATTCCACTCAACTCAATAAATGACACATCACCCATTTCTTACATCATCAATTTTTAAAATGAATGATGTGTCATCTTTTCATCCCTTGGAATAGGGGATGGAACCCCCCCATGGAATAGGGGATCCCAAATGCAAATTGCTGGTCTTCAAATTCTAAAAGTATTGGGCCAAATGTGTTTGGCCCATAGTTTACATTTTTTGCCCTTATCAACCCCAATTGTGAACCTAAGTGGGTGTGGCTGCAAAACTACTCTTTGTGAGTAGCACCTCCCGTCGCCACCAACTCCGGTGCAGCTCCGACGACGAGGACGACCGCGTATACCCAACAGTGGTATTAGAGCTTGGTCGGCTGTCCATCGTCGCTGCCCGCCCGATTAGATCAGTTCTGACCGCCGCCGCTACTATCCTCTGTTCGTCGGTGGTTTCAGGTAGGATCAGCGCCGTCCAGGAGCTAAGAGAAGATGCCGACAGCTTCATGAACGCCAAAGTCGAGATCTGCCGGTTGTTGCTCGACTTCCCAATGGCCGCCACTCACGTTCAGACATCCATCGTTAGGGCTTCGGCGAGTAGAGGTGAGGAACGGGGTTCGCTGTCGTCCATCCGCTGATCGTTCGATGTTCGGTGTTGCTGTGCGCCGCCAACTGTAGCCGCCGGATCTGTTCGAGGGCGCCAGCCGCCCGTCGGCGCTAGGGTTCCAGCCAATTTGGTTGCAGCGAGGCTAGAGTTCGCGATCAGTCCGCCGTCCGCCGCCGTCCACCGCCTGTTAGCCACCGTCCTCCGCCTGTCAGCCGCTGTCACCGTTGGTGGTTCCGATCTGATTAGTTCTAACCTCGGGGGAAGGGGAGTATCTTACCATTTTCAATTTTTCTGTTCTGTTCTTGTGTTTTACAAAACTGATTTTTTGTTTTAGGGTTGTCGATTTGTTTGACTTATTTTGCAGGGCTGCTGCTTGAATCGGAGGCACGAGTGGGTTGCTACTCGAAGAGGCTGTGGTGAGTTCAAGCGTGGTAGCGGGCAGGGTACGGCTCCAAGGTGGGAGTTGTTCGTCTGGTTGCCGCTTGAACAAGTCTTCGAGGGGCGCTAGTGGCTCGTAGGGGTGGTACGGTGTTCGTCCATCGCTTCAGGGGAGTTTCTTCATTCCTTTTAACTTTGTGTTTTCGTTTTCTGATTTGTGCAGTTATGATATCTTTGTGATACCCTGAGGCGGTTGGTCTTCTTTATTTGATGCTTTGAGGCGGCTGGTCCTCATTTATGCTTGTGATTTTTGTGCTATAGAATTAGACATTTTTTTTGTGATTTGTGGCTTGGATTGGTCAATTTCTGTGTATCTCTAGTTTTTATTTGATTGAAATTGTGTGTTCTATTCTGTGTGATAAATGTATGAATGGTGTGTTCATGATCTTAGTGATCTCTCGTTAGCTTCGTGCTTAGTTTATTTGATTCTGTGTGAAATGTTTTATGTCATGAGAACGGTGAGTTCTAATCTATGTGATTATATGACTATGTGAATTTTGTGTTTTCTTGAGAGCTATGTGCTTTGTTCTTTATCTTTGTGATAATGTGTGAACTTTTGTGACTGTGTGTCAATTTCTTTTAGCTTACTCTGTGTTTGTCAATTTTCTGGATCTTGCATCTAACTTTGTGTTTTTTGTTTTGCAGGTGTTCGGGGAAAGGTGCGATGATGAATCCTATGTAGATAAACACAAAGGTGGATGATTTGGGCTAAGGAGGAGATTTGTTGGGCCCGTTGGGCCTTGTGGCCCAAATTGCTGGCCTACAAATTCTCAAAGTATTGGGCCAAATGTGTTTGGCCCATTGCTTTACATTTTTTGCCTTTATCAACCCCAATTGTGAACCCTAAGTGGGTGTGGCTGCAGAACTACTCTTTGTGAGTAAGGAACGGAGCACCTCCCGTCGCCACCAACTCCGGCGTAGTTCCGACCGAGGACGACCGCGTATACCCAACAGAGGTTTTGGAAGAGAATGATTGGCAATGGTAAGAGGGAAGACTGACATCAATTAGATGAAAATTGAGATTAGGGAATGGGAACTATAAACATAAGCGGCTAGGGTTTCTTAAATTTTTTGTATGGTTGTAGCCAAGGGAGATGGCCCTAAGATTATGAAAGGGAGAGAGATTTGACGTTGTTGAGGCTCTGCAGATGCTGCCTTAGAATGCGACAACATAAGAGTAATGGGTTGGGCTGGGTGTCAAAATCAGTTGGGCGATTATTCTTCTTTCTAATATTTACTTTTAATTATGGGCTGCCCTTGCTATTAAATTATTGGGTGTAAGTGACAATGAGAAAGATAGTTTGAGATTAGGCTTTACTAAATTATTATAGTTCTATTTATTTAAAAAATATAGCAATTGCATGATGTTAGCCTTTGCAAGATTTCTGCTTATTAACGATGCTTATTAACAATTTAATTATTTTCTATCAAATTAGACTTGTTTATTTTTTTCTATTTAAAATTATTTTTAAGGGTTTATATATGACTAATATGAGATTAGGTACAATAACTAATAAATAATAGAAAATGGAATAATCACAGCCCTTAGTCAGATTAGAAAGCATACCTGAAGTGTCGATTCACCACCACCCTTGCTCCTCCTTTGGAAACCGATTCTACCCTTTGGCAGGATATTCACCCTTCGCTCTTCCTTTGGAAGGAGCCGATTCACCCTTAGTTTTCACCATCCAACTTTGAGTACAAAAGAAAAAGATTACTTTTTTTATGAGACGACTCCCATCGATCTGTAGATTAATCAACATAAAAATTAGCAAAATTATTTTATATATATATATATATATATATATGAGGATTTAATATAGTCCCTCTATCTGGTTCTAAGGTATCAATTTGCTTTTTTGCACGTGGATAGTTCTAAGGCCATCTCCAACCCATTACCCTTTTACCCAAATTTTTGGGTAAAAGGGTTTTGTGACCCTCCAATGGTTACCCCTTTTACCCAAAAAATTTGGGTAAAAGGGTTTTGTGACCTAAATTTGGGTAAATTTGGGTGTTACCCAAATTTGTTACCCAAATATTTTTTTTCTTTTACAATTATTTTTAATGTTCAATTTAAATATAATTATATTTATATATATATTTAACCACTCTTAATAATTATTTTTAATTATTAAATATATATTTATGTTTTTATATTTTATATAATTAATATATAATAAATTATGTGTCATTAAAATAATTTAAAAAATTACTTCTTGCACAATTAAAATTACATATTACATTAAAAAAATTACATTGAACATTAAAAAAGATAGACATATAAATACATTAAACACTAGACATATAAATAAATATCCTAAAACTTAAACACTACGACTATTTTTCTGAAAATCCCACCTTCGATGAAACAATATTTCGTCGGAGATTTCGAATGTCTCGAAGTTTGTTCATTCGTATTGTTAATGCAGTCCAAGATCATGATTGCTATTTTATCCAACGAATGGATGCCATAAAGAGACGTGGGTTATCAACACTTCAAAAGGTAACAACTGCTTTTCGTATTTTGGCCTATGCAGTGCCAACTGATGCAACTGATGAATATATCAAAATCGGAGAATCAACAGCTATTGAGTGTGTGAAAAGATTCTGTCGTGCAATTGTGGAGATCTTTGGAGAGCGTTACTTAAGATCTCCTACTGAAGAAGACGTTGCTAGACTCTTGTATATTGGTGAGCAGCGTGGTTTTCCAGGTATGTTAGGTAGCCTTGATTGTATGTATTGGAAATGGAAAAATTGTCCGACCGGATGGGCGGGACAATATGCAGGTCGCAGTGGACACCCAACTATTATTCTTGAAGTTGTTGCTGACTATGATCTTTGGATATGGCATGCTTATTTTGGTATGCCAGGATCCAACAATGATATCAACGTACTAGATTCCTCTTCTATTTTCTCTAATCTTGCTAAAGGTGTTGCTCCTCCCGCGCGTTATGTCATTAAAGAAAAAAAATATGATATGGGGTACTATTTAGCTGATAGTATATACCCCAAATGGGCAACTATTGTGCAAACCATTCATGAACCACGTGGCCGTAAAAAAAACTTTTTGCACAAAGACAAGAAGCATGTAGAAAAGATGTGGAACGCGCATTTGGGGTTCTTCAAAGTCGATTTGCTATCGTCACAAATTCAGCACAATTCTGGAGCAAAGAAGTTTTAGGAAATATAATGACAACATGCATAATTATGCACAATATGATAATTGAAGATGAACGTGATCTTGATGCACCTATTATTGACCACGTAGAATCACCGGCTATAAATATTGAAATGGGGGATGATGACGATTCTCAATTTCAGGAATTTCTAGCTCGATTTAGAAAAATAAAAAATTGAGATGCTCACTATGAACTTCGAGATGCATTAATTGAACATATTTGGGAACTGTATTCATCTGAGGATTAAAATTTATGCATTTCATTTGTATGTGTTGTATTATGCAATTATCAATAAAATGTGTTGTTTATATATTTCTTTAATTTCATTTTGATATTTATTTTGATGTAATTTGTAAAATTTATACAACATTAAAATTTAGAAATTAAAATTAAAATTAAAATATAAATTAATTAATACAAAATAGAAATATATTATTTAATTAATAATTTAAAATTAGAGGGATAAATAATCAATTTAGAATATTATAATTATTTAAATTTAATAAAATAATATTTTTAATAAGATTCTATAGAATATTCCCTTTTGCACAAAATTTTGAGTAAAAACCATTGGAGGAGATATGACCCAAATCACCAAAAATTTGGGTATTTGGTGATTTGGGTCATGTTGCCCATTGGGGTTGCCCTAAGGTTTTTATTTGTTTTTTGCACATGCATTAAAGAGCATTATTATTATAGGTAAAATGGGTAGTTGTATTAGAGGGAAATGGTGGGTCATATTGTGTACTTTTTAACTAAATAGAGGAAATTGATACATTTGAAACGGAAGCCAGAAATAGTGAAATGGATACCTTAGAAGCAGACGGAAGGAGTATTGTCTATTAGGAGGGATTAAAGTGGGACCGATCATACAATAGTTGGAGGATTTCTCCCGTTTTTACGAATTTCACGATTTGAAGGATTTCTCAATTTTTGCAGATTTTGCGAATTTGAAGAATTTTCCAAAATATGACAAGATCATAATAGTTATTTTCCATATGCATTTCAAGTTAATTAAAACATTTTATAAATGAAAAATTAAATAATTTCATTCATAATTTCAGTAATTTAAAGGTATGATTTTGAACTAATCATTAGAGTAAGTATAACCTTTTTCAGTAATTTAAAGGTATGATTTTGAACTAATCATTAGAATAAGTATAACCTTTTTATTGTTACATATGATTGGATACGTTTAAATGCTCCATTGTAATTATTGACTATCTCCATACTAAAGGAATATAATATTTTATTTTGCAAGAAGGTAAGAGAAATAATATTTTAATATAAAGTAAGTAATATATGGATTCATGAAGAGATAAATAATAGGGATATGCATGGTGCGGTTTTGCGGTTATTTCGACAAAATTTAAATTGCATTGTTATATAAGGTTCGGTTTGACAATTAGATTTAAATTGTGGTTTATCGAGTAAAATTTATAATGCCGTTTTAGGCGGTTTTTTGCGATTTTGCGGTTTGATGGTTAAAAATTAACATATTACATAACAATACAATGCATATGAATGTATAAAAAAATAAATACGTGTACATGATTAATTTAAAGTGTTCTTCACCCTTAGAAATAAAATATTATAAAAATGATCAAACTAGATAATGAAATATTACAAATATGAAATTATAATTTGAACTCCATAACCAACTCCAATAATATAATCTTTGTGACATAAAACAAACTTTTATCAAAATTATCTCAATCCAAATTAGTGTATATCTTTTTACCTCTTCAATAATACATAATTATAGATGTATACATAATATATATGATTAAATATATTTATAATTTAAATAATAGAGTGCGCTGCGGTGTGGTGTATTTTAGATGAAAATTGAAATTGCACCATTCAAGCGGTGCGATTTTCTCTAATAAAATTAACCGTGGTTTAGGTGAAAAAACACTAAGTGCGATGCAATGCGGTGCGGCTCGATATTTTTTGCGGTTTTAAAAAATTGTTGCCCACCCCTAATAAAAAATTAATTTATGTGGATCTCTTTTAAAAAAAAATAAAAAAATACACACATTGTATTGTGATGGACGACAAACGTGGTTCAATAGGGTGGGATTAGAATTATTCATATGCACCTAATTATGACTCTTAAATCTTTTAATTATGTATTCTCTCCGTCAGCTAAATAGGTCTACATTTTGCCATTTTGGACGTCCGTACTAAAGGTCTACATTTTCCTTTTTAAATACATGGAACCCACACACATCAATAATACAATAAATACATAGGACTCATACACTCCACTAATACAACTAACAACTACACATTAAATAATAATACTTCGTAAAAAGCAAATATCCACCTTTTGGGCGGACGGAGGAAGTATGGTTTAAAGTAAGTCATTTTGGTTTGAAATATTAGATATTAATTTTATTCGCAATGAAAATTAAGAGATGCATTAAAATATGATTTTAGTACATTGTAGTATAACTTATTATTAATATACTTTAACCATAAATAAGTATACCATCTCACAAGAGAGTCTATATTCTTTTAATATTTTATATATCTTTCAACATTTATATATTTTTTTCGTATTAATTTGGAAACTGATGTGTTATATGTTTATCTGTTTAAATTTTATTTCTGCATTCCTTATTTTGAGTTAGAATTCAACTTTACGTTACATTTCCAAAGCCACAGACTATGGGTTAGCGTAGTAGAGAGTAAGAGAGTGACTAGTTTGAAGAACCTAATGGGTTTGGAGCTGTACACAAGTGTTGTTAGAAAGAGTGGGTGGTGGGGGAATATTGTTAGGTTTCTTACAGACTATGAGTTACCGTAGTAGAGAGTAAGAGAGTGACTAGTTTGAAAAACCTAATGGGTTTGGGGTTGGACACAAGTGTCGTTAAAAAAAGTGGATGGTGGGCAATGGCGGATCCAGAAAAAAAAATTTGAGGGTACGACATGAAATTATAAAAATATTAGTTCCTTTGTCCTCATAAATAATGCGCATATTTTTTATGTTTAAATATGTGTAAAGTCATTAAGATGCATGAAAAAAAATGAGTATTTTAAATAATTTAATAAAAATATGTATAAAGTTATTGAGATGCATGCGGAAAGTGAATACTATTGAGATGTATTATTATCATTATCATTTTTAGAAATATACATAAGTATTGACGTATTGAAAGTAAAATGTGAAATACTTGAAGGAACAGATTGAGTATTTGATATTTAAAATCGTATAATAAATAAATCAACACTAAAAAATTATATTTATTGTTGATACTGTCGAATTTTTATTTGTAAACAATAATTTAAAATATTATTTTAATGAATTTATAGTATAAATTTATAAAAATAGTAATGAATTTAGTATGAAGTTGTAATGAAATTAATAATTTGGGGGTACAATATGTAAATATTTATATATACACATGTATACAATTTTTTTCCCAAGTATTTTTGGGGGGTTTTGAGGGTACAATTGTACCTCTTGTACCCTCTAGATACGCCACTAATGGTGGGGAAACATTGTTAGGTTTCTTACAGGTTTTAGGGGGGAATGGTTTAAGTGTGTATACGGATTAATTTTAAAAGTTAATCTCTTGTAAATCGGATTTATATTATAAACTATTGTAAATCCCATGATTCCCCTTAATTTAAACTCTCTAGAAATACATATTATAGGATAGGAAAGCCCCCAGAGCATAGCTCAAGTGGTAGAGAGGAGGGTGGAATGGTCTTCCAACTGAGCTTGGTTAACAGTGAGCCTTCCCTATAAGTCACTTGAGACATATCCTGTGATTTACCTCCTCCACAAATCCTTAGGGCAGGGGCGGTGGAGGCAATGGTGGAGTACACCATTTTTTTTATATACAGGATATGAAGGGGGACCACATATTTACGTCATAGACCCGATTTACATAATTATTTGTGTATTTTTAAATATTTGAATTTTAAATGTAGAATCTGATTTTAAAGGGAAGGTAGCCTTTATTATTACTGATTAAGATATACTCTCTCCATCACGCCCAAATAGCACAATTTTATTATATTGAGCGTCTCATTCAAATTGCATTATTTTCTTCTTTTAATAAAAAGGGTTCACCAATGGCTCCACTACCCGTCATATCTCTCTAATACATCTACCCACTTTACTTAAAATAATAATACTCCTTAATTTATGTGCAAAAAGTAAATGACACACTTTGACCGAGACGGAGGGAGTATGAACTGGAGTATAAATTTTTTGAATCAAACATTACCCTAAGTGCTTAGTAGTAAGTACTATTAATTATTATATTTTCAACCGATAATTAGGATAATTTTATAAAGTTCTCTCAGTTTAACTTTTATTTTGGGTCAGGTGCTATATTTTTTTGAAAGCCAAAAAGTTTTAGTTTATTTATTAAAATGGGTATAAGTAATATCTATGACTATGAATTTTACACTTCATCGTTTCATCAATATATATACACAAATCTCCTAGATATATAACTCTTTTAGTGAATAAAGTGATTAAATAGTATATACTGTAAATGAATTAAATAGTATATAAATGAATAGTCTGAAAGTCAATGACTTAAAAATGCTTATGGCTTAACAAATACATCTATGTATACGATTCCAGTTGGGCTAGCCCAACTGATTACTTAAGTGAGAGACACATGTTCGATTCCCATTTAATAACTATACTAACATAGATCATTATATTAATTATGTATTGCATTTTAATGTAAAGTATTATACTAATTATGTATTGCATTTTAATGTAAAGTGGGTAGTTGGAGTAATTGTATTAGTGGAGTGTTGTGGGCCCGATATTTAATAATTTTGTGTGGGTTATGATTATTGCATTTTAATGTAAAGTGGGTAGTTGGGATAGTTGTATTAGTAGAGTGTTGTGGGCCCGATATTTAATAATTTTGTGTGGGTTATTTTAATGTAAAGTGGGTAGTTGGGGTAGTTGTATTAGTGGAGTGTTGTGGGCCCGATATTTAATAATTTTGTGTGGGTTATTTTAATGTAAAGTGGGTAGTTGGGGTAGTTATATTAGTGGAGTGTTGTGGGTCCAATAGAGATATTTAATAATTTTGTGTGAGTCTCATTATCCAAAAATATAATTTTAATGTAAAGTGGGTAAGATATTTAATAATTTTGTGTGGGTCTCATTATCCAAAAATAGAAT
Source organism: Pogostemon cablin (assembly GCA_023678885.1). Taxonomy (NCBI): domain Eukaryota; kingdom Viridiplantae; phylum Streptophyta; class Magnoliopsida; order Lamiales; family Lamiaceae; genus Pogostemon; species Pogostemon cablin. Next base: position 9,954,529 of record CM042965.1, read on the forward strand.
TTTAATGTAAAGTGGGTAGTTAGAGTAGTTGTATTAGTGAAGTGTTGTGGGCCCAATAGAGATATTTAATAATTTTGTGTGGGTCGCATTATCCAAAAATAGAAATGTAACATTAATTTGTGTGGGTCTCATTTTCCAAAAATAGAAATTTAATGTAAAGTGGGTAGTTGGGGTAGTGGGCCCAATAGAGATATTTAATAATTTTGTGTGGGTCTCATTATCCAAAAATAGAATTTTAATGTAAAGTGGGTGAGATATTTAATAATTTTGTGTGGGTCTCATTATCCAAAAATAGAATTTTAATGTAAAGTGGGTAGTTGGGGTAGTTGTATTAGTTAAGTGTTGTGGGCCCAATAGAGATATTTAATAATTTTGTGTGGGTCGCATTATCCAAAAATAGAAATGTAACATTAATTTGTGTGGGTCTCATTATCCAAAAATAGAATTTTAATGTAAAGTGGGTAGTTGGGGTAGTTGTATTAGTGGAGTGTTGTGGGCCCAATAGAGATATTTAATAATTTTTTGTGAGTCTCATTATCCAAAAATAGAAATGTAACATTAATTGTGGGACACCCTTTATAGTAAGTGTATGTTTATTGTTTGCACGGGGTGGAGTGTTGTGGGCCAAATAGAGATATTTAATAATTTTGTGTGGGTCTCATTATCCAAAAATAGATATGTAACATTAATTGTGGGACGCCCTTTATAGTAAGTGTACGTTTACTGTTTGCACGGAGATTAAGAAGTATTGTATTTTAAATATATACTGTAGTCGCTTACACATTATACAAGCGAGATCATTATACTAATTATGACTATAATTAATACTCCCCCGTCTCGCAATTCAAAAACTTGAAAATTTATTATTGAAGAATATATTTTGAAACTTCATATTATTGTAAGTTTGAATTTTGATTCCTTTAATTATTCTTGTCGGTATCACTGATTGATAGTTAATAGGATTCTTTATTTCTGCATAATAATTATTGTTTCCTGTTACAGTGTTAGGGGATTGACCTATAATACCTAAGAGTGTTAGACAATCAATTTGGAATATTAATTACTTGGTAAAACATCATTATTAGGTAATTAATAAGGAGACAAAAGGGTTAACAATCGCGTACCTAGAAAGGGAAGTCTAGTGCTCTAGTCTTAATTGGAATTTAGCATGAAGTACCTATAGATGGAGAGAGAGTTAATTTCTTATTGATCCTAGGATTTTCAGCTTATTATAAGTGTTAGATCCTACCCGATCAAAGTGATTTAACTAGGCTTAGTGATCCTCTTATAAACGTCTGCAGGTAATTAGTTTGAGTCTAGATAAATTAGTCACATAGTTAAGCTGTATTGTCCTTAGCATTATCAGTCTCTTATCTTGGAATACTTGATTGTTTTCTCGACAACTTATCTTATCTTATTTTATTATTTAATTATTAATTTTCATAAATTGAGTTTGTCATAAATAGAAATAGTCATATTAGATTTATTTGTCACTCTGGCACTATCCCGTGGGTTCGATAATTTAGCTTGGTCACACGCGCACTACAATTGATCTCTTACACTTGAGGGTGAGATTCATATTTTTCAAAAGAAAATAGCGATCAAACTCCGTCAAGTTTTTATGAAAGCTTTTCAATATTCTCTTCTTCTGACGAAGAAAAACTCTCCGAATTTGAGCTGGGATCGGTGTAGCTGGCTGCTTCCTTCTCCTTCTGTTCTCTCTAACACGTGCTTCAATATCTAGATTTAATGGCTCGATTGCTTGTCCACTCGACCTAGTGAGCATACACCTGTTCTCACTCAATAAATCAGAATTGTTTAGATCACAAATAAAATAAAATATAGTATATAAAGTTTAACGTCCTACAAGAAAATAAATCACTATAAAATTAAATTTAAATCTATAAACTATCCCCGACAGGTGGCGCCAAGAGCTTGATCGCTATTTCTTTTACCCTCAAGTATAAGGGATCGGTTGTAGTGCAAGTGACCAAATAAAATATCGTTCCCACGAGATAGTTATAAATTTAATAAGTAATTCTATTTGATAATTTCAATGTAAGACAAATCTGGGGGTTTTTAAAAGGATGATTAATTAACTAACAAAAATAACAAAAATTAAATAATTAAACTAATAATGAAATAACGCGAGAGAAAACGATTTAAGAATTCAAAGATGGATAATTGGTAATGCTAGGGCTAACAGCTTGATTATGTGACTAATTTATCTAGACCCAAATTAATTACTTGCAAACGTTTATAAGAAGATCACTAAACCTAATTAAATCACCTTGATCGGGTAAGATCTAACACTTATAATGAGCTGAAAATCCTTGGATCAATAAGAAATTAACTCCCTCTCCCTCTATAGGTACTTCATGCTAAATTCTATTTAAGGTCAGAGCACTAGACTTCCCTTTCTAGGTACGCGAGTGTTAACCCTTTTTATCCTTACCAATTACTTAATAATGATGTTTTACCAAGTAATTAATATTCCAAATTGATTGTCTAACATTCTTAGGCTTTAATGGTCAATACACCTAAGACTGCAGTATAATAAATCCAAGTGTAGGGCAATCAAATCACATAATCAAAATTGTCTAAATCCATAACATAACCAAAAAGATACGTAGCCCATGGTGTTACAAGCAACAACCATGTATACGGTAGAAGACTTACCCATGAGTCTAAAAACTAAAAAGAATAAAGTAAAGAAAGAAAAACTTATTTGTTTGGTTCTCCTTCTTCAACTACGTCTCTCCAGAATTCCCGTCTCCGATCAAGTAGACGAATACTCTCTTGAATATGAATTCCAAGGTACTCCTTTCTTTTTTTTTATTTGAATTTCACTTTAATTCGAATTAGGAATTCAGGATTCATCATTCGAAGGGAAGTAGACTACTCAAGAATTGCACATTTCATTTATGTTGAATAACACGAATTAATAAAATCGAAATAATATAATATTAATAAAAGGCGGAATCGATGAAATCTTGCTTAGGGAACTTGAGTAAAGAGTAGATCTTTTTGTTTTGGGGTTTTCTATAATTTGAAAGCGAGAACTCCTTTCTTTAATTGGTATACCTACTTGAGCCGGATGAAAGGAAACCTTCACGTCCGATTTTGAAGGTCTCCAGATGGTGGATAGCGGATGATGGGTAGAATATGAAAGGCGGATATTGTAGAATAGGGTAAAAACCCTAAGTGATGTGGTGGTGGTTGATTAGGCGGGTTCTCCACGATTTTGTATGGTGATCAGAATGAAGTATATATAGGTGTGATAATGGAATAAAATAAGGAGTAAAACAATGTGGGATCTTGAAAAATCAGGAAAAATATAATTTTGGAAGATATGGAGAGATATTAAATTAGAAAACAACTTGGCCACTAAGAAAATAGGAAAAAAGGGTAATTTTCGGAATTTTTGCCGGCAGCTGCGCGACCTCACGGTTTTAAATATAACTTCTTCATCCGGACTCCGATTGAAGTGATTCTTGCGCTCACGTGACTCTCTCTTCCGTAGCTTTCTAATTATGTATCACATGACCAGTTTGAACTTCCATGAAAATACAAAAAAATCACGGAATGCAGTCATCTGTTTCCTTAAAATCTTGCACAAATTCACCATTCATTTCAATTCAGTATTTTTATCATTTTTCCTATCAAAATATAATAAAATAACTCTCAAGCACCTTTTATTCAATAATCATTCAAAGTATTAAGATCTGTGCAAATAATAGTGATGAGAATGAAAATTCATGTACTTTTGGTTCCGATTTGATATCTTTTTGAGTGTTTAATTGTTATTATTTGCACAGATCTTAATACTTTGAATGATTATTGATTAAAAGGTTCTTGAGAGGTATTTTGTTGTGTTTTGATAGGAAAAATGATAAAAATGCTGAATTGGAATGAAGGGTGAATTTGTGCAAGATCTCAAGGAAACTGAGGACTGCATTCCGTGATATTTCTGTATTTTTTTAGAGGTTAAAACTGGTCATGTGATACATTATTAGAAAGCTACTGAAGAGAGAGTCGCGTGAGTGCAAGAATCGCTTCAATCGGAGTCCGGATGAAGAAGTTATGTTCAAAACCGTAAGGTCGCGCAGCTGCCGGCGAAAACTCCGAAAATATACGAAAATTACCCTTTTTTCCTATTTTCTTAATGGCCAAGTTGTTTCCTAATTTAATATCTCTCCATATCTTCCAAAATTATATTTTTCCTGATTTTTCAAGATCCCACATCGTTTTACTCCTTATTTTATTCCACTCTCACACCTATATATACTCATTTTCATCACCACACAAAATCGTGGAGAACCCGCTTAATCTACCACCACCACATCACCTAGGGTTTTTACCCTATTCCACCATATCCGCCTTTCATATTCTACCCATCATCCGCTATCCACCATCTGGAGAGGATTCAAGAGAGTATTCGTCTACTTGATCGGAGACGAGAATTCTGGAGAGACAGAGTTGAAGAAGGAGAACCAAACAAATAAAATTTTCATTCTTTACTTTATTCTTTCTAGTTTTCTTAGACTCATGGGTAAGTCTTCCATATACATGGTTGTTGCTTGTAACACCATGGGCTAAGTATCTTTTTGGTTATGTTATGGATTTAGACAATTTTGACTATGTGATTTGATTGCCCTACACTTGGATTTATTATACTGCAGATTGTTTATTTCCTTATTGAAGACGATATTTTGAAACTTCATATTATTGTGTTTTTGAGTTTTGATTCCTTTAATTATTCATGACGGTATCACTGATTAATAGTTAATAGGATTCTTTATTTCTGCATAATAATTGTTATTTCCTGTGATAGTCTTAGGGGATTGGCCTATAATACCTAAGAGTGTTAGACAATCAATTTGGAATATTAATTACTTGGTAAAATATCATTATTAGGTAATTAATAAGGTGACAAAAGGGTTAACAATCGCGTACCTAGAAAGGGAAGTCTAGTGCTCTAGCCTTAATTGGAATTTAGCATGAAGTACCTATAAAGGGAGAGGGAGTTAATTTCTTATTGATCCTAGGATTTTCAGCTCATTATAAGTGTTAGATCCTACCCGATCAATGTGATTTAACTAGGCTTAGTGATCCTCTTATAAATATCTACAGGTAATTAATTTGGGTTTAGAATAATCTGTCACATGTTAAACTGGATTGTCCTTAGCATTATCAGTCTCTTATCTTGGAATACTTGATTATTTTCTTGCCAGCGTATCTTATTTATTTTATTATTTATTATTTAATTTTCATAAACTTGAGTTTGTCTTAAATAGAAATAGTCATATTAGATTTATTTGTCACTCTGACACTATTCCTTGAGTTCGATAATTTAACTTGGTCACACGCGCACTACAATTGATCCCTTACACTTGAGGGTGAGATTCATATTTTTTAAAAGAAAATAGCGATCAAGTTCTTAGCGCCGTTGCCGGGGATAGCGTTAGATACTTATAAGTCTTTTGTGATTTATTTTTATTTAGGACATTAAACTTTATTACTTTTATTTTGTTTTGTTTGTTGTGTCTTGTGCTAGGTGAATTATACTCAAGGTGCGTACTTACACTTAAGGTAATAACATTCTTTTAAACATAGATTCAACTCACGTTTTCATCTAAGTTTGGGGGGTGTGATGTTCTTCCTTTGTTCCATCCGCACCTAGGTATGTTCGCTCTATGTGTGATGCTTGGAGGTCGATTATTTTTAGAATTTTTGAAATTTATTTCGATCTTTCGAATTTTTTTTGCGACTTTCTAGGTGTCTTGTGCGTCTTCATTTATTTTTGTGTGTCCTTTGATGCTCAATCGTCGATCTTTGTCTTTTTTGTTTTTTATCCTTGATTTTCATATGTCTTTAATATTTTTATCTCTTATGAATCCTGTGATGATGAATTTTGTGTTGAGCTTTATTTATTGAGAAGATATTAAAGGTGATGAAGTGAACTTGCAAGATGTGAAGGAGATTGAAATCAGGTTACTTCGTTCCTTATTCTAAATTTTTCTGTGAGTTTTGAATTCTTATGAGTGAGGAGCATGAGCTTTTATTCTATGACCTGAATTTCATGGGGATCTTTGAGTTGTTATTTTTCATATGCTAAGATGTTGATTATGATTAATAAGGGGAACATGCTTTAATTCATAAGTACTTGAAGTTCTTGATGTGCTTGTTATGATATATGCGTAGCCTTGAAGAGTGCTCGTTCATTCTATGAAAAGCCAAGTGAGATTTGAGCCTTTAAATCATGTTATATTGATGCATGATATTTTATTCTTGAGCGTATCGTTCTTGTGCGTGTATTCTAGAACTTGCCTTGAATCTTCTTGAATATTCGAGAATAGTCTAGTGAATTATGAAAATGATATTAGGCCATCTTTGATTTTTAGCCTATCTTTTCCATACAATTTACCTGTATTCATTAAATCATTAGTCAGCTTGTTGAGCCTTGAATATCCATTCTTTGAATAACCCATTTGAGCTTAATCAGTATTTGATTTTTCTTTGTTTTACTTGGATCAATTAAGTAATTGTTGAGGAGATGAGAAGGAGAATGTGAATAAGTTAGAATTGAAAAGGATGATGAAGAAATGATCAAAAGATAAAATTCATGAAGTAGTGCTTAAAATCTAGTACTCCTTGAAACAGACACCCTGGGGTAGTTCTTAATTCTAGTACCCTGTGGAGGATCAATTGGGGTAGTGCCTAAAACGGGTACCCCATTCAAAAAGGGTGAGGAAAGGAAAATGATGGAGTTGAAAAGTATAAGAGTTAAAATAAGTGAAAAGTTTGTGCTTGAAGAAATAATTAAATAATTTGGAGTGAAGAAGAGTTGAGCTTGAAAAGAAAGTGATGAGGAAGAATGAAGATCATGATGGACAGCCGCTTGATTGATTCGAGTTTGAGTCATTTATCCATAAATTTCTTACCTTTTCCAAAGAGCCTATGTTACAACCGGAATAAAAGTCCTTTTTGATTCATGATTTGCTAGCTACAAGTAAAAGGAAAATTGAGACAATAGGCAAACTTATAGTTATGCATGCACTTGAATTGAATTTGAGAGCACTTATATATATAACCCAAACGGTGTACACTTTATACATCATGACCGTGAGAGTTACATTATATATATCTTGTGAGCATAGGTGGATAGAGCACTTGAATTGGTGAAGTAATTATCTTAACTTGTATGTTTCGAATAAATTAATGCTTTTGAATTTGAAGTTATGTGAACCAAGTTGAGATTGATTACATCTTTTGAAGACTTAGTTTGATCGTTACCTTAGAACATGACTTTCCATCTCATTATTTCTCTTGGTTTGTCGTTTCGTTGTTCGGGGACGAACAACAACTTAAGTTTGGGGGTTCAAGAACTTGATCGTTATTTTCTTTTAGAAAATATGAATCTCACCCTCAAGTGTAAGGGATCAATTGTAGTGCGCGTGTGACCAAGTTAAATTATCGAACCCAAGGGATAGTGTCAGAGTGACAAATAAATCTAATATGACTATTTCAATTTAAGACAAACTCAAGTTTATGAAAATTAAATAATAAATAATAAAATAAATAATATACGTTGGCAAGAAAACAATCAAGTATTCCAAGATAAGAGACTGATAATGCTAAGGACAATCCAGTTTAACATGTGACAGATTATTCTAAACCCAAATTAATTATCTGTAGATATTTATAAGAGGATCACTAAGCCTAGTTAAATCACATTGATCGGGTAGGATCTAACACTTATAATGAGCTGAAAATCCTAGGATCAATAAGAAATTTACTCCCTCTCCTCCTATAGGGACTTCATGCTAAATTCCAATTAAGGCTAGAGTACTGGACTTCCCTTTCTAGGTACGCGATTGTTAACCCTTTTATCTCCTTATTAATTACATAATAATGATATTTTACCAAGTAATTAATATTCCAAATTGATTGTCTAATACTCTTAGGTATTATAGGCCAATCCCCTAAGACTGTCACAGGAAACAATAATTATTATGCAGAAATAAATAATCTATTAACTATTAATCAGTGATACCGTCATGAATAATTAAAGGAATCAAAACTAAAAAACACAATAATATGAAGTTTCAAAATATCCTCTTCAATAAGGAAATAAACAATCTGCAGTATAATAAATCCAAGTGTAGGGCAATCAAATCACATTGTCAAAATTGTCTAAATCCATAACATAACCAAAAAGATACTTAGTCCATGGTGTTACAAGCAACAACCATGTATATGGAAGAAGACTTACCCATGAGTCTAAGAAAACTAGAAAGAATAAAGTAAAGAAAGAAAAATTTATTGTTTGGTTCTCCTTCTTCAACTCCGTCTCTCCAGAATTTCCGTCTCCGATCAAGTAGACGAATACTCTCTTGAATCCTCTCCAGATGGTGGATAGCGGATGATGGGTATAATTTGAAAGGCGGATATGGTGGAATAGGGTAGAAACCCTAGGTGATGTGGTGGTGGTAGATTAGGCGGGTTCTCCACGATTTTGTGTGGTGATGAGAATGAGTATATATAGGTGTGAGAGTGGAATAAAATAAGGAGTAAAACGATGTGGGATCTTGAAAAATCAGGAAAAATATAATTTTGGAAGATATGGAGAGATATTAAATTAGAAAACAACTTGGCTACTAAGAAAATAGGAAAAAAGGGTAATTTTCATATATTTTCGGAGTTTTCACCGGCAGCTGCGCGACCTCACGGTTTTGAACATAACTTCTTCATCCGAACTCCGATTGAAGCGATTATTACGCTCACGCGACCCTCTCTTCAGTAGCTTTCTAACCATGTATCATATGACCAGTTTTAACTTCTACAGAAATACAGAAAAATCACGGAATGCAGTCCTCTGTTTCCTTGAGATCTTGCACAAATTCACCCTTCATTCCAATTCAGCATTTTTATCATTTTTCCTATCAAAACACAACAAAATACCTCTCAAGAACCTTTTAATCAATAATCATTCAAAGTATTAAGATTTGTTCAAATAATAACAATTAAACACTCAAAAAGATATCAAATCGGACCCAAAAGTACATGAATTTCCATTCTCATCAAATAGCAATTAAACACTCAATGAAGTATCAAATTGGACCCAAAAATACATGAATTTCCACTCTCATCAGAGTTAACCTAGCAGAGGAGATCGAGAAGATGGATGAAGATCAGGCCCCAACCACTATGCGGGACCAATATAAACTGAAGCACACCACTAATGCTGGGTTGAATGGACCTGCAATCACTGCAAAGAGTTTTGAGCTACCTTTCGAACTGATCCAGATGGTAGAAAGACAACAGTTTAGTGAAAATCCCCTGGAGAATCCTAGTGAGCATCTGCAGTTATTTGATGAATATGCTAGGACGCAGAAGCACAGGAATGTTCCGGAGGATGCTATCAGGATGCGGCTTTTCCCATTCTCACTTTCGGGGAAAGCCAAGGAGTGGTATAACAATCTTCCTCAAGGTTGTTGTACTACTTGGGAGCAACTTGCAGACAGGTTTCTGAATAAATATTTCCCTCCATCCAAGAGTTTCTTGATAAAGAAAAAGATAACACTATTCAAACAAGGAGCCTTAGAGAGTTTCTATGAGGCATGGGAGAGATTCAAGGAGCTGTTGCGGAGCTGTCCCAAACACGGATTTTCAAAGGATACTTACTTAGGCTTCTTCTATCAAGGCCTAAGAAGAGACTCAAGAGTGTTGGTGGATGCGACAGTGGGTGGATCTATTTTCAAGCAGTCCGCAGATGCAGCGGAAGAAATATTCGAGGAGATGGCTGCAAACACTTATGATTGGCCAGCAGAAAGAGCAGATGGAGATGTCTCTTTTGACAAAGTGGCTAAGGTAGAAATTCAAGCTGGAAACCACGAAGTGTCAGCTATCCATGATCGAATTGATGAACTACATAAAAAGTTGGACCACCTCACCAAAGGGAATAGAGAGAAAATAAAAAAGGCTGGAGATGAAGAAGAATTTGAGGAGGCTTATTTTGCTATGTTCCAAAAAGGAGATGATAGAAATAGACAGAATTTCAAACCAAACAATCAATTTGGTGGGAGGAATGACCAAGGGAATAACCGTCAGTATCAGCAAGGTTGGAACCAAGGGAATTCAAACTTCAACAATCAGAGAAGGAGTGAAAATCTGTCTTATTCTAACCCTAACAATGCAGTTGCACCACCTCCGGGATTTGAGCCAGCTCAGAAACCTGCTGAAGGAAGACCATCCATGGATGATAAGCTTAATATGATGCTCAAGTTGATGGTCACAAATAAAGAACAAGCGGAAGCAAGGCATAAGGAGGCTGAAGCAAGGTATAATGAGGTAGAAAGAAGACAAAAGGAAACAGAGCTTGCCATCAGTCAGTTGAATGCTGCAGTGGGTAAGTTGCAACAACAAGGTAAATTTCCTGCTCAAACTGAGTTGAATCCGAGAGAGTGTCATGCTATTATTTTGAGAAGTGGCACCCAATATGAAGAACCGAAGATGCCGGAAAAATAGTATGTGCATGACGGGTCGGAACGTACACACGATGATGATCGTGTGCAGCCATACATCGCCGAGCCCAGCACCGTGCAAGGTCACACGCATACGAGCGACCTCGCTCATTCACAACCGTGTGATCCTATTTCCGTGCTTGTTGATTTGGTTCGTCAACAGAGTGATAATGATCATCAAGTTGCTACTGAGAAGAAGTGGGAAAGGGCTAAGAGGGAAAGGAACAAAAAGGATGAACTTGAGAGAGATAGTCTGGGCATTCCAAGGACAAAATATCCTATTCTTTTTCCTTCTAGGCAGTTGAAAAAGGGTCTTGAAAAGAAATTCCAGAAATTCGTGGAAGTATTCAAAAAGATCCATATCAACATACCTTTTGCTGAAGCAATTAAACAGATGCCTCACTACGCAAAGTTTCTCAAGGAAATTATGTCGAAGAAGCGTAGTATTGGAGATAAGGAAACTGTGAATCTAACTGAAGAGTGCAATGCCATCATCCAAAGGAAGTTGCCAGCCAAGCTAAAAGATCCGGGTAGTTTCACTATCCCTGTTCAGATTGGAAAGAATGCCACATGCAAAGCTTTGTGTTATTTGGGGGCTAGCATCAATCTGATGCCCCTAAATACATTCAAAATTCTTGGTTTGGGGGAGCTGAGGCCTACTTCGGTGACATTGCAGCTAGCTGACAGGTCTCTTACGCATTCAAGAGGAGTTATTGATGATGTACTGGTTAAGGTGGATAAATTCATCTTCCCAGTCGATTTCTTGGTGCTTGAGATGGAAGAAGATGACAATGTGCCTCTGATTTTGGGGAGACCATTCTTAGCAACTGCTAGGCCTTTGATTGATGTTGAAGACGGAAAGTTGAAGCTGAGAGTGGGAGAAGATGAGGTTCTCTTTTCTCTTGATAATGCATTGAAGTGGCCAGCTGAAAGAGCAAACTGCAAGTTGATTGATGTTGTTGAAGAGATCATTGAGGAAGAGCTACCATTGATTCTATCTAAGGATCATTTGGAAACATGCGTCAGCAATAGTCTTTCTTTCCCTACTCTTGCTATTGATTTTGCATCTGATTTTTCATGTAATATTTTTGATGATGAATTTATTGGATATTTGAATGCTTTGAATGTTTGTAGGGAAGATAAAAGAGAGGTGTCCAGAATTGAAGGAGGAAAGTGGACAACAAGGTTCTTACCACTGGAGAAGGAGGAACCTGAAGCTGAAAAGAAGAAAAAGGTGGAATTGAAGCCTTTACCGGATCATCTAGCATATGCCTTTTTGGGAGAAAATCAAACATATCCGGTAATTGTATCATCTGCCTAAACTGAACTTGAACTTGATAAACTGCTTAGAGTCCTTAGGGAGCATAAGTCTGCAATAGGATGATCTTTGGAAGATTTAAAAGGTATAAATTCGTCTATTTGCATGCATAGGTTTAGATTAGAAGATGAAAAGAAAACCTCTGTGCAATATCAGAGGCGTTTAAATCATGCGATGCAAGAAGTGGTTAGGAAAGATGTACTTAAGTGGTTGAAGTCTGATATTATTTATGCTATTAGTGATAGCCCGTATGTGAGTCCATTGTATGTGGTAGCTAAGAAAGGGGGCATGACTATAGTACAATCTGAAGATGGAGAAACTTTGGCTACTAGGGTACCTACAGGTTGGTGTGTTTGTGTTGATTATAGAAAACTAAATGAAAACACACGCAAAGACCATTTTCCCTTACCTTTTATGGATCAGATGCTTGATAGACTTGCGGGTTATGAGTTTTATTGTTTCTTAGATAGATACTCTGGTTACAATCAGATAATGATTGTGCCGGAGGATCAGGATAAGACTACCTTTTCTTGCCCGTATGGTACTTTTGCATTTAGGAAGCTTCCTTTTGGTTTGTGCAATGCTCCTGCTACTTTTCAGAGATGCATGATGTATATTTTTGAGGGTTTGATTGAGAGAATTATGGAGGTATTCATGGACGATTTTTCTGTATTTGGATCTTCTTTAGATTCTTATCTAGCTAACCTAACTGTTGTTTTGGAGAGATGCCAAGAGTCTAACCTTGTTCTGAATTGGGAGAAATGTCATTTCATGGTAAAAGAAGGTATAGTACTTGGCCATCATGTGTCTTCTAAGGGACTGCAGGTTGATCGAGCGAAGGTGGTAGCCATTGAAAAACTTCCACCACCGATTAATGAGAAAGGGGTTAGATCTTTCCTTGGTCATGCGGGGTTCTACCGCAGATTTATTAAGGATTTATCCAAATACTCTAAACCTTTATCTCATCTGTTTGAGAAAGATGTATCTTTTGACTTTGACGATACTTGTTTACATGCATTTCAGGTACTTAAAGAGGCTTTGATCACTGCTCCAATTTTGATTACTCCGAATTGGACGCAACATTTTGTGTTAATGTGTGATGCTAGTGATATGGCATTGGGGGTTGTGTTAGGACAGATTAGGGAGAAGAGATTCAGACATATCTACTATGCCAGCAAGACGTTCGATGCAGCTCAGAAGAACTATATAGTCACAGAAAAAGAGTTCCTTGCAGTGGTTTATGCCTTTGACAAGTTCCGCCCATATCTGATGGGCATGAAGACAGTGGTGTACACGGATCACTCAGCTATCCGCTATCTGATGGAGAAGAAGGATGCAAAACCAAGAATAATCAGATGGATCTTACTTCTTCAAGAGTTTGATATTGAGATCAAAGACAAGAAGGGGAGCGTGAATGTGGTAGCTGATCATCTCTCTAGACTTGAGCCGCGGGATCATTGTGATAATAAGTACGACCTCATTAAGGAAGTATTTCCTGATGTGGACATACTTCAAATTGATAGCTGCAAGTTAGTGGAGATGGTGTAGAAACCTCCAGCATCATGGTACGCTGATATAGTCAATTTTTTGGCTAGTGGAGGTGTAGTGAAGCCGTACAAGTTGAGTCAGCACCTTTATAAGAAGTTCTTTGTTGATGTCAAGAAGTACATTTGGGATGATCCAATTCTCTACAAGATGTGTCCTGACAATATCATACGCAGGTGTATTCCTGAAGAAGAGTGGGAGAGCGTATTGAGTATATGTCATGATGGACCAAATGGAGGTCACTTTGCAGCGGAGAAGACTGCAGCACGAGTTCTTCAATCAGGTTTTACTTAGCCTTCTTTATATAAGTGCTGTAAATTCTATGTAGAGAATTGTGATAGGTGCCAGCGGATGGGAGGCATATCTAAAAGGGATGAAATGTCTTTGAAGAATGTGTATGAGGTGGAGCTCTTTGATGTGTGGGGCATAGATTTTATGGGTCCATTTCCTTCATCGAATGGATTCTTATATATCTTGCTTGCTGTTGATTATGTCTCAAAGTGGGTGGAAGCAATTCCAACCAAATTGAATGATGCAAGGATTGTTATTGCTTTCTTGAGGAAGCATATATCTTCACGTTTTGGAGTGCCGAGAATTCTCATTAGTGATGGGGGAACTCATTTTCTCAATAAGCTAATGGAGAATCTTCTCAAGTCTTATGGAGTGAAATATAGAGTATCCACACCTTACCATCCGCAGACTAATGGACAAGGTGAAGTGTCCAATCGTCAAATCAAGCAGATTTTGGAGAAAACTATGAGTACTAGCCGCAAGGATTAGGCTAGTAAGCTTGATGATGCATTGTGGGCATTTAGAACTGCCTACAACGCTGTTTTGGGGATGTCACCGTTTCAATTGGTGTATGGAAATTTTGCCACTTTCCGGTGGAAATTCAGCATAAATCCTTTTGGGCGGTGAAGAAGATTAACCTTGATCTTGAAGCAACGGGTAGTAGTCGTCTTTTACAGTTGAATGAACTTGAAGAATTTAGAAAGAAGGCATATGAAAATTCCAGCATCTACAAAGAAAGGACCAAGAGATGGCATGATGCAAAGCTTCGGAGCAAAAACTTTCAAGTAGGGGATTTTGTTCTCTTATTTAACTCTCGTTTGAGACTTTTTACAGGTAAGTTGAAATCAAAGTAGATGGGTCCTTATGAGGTAAGTCAAGTCTATGAGAGTGGAATGGTTGAATTAAGAAAGAACGATGGATCTCTCTTCACGGTAAATGGGCATCGCTTGAAGCATTATCTTCATCACGGTGAAGGAGAAGTTCTGTTTGTTGATATCCTGACTTGATTTACATTGCTCTGTCGAGCTCAACGATATTAAAAAGAGAGCGCTAAGTGGGAGGCAACCCACTATTTTATTGTTTTTCTTTGTTTTATCCGTTGTGTCGTGTGCTAGGTGAATTATACTCAAGGTGTGTGCTTACACTTAAGGTAATAACATCCTTTTAAACTTAGATTCAACTGACATTTTCATCTAAGTTTGGGGGGTGTGATGTTCTTCCCTCGTTCCATCCGCACCCAGGTATGTTTACTTTGCATTGTTTAGTGTCTTGTGCTTGGAGGTCGATTTTTTTTAGAATTTTTGAATTTAATTCGAAAGTTCGAATTTTTTTTGCGACTATCCAGGTATTTTGAGTGTTTTTGTTCGTTTTTGTGTGTCTTTTGGTGCTCTGTCTCCAATATTTTTATATCTCCTATGATGATAAGTTTTGTGTTTGAGCTTTTATGATGCCTTTGATAAGATGTTGATTATGATTGATTAGGGGAACATGCTTTAATTTTTAAGTGCTTGAAGTTCTTGATATGCTTGTTATGATGTATGCGTAACCTTGAAAAGTGCTCGTTCATTCTATGAAAAAGCCAAGTGAGATTTGAGCCTATAAATCATGATACATTGATACATGATATTTTTATTCTTGAGCGTATCGTTCTTGTGCGTGTATTCTAGAACTTGAATATTCGAGAATAGTCTAGTGGATTATGGAAATGATATTAGGCCATCTTTGATTTTTAGGCCATCTTTTCCATACACTTTACCTGAATTCATTAAATCCTTAGTCAACTTATTGAGCCTTGAAAAATCCATTATTTGAATAGCCTGTTGAGCTTAATCAGTATTTGATTTTTTCTTGTATTACTTGGATCAATTGAGTAATTGTTAGAGTGGTTAGAAGAATAATGTGAATATGTTGAAGTTGAAAAGGATAATGAAGAAAGGAGAAAAAAAAGGATATAAAAATCCTAATCGGTTGTGCACATACCCTTGATGCTGAAAGAATAAAAGAAAATTAATCTCTCATTAATGTGGTTGAAGAAAGAATTGAATAATTTGGTATTGAGAAGAAATGTATTTAATGAAAGTGATGAGGAAGAATGAAAGATCAAGATGGATTGCAGCTTGATTGATCCAAGTTTTGAGTCACTTATTCATATATTTCCTACCTTGTCCAAAGAGTCTATGTTATAACCAAATAAAAGACCTTTTTGATTCATGATTTGCTAGTTACAAGTAAAAGGAGAGTTGAGACAATAGACAAGCTTATGGTTACGCATGCACTTGAATTGAAGTTGAGAGCACATATATATAACCTAAATGGTGTACACCTTATACACCATGAGCGTGAGAGTTACATTATATATATCCTGTGAGCATAGGTGGATTGAGCACTTGAATTGGTGAAGTAATTATCGTAACTTGCATATTTTGAATGATATGATGCTTTTGAACTTGAAGTTATGTGAACCAAGTTGAGATTGATTACATCTTTTAAAGACTTAGTTGATATTTTGATCCTTACCTTTGAACATGACTTTCCATCTTATTATTATCTTGGTTTGTCGTTTCTTTGTTCGAGGACGAACACCACCTTAAGTTTGGGGGGTTTGATGAGAGTGGAAATTCATGTATTTTCGGGTCCAATATGATATCTCTTTGAGTGTATAATTGCTATTATTTGCACAAATCTTTATACTTTGGATTATTATCAACAAAAAGGTGCATGATAGGTATTTTATTGTGTTTTGATAGGAAAAGGGATCAAAAGTGCAAGGTTGGAGAAAAGGTGCAATTCATGCAAAGATAATGAAAAATACACGTCCAACTTTCATGATTTTTCTGTGTTATTATGGAGATTAAAACTGATGGTGTGATATATGGTTGGAAAACCACTGAGGAGAGGGTCATTTTGGCATAAAGAACACCCCAATCGAGTTCTAAACGAGGAAGTTATGAGCAAAATGGTGATGACGCGCGAGCTATGCCGAACAGAATTGCTATGCTACTTTCCATAGCTTATTGCACATTCAAATCTTGGTGTTTTTGAAAGTTCTTTATATGGATAGAAAGCCAAGTAAGAGAGGATCGCGTGAGTGCAAGAATTACTCAATTCGGAACTAGGATGTGGAAGTTATACGCGAAACGATGAGGATGTGCAAGTCCATTCGACCTGAGGAAATGTTGATTCGACCTCAACACCTTGATTCGACCTGCCATGTAGGTTGAATTGGGCACATTAAGCTTCCAGTAAGTCGATTCGACCTGAGGAGCTTCGATTCGAATAAGAGCTCAGGTCGAATCAAGGTCGAAGCAGAATGCAAAATTGTCCAGTATGTTGATTCGACCACGACTGCTGTGATTCGACCTCTTCAGCACATCGAACCGATATCGAATTGCCCATTCGACCTGACTATTAGGTCTAATTGAGGTCGAATCAAGTGTTTATGTCTTGAAAAGGCCAGTTCGACCTGCCATTCGACCTGGGGGAGTCTAATTCGACCTGTTCTAGTGTGAAATCTACCTGGAAAACATGATGCAAGTGGGAAAGTAGTGCACACATGGGAAAAAGGGAAGATAATATAATCCACATGGGACACATGAAGCACCCAACATACCATAGATTCTTCAAAACAAAGAACACAAGGAAGAAAGCTTGAAAAGAGTTGCATAATGAGCTGCAAAGGCAATAAGCAAAGAGAAGTGGAAGCATGGACAGCAAGAACAAGAAGAAGTGGAAGCATGGAGCAACATGGGCAGCAATTAAAGAGGAATGGATCCATGTGATATTTTGTTCCTTTCAACAAGTATAAATAGGGGCAGCTACAAGAAGAGACACTATAATACTAGACACACCACAAGACTACACACCACCACAACACACCATTTCCCTTCAACAACAGCCTTCATTGGCTGCCCAAATTCCTCCACTATTCACCATATTCTTTCATCCTTCCACCGGAGAGACGATCGGAGTTGCTACTTGGATCGGAGACGGAGATCCCAACGGAGATAATGATTGAAGAGACGGAGTCCTCCAAACGGGTTCTTTATTTTTAGTTATTTATCTTTTGTTATTTTAGCACAATGGTTAGGGTTAATTACATATTTGTGATTTGTCCTAGTAACTCCATGAGCTAAGTTCTTTGTTGATAATGTTAGGGTGTTAAAACAGTTTTGATTATGTGATTTAATTACTCTAGAATTGGATTGATTATCTTGAAAATTGTTTATTTCCTTATTGAAGAATATATTTTGAAACTTCATATTATTGTAAGTTTGAATTTTGTTTCCTTTAATTATTCTTGACGGTATCACTGATAGATAGTTAATAGGATTCTCTATTTCTGCATAATAAATGTAGTTTCCTGTGACAGTCTTAGGTGTATTGACCATTAAAGGCTAAGAATGTTAGGGAATAAGATCACCTGTTACATAGTGGTGTTTCATCTCCTATTCCACTAATTAAATGATTGTCACGTGGCATGATCAATGCCCAAAATTCAATGCTTGCCCCAAGGGTTTATTAGTCATTTGTATGATATAGTTTTTTTATGTTGTGGAACAACAATGGAACACCGAAAATGTAACAGGGAAATCAACTTGGAATGTTAAACAATCAATTTGGAATATTAATTACTTGGTAAAACATCATTATTAAGTAATTGGTAAGGATAAAAAGGGTTAACACTCGCGTTCCTAGAAAGGGAAGTCTAGTGCTCTAGCCTTAGAAAATTTTGATAGAAAATTTTTTTCCGTCGATCTTCGCCTTCACGATCTCATCGGCCTACTTCATACACGATACCAACAGCTTCACTCTTGCAACATCGAGTCTTTTCCTCTCCTTTGTCGATCCGTCCTTTTCTAGGTAGGACCCGAATCTTTCAGCAGCATGTTTGAAGAATCTGCTACACCAAACATGGCAAGGCACGCCGTGCCACAGTGTCCAAACCTCTCGCTTTAGACACACATCATCTGGTTCCTAACTCCGTATCCAACTGAACCAATAAGAAATCCATTTCTCATTGATTTTAGTTCCATCTAGGTTGCTTCCCAATTCCTCTATTAGAAACATCTTCTCTCCCACGTATCTTATCATATGTGTACTACTAACTTCTTCTCTCATCTCCCCTGATATCTCCTCTCAGTGGTGTACTTCTTTCAGAAGAGCTACCTTACATTTGTTTAGCCATCTCCTTTCATCCTCCTTTGTATCGAAGGTTACCATCATCTCCTCTTGCTTCTCTTCTTTTTTCTTCTCTTCTTTCCTATTTATCTCATTGGCTACCCTGCTCACCCCCCTACTCTCTGAGACATTCAAGATTAGTTGATTTGTTTCCTCCATAGACTTGCGTCTCTCAAATTTAGGATTAAAAACCCTTAATTTGTACGATCCAATCCACACTTCATTTAGTTTACGAAGTAGGGATTCTATGTTGTTCTCCATTGTCACTTTCATCCGTACAAACCCAAATTTCTTCCCCATTTTGTCTATTTTTTTTGGGCAGTACAAATCAACCACAATACCCACCTCTTGAAATTTCTGCCAAAGCCTCTTTTCATTGCAGTCTTCTGGAAAATTATTGAAGAAGAAACTATGTATAGTCCTAATCCCCTTTAGTGGATCTCCATACCTATTTTGCGGACGATCAAGATCAGCCGTCCTGCCTCCTCTGTGCCTCCCTCTCCATTGGTTTGTCTCTCTCTCACAATTTCTCACTCTAGACATTTTCAATACACATCACAGGTAATGATCAAGGAGGAAGAATGAAGAAGAAGAAGGATGAAAAAGGTTTTGAATAAACTAACACTAAATCTCACACATTCCCATAATTCTTGCAAAAAATTTGTTTATCCTCAAAAGATTTGTTTTCATCTAATCAAGGATAATGTGATCCATGGTTTAAATTTTTAAAACCCTAGGTGATGGTTTAGGGATTGAAAGATATTATTTTTGTAGTAATATGAAGTATGATGATCATCCAATGGAAATGGTATGTTTTGGACTATTTTTTCTAAAAGAAATTGTGTGTTGTGTAATTTTTATGTTTTTTCGTTGAGAATTGATGAAAATCGTCAAAAAAAAAATCATCTCTGGATTGCTGAAAAAAGTTCTTAAATATCATCTAATAGTGGCCGAAATACTAATGTTTTTTCGGCCAGTAGTGACTGAAATTTTGTTAAAAATTTCGGCAGTGACTCAATGAAATTTATTGTAAAATTTCAGCAATAGAGGAACGAATGTTTTGTTAATTTTCGATTGCTGTTGATTGAAAGTTTTACAACTTCAAATAGAATTTTATTTTTTTACTAGCTTTGATGTTTATTCACCCTCTTATAAAACATTTTATCTTTTATCATTGTCAATAATTTAATTAAACGTATTCTTATCTCTAAGTGCTTGATAATTACAGATATCTTTGAATATAATATTATCGATAATAAACCCAGTTTCGATATGATGATCTGACTTCAAAAAAATAAAATCTACTTCTTTATCATGTCATCGGTCATAATCTACTGACTGCAATTTATAAAATGACTTGTTAAATAATTTGATTCATGGATAAAGTGCAATCAACTAATAAACCTAACACATAACAGAACTAGTATGGTTTGACATCACTTCAACGCCCGACATAAAAAACATTGTCTGAACCTACGCGGAGTCGGCCCGATGTCACTTCTACTCCTTGGCATACTAGTAGATGCACCAATCTAACAATCACTAACCCTTAGAGCCATGTCACATAAATGATAGCATGTACATTGCTCAATACATGCATGGCCTCCTCCAACTTAGCACGTATGGTTCTCACCTACCTCCCATTAGTATAGTATGGGATCTATCACAGCTCTGATTTGGCTAAGTTGATCATACGGTTGAGTAATATGATCACTTTGATACTCGGTAACCCCCGGATATGACTTGCGACTTGGATTTTCCACAGTTGGCCAAGAGTTTTTGACAAACCAAACCATATAATCATTACTCACTTGCCACAGTGGTTTGGCCCTTTGCTCGAACATCTCATTTGGTAAAATGTGAGTCTCCAAGTGCAAGAAGTGGCGAGCCATGTCAATAGTCACCCTCTTCCTCCGAGCCATGCTGTTGGTCTATTCCTTTTAGAATAAACATCTAAAATAGAAAACAAAATATTAGAACTAAAATCAAGAAATGATTTTAGAGAGAATCTAGTTTCTCCAGTAATTCTTAATACATAGCTTAATTATATTTAAAGAAAACAATCCCAAAATCCATCCACTTATATGCAGATTTTAGGAGAATAACATGTCCATTCGGTTATTAATCCAATGCATAGGTAAACTTGAACACCATTGATATATGAATTCTTGCAATAATATAAACTACAAAGTGAGAATAATCAATATCATATTATCATTAAAATTCAATAATTTCAGAAGAAAAACTAGCCAAAATATTTCTTTTCATATTATTTTAAGGATAAGTCAGGAGTTGAATTTAAGATGAGTCTTTTTTCTTATAAAAGTCTGAAGTTTCTAATTTCTCCAAGAGAAGTTTTACAGTTCAAGAGTATAGCAAAAAGATAACCAGTTCAGGCATTTATGGTCTATACACAATATGGATAAGACACAAGGAAAATACAGGATGCAAGTGCATAACCTTGAAAGTATTCAAATTTGTAAGAGGGATGGCCAGAAAAGCAATAGGATTAAAGGCATTAGCAATGCCGAGGGTGAAGCATCTCCATATCAACAATAGCCTATTAAATGACGAGGAAAACAAAAAAAATAAGAAAATCGATATGGGTTTCAAGATATGTATTAGAAGACTAATATTTATGTTTAATGAAATCAATATCTAGTAACCAATATAACATTACAGTTATCTTTTATAAAAACAAACATGTATAAGTGGATAGATTTCGGGATGGTCCTATGCTTTGATTCTTGGTCCTATTCCTAGCTATAACTATGTAAATCTACAATATTTCTCCATAAAAACTCAACTACTGTACTGTAGCTTTTATCATAAGTGAAAAAATTAATTGCTGGTAAAAAAAATTAGGCTATCTCTAACCGCGAAATTTTGGCAACACCCTGCTGAATTTATGAACTAAAATTTCGCCCACATACCAGCGACTTATTTTCAAATTTTCGGCTACATCTAGTCGAAATGTAACAACATTTTCGACAGACCAGTTCTGAAATTCCAATTCTCAAATTTTCAACACCCAAACAACATACAACCTTAATTCATGTTGCTACCATGTATAAAACTCAAATTACATCTATAATTTTACTAACCCACAAATAATTTGACAATTAACTACATAATTTCACGGACCCAAAAACTCTATAATACAAGGCATGAAAAAGAGGAAGAATGTAGAGTAAATACATACTTTTGATCAATTGTTTGGCTTGTTCCATGTTTTGGGTGTGGGGCTTTTGACAATTCCGGCCCTCCGGGGAAGCTGATAGGGCGGTGTTTTTCCTACTTTGCCTCTCGTCGATACAGGTTGAAGCCGAATATTGAAATTGAATCTCCAACTCCTTTAGATAAGGCTTGGAATGCTCCACAGTAGTGAGACGAGGATGATAATATTTCATATGGTTAACAGATTTGAGTTCTCCTCTCTTTCTTTGCCTCTCTTTCTTCTCTCCTTTCTTTTCCTTTCTTTTTTTTTCAGTGCGACTGGTGTGTGTGTGTGAATGCGTGCACAAGATTGCATTATGCGATTTACCTCCTCCACCAATCCCAGAACAGGAGCGGTGGGGGCCTCTAATGATGGGGTACACTATTAATAGTATTTTAATGTGTTAGGGTGTATGGGTGTAAAGCAATCTTTTTTTTATTTTAAATTTATGATTTAGAATTTTTTAAATGGAGTAGGGTATAATAGAGATTTTATATATTTTTCATCTTCGATATGGGTGCCTTAAGAAAAGTTTTGGGTGGCACTAGTGCCGCCCATAATAAAATTCATATAGCACAAAGCTTAATGAAAAAACAAATAAGCTTAATTAGTGCCGCCCAAATAAAATTAATAAGTATGGCCCATTTTAATTAAAAAGAATCGATAATAATAATAAATAAAATAGAAAAGGCTGAACATAATCAAGAAACCATGTCGACGGCTTTCTCTAATCATTGTCTGCTTCCACTGTTCCGGCTTTCTCTAATCATTGTCTGCTTCCACTGTTCCTCTCTTCCAACCATCCATAAGCTAGCTATCGCCAGTGAACCACTGCTAACTGCCGCAATCATGAACGCCGCCGTTCCATCGCAGATTTATTTCTCTACTATCGGAAACCACCTCTCCACCTTTAGATTCCGTCAGCCGCTTAAGACGTCACCGATCAGATCTGTTGCTGCTCAATTATAATCTATATAAATTTATATTGAAGAGTAAAATACAATTTATATACCATCAAATGTGAATTTGCTTCAATTTGTAAAAGCTTAATTTTATTGTTATAAAAAAATTAAAAATTATTGGATTGATTTTTCAAATTTTGTTACGATTGTTATTGCAAAATTAAATTAATAAAAAAATTAAAATATGGTAATTTAATCATATAATAAAAAAATTATAAAGTTAATTAAAAAAGAAAAAGATTCAATATAAATTAATTTGATGAAATAAAAAATTTAATAAAATTAATTTAAAAATTATAATATTAATTATTAAAATTAAAAATAATTCGGGAGACAATACATCATTAAAATCTAAAATTTTTAGTCAATTTAATCATTAAAAAAATAATAACATAAAAAAAATTAAAAGAATAAAAATTACTAATAAAAAATAGCATTAAAAATCTAATAATAAAATCTAAACAAAAATCATAAAAAAATAATTAAAAAAAATAAAAGTAACCATAAAAAATTATAAACGTAAAAAAATAAAAGATTGAAAATTACTAATAAAAAATTACAAAATTAAAACAATAAATTAATAAAAACAAAAGTTAATCAAAAAAAGAATTTAAAAAATATAAAAGAAAAATAAAAAAACATAAACATAAAAAAATATCACATCCATATTCAATATTAAAAAAAATTATTTATTTATCATTAAATTTTAATGTTGGTGAAAATATATTAAAAAAATTTAAAGCAAATAAAATTAAAAGAAAAATAACAAAAAAAAAACTTTACAAAAATATAAAAGAAAAATAATAATGAGATTATAAATAGGGAGGATTACTACTAGGTACACAAAAAAAAATCCTTATTACTATGAGATACAAGCATACAAAAGTATTACTACTAACTACTAAAATATATAGTGATATTTTAATATTACCCCTATAAATGTGCTGCACATAACTGTTGTGTGCAGCAAGGTGTGTGCACTATAAAAAAAAGTTTATGCAGCAAAAAAATGTGGTGGTCCGGCGGAGCTCCGGCGGCGGCAATCAACGCCAGTCAACGGTGGTCCGGCGGGTGGGTGGGTGAGGGGTAGGGTTGGTGATTTAAAAGTGTACGAGTTAAGGGGTATATTTGATATTTTACTTTAATATTTTATATATAATAATAATTATTTTAAATCAATGTATCTAGTAGTAATTAGGGGTATAAAGTGTGTACCTAATAGTAATTAATCCTTAATATATATTATTAAAAATAATAATTTTTCATGTATAAATTCGAAGAAATAAGAAAAGAATAGGAAATCATAACAAAATTAATTAAATAAATTGTAAAACCAAGAAAAAAATTAATAACGTAAAAAAATTACATCTATCTATCTATACACATATAAAAGCAAACCTAAATTTCCACTTTTATTTTCAATTTTACTTTATTTAGAAATAATTCAATTTTAATCTTAACCGTCCAATTTAATTTTAATCTTAACTGTTCAATTAATACTTTTAATAGATTATTATTATACTAATAATGAATTTTATTATTTAA
The DNA here is from genome assembly GCA_023678885.1 of Pogostemon cablin. NCBI lineage: Eukaryota > Viridiplantae > Streptophyta > Magnoliopsida > Lamiales > Lamiaceae > Pogostemon > Pogostemon cablin. Next base: position 9,979,111 of record CM042965.1, read on the forward strand.
ATTTTAAATTTTTTTATTGCATACAATAAATTTGATAAATATAGGAAATATTTTTTCGAGGGAGGATTACTACTAGGTACACAAAAAAAACATAAATTACTATGAGATACAAACATACAAAAGTATTACTACTAACTACAAAAATATATAATGATATTCCAATATTACCCCTACAATGTGCTGCACATAAATATTGTGTGCAGCAAAAGTTCATGTGCAGCAAAGTGTGTGCAGCAAAAGTTCATGTGCAGCAAAAAAAGTGTGTGCGGTAAAAAAAAGTGTGTGCAGCAAAAAAGTGTGGTGGTCCGGTGGCGGCGGCGGCGGTCCGACAGCTTTTCCGGCGACCTTTTTTTCCCGGCGACCAGTCGTCGGAGCTCCGGCGAGGTCAGATTTCCGGTAGTGGTCAGCTTTTCCGGCGACCAGTTTTTTTTTTTAGGACGAACAGTTTTTTTCCGGCGGTGGTCCGGTGGTGGGTGGGGGTGGGGGTTTGTGGTTTAAAGGTATATGGGTTTAGGGGTATATTTGGTATTTTACTTTAATATTTTGTATTAAATAATTATTATTTTAAATAAATGTACCTAGTAGTAATTAGGGGTATAAAGTGTGTACCTAGTAGTAATTAATCCTTTTTTCAAATTTGATTAATCTTAAATCAATATATGCTTAATTTCAATTAAAATATCAATTTTATTTTTATTATAATCGTCTCTATAAATATTTGTTTTCAGTCATGATCGTTGATTCTTTAAAATCATGTCATATAAATTTTTTTCATTACCTAATCAAATTCTTATTATATCCCTCTTTTTTTCCTCACTAATGCTTCTTCTTTTTCTTATCTTTTACCGATTCAACTTTTATATTATTCATAATCTACTCTAATTTGTTTTGTTTTTTATACTTTTATTTGATCATATATGCAGGTTCAATCGTTCTCCTTAAATAAATCATTATGCTTTTGAATTTTTTTTTATTCTTCTTTTTAATTCTCTTTTTGTTTTTTTTTTCCTCTAATGCTTTTTTTTTTCTTCTCTTTTACAAATTCTACTTTCATATTATTTATAATCTACTCTAAATTTTTTTTATCTTTTATATTTTTTTTATCTTTTATACTTTTATTTGATCTTATGTGCAGATTCAATAATTCTCCATAAAGGTATCATTATATTTTTTAATTTTTTGTTATCTTATTTTTTTTCTTTTCAACTCATATTATTTATAATCTACTCTAATTTTTTTTATCTTTTATACTTTTAATTGATCTTATATGCAAGTTCAATCATTCTGCATAAAGGTATCATTATATTTTTTATTTTTTTTTATCTTATTTTTTTTCTCTTCGACTTATGTGTTTTTTTAATAATCTATAAATTTAATTTTTATAATTTAATTTATTTTATCTTCTTTTAAACTTTTATTTGATATTATTTTTAGGTTTAATCATTCTCATATTTGATCTTATTTGTAGGTCCAATCATTCTCTTTGGAGGTATTTTTTTTCTATCTTTTTTTTTTCTTCAATTTTTTTTGTTTTCTATATAATAATTCTATGATCCTATTTTTATATTTTAATATTCTATCTTTTGTTCTTCTCTTTAATCATATTTTTATTATTTTTTTTCTCTAATCCTTCTTGTTTTCCTTCTTTTTATAATCTATTCTAATTTGTTTTGTCTTTTATACTTTTATATATGATCCTATATGTAGGTTCAACCATTCTCCTCACAGGTATCATTATAATTTTTAATTTTTTGTTATCTTATTTTTTTTCTCTTCGATTTTTGTATTTTTTTAATAATTCTATAAACTCTATTTTTATAATTTAGTTTATTTTATCTTCAATAATACTTTTTTTTATTGATATTGTTTTTATGTTTAATTATTATCGTATTTGATCTTATTTGTAGGTCAATCATTCTTATTTGAGGTATATCTTTTTTTTTGTCAACCCTAAACCCTATCTTTTTTCTCTTTAATTTTTGTGTTTTCTTTATAAAAATTTTATGAATCCTAATTTTATATTTTAATAGCCTTTTTTTGTTCTTCTTTTTAATCATTTTTTATTATTATTCTCTAATACTTCTTCTTTTTCCTATCTTTTATAGATTATACTTTCATATTATTTATAATTTACTCTAATTTGTTTTGTCTTTTATACTTTTATATAATCTTATTTGTAAGTTCAATCATTCTCCTTAAAGGTATATCATTATAATTTTTATATTTTTGTTATCTTATTTTTTCTTCGATTTTTGTGTTATTTTTTTTACTAATTCCATAAACTCTATTTTTTATAATTTAGTCTATTTTATCTTCTTTTATACTTTTATTTGATTGATATTATTTTTAGGTTTAATTATTATCATATTTGATCTTATTTGTATGTCTAATCATGTAATATTTCATGAACTCTATTTTTATATTTTATCGTTTGTTCTTCTTTTTAATCTTTTTTTATTTATTTTTTCTAATACTTCTTCTTTTCTTCTCTTTTACAGATTTTATTTTCATATTATTTATAATCTACTCTAATTTGTTTGTCTTTTATATTTTTATTTGATCTTATATGCGAATCATTATTTTTAAAGGTAGCATTATACTTTTTAGTAATTTATTGTTTTCTTATTTTGTTTCTCTTCAATTTTTATGTGTTTTTTCTTCACAATTCTATAAACTCTATTTTTATAATTTAATTTATTTTAATCAATTTTATATTGTTAAATTAAATCAATAAAAAAAGTTAAAATTTAAATAATAAAATTCCATTATTTAAATTTTATGATTAATTAAAATAAAAGGATAATCATATTAAATTAAATTATAATATATGAATATTGATTGATATATATTAATTTAAATTAAGTATATATTGCTTAAAAATTATTTAGGTATACAAAAAATATCTCTTATATTTACCAAATTTATATTGTTAAATAAAAAAGTAAAATTTAAGTAAAAAAATCCATTATTATTAGTATAATTAGAATAGATTCTATTATTATTGAAATCAATGACGATCAAAATTAAAATTGAATTATTTTTTAATAGAGTAAAATTGAAAAAAAATTGAAAATAAAAGTAGAAGTTTAAATTTACTTTTATATATGTATATATAGATATAGATAGATAGATAGATTGAAAATAAAATATAAATTATATTGTACTATATCTTTCTTAAAAATAGTAATTGAGTTTTACAGAGAGATTATATTTATTTTTTAAAAAATAATTAGATATCAATTAAAATAAAATAATTTTAATATAATTAATAATAGAAAGTTAACATATATAGTACTCTATTTATTTTAAATACTGAATTAAATTTAATGTTATAAAAAATAAGTGTATATACAATACAATTTAATTGATAAATATAAAATTACATGGAAAAGGCTTGGGTGGGACCATCTCACGGATTCCCTTATGTGAGACGGATCACCCATTAACCCATAAGTCATATTTTCAAGGGCCCTGTTTGATTGTACTTAAATTAAAAAATTTAAAATTTAATTATAAATGAAAATAAGGGCATTGTGTGGTTAATTAGTTAATTACAAATAATCATACTTAAGCAAGAAGGCACTGTGGATTCACGTTAAAAAAAATACTGTTATCCGCGGATTGCCCATACACAAATTATAATCTACTACTCCTATTTTAAATTAAATTAATAATTTTTTACTTTTTATAAAAATTATTATCTTTGATTATTATTAATATTAACTATTCAATAATAATATTATTAGTACTTTAGATAGTTTAACTTTCCATTATCAATTTATTTTAATCGGGTACTACTTTATATTAAAAACGTTATAAATTTTTATTTATTTTACAAATAGTTCATAAAATAATTTAATTAAACATTTATCACTTTTTGTTTTTCATATATCACTTATTATTAAAATATTTTATTATTTCAATATATTAATTATGAAATAATTCAATTATATGGACATCACTTTTTATTGATTAAAAATCACTTTTTATTAAAAATATTATTATGTTTTATTCATTTCATAACTCATTTGTAAAATACACTTTAATTATTAATTATCACTTTTTATTAAAGATGTTGTCACTTTTTATTTAAAATGTTATCACTTTTTATTTATATAAGAAATTGTTAACATGCTTAACAAAAGATTGTGCATAATAAAGAAAAAATGATAAACGTTTAATTTAATTATTTTATGTACAATTTATAAGATAATATAAAGTGATAATATTTTTAATATAAAGTGATACCTAATTATAATAAAGTGATAATGAGAGTATTAAACTATTTAATGAATAATTAATAATAATAATAAACTAATTAACATATAATTTTTTTTATTTAAAACTAAAGTTTTTACTTTTTAGTTTAAAACTACATGTTGTTGGCGTGAAGAATGGCGTGAGAATCGTCTTGCAGTAATTTACAGTTAGTATGTAGTAAATTAGGATTTTTAATTAGTTCAGCCAAACATGGTCCTTTTTTTTAATTTTCTTTTTATTTAATATAAAATATATTTATTTGGACTAATGGATGATCCGTCTCATATAAGAGGATCCGTGAGACGGTCTCACCCAAGACCTACCCAAATTACATTAGGTTAAAAAAATTAATTTACATATTATAAATACTTGATTAATAGTTTTTATAAAATACATAAATCCAAATAAATAAATAAATAATTATATTTATATACATACATATGTTATGGTTAAAAATAAATTAAATATATAAGTACATAATTGTAATATCCTTAATTATTTCCGTGCAACGCACTGATGGGTAATATCTAGTACATATAAAAAAACAGAATTAAAACCAAAATAAATAAATAAATAAAATCAAAATTGAAAACATAATAAAATTAATTAAAAATTTTATAAAATTAACCATGAAAAAAAAGTTAATTACGTAAAAAAATTTAACAACTAATAAATTACAAACTAACAATTAAAAAAACTAAAATAAAAAATATTAAAATAATAATAATAATAATAATATTAATAAATTTTGTAAAATTGACCATGAAAAAATAATTAATTAAGATTGAGATATTTCAAGGTTTTCAATTATAATTTTTTCAATTTATGTAAAATAATAATAAATTTTTTAAATTTAAGAAGTGCAAACGCTGCAAAGATAAACTGTTGTGTTATCGTTTCATATTTTTTCCTCTTCTTCACTTAGCGTGTTTTAAGATTGAGATATTTCAAGGTTTTCATTTCTCCAATCTCTTCTCATTACGTAGAGAACATTGGAAGAATTACATGGGTGAGTAGGAACATTTCATCAAATATGTATTCAATCTTTTCTCATCACGTAAAGAATATTAGAAAAATTATATGGGAGAGTAGCAACATCTCATCAAATATGTATTCAGACATTTTATCAAACATGTGATAGGCATAAATTAGAACATAAACTGCATACACATTTGATAACAATAACAATGACACTTTTTTTTTTCTAAATCAACCCTCATTCTTCTCAACAACATTTACATTCTATTTAGACTTGAATGAATTGATAATTGTAAGGATTAATTAAGGGGAAAAAAATTTTAAAAATCTTATTGGAATGCTTTCACTTTAACATTGTACATCATAAATTCATTGCGTGCATAAGCATGGTGGATGTATCGCTAACAACGACAACTTTTCTGCTCTTGTTTCTTTCTTCACAGATATAAATTTACATTGCTTTCTTGCCCTAATTCAATACTACAAAGAACATGAAGAAGAAATAGAAAATTTGCTTTTTGATCGCCAACACTGCTTTCTTGCCGAAAAGAGATTCACTTTTGATCGTTGTTTATATCAATCCCCAACCTCACTTTCACCTTTTGCTTTATATATATATATATATATATATATATATATATATATACTCTTATTAGCCATCAAGAATAAATCAATTATATTTATTAAATTTGAGATATATTTGAATTTCCAGGTGGCAATTAAATTTACATGTAAGATTCTGTTTAGAAGTAAGTAAACGGTATTAATGGTTCATATCATAAATTGATAGTTTTAAATTATTCAGGTCTTAGATTGATAAAAAAAAATATTTCAGGTCTCATATCAATAGTTAATATATATTTCGAATCCTAAATCGAAAAAATTCCTTTAAAATATGATGTAAATGTGGATTTAATGTTTTATAATTAGTGATATTTTAATTATATACCGTATTTAAGATAAGTTAAAATATTAAATATAAATACATTTTAAATTTTTATTTAAAAGAGAAAGGCTCTTGTGTGATGTTATTTACATTAGTCGATTTGTGAGACATGTTAAAGTATGTCTATTATTTAGATAAATAAATTATATTTAATAATTGTTAAAGTATATTTTCTAAAATAGGTTAAATTATGCATTAAAAATATGATTTATTATTCACATACTTTTACCTACAAATGAGAATACTTAATCTATTTAATATATTAAAATTAAAAATGAGAATACTTTAACTACAATATGCTAAATTTAAAATAAATGAAAATTTTAAAATAAATAAAAAATTATACTCCTACAAAAATATATAATGATATTTCAATATTATCCTTACAATGTGTTGCACATAAATGTTTGTGTGCAGTAAAAAAAAAGTACAGTGCAATAAAAAAGTGTGGTAGTCAGGTGGTAGCGGTCCGGCGATTTTCCGGCGGTCTGGCTGTGGGTTAGGGTTTAGGATTTGTGGTTTAAAAGTGTATGGGCTTAGGGTTATATTTGGTATTTTACTTTAATATTTTGTATGTGAGAATAATTTTTTTAAGTAAATGTATCTCACAATAATTATGGGTACAAGGTGTGTACCTACAAGTAATTTTTCCTTTATTATTAAATCTTTATTTTAAACAAAAAATATTATATTATATAGAAAATATTATAAATTAATATTATTTTTAAATTGAATACTCATATGTAATATTATATATAAATTTTTATTTTATTTATATAAATATTTTTAAATTTTATATGAGTTGGTCTCTTTTGTCCTCAGGTACACAAAATGTGTAAGTGTACACCGTTTTGTTCGGTACTTTTTAATTAATAAGGATACAACATTTTGTTCTAAAGGGTATACACTTTTCATTATTTTTTTAATTTTTTTCAGAAAATAAAGGATACACGTCTTTATATTAAAGGATAGACAATTTAATACTAAAGGATATGGGCGCACGGTGTGCCCAGAGACACACAAATTTTAGCCATTTTGAATATTATCAATTTTTTAATTTTTAATTTTATAATTTTTTATTAAAATAATTATTAAAATATATTAAATTTATTGAGATTTAAATTAAAAGTTTAAAATTTAAATAAAATTTAAATAGTGAAATTTAAATTAAGTTAATAGATGTATTTTCTATTACCTGTGTTATTTCGAATTAATACATTTTTAATTAATACCAAATAGCTTTTGAACATGTGCGATGCACGGGATAAAGGTAAAAACTACTAAATTTTGATTTAAACCCTAAACCCTAAAACCCTAAACTCATAAACCCTATGTATAACTACTCGTACTCATTTTTTTTAAGGTTTGGGTAAATCAGATATTCGAAAATATCCGTCATGTGATCACCCTAATGTTTATTTAGTCATATTCGTACCCACTTTGTTAAAAAAATTTATAATACTCATACTCATACAAAACTCGTTTATCATTACCCGTTGATTATACATACCAATTTAAAATTATTAAGATGTTATGACGAATAATATTAATTCAAAATTATTATTAATGAAGAAAATAATTTAATAATGAATTAATTGTTACGTACTCGTACGTATCCATTTAAATATAAACTACACATTTTAGTACCCGTTTCATTAAAAATATATATTATGATTCTCCCTGTCTCTAATCCATTTATCATTACCTGTTGATTACACATACCCATTTAAAATTATTAAGATGTTAGGATCAATAATATTAATTCAAAATTATTAATAATGAAGAAAATAATTTAATAATAAATCCATTTAAATATAAATTACTCCATTTAAAATTATTAAGATGTTAGGACCAATAATATTAATTTAAAATTATTAATAATGAAGAAAATAATTTAATAATGAATTAATTGTTAAAATTACATTATAAGTTATAATTATTAATTAATTAATTATATAACATGACATATTTGAAATACCTGTAGTCGTAATTATTAAATAATTTAATAATGAATTAATTGTTAAAACTATATTATAGATTTTGTTAAAATATACTCCCTCCGTCCCGGAAAAGACTGCACACCTCTTTCCGGCATGAAGATTAAGAAAGTGATAACTTTTAGGGGTATTATGGTATTTTATGGGTAATAAATAAATGATAAAGTATGTTAGGTGAGTTAGGTAGTGGTGGTTTTTTTGTAAATAAAGTAAATGGGGAAGGGTGATTGTGTTTGACTTTTTGCTTTTTTGGAAGGTGCAAACTTTTGTGGGACAACCCAAAATGCAAAGTGTGCCATCTGAAATGGGACGGAGGGAGTAAAAATTAGTGAAATATGATATTATTATTTCAAAAATTAAATAAGGTATCATTATTAATGTATCATTTTAAATAATGTATCATTATTATGAAAAAAATGAATGTTCAAGATCTAATCTTATAAGTGTGATGGATGGATGTGATTCAATAATGTGATGAACGGATGAGATTAAAAAATGATTAGTAATCAAAATCAAAGGTGTAAATTAAAAATTGGTTCAATTTTGACTTTTTCACTTTGCTATTATATTAATAGAGATAGAGATAGAGATAGAGATTATGAGAATAATTATTTTATTTTTTGTCATTCTTTTTCCATCACTATTCCAATAATGAAACAATTTCATTTCATTATAATTTCATTCCATTACACCAAAAATATGAACATTTCCCAAAATTAAATTAGCATGCTCCAATAAATTAAAGTAATCAATTTATTTAGGAAAAGCTCTTGTGCACTTGGAGACATGGAGGGATACTCCGTGTCCCCATGTAAACACAACCCTCCCCTCCAATCATATTTAAACCTATACTAGGGGTTTAATTTGTAAAGGGCCATGAAAATTAAAAAGACGCACCGAATGTGCTCTGTATGCCTGGGTGTACAGGAACTCACTCATTTATTTATATGGAGTAGTAAAAAGGAAGAACTAAAGTATTTGAAAGTAAAGAAAAAGCCCACACAAATGAAAAGTCCGGAGAAGGGCCACCCGCACTCGATTGCTCCCAAAACCCTTTCCCTACTCCTCCACTTTCCCTCCTCTTCAATTCACAAATTTCAAATCAATGGAGAAGGAGAAGGAGAAGGAGACCGAAAACGCTTCGGCTGTTCAAGTTAATGGAGTCCCCGTCCATGGTGGAAACTTCATTCAGTACAACGTCCTTGGCAATATCTTCGAAATCCCCTCCAAATACGCTCCTCCAATCACTCCCGTTGGCCGCGGCGCCTACGGCCTCGTTTGGTAAACTCTCTTCAGTCTTCACTTTTCTCTGCAACAATCTGTGAATACGCGCAGCTGAATTTTTTGGATTTGGTGTGCCCCAGCGCTGCAACCAATTCCGAGACGAAGGAGGAGGTGGCGATTAAGAGAATTGCTAATGCGTTTAATAACAGCATTGATGCGAAGCGGACTTTGCGTGAAATTAAGCTTCTAACGCACATGGATCACGAAAATGTGAGAGAATTCGTTTAAAATTGTTCTGTTTGATGTTTTCGCTGATACTTTTGGGAATCTGCTTCTGAAGATCAAGTAATTAATTAATATGTATATTTCTGTTTGTAGGTCATTAAAATTAAGGATATTATACAGCCCCCTAATAAAGAGGATTTTAGTGATGTCTACATTGCTTATGAGTTGATGGATACGGATTTGCACCAAATTATATGCTCGTCACAGGATCTCACTGAAGATCATTGTCAAGTAAGTTCTCAAAGTTATATATTTACTTTTTTTATTGTCGCTAATCTTTGGGTATTGATGTGATTTGTTTCTAGTTATTTTTTAATTTTTGTATCTGAGTGCTTATGGGTGTGTTAATTGTTTTCTCGTTTCCTTTGATGATTATCTTCCGTGTGTTATTCTATGCAACATGATGTGTAATTCTTGATTTTGATGTCCTAGAATCATTACTAGCCTTAACTAACAAGAGAAAAACACTACATTATTCAATTTAGAATGATTAATTGCTAATTGGATTGCGATAAATATTGTTTACCTCTTTGCTCTTGTAATGAATGATATTTAGCATAAATGTAGTATTTAATACTATGAGACATTGGAAATACTACCTTTTGTATTGCAATGAAGATTTGTTGTTTATACAGAGTAGTAGTTCCACAGAGAGAGTGATCTTCAGTGGAGACTGTTGCCTACAATGTGGGCCATATTTTTAATGTTTTTTTTTTCTTTGAAGATAATACTGCAATCATCTAAATGTAAACAAACACATATGTTGCGTGTATGTTAAAAAATTTGATCTAAAAGACAAGTTTTTATTATGTCGGTTGAATGTGATATCTGGTTATGCAGCATAGATGAGAATGAGATACAAAGAACCATCCCATATATTTTGCACTCTCTAATAGGTGAATCTTGATATTGGCAGGTGTTTTTTCCTTGAAAATTTATATAAGGGAAAAGAATCTTATTATTTGCTGTCTTCTTTAGTTATTGGCTTTCTTACAAATCTAAGAAGGTTTATCATATTCTACAGGCTATCTTCCTCCACTATGTGGATTTTGACATTTTATTTTTATTACATACTATCTGAATGATTGTATGTACAACATGTTGTGCTAAGAAATTTATATCTGGAAAGTTATCCAGGTGTGATTTTTATTGTGCATGAAACAACTTTTCTATTTGTCAAATGACTCATGATTATTTGGTTTCTAGTACTCGATGTGATGTTTGATACGTATGCATATCATATTGTTGGTGTTAAGTGCTTAATACGCTGGCGGCCTCTATCTTTGGCAGTATTTTCTATACCAGCTTCTGCGGGGACTCAAGTACATACATTCTGCTGGCGTTTTGCACCGGGATCTGAAGCCCAGCAATTTACTTCTAAATGCTAACTGTGACCTCAAGATTTGTGACTTCGGACTTGCAAGAACCAGCTCAGAGGCTGATTTTATGACCGAGTATGTTGTTACCAGGTGGTATCGAGCTCCTGAATTACTGCTCAACTGTTCAGAATATACTGCAGCGATTGATATGTGGTCAGTTGGTTGTATATTGATGGAGATCCTCAAAAGAGAGCCTTTATTTCCTGGTAAAGACTATATCCAGCAATTGGGGCTGATAAATGAGGTATCCTCCCCAAAACTTAACTTGCTCATACTATTCTCGGACAATCTACCGGGAGCATGAATTATTTAATATTTATGCTTTTCGTTTTTTTTAAGATACACTAAGTGGATTGGTACTTTTGAGTTAACTTTTCTATAAATTTTGTGGAGCAGCTATTGGGTTCCCCTGAAGATTCTGATCTTGGATTTTTAAGAAGTGACAATGCTAGGAAGTATGTCAAGCAGCTCCCACGTGTGGACAAGCAACCTTTTGGTCCGAAGTTCCCAGATGTATCCCCAATTGCAATCGATCTGGCAGAGAAAATGCTAGTTTTTGATCCAGCTAAACGTATTACAGGTACGTCCTTTTGGTGTTATTAGACCCTTTCAATTACTCCAGGAATTACTTGTTTCAATTACTTATAAGTGGTTTTTTTAACGGGTGAAGTTGACGAAGCATTGAACCACCCCTTTTTATCAAGTCTTCATGAGATCAACGAGGAGCCTACTTGCCCGTCTCCGTTTGTGTTCGATTTTGAACAATCATCTTTAAGTGAAGAGGACATAAAGGAGTTAATATGGAGGGAATCCCTCAATTTCAATCCGGAATAGGTTATGACATCTCTATTGTTTTACTGCATCCTGTTGGTTTTGGTTGAATGTAGATAGGTCATTTAAATGCTTGGCTTGTGTTGTGTGTTTATGTCAGTTATTACTTAAAACTGATTCCCAAAAGCGTCTTGTTTAGAACTTGTGCTGTTCTAAACGACAACAGTTGGTAAAAAAAAAAAAAGGTTCATCAAGAATCCTGAAGTGTGATTTTACGTTTGTATACCCTTCACCCAGTTTTGTTGTAAACCTTTTTTATTTTAATTATATAATTTTTTATTTTTTCATATATTTTTCATTCCAATTTGAAAAAATGATTTAAAAAATATTAAGATTTTTTTTTCAATCCTTATGATTCTATGAATAGAGGTAGATACTGAAGGAATAAATAAAGATGAATGTATTAATTTTGAATGAATTTGTATTTCAGTATCAGGATAAATTTATAACGAATCATTTTTGTCTTTTCAAATCACTACAATTAAAATCTACAACTAAAATATGGGTGTCTTTGGAAAAAAATTGAAGGCAATAACGGCGTCCATTAAAAAATTTAAATTACTAAAAACCAATAGAATTAAGTGGCAAATAGCGCTGTTATTAAAAAAAATTGACAAAATTTAACTTTATAAGAAGGGTTATGAGATGGGTTAATAAAGTATAATTATTAATTTATTATTAAAGTATTAGTATTTGTTATATAGTTAAAGTGTGCTAGTAATTAAATTATATTTTTTAAAATTTGATGAATATTGAATTAAGTTATAGTTAGATTTTATAGTAGCAAACACTTTAAAAATATACCCTCTCCTTCTCATTTCACTTATCATATTTTCTATTTTGATTTGTTCCACAAAATTTTGTACCTTACTAGAAAAATAAAAAATCAAACATAATAACCTTTTCCATACACTTTATTATTAAAAAAAATCATCATTGCCTAATACACCTAACATATTTTATTATTTATTTATTAAGAAAAATATCATAATACTCCTAAAATTTATTACTTTTCTTAATATCCGTTGATAAAATGAGGTGCAAATATTTGTGGGACGGATGAAGTATATTAGTATTCATTTGTGAACTCTATATTTGAAAAATTATCTTTTTAGTATATAAAATAATCATGGTATGAAAAATAAAATTTTTATTCGAAATAATAATAGTTCAATCTTTTTAATAAAATAAAGTTTGGATTAATTACTAATAAGTACATACTTTGTATCCTTAATTACTACTAGATACATTGATTTAAAATAATTATTATTTAATACAAAATATTAAAGTAAAATACCAATTATAACCCTAAACCCATACACTTTTAAAGCACAAACCCTAACCCTCCACCCATTGCCGGCCGGACGTCGGAAAACTGTCGCCTCCGGAAAATTTCGTACCGCCGGCGGGTCGCCGGACCATCACACTTTTTTGCTGCATATATTTTTTTTACTACACACACTTTGCTGCACACGAACTCTCACTGCACATAATATTTATGTGCAACACATTGTAGGGGTAATATTGGAATATCACTATATATTTTTATAGTTAATAGTAATAATTTTATATGTTTGTATCTCATAATAATTAAGGGTTTTTTTGTGTACCTAGTAGTAATCTCCCCATAATTTTTCATATAATAAAAAATGATCGATAAATTAGGATTTGAGTGTTTTTTTCTTTCACTAAAAGATTAATAATTTATGTCTAATATTTCATGATATAATTAGGAGTAATAGTTGAAAATGATTCACTCCATACAAATGTTTCCCATATTTTAGTTACAAGCCTAAAATTTTCACTTAATAAACATAAGATTCTTTATAATTTAATTATTAAAAAAATTACCCTCCTCCTCCATACTCCATAGTCAATAAAATTAGTAAATTACTGAACCAGCTCCACATTAAAGTAGCCATTGCCCATTGAGATTCAAGAATACACAGACAAAAATTAATAAAGAAAAAATGAAACTCCTCCAAATTTTGAGAAAAGCCACAACCTCTACTGATAATCGCCACAGAGTTTGCTCGATTTTCGCCAATGGCCGCTTTTTCTCGAATCTACTCCACTCTCAACCTCATCGCCGGTACTCCCTCTCTTTCCTTCCTCCGTATTCTCTTTCAAACACACACAAATTTCTGAATTCTGTATTTCGGAGATTCGATTTATTTACAACAATTTCCGCAGTGCATCCTTCGGCATTGCTTTCGACATTGATGGTGTGCTTCTTCGGGGCGAAACCACCATCGGTGGCTCACCACAGGCTTTGAACAGATTGTATGACAATTCTGGTAATTGAAACTATTGTTCAATGATTTGTGATTCTAGTCTTCAACTAAGAGCACAGCTGCTTAGTGGTTGGTTTTCACCTCTTACCTATTTGTAATTCTTCTTCACAGACTTGCTTAACTTTGTGTTAGCTAAAGCTTTTTTTTTCACGCGGAGAGTGTTCATTTGATTAATTTCCGTCGAGGAAATTGAAACTGTTTAAGTTGATGTATGGGATTTGCTCACTCAAAACTTGTATTTTTTCTTTTTTTTTTCCTCTGACTGCAGGTACCTTGAGAATTCCCTATGTGTTCTTGACTAATGGTGAGTGGTGAAAGAACTGTATTTGAGAGGTAATGCGCATACTAAGAGAGTGTTTGGTTCACTAGGTGGGTTAATAAAGTTTATAAATGTCATTAACAAGGAATGAACATGAGAATTCCCCTAGTTCCTTACTAGTTTCTTGGGATATTTAATTTGTAACCCACCTCCCCTCTAGGTTGTATTCCATGGGGCTCCTTGCTTTTAACTAACAGGCTTAGAGGAAAGGAAATTAAGCTGTCTAAGTGTATTTAGTGTATAAACTCTCATTTTAAATAATTTCTTGAAGCCCAGTGATTGATATTAACTCTATATGAACCAAACACTCCCTAAATGTATTGTGTAGCCATTTCTGCTAGCAGGGCAAGTGATCTTTTAGATCCAGCAAATTGTTCTTCATAATTCATTGCATAAGAGTTTTTCTTGTCTTTGACTGAGAGATGCTCAGATTCATTCAATTATATGTTTCTGTTTTTGAGCCTAGCTCTGTTGTTTTTATCAGAATTTAATTAATCAAGAAAATGAAAGACATAAAAGTCTATTATGCATTGTGGTTCTTTCATGTAATTATATGAGGATTTATTTAGTAAAAGATCACTTAGTAAAAGATCACGGAGCAAGTGATTGTCTTTCATATTTTATGTAGAACAACTATTAATGATTTTTTTTATATGCAATAATTGACGGGCTGCGTGGACTTACCTTTTAGTGTACTGGCAGGAGGTGGTATTCCTGAATCTAAAAGAGCAATGGAGCTGAGCAAATTATTGAGTGTTCAGATTTTGCCCTCCCAGGTAATTGCTAGTGGCATTTCACCCTTGTTAGTTTTTACCTTCGTATAACTTTTAACTCATGACTGCTGCAGGTTATACAGGGGCATACACCTTTCAAGCAGCTTGTGAAAAGGTACTTTATTTCATTCCAGTATGTTTATTCTAAAGAATTAAATACTCTTTTAGTTTGGGAACTATGATGGTCTTAGACTGAAGATTTCTATCACTCTTTCTAGTTATGTTACTCGTACTTTCTACTGCTTCTTTAATTCATCATTTTAAATCAGTCATTGTAAATTTGAAAGGATTTGGAGGCTCTAGAACGTAAATCTATTAATGCATGTCAATCAAAATGATGTTTCCTTAAGTGTACATTTACATTTGGCTCTACTCAACTTTTTTGAAGCTCAGATGTAGTCAACCTCAGGGGTTCTTTTGTTAGGCTAAATGGTTAACTAATTTTTACTCCATATCTCCAAGAGTATCCAAGTTTCATTTTGCTTGAAGTAATAGTTAAATTTTTATCCATCCGAACTTTCATGATCTCAAATGAATAAATGCTGCAAATTAACATTTGGCTTGTGTAAGATGTGCAAATTTTTACTTATATCAATATGTTGATTATTATAGGAAAAAGAATTAACGTGTCTTCTATTTTCAGATTTGCGAGTGAACTTATAGTTGCAGTAGGAAAAGGAGAACCTGCTTTGGTGATGTCTGAATATGGTTTCAAGTATGCTTTTCTTTTCTTTTGTTTTCTGTTCTTGTTTACTTTATCAACATTGAGGATAATGCATAAGGTTTCCCAGAAATGTTCTTGCCATAGATGAATATGCATCTTATTTCAAACACATTGATCCGCTGGAGAAATTTAAGAGTTGGACCAACCAACGGGCTTGTTATGTGACAAGTTCCAGAGATACAGACAGGAAAAAAGATCCTTGTTCAGAGAGAGTGCAAGCTGTCTTCATTGTCAGTGATTCTGTTGATTGGAGCAGGGACATTCAGGTAATCCACTACTGTTATCATTATTTCTAGTTGAGGTTTGGTTTAGTATAATGGTCATGTATATGGAAAGAAAATTAGTCGATAATGGTTTTAGACCATAAACATTTTAGCTTAATGTTTGTACGGAATTTCAGTTCAAGATGGAAATGATGTTACAGTTCTTTTAAAGATAATATAAGTCCTACATCTGAGTAATTGGGTCAACAGTCTGGTAAGCTATTTCGCTTGTGTATGCATTTTTTTGATTTGCAATGTGATATCATCTTAACCCGGAACACAGTGACCTAATGTGCATTAGAGTTTCTTTTGATTTGGGATCTAGAAATGCAGATCCAACTTCTCAGCATATATTTTGCTATTTTCAGGTTTTGTGCGACATTCTAAGTACTGGAGGTCTTCCTGGGAGAGAGATTTCGAGCCAACCACCTTTGTATTTTGCAAGTGACGACCTATCCTATCAAGTTAGTTTCCAACTTTTACATATCGAGCTGGAATTACATGCATATCAAACTATTACTAATTAATTGCTATCAAAATTAGGGTGTATTTCCAACCGAACGCCTTGGCATGGGTGCTTTCAGGATTGCATTAGAATCTATTTACAACAGGTACTGGTTTGAACTATAGTCATATAGGATAGGAAATAAGATAAGAAGGTATCTTCGGTCAAATATGACGACAGCAGTGAGCTGTATAGTTTTTCAGTACTATAATAAAATCATATTTGTGACCCAGTTTATACCCTGCTCTTGAGTATACGTCGTATGGGAAACCGAATCCATCTGTATTCAAGAATGCTGAAAATATACTGAAGCAAGTTTTACCCTCAAGCCCAAGCCTTGATGGTGATGGACAATTTCCTTTCAAGACCTTATACATCATAGGCGATAACCCCTCTGTCGACATTAAAGGGGCCAAGCAGGTTTGCCCTTGCCCTGAGCAACCATCTTGCAAATGTCCCAACTTCTTTAAGAATTTTTTTTTGCACACATGCATATTACTTAAGCCCCTGAAGATGGTGAATGATTTACTGCACAGGCAGGACATCCTTGGTTCTCGATCTTGACTAGGTCTGGGGTTTTTAAAGGGAAGGATAATCATCCACTATATCCAGCAGATCTGGTGATTTATATCCCTCTTGTGTCCCAATAAATTATCTTGGATTTTCTTGAATGAAAACAACGAACACTGAAACAACTAACAATATTCTTTATTTATAGGTTGTTGACACTGTGGAAGAGGCAGTGGATTTCATTTTGAGAAAGGAGCTACAAAGTGCAAAATGAGGGGTTTCTTTTATTTAATTTTGCTCATTATTATTTATTATTATCGAAGAATAAGGGTTTTTTCAACCCCCCAGTGAGGGTTATTTAAGAATTTTGGCATACCAGTTATTCCATTATTTCTATTTTAGATTTTACTAGAGTCTTGAAAAATCACACAAAAATTGCATTGTTTATTTTTTTAATTTTATTTTAAATGTTCCAATTAACACAAACTCAACCAAAATTCAAGTTCGACGTAATCCTATTAAAACAAGTTAGAAACAATGTAGGATGTGCTTGGTAAGGGTTATTAGAGGTGGGTAATAGGAATGATACACATTTTCATTTTTTATGTTCAGTTGATCCAATAAGAAAAGGCTCTTTAAATTGAAAATAGTTAAAATTTAAACTTTGTTCATTAGCTTCTTCAAAATAACTAAAAATTTTACATAATAGTTTCGACTCTTCAACTATGAATATGTAGAGCCAAAATAACTCTTTAAAATTAATTATTGACTATTTCATTACTTCTCTCACTTTCTTTTCTTGAGATAGTCCACAAAAAATATTAGTTAATTCACCTCTACAATAAAAATAAATTATGAGATAATATAGTATAAAAAAGTAATAATTAATCTTGGAAAAGATTATAAAAATATATATAATTCTCTAAACTTTAAATTTTCACTTAAAATACTTTTCAAAATATAAAGATACCCTTGGAGATGCTCCCTACTACATCCTTTCAATCAACTTCATTACCAAATTTTCACTTAAAATACTTTTCAAAATATAAAGATACTCTTGGAGATGCTCCCTACTCCATCCTTTCAATCATTTCATTACCATTACCTCATTAATGATGCTCATTATCATTGACATTCCGTAAATTGAACCAAGTGGCTTCTCAAATGTTCTGATTACAATGCACTATCTAAACTACACAATTATATCAGTGTCATCCTCGAGAACAGAAACCATATGACAAAGGTGATACAGTAATTCTAAATTACTGGAAACTTAAACTAGAATTTAATCACCTGCTTAGGTTGACTACCAAGCTTGCCGATGGCTTTGTCCAACGCAGTCAAAAACTGATCAAAAGGGCACAGCTCCATGCTGGAAATGCCAAGAGAATCCATATGTATAACAGCATCAGTGAGCAAATTTAGTTACCAATAAAAAGAAATTATCGAGAAGGAAATCATACTCGTATTTCAGTTTCCCACTGCGGGTGAGACTCAACAGGTAGTCTATCATCTCCCTGCACTCCTTTGATTTGTCGGAACCCAACCATTTCTGCAACCAGAACCCTTTTAAGGATATCTCCTGCAGAAGAAGATGGAAAACGGGTCGTCTCAAAAATCGCATAGAGATGCAAAGAAAAGTATAGCTAAGAGTTGATTAAACAATGACCCTAAATTGAACTTAATTCTGATGGGTTCTACTTAGTAGCCGTAGATCAAAACTTGCAACCTTTTCCTTAATATCTAAAGATTATGCTGACTTAAATAAGAAAAATCTAACAATCTTTGAAGTGTACCTTGAATATAAAAGCAGAAGTGGAGACAGTTATAGGTCTCTTTGACATGCCACCATATGTTACCATGGTTCCACCCTGCCTGAGCAAGAACATTTTGCTCTCAGAAAATTCAAAAACAAAACACAAATATTTTCTTGAAGTATGCAATATCGTCTCACTTCAGGAATTTGAGAACCAAAGAAGAGGCATTTCCACCAACACAATTAAATCCTAATGCAGGTTCTGGTATATCAGCCTGCAACAGACATGATGGAGATTACTTGCTTCAGTGAAGGCTGAGGATCAACTAAATGTAAACAGAAATCACCAGCAATGTGATGTCAAAAGTAAAAATAAATTGATGCAACATAATAGTGAATCTTGAATGGAGAATTTATGCCATTAATTCAGACTCTAGTGATAGTTTGCAATAGTAAAGGAGCTGGAGTATAATTTTTTCACACAGAAACCCAAAAAGGAGAATTAAAAAAATTGAATTTCAGATGGAGTGGTTGCGCTATTAATACAGACACTTTAGAGTTTGCAAGTAATACCAGGAGACTTTTGACGTTTCTAACTTCCAGCTGGCTCTCCGTAAATACTTCCGTCGCACCAAGTTTCTTGAGCTTTTGTTTTGCTTCATCAGATCCTGGCCTGGAATTTGTAGATATTATAATGTGGGTTAACTTTGAGCACAAGACACTTAATATTAGAAGCAAGTTGGACTAGTACAGATCGATTTGTTAAGGAGATGAAACTTTCCATTTACATCTTAACATTTTTCTCATAGGACAACCATACAACTAGGTAGTGGATATGGAAGCATATTCCTTGAACAACAAGGATCTTGACACGAATTGCCTAAATTTTTAGGGTGAAGATTTGAGAAAGAAAGTCAGTTTCTGAAAAACCTTAATACTTAATCAGATATATGTTTAAAAGACCAACATACTATGGCACATGTAAATAAGGGATCAATATTGAGAAAAATATACCTGTCCCGGATGATGTTAATAGAGTTGATGCCACGATCCTGTGCAAGCTGAATGATGCACTGTCCCACAATGCTTGTAGCACCATTCTGAACAATAGCATCTCCTACTCCAAATTAACATAATTAGGTTGAAGCGTGGAAAAGGATACGGAGAAAATACTATTTATGTAGCAGAACCTGATTTTAGATCCACAAAGTCCTCTAGCATTCTCAGTGCAGTCAAAGGATTCACAGTTATTGTAGCAGCATATTCCATGGGAGTGTTTTTATCGATTCTGTGCCAAAAACTTTGCTCTTTTACAACATATGTCTGCCAAGTACCTGAGCAGAAGCAGCAGTCACAGATAATGCAGAGCACAAAGATTGGAAACCAATATCTTATAAACTCAAATCCTCTAATCTTAGGTGGTAGAAATGGCTAAAGATTAAATATCTCCAACAACTATAGGAACATGATACAAGTGTTTCCTTTGAATCGGGATCATTTCAATGGTCAAAAACTGACTAGGAAAAAGTAATTGCTGGAACATTCAGAGCCTAATGTGTTTATTCCCAATTATTTGGAACTAGTTTTAATTGCTTCAAGATATTACTGAATTGCTACAACATTAAAGGATCAGTAAGCAGTTTATGAATTGTCATTTTAAGAGTCAAGAGTACCCCACCCCAACCCAACTCAACCCATGATTTCTATGCTGAAGAAACAATACTTGTAAACAGTAAAAAAAAAGTGTTACCACCCAAAACTTGTGTATCTTGCAGGCAAGTTAGGGGTGAAAACAAAGTGCAAGAAAACTCATTACTCCCACAATTCACTATAATCAAAGTAATAA